>WARS01000042.1:0-600000 GCA_008933995.1 Datnioides undecimradiatus
ATTAGTAATTATTATAAGTAATTATTTACAAAATGATGCTGATAATGTTTTATGTTAGTAAAGACTATATATCTAAACATAGTGATAACAATTTAAGCAATATAGTGATGCATTTCTTTATGTAAAAAGATGAATGTTCACCTTTAATTTTAAACAGATCTGAGTTTCTCTGATTTTTGTTTTCACGACCTCCTTTAAGTGACACTTTATACAACATTTGTGTTGTTTTCAACAATGATACTTGCTGCGTCGTATAAAAACAACTTTTTCTCTTTACTTTGGACTGAATCTTCAAATGTCTGTTCTCTGGCATTCTCTGGCATAACCTTTTTTTGTAAAACTCAATTACGAACTTTTATTCAAACTTTAATTTGATGTGGATTTCAGGAAGGGGGAAACCAGTTTTGGAAACCATGCCCCCCTGCGGATCAAAATAGCACTGCTTTAAATAACAACGGCTTGAAACACCGCGAGGAGTTCTCACTTAGAGCACGTGACTGAATTTTTCAATCAGTCTCATTTAATGACTTAAAATCTACCCTCCATATATAATTTTAGAATAAATATTGATTTCATTTTTTTCCGTAACGTATTCCTCCATCTGTTTTACCACTTCCATCGTCCTCTCGAACCTTCAACACGCGAAAAAGTTGATACTTGCCTGTCTGTGGAAACGGAGTCACTGAAAAGTTATCACTCTGTGTGTGAGAGCTGTGAGTATGACTGATCTGGTCCAGCCGTGTCCTCCAATGAGAGAGTCGGTCTCTGTAGCCTCTCCCCGCCCACGAGGGGAGTGAGGTGGAGGAGACAGAGAAGAGAGTTTCACTGGAGGCAGAAAAAACTTTGATTTTCGTCCTTGTTTTCTCTTTAAAGACGGCCGTCATGATTACATCAAAACTCTCCATCGATTTATTTTTAAAACGGAAATGTTTAACATCAAGCTCGGCAGCCTCGTGTTAACATTATTATGGATACGATACGGTGAGAGAAGACGATAAAAACGTTCCCATTCTCCGATCCTCGGAGCGCCGCACAATGGACTCCAGACAGAGGAAGCGCTCCGGAGGAGAGAGGCTGTGGAGACTCTGCTTTTATCTAGCTTGCCTCTCCTGTGCCTCCGCTCACCTCAGCTATTCTGTATCGGAGGAACTAAACCCAGGCTCTGTCGTTGGGAATATCGCGAAAGATTTGAGTCTCACTGCTGAGGGGATTGTTCAAAGGAAGCTGCGGGTGGTCTCGGAATCCCCAACGCAGTATTTTGAGGTAAAGCAGAGGACCGGGGACTTGGTTATTAAAGAAAAAATTGACAGGGAGCAAATGTGCGAATTAAGATCAGCATGTTCACTGCACCTTCAGATACTTTTAGAGAATCCTTTAGACATCCATCGCATCGTGGTGGACATTCTGGATGTAAATGATAACTCACCGCAGTTTTCAACAAGTAATATTTCTTTGGAGATATCCGAGGCGGCCGCGCCGGGCACAAGGTTCCGTTTGGAGAGTGCTCACGATCCAGACGTGGGGACCAACTCGTTAAGCACTTACCACCTCGCAGCAAATGAGTTTCTTGCTTTGAATGTGGAAACCAAAAGTGACGGCAGCAAGTTTCCAGAGCTGGTGGTGGATAAAGCTTTGGACAGAGAGACACAGGCCTCGTTTCGCCTGTTGCTCACTGCTGTAGATGGGGGTCAGCCGCAGAGATCTGGTTCAACACTTCTGCTTATTAAAATTCTGGACGTAAATGACAATGCGCCCGTGTTTGACGAGCCAGTTAACAAAGTTAGGTTATTAGAAAATGTTGCACGAGGCACTTTAGTAACAAAATTGAACGCGACTGACGCGGATTCGGGTACCAACGGAGACATATCTTTCCTGTTTAGTAAATACACACCGGAACGCGTTCTCAGCCTTTTCAGTGTGGATTCTAAAAGTGGGGAGATCCGTGTCAAGGGTGATGTGGATTATGAGAAAGCTGGTGCTTATCACATCACAGTGCAGGCCAGAGATGGAGGCTCTCCTGCTATGGAGGGCTCCTGTAACGTCATCGTGGACATCATCGATGTGAATGACAACGCACCAGAAGTGACACTGACATCACTGACCAGTCCTATCAGAGAGGACTCTGCACCAGAGACTGTGATAGCACTTATTAGTGCACGGGACCTGGACTCTGGTGCGAATGGGAAGGTTACACTGACAGTCCAACCAGGTTTGCCATTCAAACTTAATTCAGCTTTTGGTATGCATTACAGCCTCATCACGTCTGGAAACCTGGATCGTGAGACTGTCCCAGAGTACACTGTGGTCATCAAGGCCACTGATGCTGGTACTCCTCCCCTTTCATCACAAACCACCTTTGTGGTGAAGCTCTCTGATGTAAATGACAATGCCCCCACCTTCTCTCAGCCTTCCTACTCTGTGGACATCCTAGAGAACAATGCTCCCAGTGCCCCCATAGCTGCTGTTTCAGCCACAGATCCAGACCTTGGTGACAATGCTCGCATTTCCTACTCCATCCTTCCAGGCATGGTCCAGGGCTCACCCATCTCTTCTTATGTCTACATCAACCCAGAGAGTGGCCACATTTACAGCATGCGCTCTCTGGATCATGAACAGCTCAACGCTTTCCGTATTGAGGTGCAGGCCTGTGATTCAGGGGTTCCCCCACGGACAGCCAACGTCACTGTGCATGTGTTTGTCGTGGATGTAAATGACAATTCACCAGTGATTGTACACCCCTCTTACCCAAAAGACAAAAGACTACAGCTCACTGTGCCCCCATCTGCTGGTGCAGGGCACTTTATAGTTAAACTTGTAGGGATAGATGCAGACAGTGGGCACAATGCATGGTTGTTTTATTCCATTGCCCCTGGACCAAATGCTGGCATGTTCCGTATTGGGGCACACAATGGTGAGCTCCGCGTGGCCCGCAAGTGGGCTGAGGAGGAAGCAGGCTCATCTTATGACATCATGGTAATAATTCAAGACAATGGTGACCCACCGAAGTCCAGTTCTGTGAACATTACAGTAACTGTGGATGAGAAGGGCACGGCCAATGATGCACCAGCAAGCCCTCGCCACACACCCTTTTACCACCGCACTGGGATGTCAGACATTACCTTGTACCTCATCATCTCCCTTGCTTGTGTATCAGCTGTGTCCTTCATCACCTTTGTTGTCCTCATGGTACGTTGCCTAAGGCACCGTGGCCCAGGGCTGGGAGCCTCTGACTGCTGCTGCTATGGTCACCACAGGTCCAGCCGCTACCATCAGAGGCCCAGCAAGGATCTGCATCTGCAGCTCAATACCGATGGACCCATACGCTATATGGAGGTTGTGGGAGGCCCTCAGGAGCCACACACACGCACCTACAGGCCCTGCTACTCAACTTTATCCAGCAGGAGTGACTTTGTATTTATGAAGACACCCATGCTGAGTCATAACAACACACTCAACATGACACTCAGCAGGAAGCACCTTATGAACTCAGCCAGTGAGGTGAGGGATTAAATGGGAGAGCAAGCATGGCGTGGGTTCGAAAAGACCAATGCAGGTGTTTCAGTATCTTTAAACAGGTTTGAGAAAGGCAAGAAGTATCTCAAGAAATGTTTTTCATGTGCAGTCAGATATTCATACATTGCATGCATTATATCTATAGTTTTGGCACTTTGAGTCTTGACTAATGTAGATAGTGCTAATGAAGATTTTCCTCAGTCACATAGTTTTGTTTCACTTGTTGAAGTAGTTGGTTCCTACTCTGTGATGGTGAAAATGCTCTCAGAGCTTTGTTTTCCTGCTTTGTTTTCTGTGTTTTGGGGCCTAATATTTAATCTGACTCCAGGCTATGAATGGGGTTACCATCTCTGACCTCCAGTAACTAGACTGACAAAGAGGATCTGGTCCTAATGGATAAGAAACATAAAGAGAAAGACAGGCAGGTAGATATTTGGATATAGTAGAAGATATGGCAAAAGAAGGGGTAAATAGGGGACATGAAAGTGCTCCTAACAGATGGAGAGGAGGAGACAAACAGATGAAAACAAGTCCTGCAGTGTTGGCTCAGTGTTGGAATGGCCGGGAGACAGAGGGGAACAGGAAAACAGAGGGAGAGATGGGGGTGAAGGAGAGGAAAAAGCTCAGGGAAAGAACATGGTAAAAGGGGTGGGGAGGCACGAGTAAAGCAGTAGCTGAAAAACAGGAATTCATGGGGTCAGTGCCTGACCCCTGACTTCCTGTTGTCCTCTGAACTTTTAGTTATTGGTTCCAGGACTCAGCATCACATGTGTGAGGCTGGTGTCGCACTGCCAGTTCTGCAGTGACAGTTCTAATTTCCATTCTTAGACGGTTGGTCAGAAATGTCTTTTTTTTCCGCATGTGCACAGAGTGGGGTGTGACAGAAGGGTAACTATAGAATATAGAACATAGACAACTTATTTCATGTTTTGATGCAATGGCAGCACTGTCAGAGATAAAATGTTTAAAAATTTGCTGACAGTGTTGTCATAGGATGTCTCCTTTTTAAAGAAATTTAATTTTAAAAAAAGAAGTATGAGATTTTCTCACCCTCTCTACCTCAAAGCCATTCAAACTCAGATTTAATCCTTAGTCACATCACATTTAATGTAGAGTCGATGATTGAAGATGATTGCTGATAACCATTTCTTCTCTACACAACAGGATGTTTACCCTAGAGTCTGTTTTATATAAATTAGAGTCTCTGGTTTCTCATGCATCTGTATTACATATCCACTCTCTCTGTGCTGAATTAGGTTGTCTCTGAGGTCAGCAGTGTACCATCTGTCTCATTGCTCCAGTGACACGTGTGCAATGAGGAAGAGAGATAGACAAAGGAAAAGGGAGGATGGCTTTATGCACGTGTGCCACAGCACTAGACTGCACAGGCTCTAATGGTCTTAGAGCAGGAGCCATCACTGTTGGGGTTTATATGCTTGCGTGTGAAATTGCATGTGCAAAACATCAGGCACAAGGAGCCTCCAGTAATGTGTAATTTTAGCAGGACCCTAGGGACTTAGTGCCCAGTTGTCTGTCACCTCCCCTTTTCCTTCTTTGTATCTTCTATTCATTTGCAGTGTGCCATTTTGACACACTTGAGGCCAGAAAGTTTGTCAGATGTATTCTATGGCTTTTTTCCCCTTGTGGGTTACTTGCTTCAAAAAGATGTAAATCTTTACATTAAAAGAGAAAAACTCCCATGGTGACGGGGGTTTTCTGGCTAAGTGGACAAAGCAACATGCTGTGTAATTCTGATGTCATGAGTCTTACTTGCAACGTTGCTTCTTATCACTTGTCCTTTCCATTTTTGCAATTATTCCTTTCTATATACTTGGAAAATCTGAGATTTACAGGATATGAATATTCCTGTGGCCATGTTTTTGTTATTTGTTTGTTTTTTTTTCTCATTACATCTGAAAGTAGATAAGGACTGGCACGTGCACTAAAGAAAAGAGAAATGTTTTGTAAATATACTTTTTCTCATGGATGATAAAGCCCCACATGCAGCAAACTGGTTCATGCGGCTCAGGAAAACTCTCCTCGGGGGGGGGGGGTATGTTCATTGAATCTTGATGTTTGTTTAATTGAGAGGAATATTAAAATGAAGCACCGCACATTATGCTTATTCTCAGTCCTCAGCTTTTCCTCATAATGATTTAACATTACAATGGATCAGGCATTTTAATTTTTATGTGTCCTATGCTTCTTTGCATTTTCAGATTTCCACTGAAGTCATTTTCCCCTAGTATTAAAGAACATGGCTGGGATGAGTGATAGAATCCATGACTTTGTAAAGAAGGTTATGTGGTGTCTGGACTGAGGGTTATCAGAACAACAGACATGACTTCTTTTCAGACTGGAGCACCAGCTGCAGTCCAGCCGCAGTGCTTTTAACATCAATACAATCACTGTGCGTGTTAGGAAACTGAATCTTCCACAAAGAGTGCCAGATGAACCCATGTGTGGAGGAAGTGTTCGCATGTATTTCTTCCGCTTGTCAGAGAGAGAGAAAAGGTGGTGAGATTGCAGTGATTTCCTTTTGTACACCTTTATAAATCTTTGCGTATTATAAGCACAGTTGCAGTTCTAAACCAGATGTTTTAGTCAAGTTCACATTCACATGGTTTTAAACTTGCTGGATGAAGTCAAGATGTGCCCATCAGCTGATCAAGCCAGCATAGCCCCCCTGTACATCTCTTAAAATGAAAAATGAAAAAATTCAACTGACAGACATTGTGTTGTAGTAGCTGAGGATCCAAGTCAGGTTATAAATCACCGAAAAGCTCTTTGGTTCAACCTACAGATGTAAGGGAAGCAGACTGACAGTGTTCAAAGCTTACATGCTGGTATGGTCTTTCTGCTGGCCCTCAGAACTGTAATCCCTTCATGTCTCTGCACTGGTCTTCCTGAATAGTCTATCTGACCTTCCCACTGGCTCCTTCCTTTAAATTTTACTTGCAGTCTCAAAAAGTTGTGTACATTTGGAATATCTTCATCTCATCTATCTTAAGAGGTCAGCTCACCTCAGAGACTATGTAAAAATGAAAAAGAAACAAGCACATTGAAACATCCTTAATAATAGATAATTAGATCTACAGTCAGTTAGATTTTGATCCCTGCTTGCATGCCTTTAAACCTGGCTCGAGTTAGTTTTCCCTGGTGACTGTTGTCTAAACCAAGAATCAAGCAACTCTAAACAGTTTTTTTCTTCAGTTTGGTGAAATAATGAATTCCCTTAGCTTGGCCTTTTTCTTGAGCACAAAAGAGTTGTATTCTTATGGATATATATACTGCCAAGGTACCCATAATCAAGCTTACAAATAATTACATGTGAGGTGTTAGAAGTGCAGCCCACTCTGTTACCCGTTATTCCACAAGCATGCAGTGGGCTCTGACCTTGGAAATGACAAGCGTGCGTCTGTGAGTGTTTGCGCATTGAGAGCGAGTCACACAGCTGGAATGCTGGGCCTCTTGGTGGATGTTTGCCTCCACTCAGCACTGATCATTTGCTCTCACTACCAAAGCTCAGACAGGCTTGTGTGCCCACGCCCCATACTCATCTGAGTCCATTTTTAGATAAACATCGACCAAGCTCTGCTCTGAAGGAGACTAACAGTTCAGATACACCCTCCTCTTCTGATGCTCATTGTGATGTCGTGGTAATGACGGCTTGTGAGTTGTGGCATTGCAGTTTGAGGACATAACTAAGCCATTTTTCTTCATTTTTATCTGACTCTGTTGCCCTTTCCCCCACTGACTCTCCACTGATTGTGTGAACCACTGACACTGCATTCATTATTGAATTAATGAACAAACACTGATTGCTATCTAACTTTATCATTTCCTAATCAGTCACACTTTCTCTTACCCTCTGGATGTCCTTCAATGTTTTTTAAAAGACCAGACAATATACCACAGTCTCTTTTTTTATTACCCTATTTAAGTTCCTGTTGAATTCTCTGTAATTCTGTTTTCACGTAGCGGTATTTACTTGTTTTTATCTCCTTGGGTACTGAACACTACTCCCATTTTGTTCTTGTTGTGCATTCAATAGGTCACAGGTACATGTATTCCTTATTTACCTGTGTACTAATAGAAGCTCCAGGCATGACAGTCAATAGTTTCCCCTCCAATCCTGTTCTTTCTATGTAGGCATGTTTTTAGGGGTTCTGTCTTTCTGTCTACTTTCCCGCTCTCTTGCTTCTTTCCATCATTCCCTCGGGTAGAACAGCTCTTTTAATAATGCAGCACATCATCCTGCTGGCCTCTCTCTCCGGGGAGCTCTTGTGTCGATTAGGCGGCAGAATCTGGAGCCAAGCCAAGAGGTCTATTCACTGCATCACTGCACAACAAGAGAGCCTGAGAGAGAGAGAGAGAGAAAGAGAGAGCGAGGGGGGAAGAGCTAGAGAGATGGAAAAGACATTCTGCCATGGCCAGTGAGGTAGAGATGGACAAGAGTGCAATGGGCTTGAAGACATTAATAGAGAGTAGTAGAGGACACATGGAGATGTGAGAGACTTTTCTCACTGCAGAGCCACTGTTATTTTATTGTCATAAGAACAAACAGTATGGTCACGTAAAGACTACCTCTGCCCTCTCCAATTTTACAATGTCATTTGGAAGACGCTTTTATCCAAAGTGGCATACATATGGAATAAGTACAACACAAGCTGCGTCTGTTTTGGGTTTTATAACATTTCTGTCCATAAAGGTTCTTGTCAGCATAGGTCACAGACATCAAGTGATCTGTTATGGTCTGATCTTTGTTTGTGTCATCATCCATTGAGAACCTGATTACATCTGTTACATCTGATTCATCTTCTGTCTGCATTAGTTCCTTTTAAGTCCTTATTACACTGTTTTATAGCTGATAGCTCACTGGTGCGATCGTGTTGTTCTCTTTGATATTATCTGCTTTTGCTCTTAGTTTTGAGTCCTGTTTTATAAGCAAAGCCCCAGTTTGTGTTTTTTATGTGTGTTTGTGTGTGTGTGTGTGTGTGTGTGTGTGTGTGTGTGTGTGTGTGTGTGTGTGTGTGCGCTGCTGAAGCATTTTATGCTCCACAGCTTTTGGAACAACATGGATGCCTGAGCATACAGATATCTGACGCCATCTGTAACCCTTTCTTGAGCCTCACAGAAAAACCTAAAAAAGGCACAGACACAGACACAGACAGACACCATCACACACAGATGTGTCAGCCACAAAGCCACACCTTGTAAACCCAAAGTTGCACCTCAGAAACGTCTCTCATTGTTGTTGCAATGAAACATCCAATTTATGTTCCATCTTCTGTTATCTTCACAGCAAAAGCCCCCAAACAATGACTGGCGCTTCACACAGGGACAGAGACCTGGACCTAGCGGGTGAGTAAACTGAGACAAACGCACACAAAAAGACAGAGGGAGTAATGAAGGATTAGGAACGAGGTGGATGGTGAGTGCTGTAGCCATGAGCAGGTTGATGATTGTAAAGTCTCGATGACATCAGAGTCACAATACAACCGTCTGAATCTGACATTGATAATTCATGTTTGCATTTCACTGTGTGATCGTGCTCAGTGATTGTAGACCTTTGATTTAAACTGACTGAGCATCTCCGCCTGCTTCCAGGCTGCTTTATAAAATGGCTGCCGCAGCTTCCACTCCCCCTCCCCCTCCTGTTCCTCTCCTCTCTGCACTCTCTGAGCCTGTGCACCATCACTCAGTACTACTGATGAGGGACGGTGACCAGAGCCAGTGGGGGGATGGGACAGTGTATTTATCCTTCCTGCTCTCTCTTCATTTTCTGCATTCAGAGGGTGAACTGATTGTCAAATTTAAATGTAATTTTTGACACCAGTGTTTCACCTGTGTTAAATAACAGATAAATGGTGCTTCTTTATTTCACTTGTGTGTTTCAGTGAGCTTTTGTGTTGACAGTTGATGTTTGACATTTGTCTGAATCATGCGGGCTAAGACGGAGTGCGTGCAGTAACAGTTTTCACAACAGTGATCACACAACACATTTCAGTGAGGCTCTTCCCTGAAATATACCAGCTAGGACAGAAAACTCCATCAAGTTAAGTCAGGAAATTGTTAGATGCACACACACACAGGTCGCTGGTGATATAGATCACTACTGGGATTTAGGACCTAATTCAGAGGAGGGGATATGACAGTCTCAACCTATTTTTCACTGACATCTAGAACACAATATCGCAGCATTTTTATTTCTCTTACACTAACTCTAGTTTCAGGAAAATACACGCTGGTTCTTTTCAGACTGTATAACTTGTTGTGTTTTTAGCCCCCACATGCCATACGGTACACACATACGATGGACGCCGAAGAATGGGACAAGGTACCAATTTAGACATAGGCAACATGTGGTCACTATCTGTCCTTAGCAGCTGATCAGCATTCAGTTTTGTCCACTCACTGTTCATAAATCAGCTGATGAGGACAGACAGAGGCTAGAGTCTTTTAGCTAGTGCACTGCAGTTGAGTGCTGTGCTGTGTGTAGATGTACCTAACCCATAGCTTTTGTTAGTCTCCCTAAAAGTTTGATGGGGTTTGTTGATCGATGTGATAGGCCACAATGCCTGCTGTGGCATAGAAAGGATTTTGAGTTTGCGTGCAGTGTTTTGTAGATTTGTTATGCGTTGTATGTGTGCTATACATATAGTCCTTAAAGTCTGAGAGCTCTTGTTTTCTCTCCTTGTAGAAGACTGGCTTACCATACAGTGTTGCCTTTGATGTGTGTCTGTGATGGTTGTAGCTCAACATCACCACATGTGGCTTTTTCATGTGATTAATACACTGAATGACTAAAAGAAAGGGACAACACAGACAACTGTCTGATGATTGATTTGTTTAACATGGCTGTTAAAAAGTTCCTCTGTGAACTAAACAGATCTCCACATTAAACTCCTGTGGTCAATGTGCAGATGAGGCAGATGTCAGCATGTACTCCACGTGACTAGCTGAATGGGTTTCAGCAACATTTCCAGTTAGGGTCTAGAAAGTTCTTTGCAAAACAACAAAGAGAGCCATCCTCAGAAATAAAAACAGGTCATGTTAAAGTAACACAGGGAAAACGATAGCACAGTCTGACCAACCAAGGAGATCCCAAGGACCACAGTTCACAACCTTACCCACAGGAAGTGATAATCCTGACCACAGGAAGCATTAACACAACCACAGGATGTTATAAGTAAAGAGAGATGCTAATTTAGCACAAATGAAGCGTTTCCTTTTATCTTAAGTGATGTGAGGAGGCACAAAATGGCTGCCCTGGCTTCACTAACCGAGCCCTTACCCGGCCTGTTTCTCATTGGCTGCCTGGCACAGGACATACATGTTTCTCTCCCTCAGTCTCTCTCTGGCACTGAACTGAAAACCACTTCAGAGTTTTGGCAGCATGATCTGGCAACCTGCTTTTATACAAATCCCTGTTTTTTTTGTGTGTGAGGATTCCTTTTTCACTTTTTTCCGTCGTTGTTTCCTTTATTTTCTCTGAAGTCCCTAAAGCGGACCAATTTGTCCAAGACAAATTTGTTTGTTTTAAATAAAAACCACAGTTTATCTTTAGTTCCTACATATTTAACACACTATCTCATTACATACAATATATAAAGTCATTGACTGCTGCAGCCAATATTTGTCAGAGTAGGACCTGAAATCTCTGTGACCTTTAAACAATCAAAGAGAGCCTTTTACCCATGTCCTTGTGGCCTAATGATCCTCCACTCAATGCCCTTAGCTGGTTTGTTATTACCCAAAACAGTCAAATAACCACTGTATTGCCCACACACAATTCAGGAGATAGTTCATACATAGAGCTTTTGCCCTGGAAAACTGGAGGCAAGACCGATAATGGCTTAATAGGATTTTTAAAAATAACATCTGTTTTTTTTAATGCAGAGAAGTGGCACTTTCACTAGATTTTGTTGTTGTTGTATTTTATGCACTGTACCAGTTGCATGTGGATAAACCGCTGTCAATAGATGAAGGTTTGTTAGCACTTTGGGAACAGGAGGAGGATTAAAGCATTGTGACCCAGTTGTCAGCTTGTTGGTGTGTCACAAGTGTGGGAATGGAAATAAGTAGGTGAGCATAATAGATCGCAGGTCTGCTTTCTCCTCTGTTGCCCCCACATGCAAATTGCAGACTTTATGTAAACAAGCCTTTGAAGGTGAAGTTTGCCCAGATGGAAATGTTCAGTGCTTACTGAGCGCTGCATGTGTGACTATGCAGACAGCTATTTCCTTTAAAAGGTGGGATCATTAAATATTTAATCAGATTTACTAGATGGCACCGCACTCGTGGTCATACTGAAGACAGAGTGAAGTTGTACACTGTGTGAATGTGCAAACACGCTTGCTACTGTGTGCAGACACAATTTGTACGCTTTAACAAGAGCGCACATTTGTTTGCGACACACCCTGTTTTGTAAACTATACATCCTCCGTGTTATCTTTGCTGAGATCTCCTCAGGCTGTGTACTCCGCCATCAGCTGCTTTGCCTTTATATCATAAACCACCAACTGTCAAACCAGTGAGCTAAACACACACATGAAGGGCTGAACCACCAGTTATTTACAGTTGTTCTCTCCTCATTTTCACCACAGGGCAACTGGCGGACCTGAGGTTGCCATGGGAACTGGCCCCTGGCCACAGCCCCCAACTGAGGCTGAGCAGCTCCAAGCCCTAATGGCTGCAGCCAACGGTGAGTCCCATACCTCCTCATCTTCTTCCTCACCCATATCAACTCACCCTCTCTCTTCTGAATAAGTTTCTTTCTCTTCACAACTGTAGTTGCGTGGGCAGGATGGGTTATTTAGGTTACTCTTTGCTTGGAGGGCAACTAGCCAGACATGCTCATTGATGAAGCTCTTTGTTTTCACATGGATGTTTCCATGTTGTGGCTGTGTGCTAACAAACATCCACAGAAAACCTAAGATCAGATCCGCAGAGCAGACATAAAAGAGAAACAGTCCAGTTGACTTGAATAACATGACAGAGATGCATGTTTCCACTGTACACTCCAATCACATGCACAGTGTTTGATTATAAGCAGAAGGCTATGTGAGTTATGTAATATACAACCGACAGGCTCATGCATAACCAAAGATTCCCATTTTCCACAACACGTCTGCTGCCCCATTTCTCTGACTGTAGCACTGAGGGGACACATACAGTGATTGATCTTTGGGCCATCACTGCAGAAGCCTCTGCAATAACCTGGAAAAACACACCTAAAACTGGACAAAAAGCAGGCAGAGCAACACAAAATATAGTGAGTGTGAAACACACACAAAAAACCCCACGAAACGATGACGGGACAAACTAGACAAGACATATTGCCTCCTAAGATCGAAGTCATACTTTCCACAGTATTGACAAATCACATCTCCCTTTACACACACATACTCACACAGACACCCCCCCCCCTCTTGGACACTGCATCGAACATGGTGTGAAACAGAGAGATACAGAGAGAAGCAAATCTGTCTTGGCCATAGTGGTAACCTGCATGTCAGCATGAAGTTAGATAGAAGGAACAGTTAGTGCCATCAGGACAGGAAGAACAAACTGTTCGTGTGATAGATCCTGAAGGTCGTTCTTCCTCTATATTTAATGTCACTGAGTTGATAATCACAACGCAGCATGAATCACTTAAAGCACATGTGAGAGCAGAAAGTAGTATTAACAAGTCAGGTTTTCAGCCCCTGCCTTGCCTCTTTGGAAGTCAGTGCAGTAAGCATGACAGTTTACTCCTGTGAGTAGGAAAAAACACAGGATGGGGGAGGGAGCGTTTGTGTCTCTGGCTCTGCAATGCAGGGGCTGTGGGAGAATTATGAGCTGAGCAGCTACGTCATGGACTCACACTCACTCAGGGCAGGCATGATAGAGAAACAGAAACACAGAGGAGTATGCTGGGGAGACAGTTTCATCATCCCTGTTTAAAAAAAAAACATCTGCACACAATCAGCCATTTTATAACTCCTCTAGTGCCTCTTTTGTTCATAGTTTTTCTACTCATTACCTCAGTTTTTATTTTAGCTCAGTTTTTGCTTGGCCTGAGCATTGTGATGTATTTAAATTAATTTTAAAAAACACAATATCCCCTCAGTTAAGTACTGTATTTCTTGTAAAAGCTATAAAAATAGTTGGTGTAAGGCTCTTGTATGACCTTTTTTCATTTCACTACTAACACTGTCAAACTGAAACTTTTAAATTCTTGTTGTCTAACAAGTTTCATTCCTCTCTCTTCTCCTTCCTCACCCCTTGTTCCCCCACTCTGTCTCTCTTCCCCCCAGAAGTGAGCGAGGCTACAGCCACCCTGGGACCCGGCACCATGGGCCTGAGCACCCGCTACAGCCCGCAGTTCACCCTGCAGCACGTGCCCGACTATCGCCAGAACGTGTACATCCCTGGCAGCACGGCCACTCTCACCTCCAACCCCCAGCAGCAGCAGGCCACGGCCCAGCAGGCCACCCAGCAGGCACTGCCCCCACCACAGGCCTCGGCCCAACCTGAGCCCCCTAAGGCTGCCCAGACCCCTGCCTCCAAGAAGAAGTCCACCAAGAAGGAGAAGAAGTAGAGCTGGATGGAGAGAGGTGCAGGAATGATAAACCCGGCCTGATCTGATGAGAAATTCAACCCCTCATACCCTTCACATTAGGTATCTTACTGCTCTGCTGTCACTCATGCTTGCCACGTTCTAAATAATGACAGCAAATCACTTTTGATCACATGGACGATGTTGATGGTTCTTTAAAAAGAGTGTCTTGAAAAATCTGAATGTGCTTAAGGCTGTTACTGGTGTTGATAACCCATGTTGTGCTAAAGATCGAGTATTGCTCACATAATCTTTGTCAGTGGATCATTTTGGCAGGGTATGGGGGGTTATAGTGATTTTTTTTTTTTTTTGGTTTGGTTTATTTTGGCAAAGGAACCTTGCTGGGATGACAAGGTTATACGCAGTGATGTATTCAGAGGTGAAATGTTAGTGTCTTTCATGTTGGATTTATTGTGCTCTTTCCCTGTGGTGGAAAGTCAGCTATTGTAAAGTACGCTAGTCGCCATCCATTAGATTTCTACATAGGGTCTGCCTCGCAGGGTCTTAAAGCATAAGTCCTGTGGATATAAGGCTGTTGTTTGACAGGTATTACAAACTCTTCTGCATGCTCTTTAAGGTTCAAACCACATATACTAGTTTAGAGTTGCAAACTATGCATTGCAAAAGCAAAGAGGACGATACCCTGAATCTGTCATCCTCCCTCCAATTGCAGGTCAATATAATGCACATGTAGCATTTACTTGACACAAAGTGAAAATTACTTTTGTAATCATAGTTTAAAAAAAAAAATACAATTTAATCTCCTGATATTTTTATGACCTGAGCATGCACCCAATAGACGGGTTTGCAGAGTGTGGAGTGGCAGAGGGTGGAGTGGCAAGCCCTGCTATCCATGCAGGTGGTATAAGCAGCAGGGTCTGGCTTCTTGTATAACACCTCCAGATGGGCACACATATGTCCTGCTGCCTTGCACCCTCTACCCTTCCCTCTTGACACCCAGCTTGTGTCCTCCCCTTACTCACTGCCCCGTGTTGAGAGCCAAACAAAGAGAAAATGCACTGTTCATATTCTGATGATGAGATGATGTAGGGGTAGAAATCACTTCAGTCTTTAGGGAAACGCGTAGATGTGGTATACTTAAGTGCTTTGGCATTTCTAGACACTTTGCGAGCCGCTAGAGTATTTCCCCTCGCTATCCCGAAGTGCTGAAGAAACTTTTTGATGTGACACAGTAACATGTTTTTTTTCTTTGGGAGATGATGATTCAATAGTGTAGAGGAACTGTTTGTATCAGATATGAAGTCTTGCCACCCACCTGTCTGTCAGGCCTCTTGGCCAGATACAACTGCATGAGAAAAGGCAGCTTGCAGGCTGGGTCAGGGGGAGTGGACAGGGTGTGGTGAGGGGTATGCAGGCTGAGGTGGCACCTTTACATCCATCAAGGGGGTAGGGGAAAACAACCATAGCTCTACCCACTGAATGTACAGAGGAACCACTGTTGACCCACCCACCCCTTAAACTTTCTCTTAATGCACTGACCCAGGTAAAGGTCAACAGAGCCAAGCACAGCTGTCCCTGTTGGTGAGGAGTTAGCACTCAAGAGCCCTTTGAAACATTACTCTCTCATTGAAATCAATGGGACACCTTAGCCTCCCTACCACTCACCTATCCCTTCCACTCCCTGGCCCTGTGAGGCTCTTCTCCCACTGTAAATAAACACAAGTCCTGTCGATGGTATGAGCCAGTTTGTATGTAGGGACCATGTCCAACATTTTCAAAATAACAGTCCCTCTCCACAAGGCGTGGCTTACTACTGGAATGTGTTGCATTTTGTTTTTCAAGAAAAATAAGAAAACCATTGCTAAAAAAACAATAATGAATAAAAATCTGAGATGTTCTTCATCAGTTTGTGTTGCAATGTAGTAACTAAGCACCATGGAAGCCAACTAACTCTTCAGTGTAAATAAATGAATTAAAGATAACTTTAGATAAGTAAACAAAGTGACACACGTAGACTAGTTAACTTGTGATATGTGTTGCGCATATTTTTGTGTTCATTTTCTCTCTTCTATCTTTTATCACCCTGTAAAGAAACAAAACAAAAAAAAATGGAAATGTTTCTATCCTTCTGTAACCTCTTAATGTTCTTTTGCGGTGATTTTATCTTGTGCATTTGTGAAAGAATGCCTCTCATTCTCTTTCTGTCCATATGAACAAATGATTATAAATATTATATATGTGTAAGTCCGTCCGCTGCTGAATTAATACTACTCTATCCTGCTGTATTATCTTTCTTATCAAATGCTTAGCCCCCACGCTATACCCCTGTGTTACTCTTATTTTTATGCTAATATTTATATTGCTGTTTTATTTTCTCTTGAACACTGACATTTCAAATAAAAAGATTCTGAAATCATTTAAAAATATCTTTGTCCGTCTGTTGTTTATGCTAATGTGTGTCATTCTCATAGACTAAGTTAACGTTGTGCATCATTTAGAGTATCAGCCTATCCTATTCATTCATGAGATTCACTTGGGAAAATCATTTCATGCCGTAAGATGAAGTATGCTGCATTAAAAAAAAATCCGCTTCAGGCTTTTTGTGAGTGTGACCCACATTCAGCAGGACTGCAGCACTCTCAACGTTGAAGCATAGCCGGTCCATTTCAGGTGTTCTTTGTGGCAGATAAAAGTCCATAAAAAGAAAACAAAATATGATGTGTAAAATATTATTTTCAGTTATTTTAAGTCAGTTCAAATTTTGCATGACTACTGCTCGCTCATAAGATGAGTTGGGTTAATGAATAACAATAATGAATTGGGACACTTTATTGCCATCTTACTCCTATTGATAAAATGATTCTCACTTGTATCCATCAAATATATTAAATACTGACTCTAATTCAGTTGTTAGAATATTAAAAAATCAACTGGGAATACCATTTGAAAAGTCACTGCACTGACATAAAATTATTTCCAAAAGCAGTATTCTCTGCAGGAAAACGATTATCTCATTTAAAAAGTAATGTTTTATAAAATCTTTCATTTTTGTGTGTTTAATATTACAGATAAGATTAAACGTGACCTCATTTGTCCTCACAGGATGGTGATTAATAGAAAAGTATTATTATTATATATTATTATATTATATTATTAACATAATATATCATCAGAAGCTTAAACAACTAACAATAGCTGTAAACCAACCATATATAAACATCTTAAACTGTATGATGTCTGCTATTGTCTGTTAAATGGAGGAAACTGTCAAAGTGAAAAAACATCTATATTTCTTTTCACTTAAACTCACTGTCTTGTTCTCTGGCTCATCATACTAGAGCCACATGTTCTTTTGCTTTCATCTCAGAGATCCTGGGGGCCACAGCAGGGAACATAGTAGTCTGCTCATGCTCGTTGTGCCTTTCACAAGGTCTTACACAATAACATACGTTCCTATAAATAGCCTGTGAGACGTCACCAAGCAAAACAAAAGGAGCAGGCTCTGCTGCAGATGTTGGGGGATGGAAGGAGGCAGCTGGAGGGATAGGCATGATACGAGTGTTTATAAATCAGGCATGACTTCTGTTCTGATGCCCACTAATACAATTTTTAGAAGTTAAGGCTACTGCCTTACAATTTGCACATGACCAACAGATATGAGATATTTGAGAGAATACCTGGAAAAAAGGGTCTTTTCATTCACTGAAAAAAATCACAACTGTGAATTTTGAAGCCATTTTTCTTATTAAACATTCACTGTTTTAGAATAAATAAAATCATTTTAACTCAACAGTCCAGTTATTCACACAGCAACGTTGCCACATGAAACACTGCAGATTCACATACCCAAAATGGCTGACGCCTCATTGTATTATGTGGTTGCCACAGCAACTGTCAGCCACAGCGACTGGATGCTTTTCTCTGGTCTCGACATCTTCCTTATAGATCTTTTTCAATGGACATCATTGGCTATGCCCAGAGTCTACAGGAAACCAAAACACTATTCCACCATGAGTCAAACCTGGCAACTTTGACAAGGACATACGCAGGAAACATGGCAGAGTGGAGCAGAGGATATCCCACAAACAGAGACAAGCAGATGAGTCAGAGATAATAGCACTGGGTTTTTCCCAGTTTGATTCACTGGAGATCTACAGAATGGGCTTCTGTTTACAAGCTATTCTAAATCTGGCTAACAACCAAAGGAAATTGGTTATTAATATTATTAATATGGTTTCGATAGACATTTACTTTATAGAAGCTTTAGAGTGACTTTATCAGCTGATGTTGGTCATCCTGTGACTCACAGAGACTCCTGCTGTCCTCACTGTCCCTATGTGTCATCTCTTTTCCGGAGGGGAGACCCAGCAGAATAGGGAGATTGTTCTTTTATTGCTCCCTTTAGGTCCCCCACCCTATCTCGCTTAATTAAGCACATTCCTACTGATTATGCACACACAGACATAAACACAATAGAGTGACACACACATTCACATACACAGGCAAAAAAAAAAAAAACTTCAGTGATGTATAGCAGGGTTGTCCAAAGTGGGGAAGTCATAGTGGACTGGAACTTGACAATAGACTGCCTGTGCATGGTAATAACATTAGTCAGACAGCCCTGGACACAAGAGAGAATAACAGGCATCGTCACGTCCTGAATTTGGCACATGTACATGTAAGCAGGCATGTGGCAGCCCCACAGACACACTGTGGTGAGTCAGTGAGTCAGTGAAGAGGTCAGACATTCAAACACACAAAACAAAATTCTTGAACAGCCTCGTAATCAAATGTATTTTAATTTGTCAAGACTGAAGCAGGAATTGGAGCAGAGGTGCACCGCCTCTCTCCCAGTGTGTGAACTGCATGGAAGGTCCAGTAAGAGGAAGCAAGGATCTGATTTCAGGTTGAGCAGTATCACATCTGATTCATATGAGTAAAGAGCAGGACGTGACATAATGGCTGCTTGTGGCGGGACAGGAAGTGAGTTTCGCGCCTCTTTTACTCTTCCACCCTCAGTAGTCCAGCAAAAGGAAGGAACCCTCCCCCTCTTCCTTCCCTGCACCCCCCCACTCCCTCCTTCCTCCTATCCTGCAGCTGTCTCTGCAGTGTGTTGGGTCACCACATGTTGGAAGACAGAGCATTGCTCTGTGGAAACACAGCAGGGATAAAGACCAGCGTAATCTGGACTTTACCAGGGAATGACTCCAGGATGAAATGTATATGTTTAAAGTCTCACAGTCAAATTAAGTATGGCTTAAATTCAAATGACACACTTAGTGGAGATTAGAAAGTTTTAACATTCCACAAACAGAAAGTGGGGGTAAATGCAATTTCTTCTCCTGAACAGACAGATAAAAAGACACGCCACTGCTTTTTGGATGGATGTTCCTCATAAAAATTTAACAAGGAAAGAGAGGAGTGGAATCTTTTTTTTTTCCTGCTGGCACACTCATCCAGCTCGACAAAATTACCCCCTGACTGACCGGCACAACGACAAATATCAAGTCATTTTCACTGATCGGTTCTTTTGATGATCCTCTCTGTGCTTAACAAAATACACTATATTTAACATATTTCTAAGACAATTTTTAAAAAACCTGTTTTCATTTATCATGTCAGCTCAGAGGAATGTGCCCATCAGGCAGAGTTAACAGTGAGTTCAGTGGTCTTTGGCTGAAAGAAAAGGGGGAGCGCCATTGAGCAGGAGCAATGGAGCACTGGAGCCAGAACGTTGCTACGGCTAACAGTGCCCTGATTTAAAGAGACACAGTAATGTGCTGGCTGCTGGCTCGGCTAAATCACAGAGATGGAGCTGTAGCAATGTGGAAGAACAACACAATGCTCCCATTCAAAGCAGCAAACCCTTTTTCTCTTCATCTGAAAAGCCCCCTCTCTACTCTTTCTCCCTCTTGCTCTCCCTCTCTTGCCTCGTCTCGTCTGCCAAGAGCTCTCGCGCCTGTTTTCTCAGCTGGGAGGATGGAAATCAGACAGGGGGTAGACAAGGCATGAAGGGGGAGAGACAGACTGAGGGCTAGTGAGAGTTGAATGTTGGGTGAGGGACGCAGGGTTAATTGCCTCGTTATGATTTTGCTGCAGCAAGTTGAAGAAGATAAGAGAAAGAAGCATCTCCTCATGCTTGCATCAGATGTTATTTAACTGGGTTACACATTAAAGGTCAAGTGTGCAACACAATGCAGTGAAGTCATGTGACCAAAAATGCAAAATGAAGACTAGATTTGTGGACTTCGGTTTTGTTGGTTTCCATCCACTGTAAAAGATATAACAGTGTCTGTGTGTGTGTGTGTGTGTGTGTGTGTGTGTGTGTGTGTGTGTGTGTGTGTGTGTGTGTGTGATTAGAGAATCAAAAGCTTCCATCTGTTGCAATGTGGTGAGGGCCTCTCCTGCCCCCCACCCTGTCTCTGCCCTCTTTCGAACACAAGCACACACATATATACACACACACACTCAAACTACACTTAACCATAACCCAAATCCCTCTTTACAAGTCATACACCCTATAAACCCATAACCTCCCCCCATCCAACAGCTACCACGCCCTCAGCACAGACAGAGCAGAGTAGCTAATCCATTTCCTCCACCACTGTGGTTGTCATGGAAACGCAAAATTCCCTATGTGAGTGACGAGAGAAGGAGTGGAGTGAGCAGGAAGCAGGGAGGAAAAGCAGAGAATTAAATATGTATGGATGCAAGAAAGAATGCAAAAAGCTTAAGTCTTTTTCTGCTGTCTTACTTTACAACTGCTGCAAAACTGCTGCCATAGAGGTTTGTGTGTGTTTGGTGCATTGGCACCACTGCATAGAAAGGATGCTGTGTTACATGCATGAGATTTTGTAGATGGCAGGGCATTAGTCTGGGAAGTGTGTCCTTTGCGGGCACACAAACTCTGTTCTCGGAGGTTGGACATGCTATGAATGCACAGTACCTCAGACATGCAGACGCTGACAGAGAAACATGTCGACAACTCAGCGCCATGGCGACAGGTGTTGCCGCGGAAATGGTGCAGCTGCTGCATGGATATTTCAGGCTAATAAGCATGCACCATTAAGCTCCTCTCCGTTCCCCTCCCCACTTGTCCACTCTGTTCCCTGAACTAACACACCCTTGCCTGATATTGAAGACTGGAATGTAAACTCTGAGGGGAGTCCATCTTGTACAGTATTACATTCAGCTGGCAGTTTGATAAAAGAACAAGGTGTGAAAGTTGAATTAAAGAAGAATCTTCAGCCACCTGAAGAATAAGTGCTGTCATGAAAAAAAATGCTTTAATCACCTGAAAACTTAATTTCATGTCTAACTGTGACTGTTTGACAGATTGGTAACTAGAGTTATTTGCTTTGTTGCCAAGAGTTACATAAGAAGGTCAGTACCCTTATAATGTCAACACTTGGGTATGGAGCTCGGATTGGCAGCCAATTAGCTCAGCTTGGCACAAAGGCTGGAATTGCATTGGCATCGGGGATTAGCCTGGATCAGTGAAAAACTCCTCCTACCGCCACCTTCAAGAGCTCCCAAATAACCATGCTATTCCCTGTTTATTTAATATGTACACAAAAAGAAATGTAAGAGTGTCAAGATAGACATTTACATGCTGTAGCTAGTTCTTGGTGAACACTGCCTGTCATCCTCATAGTTTCAAGACACCAGGAAGTCACAAATCACCAAAAAATAATTCCAGCACATAACAACTTGTAAAACAACAACTGCACAAATGAGACAAAATGGGATACATTCAGCTGTAGTTTTAGAGGTACTGTTAGGCAGATTTTAGTACTCTAGACAGAGCAAGGGGAGCAGTTTCCCACTGCTTTCAGTTCTTACACTAAGCTAAGTTAATCATCTTGCAGATCCAGCACTGCATATTATTAACTGAAGCAAATAAGCACATTTCCCACATACTGAATATTTGTCTACGATAGACAGAAACAACTCCTTGGCCTAACATAAGCAAACAACTCCACCAGTGTCAAAAGTTTCTGATACTTACTTTGCTAAATTGTTCTTTTTCCAGCAGAGCCACATTCACCTGAAACAGGTGAGGAGAGCACAGAAGCATTTCCTTAAATAACCAGGACTGTATGTTCCCTGTCACTCATAGCATGAAGCATGAAGAGAAGATATGTCTTTAGGGGCTTTTTGTAATATCATGCCAGTTGAAAGCAATAATCAGGAGGCAAATGCACATTTATCTTATTTTTAACAGTGACATGCACAAAATTGCCTACCACCACACTGCTATCTGATTCTCAACTCTAATTACGTTTTCAGTGGTGATGTCAATGTGAGGAAGACCATTTTTGCAGTGGTCAGAAATTTTTCCACACCCATGCGGAGTGAAGGGAGGTTTGGAAACACCACAGCAATTTGTTATGTATCAACAAGCCATGGATATGAGGTCTTATGACCTGCATAATTAGAAACTTCAAAATTGTCTAGAATGATCAGACATTAAATCAAAATCTAGACTGACATCGAAATTTACAATGACAAATAAAAATGGAATCAAGCAGTAATGGCTACAGATTTTAACACACACACACACACACACACACACACACACACACACACACACACACGTACACACACGTACACACACACACACTGCGTTTTCATTATTTCAAAGGACACTATATTGACTTGTATTATTTCTGTGAAGACTTATGTTATCCTTCACCTAAATCCAACTTCAACCCAAGTCTTAATCACAGTATTTAATGATTTACATTTTTCTCTGTAAAAGTCAGAGGGGTTGCCACTGTATTCCCATAACATAAGTAATTCAAGTCTCCACACACACACACATAGCACACACACACAATTAGATATTATATGAGAAAGTTGCATATTTTTGAAACCACCAGGGAATAACAAACATGAGCTAAGCACATCTGAAATCAACAACAGGGACCAGGGGAATATTTTCAGAGCTATATTCCACATGCTGACTATGGTCTGAATGTCAACATTGTTGGTGGGATACATGGGTCTCTGATGCACGCCAGGACCACTGGGACAAGTGTTAAACCCATCAGCAGTGGAGAAAGCAAAGCTCACAAAGCTTGGTTCATCCTTTGGGACTATTGGAAACACTTGAATATACAACATACCAGAGGTTTAAACTGATCAGTATAATAGCTAAAGATGTGGAAGGAAAACACACATTCATTCTGCATAAAGCCCATTATAAGCTTCCCTTATGTTAACTTGATAAATTTTAAGAGGAAAAACAACAAAAAAAATCACTCAGAGGCCTTTTGTTACAGAGCTGCTGAGGACAGATGATCCATATTTGTTCTGGTTTCTGTGTTTTTTGACGCAGTGCAGTCAGTCTGTGCACAATAAAACTTCCCAAATCAACGCAGCATCTCATTTGGTAATTTGAATGAATCATCACTAATTTATATGAATGTGTGTATAAATATGTGTGTGTTTATTAGCAGCAGGAGGACACAACCCTCCGAGAGGATTAATTAGAAAATACTGCAGGACGTTCTGAGAAATGAGCAGAAAAAAAAGAAGGAGAGGAAAAACAAGCTCCAGTGCCCTAATTCACTGCTCTCATGGTACGTCACCCACCCTCCCTCCCTCCATCTCTCTCTCTCTTTGTTCTCTCATTCCCATCATCTACTGTGTATGTCTCTCAGCGCACAGAACCTCAAAATCCTTTCATTTTTCCCCAATTCTTTTCTTACATCCACCTCTGTCTCTCTCTTTTGGTAACCTAGATAACCAGACAGACTCTGTCCTACATAAAATGGAGGTCTGTCAGTCTCCCTCTGTGACCCCACCTTTTCTCCATCCCTTCATCCATCCCCATCCATTCCTTCCCCTCCTCTCTCCCTTTAGTGATCTTGCCTTTCTCAATTTAAGGTAAAATTTGAGGTTTGTGTCATTCGTCTGTCCATGTCCATGAAGCTCAAATATTCATGTGCCTGCTCCGCACTGTGCAACAAACAGATGATGTCGGCCGGCAACAGACTCCCAGTTTCCATAGCAACTTCCACCATCCGTCCCCTCCTCTCTCTGACTCAGTTGGGTGGTGGAGAAGGGTGATGGTGGCGGTGATTACCTTCGTGGCAATGTGTAGTAGAAGGGGGAGACATGTTAGGATCAAATGGAGTGGAGAGGGGAAGGAAAACAGACAAAATTTCAAATGATGTTGATCAGAGAGAAGCAGAAGAACAGAAATAGGTTTGGTGACTATATATTTAAAGAAAAAAACAAAAAACATGGGAGGACATCAAGACCAGTCTCCTGTCCTCCTGCCCTCCTTTCCACTCCTCGTCTCCTCCTCTGTGATGCTTCTTTGTCCTTTCAGTCAGGCACAGGGACTATAAGCTGCTTACTATAATACAGCTACACAATGCCTCTTAATACTCCTCTTTTACCCCCCACCTACTCTGCCTGTCTGCAAAATGGATTGTAATACAGTGTGCTGCCCCCTATCCTCATGTACCTCTTTACAGTGGGTGCTTCTGGGATGTAGCTTTTTTGAACAGGAAGTCATAGAGCTTTAGCCTTCCCCTCTGAGGAACTACATCTCTGAAAGGGATTTTAATGCAGCGCTCGTCCCATTTGTCTTATGGTAACAGTGCAGAGTGGTGACTTTAACTGTCACAGTCCAGCTTTAATTGTCCACCAGTCTCAGTGTAGTTTTTGTTTACAGTCCTGATTTTTTCTTCTCATTGCCCCTGCTGTAATTTCCATGTTATGCCTGATGGAGTAACAGCTGCAGTGTTGTTGCCCTCTGTTTAAGATGCAATGTCTTTTCAGCTGCAGCTATAGTATGTTAACCTCTGTGTTTTTCTGTTTAGGTCATCTCTATCTCTGCATTGTCTTTTTTTTTATTCCTTCTCTTTCTTTCTTCTGGTAATGCCACCTTGGCCTCCATTTTAGCATAAAACCAGAGGAGGAGGACACTTTAGGCCAGCATGTTGTGAGAAAGAACAAGCAATATGGAGGAGACATGAGAGAGAGACAAGGGAGTGGAGTGAAGCTGAAAAGGAAAATATATAAAAAAGGGGACTAGATGAGAGAAGAGAAAGAGACATGACAGTGTGAATTAGAGCAAAGAGAGAGAGCGGGGAGGAAAACTGACGAGACAGGCAGGGAGGGGAAAAAGGAAAAAAATCAAGGAAAGTCAGCTATGGGTGCTGATTTTTGCCAGCAGGAGGTGAGTGTAACCATGGTTACCAGGCAAAGGAGTGATGTCATCGTCTCCAATATGTGCTTGGCATAGTGGGGGTATTTTTGGGGGTTGACTGTGGGAGACTGTTCTTCACCCTCAGCAGTTTTCTGTTGCATATCAGGAGAAAAATGGTAACCATCCTGTAAAGGAGTTTTTAGACTAGGGAATTTTGAGTTTAACGTCAACTGAACAGATGATAAAAGATGTACAATGAACCAGACAGTCCCAGCAGTCTCTATTTCTCTATTGAGAACAGAGAGAGGGATGGCCAAAGTCAAAAACATATCATTACATCTCAAACAAATCCCTAAACTTTGACATCCTTTGCAAGATAGATGGCTTTCACATTTCTCACCATTTCATGAGGATTGGTCAAGACACTGAAGCACTAAAATCTATACATGGATATATGTATCCATTTTGATTTTCCTGTAGTTCTCAAATGTGGTCATTGGACATATGCTCTAATTTCTACATAATAATTACAAAGAGTAAGTGACTGTCAGTAAAAAGGCACTCGAAAGAATAAGATTGATGTTGGTTTGTCTCCATCGTTAGGATTGTGACCAGGAGCATTCTGAGAGGTTTAAGTGCCTGTCTCTGTTAGAACTGACTGTTCAACCTCCAAATGTCACTGTGGATGTAGGTCTATTCACATGACCCCCTATTCAATCCCCCGAGATGAGGTTATACCTTATATAGGACACACCCGTGCATGCACACACACAAGTGAAGACATGCTTACAAGACATGCATGCACGCACACCCTTCTCTGCACACACACACAGACCACACCCAGAAATTTACTGCCCCCAGAGGAAATCAGACTACTGCAGGCTCAGCTTATGTAGGTCAATTGAGTGACAACTGCCCCACCTCCACCAATGTGTATGGACAGATAGGCAGTGGGGACGGGAGGTAGACACACACACACATACACACACACACACACACACACACACACACACACACACACACACACACAAGAAAGAAACTCTTGATTCCCCCTTCTTTCACAAGGATATAAAAATATTACCACTGATGACAAAGTTAACCATGTCATGTGTAAACAACATGTGCATTAACATACAGAAAACAAACATGATGATGTCATCAAGTGGGGCTCAGACCCTTGTGATGAGAGTCTGACTAGTCCAGACAGACACAACAGCCTCGAGGGGTCCACGTGGATTCCAGCATCATTTCAACTTCTTCACATCAGGGTAATCAGTCAACATGACCGTAGGCACCATACCCCACCTTCCTCACACTGGACATCCAGAATATCTTGATGAGATAAAATTTCATCTGTCTATCTGAAATAATAATAATAATAATGATATAATCATAATCAGTGTTCTCCCAGCCCTGTGAGAAACATGCAGTTTATTTAAGCACCTTAAGGGTCAGTGATGAAGCCCAAGACCAAGGCAACACTACTCATTTTTCAAGAATGTATGCAGGGACCGACTCATTACTGTCTATTTTTAATATAAAAAACACAAATATTCAATATGAGCCCCAGAAAATCTCTGGTGTTCCAAACATCCTGTAAAAAGTCAGTCTGTGGTCAGCTGTGGTCACATAAACACTTCGTCACAACCATCAACATTAGGCGCTATGACTCTTGCACAGCAGCAAACATGCTACAAATAGGAATATCTGTTTTATATTTGTTTACCACACATATGAAGTCTCTGCATAGGTATTTCTGGCTGTGTGCATGTGAGAGAGAAAAGCAGAGGGGGTTAAAGAGAGAGTGCACTATGGTTGTGTATGTGGCTGTGTGAGACCCCTGATGCTTATTTATATTCTGTTGGCATCAGCCCTCAGAACAGCCTGCACAGCAGACAGACCCTCCTCTCTCATGGTTAGGGGAGAAATCCATCCCCAAAGAGAGACGATCCACTGGGATGAGCTGTGGCATTGAGGATTAGTAGAAGGAAATGCTCAAAAATGAAAATTGCAGATGGTGGAGGCACGATTCGTGTGCATTTGTGTGTGTGGAAGTGGTTCGGGGATTGTGGGTTTCATGGTGAATTTGGGCCAAGGGACATCAGCATTTCTTAAAAATTTCAAAAAAGAAATCTGAAAAAAGGGGGAGGGAGCATAAACAAGTGTGTTGGTCCATAAATACATGTTGGATTTGATGTTTCTTACAGTTCCATCACACCAGTTGACTGCAGAAGAGCTTAAGAAAAAGCCCATTTTCTTCCTTGTTACTGCTGACAATGGAGATGACAGAAGCAAGGAATGGATGAAGTAAACACAGGAAGAAAGGAAAAGGGAAAAGAGAGAAGGTAGGAAACAAACAGGGCTAATTTCTTCAACGTCTACATGAGCATCAGCATGTCCTCTATAAAGTCTGGCCAGATAACTCACAACTCTCCTCACAAAAGCCCATTCTGCTATTTAATAGGATTTAATGTTTGTCTCTGTATGTTAGATGTCTTCAGAACTGACAGAAAAAGCAAAACACACACACACACACACACACACACACACACAGTCCTCCTCATAGCATAATACCCATCACATATGATTATGTGGATATGCAAGATATAATGACCATTTTCTCAGCAGACACTTCATATTGTTTCAGTGCAAGACATGCTTCACTTCCGGACGAACAAACAGACAAATGGAAATGGAGAACAAAAAGAAATCAGAAGAAGAGATGCAAATGTGGAATGAGGAGATGGTCAGAAACAAAGGGATGGAGGAAGCCAAGAAAAACTGTATGTCAAATGAATTATATGTCAAGGCTGCTGCACAGATAGGAATGTGACAGACGGACTGACAGAGATTTCTGCATGAGGCTGCAGACAGTGTGATATCAGTGCAACCTGCTGCTTCAGGGTGATACGGGGCAGTGCTGTGATGATGGAGATGTCACTCAGTGGCACAACCAATCGGTTGACACTCACTGGCCCATGTTAATTGTCTGCTAATTATGTGTCACATGGAGAGTGTTATACAAGCAGCCGAGTAATTTGATCAAGGCGATATTATAAAGATATGACGACCGATGCAGGGCCACTGAACTAAGCAGGCAGACACATTTACACATGGAGATGCCGACGTGTGAATTTATGCACTGACTTGAAGGCAAATGCAAAATTATGCAAATCAGCACCCAAATGCATGGACACACATTCAGCACACATGCAAATACACAATATATGCAGACATACACATATGATCATTACAAAGATCAGTTAAAGCGGTCGCCTTTTTTTGATTTTTTTACATTCTTTGGTAGTCACTCAAACCTTGTTTCTCTGGAGTTTAAATGTCACAGCAGTGTGTATTTCTTTCCTGAAACAGCAGGAAAGTTGAGAAATGGCCAATCTAAGCAAATGAAGTGAGGTTTTAATCCACAGTTCTCAGAAATGGAGACTGAGAGAAAGAGAGAGAAGCAGTGGAGTGTACAGCCAAGTTAAAGACAAATGAAACAAATTTATTTCAGAGCCCTGGCAATGTGAATGCCAATAGCAGCCAGAGAAACACATGCACGCGCGCGCACACACATGCACAGACTGTCTGGGTCAGTGGAAAGGAAAAGAGAAGTATTTTGATGTAGAAGAGCTGAGGAAAAAGCAGAGGAGATGGAACATATAGAGTCTAAGAGATAATATGTTGTGCATGTAAATCTATTGTTTTCTTTCCTCCACAGCTGAGGTCACATCTCCTCTTCTACATCTAACACTCCCTCCCTGTCTCCTCCAGGATGTTGGGGGGGGGGGGGCAGATATGCTCCGAGGTTCACTTTGCTACCTGGAGACCGACAGCCTCCCTCGGCCAGCCAATCAGAGGCTGTGAAAAACAGACTCCTGCTCTTCTATTGGTCCAGAGCTCCCGGGAACTCATTCCACTATCAATGGCCGTGTCATTGTGTCGTCTGGCAGCGCTGAAGCCAATTATACTGCCCCCTTTCTTTGTTCAGACCTCTTTTCTCCTGCAGACCCCCTTCACGCATATAAGGGCACAGGCACAGAAACTCACATACACACATAAATCTCTGCCGACTCCCCAGAATTTCACAACAAGAGACTGAGGGAGTCTGGGAATCAGAGGATGCCCAGACTAGATAGACTAGATAGAGTGCCCTGTGGTTAAAACCACAGGGCACTCTATCCTCTGATTCTATAATGTGATCTATAATGATTATTAAAACTCATTAGTATGAGTTTCAGGTCCTCTGATTGACACAACAAGCATTCTGGGTAAGTACATTAAGGGTGTCAGGTTAGCCATAACAATGTGTGGGACTAAAAGACCTTTAATAAACATATTTAAGAACAACATTGTTTCAATCAGCTGTTTTCTGTGACACAGCTGAAGTTCAAAACAGTGTTTGTGTTCTGTCTTGTTACGTCTCCCTGTGGCATGAATATGAACGGGATGTGGCTGACATGTTTACACAGCCACGTGGATTGTGTACAATCACAATCACAGTCACAAGCATGAGCGTAACAGAGTAAAAACCCACATTCAAACACGCCCACTTTAGGCTACATCTTACTCAAGGATGCAAATGCACCAAACAAACTCAGCAAAGAGGATACAGACACAGAGCCAGGTTGTCCACTCACACCAGCAGCACTGTGGGAGCGACTGAGAACAGAGTCCACAGTTTTTTTAAATTCAGAGCTGTCTGCTTTTGTTTGTCAGCCGATCACTCCATCACAGCCAGCCTTCCCTCCCATTTAACTCTCTGCTTTGGACTCAAAACCTCTTTCATTAGCTCCACTCTATGTTCATCCCATTCATTCTCAAACCTCCACATTGTTTTTTAAACTGTCTTCCTCTCTCTCCTTTTGGTTCAAACTGTTGCAGTCACTTAAGTTCTCTTCTTCAGAATCAAGGAGATCTCTTTAAGATGCTGTTTCCTTTTTACTATGTAAGTCACCTTTTTTTCTCTTTCAAAGGCTCAACACATGCCCTCTTTCCCTGTCTCTACATTTATTTCCCATGCATTACAGTTTTACACTGATTAGGATCAGATGCTGGAGAAGCGCAGACCATTTCTGTCTTCAAGGAGACAGGAAAAGTAACGACGACACACAAGGAGTCTTTGCTGTGTGTGTGTACCCTGTGTGTACAAGCAACAATCATAAATGATGAAAAGAAATCACAGCTTTCTGGTTAAATTAACAGGGTAGTTAATGAGGTGAAGGGACGACAGCAGAAACTTAGGGTCACCAAAGAGCTGAGACCTTCCTTCACAGTGCACAGGAGAGCTAGTGGGAAATTAATTCCCTATTCTCAGGGTTTTTGACAGGAAATGACTTCCAAAAACAGAACTCATTATTTTCTCAAACTCTCTGAGACATCAGAGATGAGGTAACACCAGTAAATGCCCCATTTAATAAGGGCAGGAAACACATTCTGAGCTCTTTTAGTGCTGGAATTAAATGTTTCAATATTTTGAAATCATAATTATTGCAGGTATGAGAATAAAACTGGAGGTTATTCTTGAAAATAGTGAAATTTAATGCTGTATTACCACACAAATGAAACCCTCACACCATGTTAATACTGTGGTACCTCATCCATAAACTGAGTGCTGGCCTGGAGAATTTCACTGTCCAATAAACTTTTCACTTTGACTCTGTGTTGAGTTTATCACACAGACTTGACTGTACACAGCACCTTAGCAACAGGGTAAAAAGGATATTAATGCTGCTTTTCTCTTTGTTTCAAAAAGCAGATGCAAATGTTTCAGTCAGTGTGAACAAACTGCCTCACAGTGAGAATAATCAGTCAGAAACTGTGAAGGGTCAGCTCAGCTTACAGAGCAAAGCTGATGCCAGAAAAGCTTCTCTGGTTATTTTGCGTTACTGGTGTTACCCAGCATTCCCACAATAAACAGCACCCACAAGTCTGACCACTACAGGGAGATTAATGCAAAAGGGAAGAAGATACAAGCTGATGATTAAATGGAAGACAGGTGTGCTTCCCCTTACTAAACTGAGTGCTCTGAGTTTACTTATGAGTTTACTTAAGAGAACTGGAAAACACATAAGTTACAGAAAAAAAAATGTTTTGGGCACAGTTTACCATTTTATGTCTGAAACAAGCTTCAACCTAAAAAATTAAAGGACTTTTTTGTGTTTTGGGATTTTTTGCCCTCCCAGTTTATGCGTTAGACTGAATTCTGAAGCCAAGGAAGAGGACATCAGAGTATTAGTGAAGGTGGTGAGGGGTTGAACAGAAAAGAAAGGAACACAGATTATAAAACAAAAACATAAAGCCTCAACTGTTCTCCTCTCTCACTTTCCCTTATAGACACACAAACATTGTTAATGAGCAAGATCATGTTCAACACTGGCAATCAATGTTGAAAAAGTCTCTGGAAACCCCGGAGCCACAGAAAATCCTGGAATTCATCTGTGAAAATAACTAATTCCAATGTTTATTCAGTCTTTTACTATCTTTTGGCAATAAAATTACAGTTTTCACAGAGTGCAGAAGCTATGTGGCATTTTACTGCACTGTGTGTTTACATAATGGGGGTTTGTGGAGAAATGTGCTTCAGAAGGAATTCAATAGGAAAAAAACAGGAATACAGCTGAGAAAGAAATCAGACACACACACGCACGTGTTTTTTAAAGTCACTTTGAAAGATACCATGTATAGTTTTAGTGTGTTATATAAAATCTGACCTGACCAAAGAATGAGCCAGTCACAACATTAAATAACTTAAGACATTTTTAATAGTTCTGTGTAGCAAACAGCGTAACAATGTGCATTATTCTGTATACATAGAGCAATCTCTGGAAAGAAAAATCTTGTCTCCATTCAAATACAATAAAATAATCAACTGTAAAAATTCACATAGAAAACAATCTCTTTAAAAAAACCCAAAGGGAATGTCTAATTAGAAAACAAATGTTCCAGTGATGAAGTGATATCCTTTTCATCTTTTAAAAAAGGTCTTTCTCTCCTTCATGCTGAAAACAGCCACTTTTTCTTATCTTGTACATACAGCTGGCACTGTCCACCCTGAGAGATGGGCAGAATATCACAGACAACACAGCAGTCGTGTCCTGTTTACATGGAGCTATGACATATAATGTCAGGAGAGCAGGTGGAGCAGTCGGTGCACTGAATCATTCTCGTTGTTACTGGATTAAAATGAGGAACCAGCATGAGATAAGAACAAGAATTTCTATACTCGAAGAACCTAATTTCTTTTTATGTTGTTTAACTGCCAGTTCGTCCATGTCTAAGGAGAGAAACGATATTTAGAAGATATCATATAACTGCTGGTCTGATAGGCTGAACTTTTGGGGCTATGAAGTTTTTCTTTGATCACCAACAATATGAGGCACTGATCTTCAATCAGCAGTTTGACAAAGTCCCCCCAGTAGTTTTTAATATCCTGAGGCTGGTTACAGTATTGTGTGTGCATAGGAATGAAATCTTGCATGAAGCAGCTGACATCACCTCACAGGATTCCTGTCAGACATTACAGCACAACATCATGGCAACATGTCTGCTGATGGCTACTGAATATAAATAAGAGCAAAGCCAGACATTCAGCAACCACTGTTGCAGTTCAGTGGGAGGGAAAGTGGGTGAGGGAACATACACATACAGACAACTGAACACACACACACGTACTTGTCTCAGCAGTTTTTTGGGCAGTTTTCCAGTGTGCTATATCCTCGATAGAGAGACCACAAAGTTGTTTATGAAACCTAGCATTTATGACAACATGGTTGGTACCGTACAGTAATTACAGATGGCAACACACACACTAAGCTAAGTATAGGTGGCTTACTCAGATATTCTCATACACATCAACACACAGGCATGTTAACTGCTTGGGCTAAGTTTTGTATGGACACACCTTTTTAAAAAGCAATGTTTTTGGTGTAACTGACAGTAGAAGGAGTTTCTGCTCTAAACAAACTACTTCCCTCTGGGGCTTATGGGAATGTTCCTGTTCATAGATGCAAGCAGGTTTTCTTCACAGAGCAGTTGTGGGCATGTGTTCTCACATAGCTTAGACAAATCAAGATAAATTATCCCTTTTCTTGTGAAATATCTAACTAATGCATGCACACCAGTGAACTAAAGTAGTGAAATACACACAGTGAAACTCACAGGTGACAACTGCCACTGGACTTAGTCCACACACTGCCCCAGTGCAAACTGTGACTGGACTAATCCTGGGGGAGAAATGAAAAGACCAGACTTTTACTAGTTGGCACTTTTTTCAATAATTCAGCAAAAATGATTAACATTAACAAACAGAACAATACAGTATATAAGACAATTACAAAGATATTTTTCATAGGTTTAAAAAAAAAAAAACAGTGAAAGATGGGTGTCTATTGGCCCAGAGCATCCAGAGAAAACTCTGTGAAGCACCTGCAGGACGTGCCAAATTCAAGACACTCCCAGTTTACATTTGGGATATGGAAATAATTGCAAAAAAGAGTGGATCCCTCCTGAGTAAGTCTTTGGAATTGCTGAAGATGCCCTTTGATGAAAGACAGGTGACAATCAAGTGATGTGGGAATACAGAGAAACAGCCACAGAACAGATGAACAAATACAATATAACAGATATGTGCACATGCTGAAGAGAGAATTAAATCTCTTTGAATCTTTCTGGCAAAGATTCAAAGGTTAACTAGGGATAACTGAGGGTTGGAGCTGAGTTGAGAGCCCCATCCTCATACTATGCCCCTCAGACACAGTCAATGCTAGCCTTAAAAGTTAAGACGAAGGATGGAGAAAGATGGGCCTTTTTTTTTTTTTTTTTTTTTTTTTTTAATAGTAAACTTATCTCAGATGGATATTGGCCCCTGGAATGGCTACAAAATACATCAGTGGCTCACCGATTGTGAGCATAAAACAAAGAAAAACCCTAATTGGAACGAAAGGGAGCAGCATCCAGTAACTCCTCTAATGACTCTGCTTCTTCTACTTTAGGCTCCTCCTTCTCCTGGAGCTTCGTCTTTGCGGCTATTTTGCTGAATGACGGTGTGTCTTCCTGCATAAGCTCTTTCGCCAGGATGTTGGTCACTGCATGACCAGCTCGTCGGTGGTTGGCTGAGAAAGAGAGAGATCCACAGTGAGCGCGACAAACAAATAAACAGACTTTAAATTGGATGTCATTGTTTATATCAGAACAAGTCCATGCAGATGGTTCAGCGCATTCCATTAAGTGACATATGTGCAAAGACATGTATAAATAACAACACCATTTTAGCAACCTGACAAGTCACATATCTTACCGCAAATTATTAGAGGCAACCAGTTCAAGTAGTTACCACACTGATTACTAGGCTGAAGAAACAGTCAGCAAGATAAAGGCTCCAAGAACATCACAAGCTTGTGTTTTGAATGGTTTAACACAAAACGGATGCTCCTCTCTCTTCCCAACACACGCATGCATTACCGTGACACACAGACACACAAATATCTTCATATGGCTGTGTATGGATTAGTGTGACATCTGGAATAACTCGCTGCTCAACATGATCCTAAAGAAGTGGAGAAAAAAATGAGGAAAGAAACATATGAGACATTAAGGAGAAGAGGAAGTGGGATGAGATGAAGGAATGGAGATGTTGAGTGTGTTGAAGCAAGGAGGGGAGGATGGGGAAAGGCAGAGGGGGTGAGACACCATGAAGCGCAGCATGATTCATGCTGTGGGAAGATTAAAGAGGCAGGGCTGAATGAAAATGAGACAAACATGGACGGAGGAGGAGGAATGTGAGGAATGACAGAAGCAAGTAGTAAACTAGATCACAGACAGATCATGGATGCAGTGAAGAAAAGATAAGAAATGCACAGAGATAGACAGAGAAACGGATCAGGTATGACAGACTGTGCCCTGAGGTTGCTGTCGTTTTTATTCTTCTACCTGCTCACTCTGTTACTTCCTCTCCACCTCCTCCTGCTGCTGCTCCTGCTCCCACACACCAGCAGCAGCAGCAGCAGCAGCAGCAGCAGCAGCAGCAGCAGCAGCAGCAGCAGCAGCAGCAGCAGCAGCCGCCTTTATCCCTCACTCCCTCTATATCCTTTACTGCTCATTTTCCTGCGCGGGAGGGGAGCTGTGCAGTGGCAGCCATTTTGCATTATATAGGTCAGTGGGAGATTGTGTTTGTGTGTTTGCTGTTATTTTGTTCAGAACTCTTTGCTCGAGCAAAAATGCCTCTGAATAAAAAGGTTAGAACATCAGTACTGGACACATTTGTCATCATAAGCACACAAATTGATCCAATGTGTTCCTGTGTTACTGATGGGAAGAAACAAAACAAATACATCATACACATGCACATGAACCATGGTAACACAAACAACAAACCAGGATCTGACACATGGTTCTGATAGAGCAAAAACAACAACACAAAAATGGGAGTTACCGAACAGGTCTCCAGAATTAGCTGTGACAAAGACACAATTGAGTCTGGGGAGAAAGAGGAGAAGGAGGAATTGGTGTTTTAGAGTCATGTTCACAGTTGACTTGTCTTCTTTATATGTGAGCCTCAGATGGACTGATCAGCACAGACAGCTGTGGTGTCAAATTATCACCTCACACACTTTCCTTGGAGAGGCTCACAGATCACGCTTCATCTCCTATAAACACCATTACATAGGAACACTTTCTCTCTCTCTGCCCCTCTCTCACATCCAGCCTCCAATCTATTTTCATCCCTTTCCAAACCTCCCCCTTACTCATAAACTTACTAATTAGAAATTATGCAAATGACCCAAAAACTGAGAAAGAGAGTGTGCGTCAGTGTAGGTGTTAGTGGATGTGTACTGTGACGAGCTTGTCCTAAAAAAAAATCCAACCCGCAGAGAAAAGCTCTTCAAAGGCTGTCAGCCCAGCTCTTCTCGTCTCTCATCCTCCTCCACTCCCTCTTGAGAGAAGACAGAGAGGAGGAAGACAGAGGGGGATGAGCATTAGGATCAGACGGATGTTTCATTGGAGACAGCCTGGGAAAAGATGAATTTAGACAGAAACTTGCAGATTTTAGTAATGAGAGGAAAACTCTCTATATTTAAATACAGGTAAACCACACAAACTCCAACAGCCTCAGGAGCAAAACCATCACCTGATAGACAGGTTAAAGTGAGCACATCAAGTTAGTTTTGCATTACATAGATGACATCAAAACATGTATTTGTTGCTGTCGACAAATCGAATTGAACAACAATGCCAACAATGCGCATCTGTCTCAACCTCCCCAGCTTACAACAACTTGAGCAGTTAGCATTAAAAAAAAAGACAAAACGGTTTTTGAAAATGAAATGATAATTTAACTTTACTCAAACAGGCTTAATATTGTGTATGGTAGGGACAAACTTATCACATCAGTACCAAATAAGACAACTAGATCATCACCAGACGTATCCTTTGGATTATTACAGGTTAAATTGGAGCTACCTTCCACTGGAAATAAAGTGGATCTATCTTCCAGCACAGAGTTTTCAGATGAGACTGACACAACAGAGAAATAATCTTTTTCCTTTACCAGTCAGACTGTGATTCTACTATCTAAAGGGGGAGCCTCATCGATTTTACACATGAAGTTTAGTTTTAACATCTGCTAACAGTCTCATGCGGCTTATGAAGGAGCTGTCTAAAGCCTAATGATGAAACATAGGATCGGGTGTTGTTGAAACTTGATCTACATTGGAGACTAGAAGTCAGGATATTTCAGCCTCTGTTGTTTCAATTTGAACACTTTAAACCTTGCAACGTTATGGAAGTGCTGTACAAATATAGCTGGATTAGCCCTTTAACACGTGGCACTACAAACATAGGAAATGCTCAGCATGTGTGTCGTATCCAGAAACTTGCTGTGATGTTGACTAAATGATCCATGGATTTGGCATGAGGCCTGGTGTGTGCAGCAGTAGGAAACGAGACGCCGGGACTGACAACAAAGACTGTTTTTAGTTGTGTTTACTGGTGGGAGTGAGGTTGAATGAGTGTGTTTGCACACTGTGGGGAGGTCAGTGGCACAAAGAGTGTAGTGAAAAGATCATCTGAAACACATTACACTCCAGGAGACTGAATAATGATGGTCTGATGAGGGAAAAAATGCTTTGTTGTACAGTATGTGTGTGCTGCCCTTGGGAGGGGAAAATACAGAAATGGGGAGATGAATTAGGAGAGAATTCACAAGCATGCAAGTGTAAGGCATATTGAGATGAGAAGGTAACTAGACCTAGCTCAGTGTAACTTAATAAACATAAAATCTGCATGGTATGATCCAACATTTTACCAGAAAGCAGACATCTTTATGCTCTTGGCTAACTGTTGGTACAGCAGCCGCAGCAAAGCAACAGTCTCATGCCGACATGGTAACAGTGCCATGACTAGCATGGTTGTGTGTTTGCAGATGTAAACTGGACCTTCATCAGTGTGTCCATCTTAGCAGGGACTTATATCGCCCTCCTCAGGATGCACTGAGTAACACACTGCTGCTCTGCACTAGAGAATTGTGGGAAAGAGTGACGTCATCTAGCATGACTACTGGCTTGTGTCTGTGTGTTAGTACTGCTGTAAAGGTACGCATCTGATATCCCTGAATGGGCTCAACTGGTGTGCAGGAGGGGGGGCTTGCTGGACTGTATTGTCTCAGTGGGTGTTAAGTATGCATGTGACATCACCTCTGCTTCAGTCTTGGCTTGATGGATGAGCAGTCTCTCATTGGTCTGAATTATCTCTCTCTAGTGTGTGCATGCTTGTGCGAACATCTGTGAAGGCACACATCTTTGCAGGGGTCTTTTTCTTTTTTGTAGCAGCAGACCGTCTGCAGGGCCAGCGTGTGCCTATTGTTGCTATCCCCTTTATCTCCATCTCTCTGGTGTGATTGGTGCTTTGTCAGCTAGTTGCTACTGTGACTGGCTGCCCTGGAAAGGGTCGTGACCCAGCAGATGGGGCTTTAGTGAGTGTATAGACATGTCATTCCTCTACATACGAATGGCTTCAAATTGCTTTAAACATCTAAACACACACATAAATTAGCTGATTGTAGCAAAGGTGACAAGTTTGCATTTTCTGAACATAAACAGAAAATAAATTAGTATCTAAAGCAGAAAGGCATTGGGAAAGTGTTGAAAGTAAAAGTGTTTGTCCTCTGGATCATGATGTGTCTGTTTGGTTGAATGTATTGGTATGCAAGCATCCATGCCCATCTTTATATTGGCATGCAAGCATCTGGTGTGTGTGCTTTGTCTGTATATGTTTGGGGGGGGGGGGGGGGGTAGACAGGCGGAGGGTAGACAGCTGTAGCTGTAGAGTGAGCTGAGGTACAGGTCAAAGGTCATGGGGTATACAGCCTCCACAGTCTCGTGGCTATCCATTCAGTCACACTGCTGTGACACAATGAGCATGACAACACACTCAATAGGTCCTCAGTGGTTCTTTAACACCAAGTTGGTGACGTTTGCAGTCACCACAGCTGTGAGGGGAGGGAAGGAAGAGGAAAGACACACTTCAAGTGATGAAACAAAAGTGATCATGAGCACCATAAACTAAAAAATCTAAGAGATAATACATGACATGACACTGGACTGTGCAAACCTGTCTATATTCCTTCTTTATTCAAAATATGCTGTCTCACAGGCCTTCAAGCCCAGAGCAGTGATACAATGTTTGAAAAGGGTTTTCATACACACATCATACCCTTATGTTAAAGGCCTACATTAGTTATTAGTAGCTTACATTTTGGATCCTTTACCTCTTACAATTATGATGTTTAGACTTAAGTAGTAAGTACCTGACGGTAAGTGGGTTTTCACCCCAAACTGTGCTGTGAACTGGTGTGTCTTGGTTTAATTATCCTGGAAATGTGGATTGTTATCAAACATCCTTGATCATTTCCTCAATGATCTTTTAGCAACTGAACAAGCAGAATTTGAACTCTTGGGACATTATAAGAAGATACAAGAAGTAATGAGAGGTGCCCTCTAATGAAACAATGTCTGGGCTGTATGCCTAAATAGAGTAGTTGATCAGATTATATGTTACATGCTGTAGTAGCTTATTGCATAAATTAGCATTTTATTAAAAATAAGATAAAGTACAGTGAGAGTCATGTTGTAATTTCACCAATAGCATCTGTAAAAAACCCCTCAACAAAGTACCCTTTCATTCAGCTTGTGCCACTTAAATCTGTACAGTCTTATTTCTATGTGTCCTCTTTCACTAAAAAAGTACTTTAACATGCTATAAGATTTTCTACTATAGCTGCTACTACTAAGAAGCTTCCAGCTGCTCCCTTAAGCTTGTTGTGTGAAATGAGCTGCAGACTGATGCAGAATTTGATTATTTTCTTTCTGTTTTTATACATTTCTGGTTGAGGACTATAATATTGATTGAGTTGTGTTAAGAGGCATGACAAAAATAGTTAAACTGAACTCACTGTGCATTATACAATATGTGTATGCAGTACAAATTTCACTGATGTTTGGACTCATATGACATTTACTAGACACATTTGGGGAACTTCATCATATTTAACATTAACAACCCAAACACTGTTGGAATATCAGGCGGCAGAAACCCCTGTTGTAATGTATGGCTTCATTCAACTGTGACAACTTTGCTTATTTTTGCATTCAGAGAAATGAACTATTGTTTTGTGTTTGTTCACTCATCATGTGCCATCTGATCTACACAAAAGTTAGAGCTAACTATAACTAACTATATATAACTTAACTGCAGGGAAAAGTAATTATAATGAGGTAAGATGAGCAGCAGGTTCACCTGGCCTCAGGACTAGCAGTATATAATTATGTCTCATGCTCAGTGAAGGAGGCAAAAAAACAAACAAACCCACATCTCTCCAAAATGATGCCACTTTTATGACATCTTTTAAAATAAAATATACCTACCTCTGTTTAGAAACCACCACAATCTTTACATCATTACATCACGTTTCTGACCTGAAAGATTCATAATTCATAAAATGACATTTTCATTCAGATGGTCTGTTTTTTTTCCCCTCAAATTTATGTTTTTATCTACTCTTTTGCTGCAACATGCAGCATATTTTATAGATTTATTATACATTATGAGGTAAACTAAACTAAAAATACTCGCCATGCATACATTAGCTAGGTAGCAGAGTGCTTTTAGCTGGCGGGTGCAGGCTGTCTGTGGCTTCAGATATGTATCAGTTGAGGCAGGAGTCAGGATGTGCCTCCTCCTACTACAGCTCCACTAAATTAAGAGCTCTGACTCAACCAACCAGTCAAACACACACACACACACACACACACACACACACACACACACACACACACACACACACAAATGTACGGTCACTCTTCCATTGTGTGGGTGAAGGACTTAAGCCCTTCCTGGGCTGCAGAGTGTGTTACTGGGAAGGATCAGCCTCAAGATATAAGAAAATATAAACGCAAAACAATGCTGAGACTGCCTAAAAGCCACAGTGAGGCAATACACCCTCTCCACATCAGTGGTGGAAAACCCTGAACTTTGGCACAGGAAAACAGAAATGACAGGACGGGGGAGAAGAGGAGAGTGGGAGGCAACTCTGAGGAGAGGCTGGATACATACGACACTTATATTTTCCTTTTCCTTCATACCACAGACAAGTGTCCACAGGGAGGAAGGCTCTCTCTCTCTCTCTTTTTCAAAAACACGTTAAGGTATTTCCTGTTAGGAGTGTGAGGTGGCCAAACAGTATTATGGGTGACCAACTGAGCCCTCAAGTGGGCCCCAATTTTTCCCTCATACATTGCTCCAACTTCTCCCTCCATTTCCTTCTTTCACTGTTGTCTCAGTTAGTTTAGTGTTGTTGAGCCTGAGCTGTTTGTGATTAAAGAGAGTTTGCTGACTTGTGTGACAGAGAGGACCACTGAGGACCACTTCTCACAAAGCCTGGGCATTGCTATGCACAATTACGGAGAACAGGCAATATGAAGGCATTTAGTGACTGAGAGGAAGACATAAAGGAAAGGAAGAAAGAAAAAGACAGGAAAGAGTTCAGCCGACCCTCTGGCTCTGAGCAATTCCACTGTGGAGCGCTGCTTCACATCTGGCTTCTATTGAGGGAGGGATTGGGTTGCACACACTCTTCCCCGGCTCTCTTATGTGTGAATACTAAACCCACACATGACTGGATGTGAACAAACACATACACAGGCTCTCTTGCTCTCGCTCTGTTAATGGGCACTGGACACTTTCCCGCTCACATGGTTACACACGAGTTTCCTACTACCAAGTATCATGTTACAAAGTTACTATCCTAGCAGCTCATGTAGCCTCATTTTCGTTTGCATGGTCTTACCAGCCCGTATTATCCCCAGTGCTACATGTACAAGTTCAAAAACAGAAAACAAAAAGGAGACAAATACGCTTGTCACCAATAAGTGAGTATAGCTGTCGGGCAGACAGCAGAGTAAGTAGATGACAGATCAGAGGCCTGTTTCTTTGAGCTCACAGACTGAGCAACATGCTTTGAATGAAAATCAGTACAGTTGCGCAAGTGTGTCCTGCAATACAAGACATGAACTTGTGGCAGAGTAGCCACTCTGATCTGGTTTATCTTCTTTAGCTCAACCTTTATATTCCTTTTATATTTTTCAATTTCACAACCACACCCTCAGCAGTTGTTCCTCTTTTATGTAGCCTCCTGCCTACATCCACCCTTGGCACCCTCCCTCATCACCCTCCCTTTTCTTCTGTTGTTATGCCAGCCATTGGTTGTAAACATGGCCAGAGAATACTACCACAACCCACAGTCGCTGAGCCAGGCAACAGATGAAACACAACCAGGGGAACACAAACAAATCTGTTGCTGTATGTTGACAGAAACATAGACACAGAAAGGGAGAACAAATGAGCGTCATATGGTACACGTTTTTCAGTATAGCATGCATATCATAAATGTGTGTGAAAGGAAACAGATCTGTAAATCAAGCAAGAACAACACTTTGTAACATCTGCAGCTATTTTGAAGATTTACTGCTCTGCTTGTGTTCAAGTACCTGCTTGCCGAGGTCCTCTCTTTCTCCTGAACGCAGCACCAGACTGCAGTGCCTCCAAGAGGCCATCCATGATACCAGTTTCATCACCCTCTGTAAACAGAGCATCAAAACATAACATCAGCAAAGCATCAACAAAAACTGGATGAAATGAATACATGGCGCCATATTTGAGCTTCTGTTTATGCACATGTGTGTGTCTCTCTCATACACAAACAAACATACACACATCCCAGTCTATTATCACAACCATGTTATTTTAAATCAATACACGCTAATTTTCTTCCCGTACAACAGGGGAGTGATTAGTGGTTTTTCCCAAACCCTCTACCTATCGCCGTTTCTCACGGAAACAGACACGCCAACATACATGTAGGCAGGCAAGTTATTTACCAGGCACGTGGCCACATTAGCAAATTAGCTACATTAACCCAGATAGGCAGTGACCTAGTTCAGCTACTGTCAGTCCTTGGGGCTACGCACTGGATGTAACAGTCTTAAAAAAACAGTCTTATTGGAAAGACACACAAACCGAGACCAAACCTCATCATGAAGATCAAAATACTACAAACATGATACATAATTGTGGCTAAAAGGAACTGGAAAAAAACCTGTATCAGTGTTTGTGCTCAGGTACAGTAAAGTTTGTATGGGTGGTCTCATTGTTTACATCCACATTGTCTGCACTGACTCAGTGTCTGGTGGCCTTCAATCAGGGGAGAAGGAGTGGGCTACTCCATGTCCTGCTGCTATGTGTATACGTGTGTGAGTGATTGTTTTGTGGGAAGGATTCAGCAGCACCACTCCACGCTCAGGCAGATGGTTTTAATTATTTCTATTTGAAGCAGAATAGAGACACGGGGGTCTGGAAAAAGGGGGCAGTGAGGTTGGGGGTTAAAGGTTTATGTCGTCACCTCCCCAACCCCCAAAACACAAACAAACACACACACACACACACACACACACACACACACACACACACACACACACACACAGCCTCTGCTCACACACAGACATACACACATTTAATCCTGCAGTAAGCCATGAAGCAGATGGCCTGTGGTCTCGCCTGTCACGTCAGAGAAAGTCTCACACACACACACTCTTCCTAGGCCCTCCACAGCTCACATACACCCCTCAATGTTCGAGAGCTGGAACTGCACATATAGATCAGAATGATGTAGGCCATGTTTTTCTCCTTCCGGGGAAACACATCTGGCACATTTCCACTCACTAATCACATGCTTGACTTAAACCACTGGTGGAAGCACACAGACACACAAACCTATTTGTGTATATATACTGGAGGCAGTAGTGGGACCACACAATGACCTGGCTGTATATAAAACAGGCTTACTGTTGACTGAGTGATCTCACAACTAAAATGAGAATATCCCAGGGTCAGTGCACTGTATAGCATTATGCATTCAACTCTATAGTGTTTGGGTGTGAATGTAGCCTATGGCGAAACTCTTTGTTGAAGGCATACAGGATTTATCTTTAGCAAAGTGAAATCTTACAATGTTTACAAAGTTTGTTAGTGATAAGTAACAGGGCTTACAATGGGGGAAAAACTTTGTTGGACTCAGTTGTTGATAATCATGTGCTCTTGCTAATGCACATGATTCTGAGATACCTGGTTGATGGTGTTATTATTGACAATCAATAAATCAATAAAAGAAATCAATATTAAAGTGGCCTAAAAAAGTGTGCTGGCAAAATCAGACTCAGTACAACTATGGCATGGACTGGAAGTAGCACCCACACTCTGCACACACAGCTACAGAGACTTATACAAACAGCAAGGTATTGCCTGAGGCAGGTAAGAACTTAAGACGGATTAATTAGTGTAATAGCATTAGATCATGAGCTCTTAAAGATGTCTCACTGGATCTAATCCACATTGGGTACACACATACACACACACAAAGGAGAAATGGCATCTTATGTGTATCAACAGCACCCCTAACGGACATTGACACAATAACAATCAAGGACATTAATGGAAAAATTTACAGAGAAGAAAGAAGAAACAAAAACCATAGGTAAAAAAGAGAGAAAATGGGAACGAGGAGGAGAAGGAGACAGAGAGTTTAAGTTGTCTGGACACTTAAATTCAGGTTTTCCTTATGTGTCACGATCTTGTCCCTTCTTCAGTGCCTGAGGTTAGACATCCCATTCTCACCCTCCCTCACCCTTTTCTTTTCTCCACTGCTCCTCTAACCCCCTTTTCTAAGACACAACACAGACTAATCCCTAAGAGAGCATCTGCTGCCCTACTCTTCTCATCCTATCCCCCTCCCCCACTCTTCTCCCTCACTTGCTCTCTGTGTGGAGCATGAGCACTCCTTGTGGCTGTTCCCATACCAGCATCTGTGTGGGAGTGAAAACCACATAGGCACACACCCTTGGCCACGACACAAAAAGCACACAATCTTTTACAGACAACAGTGACACCTAGCTGTAGGAGGAAGACAGAGTCACTTTCTGGCATGTGTCCAAAGATCACTGTGAGGGATGGAAGAGGATGAGTCAGGCAGGGAATATTTAATTTTAGCAGAAGATGTTATTTACCAGGCAAAGTTGTAGAGTAATGAATGAGGACTGCTGGGTGTGGCATACAAGTTCTCTGTAAGTTCAGTCTGCATTTCCATGTGTGAAGAAGGCCGAATAAAAGCCAAGTAAAAGTGGTTGGTGATTATCAAATAAGTAACAATCTAATTACAAGTTTCTCAGAGGAATCTGTTACTCTACCATCACATGTTTAGCATTCTGTGACACTCCACTGAGTGAGCGCCTGTCTGTCTGACTGACTCACATTGGAATGGCAAGGCCACAAACTGCAAACACACACTGACCTTGCAGGGTTTAACCAGCAACAGGGATGTTATGTTTGAAGAGAGACAGAAAGTGAGAAAGAGGAACATTCAGAGAATTCACGAGAAAGGGAAACATTCAAAGATAGTACACATACTATATACGAGTACTTTGCTGGAGAAAAAAGAAAAAGGGAACAGGAAATATGTGAGTGCGAAAGGTAACTGCTGAAAAAACCTTTGTGTAATGGTCTTCCAATGTAAGGGTTACAAACAAATACAGAACAAAGACCAGGTGTGTGTCTGCCAGATTTGTGCATGGTTAAATTAAAATAGGGGGTTGTTGAATTACTCTGGGCTACAGGGGCAGTCAAATATGCCACCTGTATGTAAATGATCCTAAGCCCACAAACGCGCACACACACACACAAACACACACTCATCTCTGAAGCACTATTATGTTCCAGCTGCACATGCCTCTAGAGGCTGACATGAAATTTGACTACCTTATTTTCTACCACAAAACGTCTGCTCCATACTTTTAACACAGAGGAAAAATACTCCAAGTAGAGCCTCTGTGCATGCTGTGTCTTTAAGTGCCCCTTTAAATGAACAGCAGACACAGGGGTAGGGAAAGTTAAAAAAAAAGAGGGAGTAAAGAAACAAAAGTAAAAAAGAGCAAAAGAGAAGCCAGCTGGAACATGGAGAATTAGGAAGAAGGCCCAAAAGACTTTTTTGTAAAAGAGGTTCACAAAACAGACATGCAGATACACGCATACACATAAACACACTGCACAGAAACAAATTAGGGCCAAATTAAAGCTTCTTAAACACACACTTAAAAGCAAAACAAACACAATAACAAAAAGACATAGGGGTCCTGTGACACATACATAAACATATGCAGAGTGCACTGAGGCTGTAGCAAATTTTGAGTGTGGAACTGTTGAGTCCCAGGAGAACCCGACTGGAGCCAGAGAGAGGAGGAATGTACTGAAACTAGGTCACAGTCTGAGAGAAGGGGGGAAAAGTGCCTGTGCATAAATGTGTGTCTGCAAGGCAGGATTTGAGTGGTAACTGTGCAAATGATGAGATGAGAAAGTGAGAATGTGTGTGCGTGTGTGTGTGTGCTGCACAGGACAATATGCTGGAAGCAGCTTTCAAAATATAACAGCTTCTCATATGAAACCGTGGAAACATGGTTTTGGTGATAACAAGATCTGGATGTTCATTCAGTTCTCCTTTATGGAAGAAAATCCTCCCTCCGCTCACTAGGGGAGTGAAAAGAGGTCAAGTGGTTCCTTGTATACATCTCTCCTTGTCCTCAGTTTCTTTGGAGCTTATTGTTACTTCCTTACTTCAAAACATAGGTCATCAATATTAGATTAACTCTGGTCTATAAATACTGATGGGTTGTTCTTTCATAGACACACACACACACACACACACAGACACACACAAATGTTTCACAGATGCATGGACTCTGACTGCCCCCAGCTGGAATCTGAGGGAAATGCAAACTGAGAACTGGATTATCACACACAGAAAAACAGATATGATCCAAGAATTGTGACCTGCGTTGATGTCGAGGAGCTGGTTCTTCTTGAGTTTCTCTTCCTTCTCCTTTTCTGCCTTCTCCCTGGCCAGCTTGGCTTTCTTGATCTTCTCTTCAGCCTCCCTCCTCTTCTGATTCTCCTTAACTGCTTGCTGATTGGGGAAGAAAGAGAAAAGGACAAAATATCAGAAAGTGCATACATGACTTTGCTGTGGCCTAACTTAGTGTTAAAAGAAAGTGACTGCCAAAAAAAAAAAAAAAAAAAAATTCAGGATAACGTGTGATTGGTCTGATGGACGTTTGGGTAAACAGAACTTCAGTGGATGGCGGTTGTCCGCAGTAACTGGTACAACAAGTTAGCTCCTGCGGGAGTTCTCCTAAAGGGCACATTTTCAATTGATGTATAAACTGACAATATAATGGAGTCCCTTTTGTTCATTATTATGTCAATACAAACAGGTGCACAATCTTTTTTTCCTTTCTCCTGTCCTCTTTCATCTACTTTTTTCTACTCCACTTATGTGTGTGTCTTTGTGTTGTATGTGTGCAATGATTTGAGGGCAGTCAGTAAAGACTGAAACAACACCTGTGCCCCTTAATAACGGATGAAACCTAAGTTTATTCAGAGACACAAAAACACACCTGGAACATGTTTTTAAAGTTGTTAAGGTCCCCAAATAATTCCTCTGCTGAAATTTTTCTCGGGTTAAAGACAAAGTACTCTCCAAGGTCAGCATATTGCTTCTCCATATTCTTATGCAGGAGATCCAGCTTCTCATACTGCTCACGAGCACTATCAACAAAACTGTGGAGACAAGTTGTTAAGGAACCCAGAAAACAAAATGGTATTTTAATAATCATTGAAACATATTTTTCAATAAAACACAGATGTAATCATTTATTATAAATACATTATGTGTGGTTTGAACTTTTCCACAGATTGTTTAGGCAGTCACTGAATAATTATGTTTGACTGAATGAGGAGGATATGGACAACTTCTCCACAAACAGGTCCTTGTCATTTTGTGGAGGAGGGAAGGTTTCCAGATCTTTTTCCAGGTTCTTGATCTGACGGCCCATCATCTCAAGGCTCTTCTGAAGTGCCTCTGCAGAAACTGCAGGGGGGGCAGGGAAATTTTTAAAGATGCAGAGCATCTGCACACAAACACACATATATATACACACACACACAGAGTAGCATAATATGTTCCCCTTTTTTATACAACTTTAACAATTTGTGTGTGTAGAATATGTCATCATTTTACCTTACCCAATGATATTGAGAAGTATCAATAAAATGAATGAAATGAGTACCCAGCAATAGCAATAGATGATACTATGTGGGAATGGAGTTGTGAAGAGGTCAATTAGATGTCACGTGTACCTCTGCTGGCCTTCTCCACATGAATGAGCTCGTCTGTAAAGCTCATGACATCAGGATAATGCTCTTGGCACACATCAGCGAGGAAATGGAGCAGTGTCTGCTTCAAATCAGCTGATTTGGTGTCACGCAGCTGATTGAAAAAGGATTGATTTTAAAAAACAGGCACACTGAAAAGGCAATCAATCAGAAGTTACTTTATCTCTACATGTACAGTCAGTGTTTTGCACTTTTCTGTTTACAGGTGTGTAAATGGATGTACAAGACTGTGGGATTTCAAAATTCCAGGATTTAGGAATCGTTTTCTGAGTATCCATGTTGTCTATCCCATTACATCGCTGATATTACACTAACTTGGTGATGCATCACTGTAATGATCGAGGAATTATGTAGCTGTCATTACAGTTTACATCTGTTTTAGAAATGCTACATATTGAAAAGGCATATGGGGAAAACCTCTGCACGTTATTGTCTATAAACATCAATATTTATGTAAACTCTTTTGCCACTCAGCTATATAAAAGGGAATAATGTGGCACCAGAGCACATTCTGTTATTGCAACTGGCGAGTATGTAATTTAAATATAATGAAAATAAGTGAGGCCAAAAACAGGGGCAGAGAATTGATTTAGTGTCACTGTCATTTCACTGCAGACAAACTACTGTTAAGGTGAAAGCTTTACTGTTATTGGGACCAGTTTTCATGACGTTTGTATGTCAACATGTTCTTCAAGTAATGCACAACAGGAAAGAGTAAAGGCCTTTTTCAGTGTGTTGTGTATAATATGTCCACATTTCACTTATACCTTGCACAGATATGATATGGAAAAGCCAAATGCCTTTCCATTGCGGGAGCCTGAATTCATGTAGTTTCCGACAAGTAGGATGATTTCTAACAGCTTCGAGAAGGCCTGGCTTTTCCTGAGTTCCTCGCAGGCTGCTGTCACAGACACCACATCTGGCTTAATGTTGTTCAGCTGCTCCTCAAACTGCAGCTTGAACAGGATGGCCTGAAGCCGTGGCATCAGCCGCTTTACGCTGGACATCTGGAAAAAAAAGTGTGGAGGGATTTGAGACCCATGCCACATAAACTGTGTGTGTGTTTGTGTAGTTGTGAGTGAGTAAAGGGGATTTCTTCTATTACACACATCTTCCACACTTGAACAAAGAAGTTAGTGTTCAACAGCAAGGAGATTTTCTGTGTCTAAGCTACTGTCAATGGAATGAGTCTATCTACATATTACAACATTTTCTATGCCTTATTTGCCACTACACTGATTACTCTGCTATGTTTGTACTTAGTCATGTCCCAGTCAGCTGGGGAAGTGAAATTATACAGAATTTACAAAAACAAAATTGCGTATTTGTCTAATTTGTGTGTGTGTGTGTGTGTTTCCTTACCACTACTCCAAACTGCTCAGACTCAGCCAAGTCATCATACTCATCCTTCATTTCTGCCAGGACAGTCAGCTGCTCTGGTGGTGGTAGTTGTTTGATTAAATTCTGGCAAGAAGAGAAAAATTTTAATGATTTACCTTTATGTGAAGACACTCCCTGAGCAAGGCATGACTTCACAAAAGACAGACTGCTCCTTGAAAGAACATTCTTCTGTAGGTTATTTTTAAAGATATAATGTATTTCAACAGACTGCCTCCATAAATCAAGGTTAAAGAAATAAAATAAGACATATATCCGGCCAAGAAACAAATCAATAAGGAGAGGTTTGCTGTCACAAGAATACACTATGACTCTTTATTCCTGTTTCTTTACATGATTTACTTTACATGAATGTTCTACAAACAGCTTCATACACATGAATTGATCTACACTGAAAGATATCACAGAGAATAATAAAAGGAAAGGAAACTTCTTTCACACAACATTAAACTGTCAGGACATTTGTGAATAGCTGCATGTGCAAGAACCTTATATACCAAAACTAGATCTGAGCTCTGTACCTGCACCATGGACTCTGTGAGGATCTTCTCATTAACCTCCATGACGGCATTCTTGATCTCTTCGTAAGGGAGACGGAACGATCCCAAGAAAATGGCTGTATAAACAAACACAACAGCAAACGCATGATTAAAATCCAGTATGGTTCCAGTTAATCACACTTTACTTTTGACGGTTCAATAAAGATTCATTTAAAAAACAAAATTATTTATCTGAGGAAATCAGGATCAAACAGATGAGCACGTGCAGGCTTACAAAGGTTCTGCGAAATCTTGGAGTCAAGAACCTTCAGCTCCTTCACCTTCTTCTTCTGCATCTGCTTCTTTTCATCACCCCCATCTTGCTCCTTTTTGGCTGCACAGGTGGGAGGAGAAATTGTGAGTTTGGTGGTAATATTCAGAAATGGACAGAGGAAAGTGGAGATTGTGTTAGAAATTGCATTTCCTGACATTTGCATGTTGATAAGAATAGGAATAACGTTGGAAAGAGGACAGTAATAAAATCAGTGGGCTCTTTAATAGAGACAGAAGTGGACATGAGGAATAGATTGAGGGCCGATGTGATGGCTATAAAAACTGACAGACTTGGCACAGCCTTCACTGTTTTCACTCCCTCCCAACTGTGTGGTGTCATGGAGGTGTTAAGATTATTGTATCAGCAGCCTTGGGTTAGAGGAACTGCCATGAAATGGCTGTGAGACTTGGGGAAAGATGTCCCTGGTGTGTATGGGTCTGGTAAACATGGTTGGACATTTGTTTGCTGTAAGGCATTAAAAGTTTGCAATCAGCTTATACACATGCATGTACAACACACACACACACACACGCCAGAAATGCTTCACATTAACATGTTCTGGCAAGGTCAGGATTGTGACTGTAAGGACGTGTCAGTGTGTGGGTGCTAACTGTGCAATGGATGAGTATTAGGAGTGAAAGATCAACACGCACAGGGGTTTGACCACATTACAGCCCACTGTACACAGACACAATGGATCTTATGTCAGCGTACGTCAGACCACTGGATGTCAAAACTGGCCACTTGTGCTGGGCAGTATTATTTTACCACTCTAAAATACTGTGTCATAATTTGGCTCATCAATAAAAAAATCTGTCACTGACAAAACTAATAACACTGGGGAACACAATTTTTGTTGAGTTAGGTCTGACAGCTGTTTTTAACTAATTTTTGGGTGCGGAATCCAAAACTGATCTCAGTTTTTCTCTATCACGTCAAGTTTTTGAACTATAGGATCCCCGTTTTCTTAAAACATATGAAAAATACTGTACTTAACAGATATGTGCTTGTTTTATAAAAATTTTCAAATATTGACATACAATGAAATATGAAAGAAACAGGCATGACTGCAATGTTTAACAGTATTATGTTTTTACAAAGGATATGGCTACTGTAATTATAATTGTGTGCAAGTAGTTAAGGTAAAAATGTACGTTTATAGCTCTTTCTGGAGTGTTCAACTTGAGGACTATCGCGTTTGATGCTCCAACAATAGTCAGCCATCATATGTACACTACTACTACTACTACTACAGCTAATCAGTGGAATCTTGCTTATCTGGAGGGTAAGCTGTGGAGAAAAAAACTTGACGTGCTAGAAAAAAACTGACTGCAATTTTGGAATCAGCATGCCAATTTTAGTTTTAATCAGCATGAAAATCTAACTCTACAGAAATTTTTTTTCAAATTGTTCCCCAGTGTAATCAGCTGCTGAGCCACTCAACAGGTATGTTTTCTGATTACCACTTCTTCTGATATATCATTATAGTTAATTGTGAATATTAATAGATTAGTAAAATCACTGTTGGTCGGTGCCATCAAGACTTAAACAATAATAGGAAATAGGAAATCCTAAATAAGGCCTATGAGTATCTCTCAGTCTCACAACACACTTATTCCTGTTCACCCAGCATTCAACCAACCCAACACAATACCGTGGCTTCAACCACTCTCTTTTCTGCACAGCTTTGACTTTGACTCTGCAGCAGCTCTACCACCAGCTTTTTTCCAGTCTCTCTTCAGGTTTAATTCTCTATATGGCCATGTCTATGTCTTAGCTTTGTAAAGACCAGACAGTAACAGGAAACAAGACTCACTGTCTGGAAAGCAGCCAGTAAGAGCTCTGGTACAGCACGTACAGTAATTTTCCTCTTTGCTCTTTGCCATTGTCTGTCTTAAACAGACAAATACAGCCCACCTGTTCCCAATGTAATGACATCAGAACTTTTACATTTATGAATTTCACTACATCAGACAAAACGGGCATGGCTCTACTGTAACCACTGTAAAATAATGACCACAATGCAGTGAACACAAAACTTCAGGCTGTGTCACAAGTGTTACTAAAGTTTATTATTCAGTGTAAATTAGCTCCTGTCTGTCATCCCAACATCTTGTTCCACAACCTGGCCACATTCAACTGCAGTTCTCTCTCATCAGAACAGCAACAGTGGAAGTCTTCTCCATACACACTCAGAGATGGTCACAGCATAACAACTCATTCATCTGTCTGTCCGTCCTTCCATATGTCCAGTCAAACAGTGCTTTGTGTCTATGTAAGACGCTCATGAGTCAGACAGTCTGTTAACGAGTCCAGGCCTCTTAATGAGCTCCTCATCTCTCCATTATGAGCACACACGTACACACAACACAGTCAGTACACAGTCAGACAGTGAGTGGACTGTGGCCTCAATAAGTCCCATTGTTTTACTCAGGATCCGATTCAGCTTCATAAAACTCCTCTCTCATGATCAACTATCACTTGAATCTGAAGTTTGACTCAGCCTTTAGGGTAATCAGATCTGTTTCGATTCTTCTACTTCTACAGCTTTGCATATAATTTGTCATATACAGTCTTTTTAATCAGCTGAGTGTATCACCATGAATCAACAATACTATTGTGTTCACCACTTCAGAAATAGTCCCTGCTGAGAGCAGGAAATTGTGCCAGGATGTCAACCATTACACACACATAGAGAAGGAAAACCCATCAGGACATCTGAGAGGAAACAACATAAATATCTTTCCATAAACAAAAAAACAGCTAGTCACAGCTGGGAGGTTAAGAAGAAATGCAAAGGAAGTGACAAGAATCTAAAAATAAACATCTTAAGACAGCAACACAGAGAAAGAGAATGACTGTGATAAATAATTTTAGGACAGTGATATACAGAAAATAAGGGAAATAATACTTCTAAAAGAGTAGAGAACAGTAGGAAAATAAAACAAAAAATAAATAAGAGGCCAGAGAGTAATCATGATAATAACAGTAACTCATAATGTTACTGTTCCATTAACTACCTATTCACACATACAAATATATACTCAAGCAGACTTATAGAAAGTGAAAATAATGCTGTGGGAATGAAAGTCTAATCTGGAGTACATAATCTGAAGGAGTGACTGTCCATTTAAATCTAGTGACAAGTGACCTAGTGATGGCATCATGTCACTAGGTCAGTGTGTGGCTGTGTGTGTGTATCTCAGAGAGATGGAGAGCTGGTGAGGAAGCATGCATTTGTGTGTGTGCATCTAATGCTACAGTGCCAGCTGCGCTCTAGCCAATGGAATCAGGCTTAGCTCTGTTGACATCATGGCTGATTCATAAAATGGGGGCTGGTGTGCAGATTGTAAAATGGCTGCTCTGTGGTTTCCACATGCTCTTCATTTATGAGCTGATGGCACCTCTGGTGGTGGTTAAGGAGCAGTGCATGGTCTTGCACTTAGTCATTGTGGGGGAGGAGAGGAGATGACAGGCAAAATGCATGTATGACTGGACGGACGGAAGGACGGATGGACACACACACACACACACACACACACACACACGCACAAGCACATGCAATCACACTCATGGAGTCCTGACATCTTAACATCCACATATTTAAGCATCCCAGCTGTCTTTTGTTATACCGTAACACAAAAAAGATGTTTTTGTGGAAGCAAATCACTACAACACACACACACACACACACACACACACACACTCCTCTTTTCCTGGAACACCTCCCCCTCGTCTAACCAGCAGCTGCTTGGCACTGACAGAGGATTTGGGGGGGGGGGGTCTGAAACGTCTGCGTGTATGTGACTATGTGTGTGTGTATGCAGACACACACGAAAGAGAAACTAAATTGTTCGAGTTCTGACTTCTGTTTTTAATTAAGCGGGAAGAGGGGAATAACTGGGAGATGGAGGGGGAGAGGTGGTGAAGCAGGGGTGCACAGAATCATGAGGAGCCAAGTCATGCAAAGGCCCCTGTCAATATGTAACTGTGTGTGTGTGTGTGTGTGTCTGTCTGTCTGTCTCTATTTGCACAAAGAGGAGTCTGTTTATCAGTCAGCAGACCTGAAAGTGTCCTTCACCACCACCCCCTCCTATTCCCTTCCTTTCTCCTTCCCTCACTCCTTAAAAGGAGAAAATGTGTGGTGGAGAAGGTGATGGGTAGCCAGGCTTTGCAAAAAGAAAAAAATAGTAAAAAGACAGATGGAAAGAAAAGGAAAAGAACACAGTGAGAAGAAAAAGTATACAGTACACTTTCATCCCAGACCACTCTGAACTAGGGCCTCAACACAAAGAATAGTTGAAGTCCTCTCCCAGAAAGCAAAGCCTCTTCAGTATTCCATGTCTTTCTCCCATCCTTTCATGTGGTCTATTCATCCTCTCATCACCACTCCCTGTTTGTAGAGCGTTGCAGTTTATTTTTAACCCACTAAAAGCTTTCAGATGATGTTTCCTATTGTAAATCTGTGGCCCCAAAAAGTGCTTTTTCATGGGCCCTCTGGTGGCAAAATTGGAGAAAAGCACAACATTAACTTTATATAACTTCAAACTAAGTTTTCCATTCAGCATTCCTGGGCTCGAGATTGTCTAAACTGGAACAGAGGAGGGGGTTTAAAGTTTCAACATCAATATCTATGTGGTGAGCAGTTCTCTGGAAAAAGCTGCTGATGTTGCACAAGTTTAAGAACTACACAGAGACACAAACAAATCTCTTTCCAACTTTTAAAGGTCAACAAAGACTGAAGACATTTTCCTGTAATTTAATAAGAACATTTTATGTTTATGGTTTGAGAGAAGTTATTCTATGAATGCAAAAACATTAGTATTAAAATGGGAATGAGACAAAGAAGAAAAAGGAAAAGAGGGGGGCATGGAGTTCTTTGTCTAAAGTAAACAGAAGGCCAAAACCATGGCAGACAGAAGGACAGCTGTAGCCTTGGTCCCTTTAAACTTTAAATGTCCAACATTCTGTCACTCTCTATATAAGTGTGTGTGTGTGCCTATTACAATGAAAGCAGGTTTGACAGAAGAAGAATAAGGGGGTTTCCACGGTAACCTCGAGTCTGAAAGAGCCCCTTCATCCTGTTTTTTCACTGTGAAAGGAAATGAGGAGAAAAAAATTCCTGACTGTGTGTGTGTGTGTGTTATTGTGTGAAAAGGACCAGATGGCAGGGTGGGGCAGTGAGGAGGGGGAACGGGGGCAGGATGTGGGAGGGCTAGGATGCAGGGGGAGGGTATATGGGCGGGGCTAAGACTGTGCTCCCTTGCGCTCCCCTGGTGCATGAACAGTGTAACTGCAGCTTGGATTTTCTGCACTGAACTGAAGTTGGATATTAAATTATTATGTTTGTTTAACCATAAACAAGGCAAACACATATAGCTACAACATCAAGAGAAACTGAAATATAGATTTTAGTTTTGCTCATGCAATATTATGCTCTCATCTTATGCACATGAGACCTGACCTGCTGACTATAATTAATAAGTTCATCACACTCCTGAAATGTTATCTTTCTAAAGGGGTTTGAATAGATTTTTAAACCTATCTCAAACTTACAATAATAAATTGGTCAAAATGTATAAACCAAAAAGTGTTTATTTGATGGTCCTATATTATGTACACTTACAAGTTTAATAACTTAAATTTATGACAGTATTTTGTATTTGTTTAAACCTGAAGTCAATATCTAAGAGTTAATATAGAAACACCTGTAGATAACAGCAATACAACATGCCAATATTTATAAACAATCAAATGCTTTAAGATATAAATTGAAATGAATTCTTTACTTGCAACAGTTTACCATAAACCTTCAATTTAAGCTCCTTGAAAAGTCAAAGTTTTGTATTTTTCTATAATCTGATTGAAAGATCACATTGGAATATTTTAACTTAGCTTCTTTTTTAAAAAGGTTTGTAGTTTTTACAAAGTTACATGGTTCATCTAAGCATATTAACAAAGTGTACAAAGTGCAGGTCCTTTACTGAGGTAACACTTTATATGTGGAGTCACAGTGCCCTCAACTGGTGAATATGGTGTATTGCCACTATGTGGCATAACGCAGGAGAAGCCCTACACCTGGATACAATATTTATTATTACCTTTACACTCCGTCTTACTTGCCATCCAAGTTGTGTGAGTGTGTGAGGGAGAGACAGAAGAAGAAAAAGCTGAAAGAGGTGCATGTGTGTATGCAAAAATGTAGGGTTACGAAAGTCAGAGACAGAGGTGGAAAGTGTGCAGAAGTGTTTGACGTTTGGAAACAGTGGGTCTGTCTGTCTGTGCACCACTGTTGTTCTCTCAGGGCCATTCTGACCTCTTTCTGCTCTTCTGGCCATGAAGGTCTTCAGTGATGACGCACACACGGCATGTAACAGCATCACTGATGAGACACACATTTACACGCACGCACACACAGTGTATGCTGCCTGCATTGCTGATAAGGTGCACTACAGTCGACACACCGACACAGCACTACCTTGAACTCAAATTCGCACTTGCTGAAACCACACAAACAGCCCATAAATCCCAATAGCAAATAACAGAGGACACAGACAGACCCCCACCACCACCACTGCCCGCCCCCCACCACCACCGCCCGCCCCCCCCACCACCACACACAGGGAGAGGTGAGCTGCTATGGTGTGCTTATTAAATCAGTCCTATATCAGCCAGTCTCCTTGGGACAGCAGAAAAGATTTACTACAGCAATTACACTGGCTAATTACAAGGAGAAAAGATAGAGGGAGTGAGGGAGAGCTACAGAGTGTAAAGGAGAAAAGGAAATCAAATCAAAAGGAGCAAGTGCAAATAAAGGTGTGAAAACTGAGAAGACGAGAGAGCAAATAAAGAGGAGGGAGATAGAGAGAAGTTGGTTTAAAGGACAAACACATTGAGGATGTGACCTTGAACCAGCTACAACACCTAAACCTTGGATGGTAAACAAGGAGACAACAGAAAAACACAAAGGTTCAGTGTTCAAACTCATGAAGCAGCAGGTCTTATGTATGTGTGCGTGTCTATGTGTTTCTGACTGACTAAGTGACTCACTGTGTATGTAAGTAGTTTTTCAGTGGTACTCTGGTAGTCTGTGTTGTGCTGTGCTGTTTGTTATTCACAGTGTGAATGTCCTTGACGCTGCACTGGCCTTCACAGCACAGTGCTCCCTCTACGGGGAGGAAAGTGAATTACATCAATCAACTCTAATCCCCATTCCTAGAAAAGTGGATGTCATGTGGTGACATTTGCAGACACTTACATACTTCCAGTCTGTGTGTATATGAGACTGACTAGGGATTAGTCACTTTATAGACAGCAATCTGACATGGTCTGACAGTCTCTTAGATTTGAATATATAGCTGAAAAGAGTAGCAATTAAGAGCTGCTAATAACTTGATACTTCATCATTCCCACTGGGGAAATATAGTCTGCAACCCAGCCTTCACTCAACAGGGGTGTGGGGCTCAGTTCATAAGCTCTTGCCCATGGACATTTCATCTAGTCAGATGATAGGACTTGAGTCTCTTTGTACAGAGCCAGCTGCCTGCCAAATGTACTGACATTTCCCTGCTTGTGAAGTCTACTCACCATCCTGACTTCTTCTATGACATATGCACATCCATGCAGAAAGTCTCATTTACATGAGCACAGAGGTATAAACGAAAACTTATAAATTGGGTCTCTATCTCAATTAAAAAGTTAGATGAACTGTAACACACATAGCACCCCATGAGGCACATTTTGCCCTGGGCAAAAAGGATTAGGTGCTGCGCTCCTGTCAGCCCTCAAATATTCATTATTACCTTATGGAAAGATAGCAGACAGAGAGCAAGCCAGAGCAAGAAGGAGCAAGCACAAGGGAGGGTGCAAAAAAAAAAAAAAAAAAGAGCATGAGTAAGTGATAGAGAGGCACTTTATGAATACAAGCAGTTCTGACTTATGCAAAGCAAAATAGATGAAAGGAGGACAGAGAAAAATGGAGGTCTACACGGTGTCATGCCATGGAGGACAGTTAAAAGCTCATCGCAGGGCTGGAGTACACACTCATCCTCTGCTAATCCCTTAGTTTCTGTCCTCTCGTCTCCAACCATCCATCCCTTCACTCATCTTTATCTTTGCTTCAGTGATGAGGACAAAGGAAAGCACTCACTCATTTGCTCCCTCCCTCCCCAGTTCTCCCCCAACTCCTTTCTCCTTCCCTTGGTCTCTTCAGGCAATGCCCATAGGCCTGATTAGCAATTGTGACTTGACCGCATGGTGGAAAGATTGGCACGCACGCACAAACACACACACACACACACACACACGAGCATGTACAGACACTTATAAACACATACACACATTTGTGGCAGAGAGGAGGACAAGGGCCAGTTTTCCTAGGTCTAATTATCCCTTAAGCAAAGCCAGGAGACAGTCAGGGGGGCTGGAGAGGAGGAGGGAGCTTTGCCTTTTCTAATGTCAGCCATCGCTCGCAGGACACACACATACACTTGAAAATGTGTGTTTGACTGGAGGCAAAAAGATTGAGCTGTTTTCTGGTGCTTGTCACTATGGTTTTTTTCTGCCATCATGTTAATATGACCAAGCCAATGAAAGTAGAGATGAGAAGAAAAGACAGAAATGGAAAAAAGAGGTAGTTGAGAGCAATGCTGGAGAAGAGATAAAGGAGATGAGTAACAAATTGGAGCAATTGTGAGAGGAAGCAGTATTGTGGGTAAGAGACTGTGGACCAAAAAGGATGAGCGATCAGAATGAGGAGAAAAGACAGTGAATGAACAACAGAGTAAGAAGAGAGAAAAGGGGAATAAATTTCATTTTCCAATTCAAAAAGACTTTGCGTCAATTATATCATGTTAAACACAATACACAGACACAGTCTCCCCATACATAAAGACCCAAACTTCCCTCTTTGAACTAGAATTGAGTGTATTTTATTTACAGCTTTAAATCACTGTAAAACTAGCAAGTATACTAATCCTGCAAACCCATAGTGCTGAGAATACTTTTTTGCATTTGTGAATGTGAACCTTTTGCTTTGTTGCAAATGCTTTGGGAGAACTACTGCAGGTGTTTGAAATACATCAATAACACTGGATCATAGTCAAACTATGTAGCTGCAGGGGGATGACAACCATGATCTGGCAACCTCTGCCTCTGCGTGGGAACCTTGGGAAAAGTCTCTCTCATCAAACATCCATTGGGGTGCTGCAGGGCTCTTGGTTCGTGAAATCAGTTTTACCCCCTCCCTAAAAGATAAAATAGTCCCCCAACCACACCAAACAAACTAAACAAGAGAAATAGATATCTAAACAGAGAGACAGACATGCAAATCCTCTCCTAGAACATCTGTCTGCTGGCCTCTCGCTGGAATTGGCTATAGTTGAGGCTAGACAAAAAGACACACATGCATGCACACAAAGACTCAAGCAAAAAAAAACAAATTCACAGAAGTACACACCTAATCCCACCATGTGCTTAGTGAGCCATCAGGGGACATGTTGCCAATCAGACAGCTATGTGAGGCTGGGCGAATGAAAACAATCAAGCAACAACACACAATAATGCCGCGAGACTGGCACGAGTTTGTGTGAGTGACCGAGTGTGTATGCGCGTGTGCTTATGTGACTGAGTTCACAGATTTGCACACACTTAATGCCAAGCAGAGAGCAGCCTTCGTGCTCACTCCTAGAGGGACTGTGTGTGGAGAGATTTTCTGGGTCTTCTGCACCTAAGAATGATTGATGGGAAAAGTGGCATATTCAGGAAAAGAATCAATGTTTTAGTATTCACTGCTTACAGATCCTGTGCACACATCTTTAGATGAAAATGTCTGCAAAATGAATGCGATCATATTTTGTAGAGCTGCAGAGCTTACATCAAAGTTCAACCCAAGGCCTGGGCAGGACGTGATTTGTTTTTACTTTTGTTATTGAAACTATATGACGGTACAGAACACAATTCAATATTATGCTTTAAATGTTTTAGCTAAAAGCAGGACAATAAGACACAAGCTGTGAAACATCAGAATTTTCCTTTAAGGTTTGACAGTAAGACAGAATGCTCCTCCAAAATATTGTAACACAAGGTGGTGTAGTATTTTCTTTATTCTACCTGTTGTTTGTACTCTGGACCTGTGACCTAGTGCGTGTGTCTATGTCTAGCGAGCTATTACTCCTCTCTCTGTCTTGTCTCTTCTCACGGCTCAGTGAGTGTGTCAGTCTGCATTGGCCCTCTTTCAGAAGCTACTGAGAGATGGCAGCACCATTAAAATTTAACCCACTATCTCACCACTCACCACACACTGACAAGAGCGGGAGAGAGAATGGTAGAGATAGCCAGGCAGGCATACCAGGATATACAGGCATCTATCTAACCACAGATATTCACACACACAACCGCATACACACACATACACACTCATTCCCTAAGAGTGAGTTAGATGTGATGGTGAGAGATGGGGAGCGACAGAGCGAAAGATCCCATACAGATGGAAGGTAAAGAATAAGATGGAACAGATTACGGCTTGAAAACCACACGTACACACATATCTGATGCGTAGACAGCCAAGGAAATGAGTGGCATCAATTCAGCAGGGGAAATGGAGAACGTGTATGTGTCTCACATCCAATCAGTCCACACTATCCCTTCTCTATATCCACATTTTCACACTTTCTATTACTTTCTCCCTCATCAGCTCTGGCTTCTCACTCCTTCACAAGCAATCCTGTCTCTAATTTCACTCCCTTTCCTTTTTGAATCTATCACCCTTTCTGTTCAATATTTTTGACGCATTTCCCTGCCCTCTCTCTCTCTCCGTCTCCTGTTTTTGTACTGCTCTCTCTCTTTCCCTGCTTGTTCCTGTCCTTTTCTGCCCCAGTGGAGTGTGGGATAGCAGGCAGTGCTGGGAGGCCTATGGTCTCTTAATTAAGAAGCAAGGCGGAACGAGGCCACAGTTAACAAGGACACACACACACAGACTTTTGCATTGCTTTACTTGTAAGGACCTGCATTATCTACAGGCCCTAGCACAAAAGTTTACCATCACAACTAGATGACAGACACAAGTTCTGACTCTCCTAACCTGACTTAAGACTTGAATTCAAGTTCTAACCCTCAGTTTGAACCTTATATGGCCAAAGTCAATCTTTGCTAAAGTTCTAATTGTCTTTAAAAGACAGAAACACAATACACACACAAAAATGTAAACAAGCACCCTGTACACGTTCACAAAGAAAAACAGAGTCGTAGACACTGTTGAAGACTATTGTGCTGCAGTCCTACACAAATCACACACACATGATTTCCTCTTCTTTCACACATCACAACACCTAATCAGAGGCTGAGGACCTGGGTTGAAATCTGCAGGGCTAGGACTCAATCAGCTAGTGCAATCAGACACAGGATTCACACACACACACACAGGCAGACTTTCACACAGACACTCACATACATTCATTCACACACGCAGCTACAATTACACACAGGGGCAACACACGTAATAAGCCCTGAGCTCACGGACGAGAGGAAGGCCATCACATTATTCAGTCTACCTCATCACCACTGTAACCAACACACATACACACACACAGAGGAGGTGGGATGGAAGTAGCTATTTTGAGAGCGTGTGCGTCCGTTCTCTTCGAAGGTGACTTTGGGCTGGCTGGAGTGGTAATTGGGTACACATACAAATGCCTTTTTCTTCCTCTACCCCACGTTCTCTTGAAAGTCTCTCACCCCCCTCTTTTTTCTCCCACCATGATCCCCCTCTTTCCCCTCACCACAGCCCCCGAACGTGATTACATTTCCGACACGAGTGAGGGGTGAAGAGAGCGAGCAGTGGAATGAAGAAAAAGTGAGAGAGACAGATGATTGACTCGAAAAACAAAGAGGGTAGAAAACAGCTCTTGCACCGGATGGAAAAAAAACAAGTGCGAAGAGACACACGTACATACATTAGCATTTCCCCCTTCACACAAAACGACACCTATATATACATATATATCATTTACTCAGCAGGGGAGCAAGGCAAGGCGGAGGAAAAATACATGAAATGTCACTCAGACTGTCACCCCGATCTTTTTTTTTGGAGACGTGCGCAGACACACACTCACATAGACACACGTAGTGCAATGGCCATCTCATTTCCTCAGACGAGTGACATTTTCTCTCCCTCTCTCTCTCTCTCTCCCTTCTGCACTCAGTCATTGTGGTGATAAAATTAGCATTCCTTTCCCTCCTTCTCCCTCCCTCGATGGCTGGACAAGAGGTGAGGACCACAGGGACGGAAGAAAGGAGAGAGAGGAAAAGAGAGGGGGAGAGAGAAACAAGAAAGAAAGATAGGAACAAAAGAACACATTAAGAGAGAGATGAAAAGCCTGAGAGAGACGTGGAGACAAAGAAACAAACAGCGCAGAGAGTGCGAGAAAGAAGAGGGATGAGAAGACAAGGATGCAGTGAGAGAGAGAAGAAGAGAAAAAGAAAAATACGGAAAGTGGACAGGACGCAGACTTGTGGAAAGAATGAGGGTGGGGAAATGTACCCTCAAGGGATTCTTATCACCATGACAACCCTCTCCTGTCTCCTTTGCTGTCCAGTTGTATGATGAACACCTGCTACTTCAGTGGACCCCAACATGGACAAAAAAATCCACTCAGTATTGCAGCCCGATAACCAACCTGAGGTTAATTAATTAGCAGTACAAAGTACCAACATACTTTTAATAACCAATTAAAAACTAGATGCGTGATTAAAGGACCAACAAGGAGAATATGCAACCATCATAAATTAACAGCGGGACAATCATGCTTGAGCTTACTTTGTTTACACTGCGCAGGTCTGCTTCACGTCTGTTCATGTGGGCGGGTGCATAAGCCGGCACATGTGCACGTCTCTACAGGGACAAGGTAGAGGGCCCACAGAGTATAATTAAAAGCCAGAGACACAGAGTCCTTGGGAGCAACTGCAGTAAGAACTTTATGGGGAGAAGAGGGGAGAAAGAAAACTGACCTTTAAAAACACAGAGTGAGACAGTGAGAGATGGGAGAGGTGTAATGGAAGATAGGATAGTAGGAGATAGACTGAATTAGATTATCCTCCACTGAATGTGTCAAAAAAAGAACAAAAAAGTGTGAGAATGAGAAGGAAAGGAAACATTTTGGACAGTGTTGTTTGTGGGGGAGGGCCAGAGGAAGAAGAGAGGGACAAAGAGAGGGATGAAGACAGAAAGAAGTAATGAGAGATTCCTAATCAGGAATCTGAAGAACAAAATAATGAGGCTGCCTGACAGCAAATGTCAGCTCAGGAAAGGTAGCAGATGGAGAGAGAGTGAAAGAGAAAGACAGAGACAAAAGAAGAAGAGGAGGGGAGAAGAAGAGGAGAAAGGAAACATCCAGAAGACAGGTGGGGTTGAAGTGATGGAGACACCATCACTGCTGCCACCAGGAGGAAGGAATACAATCTTTCTGATGCTAAGAAGCAACACATCGGCAAGAATGATATTCCCCATCTCCCACTGGAGGGAAACAGAGCTGCCAGGTCAGGAGGGTGAATCCTCATATGATGATGTATACGTGTGTGTGTGTGTGTGTGTGCTGCTCGTATACTAACACATTCACTGCCTGGCTGGGAGATGTTGCCCTTGAGCCAACCTTGACTGCCGTTTCACTCGAGCTAAGCTTGCTATAATTCCCAAATCAAAAGCCATCTCTTCCTCTCTACTGTGTCGCTTTATCACGACTTGACGGTGAGACAGGATCCTGACTGTCTCTCACAAGGCTGTTGTAGCTTTCCTCTTTAGCTCTTCAGCACTAGTAGATGCAGAGATGTTGGAAATGACAAGCGGGAGCAGACCCATGGAGGTAACTACAGCTCCTATATAAAGCAACACTAACTCTACATTGAATTTGTTTTTACATCGCAGATAGTTTGACAACAAAATGGACAGAATCTAATTTGGTCCACAATAGTTATTGCAAGGAGTCCACATCAATAATATATAGAATTGCAATACATTTTGAGAGCCAATATCCTTCAATACTGGAGTAAAACTGAAATGCACAATTTGTTTCTAAGCTGCAATTCTCTACCATTTAAGCAACTGAACTTTGGCCACAGCCTTTAAAATTTAAACACTTAGTGGCAAAAGTCAGCAGCGAATTATATAATGTATGCGTTCTGTTAAGGTGAACATGAGCGATGTGAATCTTAAAAGGAAATCAAATTTTAATGAGTTAAACAGTTCTTTGGAGTTAACCAAAGGTCAATGACCCCATTGATCTCAAAGCCAGGGTTATACAAAACCAAAAATCAGATTCCACTACAGTTTTGTAAAATTACATTTTTATGTTGCCGTTTTTCCACCTTTTGCACGAGGGCTATACCTGAAATCCAGGTTAAATTTATTTTTTAAACTGTTACGTATGACATATCTAAACTTGGCTGAGACCTTTAGGATTCTGAGCTGTGAAGTGGTTTGTCCTATCAGACTACAAAGCTAATGTTAGCGCCTTCAGCGGGCCTGAAATGTTTGATTTAAACAGTAACGCTTTGATAAAGCTCAATGCTTTTAGACACTGTAAACTATTACAATGAATTCAAGAGATACTCACGTGGCATTGCATGCCATTACATCACCATTAGAAACTGAAATGTAAATGTACTGAAATATTATATAACCAACTTTTATTTAAAATTAAGAACTGAGAACACACAACACACACATCATCTAGATATATTAATTCAAATATAACAACAATACAGGACATGTTCACATTTAGATTATGCTTTAAAGATTAAATGTGTATGGGTATTGCAAATTTCAGCTGGGGTGGCAATCTTAACAATTATCTATACTTCCCTTGGGATAATAGCAGGTATTCATCCCCGAGCTATATCTTTATAAGAAGGTCAAAAAGAGATAGAGGTTATCAACTACGTAGAAAAAGCTGTCCCCGCATTTCCCCATAAACCACAGTTTCACCATCACACCTCAACTGTCCTCCTCAGTAAGGACATCTTCCCCAATCACTTGTTCTCTCATTCTCTCCCTCTCCTCATCTCTCTCTCGCTACACCCAGTGAGTAATGGCGGGAGCAAAGGATAGTGGCAGAGAGCTATAAAAGTGTAATTTGCTCCATTTTCCTTGGGAAACCAAATTCACTTTCTGTCCTGTGTTACAATCTGTTAACATTCAGATGGCCAGCATCGCAGACAGCGCATTACCCGCCTACACTCGCTACTAATGACCCTCACACAGAGTGCACACATACACACACTCCCAGGCAAGGAGAGCAAGGACACGCAAGCTCTGAGTGTATAAAAAAAGGACAAAGTGTGTACGCATACACTTGTTTGTGCACAAGCCAACACACAAAGACTCAAATTCTGGTTGCAATGGACTGAGGAAGGGTAAAAAAGGGGAGGGAGAAGAGAAAAAAATTCTAACAAGAAAAGGTAGATGGGATGAATCTTGGTGCAGAGAGCCGAAGTATGCTTCTTTGAATTAAATTAAATAACTTGTTCAGTTGCACTTTTTGCCCACTCTGCCGGCCCACAAGCTTTTCTCTTTCTCAAATCAGTCTCTCCTCCGTTCAATCTCTCAAAGACTTGTTCACGTGTACCTTCTCTAGCTTTTCTGTCCATTCTTTCTTCTCCTCCATGTAAATCTCCCTCTCTTACTGCATCTCTTTGTCTCCTTGTTCACTTCTTCACTGCCTGTCTCTCTCCTTCTCCTACTTGTTCACAAATTCTCTCTCACACTCATCATCCCACCCTCACAGCAATCCTTTCCCTCTTCCTCTATCCCTCTCCTCCATTTCCACCACTCCTCTCTCAGGGAGCTAATAGCCTCCTCCTTTGTTCTTGGAGAACAGCGGGGAACAATGGCGGAGTGGGGCTTGTCGTTGTGGCAACAGGCATGAGACAAGAGAGAGAGAGGGAGGGAGACAAAGAAGAAAGGCAGCGAGAAAAAGAGCAAGCACAGAGGGGATGCTGGTTGTTAGCCGGGCGGCAGGGAAGCGAGCGCTGGCTAATTACACTCGTTTCTATGCACACCGCAATTAAACCCTGATGCACACACATACGCTGCCTGAGCTCAGAATATCCACCACCAGCCACACACACACACACACACTTTCTAACATCAGAGAGAAAGAGCAAGCAAGAGAGGAGGTGGCAGGGAGGCAGAAAGGCGGAGGCTGGGAAGAAAAAAAAGAAATGACAAGAAAAGACTGAGGCTATTTTAAATCAATGTTACTGTTCTCTCAAGTAGCACAGTAAAAGTTCATTAAACTTCTAACTCAAACACAATCATCTTCATGAAATCTGTTTAAATGCTGCAAGTTGACAGTAAGGTACAAGGTGGCTTGGCGACCTCTAAACTTCTTCTCTCAATCTAATAGTCAAACGACACAAACTAACAAATGCCATATTTTCACCAGCTGCCTGCAGTACTTTATATTGATTCTTCCTCTCCATTTTATCAGTAGTATACCTCCCACCCTGCATCTACCATCAGTTCATCTAGATTCATTTAATCAGCTCATCTGGCTCCATCTCTCCAAAGGATGATCTCCCACTCTCCAGAGATGAAGAGCTTTACTTCACGCAAATTAACAAAGAGGAAATATAGTTGAGGAAGTGAAGGAGAGGTTGGTATAAATGTGAGAGAGAAGGAGTCAGAGAGATGGAAATGAGGAGACTTACATCCAGGTCACACCACCCTGTAGGGTAGAACTTATGCTCCGTCTCATAAACACCCCTTTCCAGCTTCCTTCATCCTTCTATTCATGCCCTAACACTCTTTTCCATTAACACACGTCTTGGAGAAACATGTGTTCCACGCTGTCTGCCCATCTATTCTATTATTCATGCAGTTTAATGCTTGCCCAAAGTGGGTGCATGTATGTGTTAAGTGTGTTGGAAGCTCATGTTAAAGAGCAAGAACATGTCACTACATGTGTGACGACCAGCTGATGTGTTGGTCACATTGAGCTTTCAGTGTTCACAGCAAAAAGAAAAAAGAATAAGCAGCCAAAGAATGTGCATATGTGTGCACACACTCGTACCAGTTTGCACAGCTTCACACAGCAGCATGAACGCACACACACAGCCAATGAGGCAGATGAGGAGTGAAAGGAGTCACATTAAACAGCCAAACTTGTCCTGTTTCGCTTTCATAGCCCCAGTCCATTTTCATAATGCATTAAAACCACCGCTGAGAAGAGAGGGAGACATGGAAAGGAGAGGAGAAAGATGAGGAGGAGGGGTAGAGAGGAAGGGAGACACAGCAAGAGAGAGAGAGACAGAGAGCGAGAGTGAGGGGGAAAAGAGGGGAGAGGGGACAAGAAACATTCTTAAAGTAATCTAAAGCTAGTGGATGTATGGGGTGCGAGGAAACAAGATAAGGATGAAGGGAGTGGAGGAGTAAGAAAAGGGAGCTCGTCTCAAAGGCGAGATATGGGAATAGAAAGTGTCTGATAGAGGCACAGACAGATTAGGGAGGTGGATAAAGGAAGATGGGATGCACTGATAAAACAAGTAAGGATGATGGCAAGAGATGGGGAAGATGATTTAGTCACAAACTTTGACTGTGTGTGTTATGAATGTATGTGGGTTCTTAATGTGTGCATGTGTTAGCAGGGCTGAGCGTGTGTGCATGCATGTGAGTGGTAGGGGAGTTTACAGTGGCAAGGGGCAGAAGGTTCTCTGTTTCAGCACCAGCAGGCTGATGAGAGTTTGGGGCCAAACTGCCTAGAGGCAGAGCTGGCCTTGTTACTCTCTCTCTTCTTGCTCTCTCTCAGACACACACAACCTCAAATCTAAACCAAACAGAGCAATGTCTGCTGTAACAAGCTGAGTATTCTGAACCTGAGATCATAACAATGACTAATTCATGAAAACAGTTGAGACAGTAAAATTATTTGAATGAATATAGAACTGAAATATGAACAACTAATGTCAGTAACATTTGTCAATAACTACGTATGATGTCCCCACCGTACTGTACATAGGTTACATGAGTTTGCATGTCATAGCCTGGAGGATGTTTTTGACATTAACACTGAATGACTTGTTTCCTGTAAACGAAAAGGTTTTCTACTACTGTGGATCCTGCTGAGAATTAACACCCCATTCAGCTCACTGTAGTGGTTTATCGGGTTGTAACATCACATCCTTACATTATAAACACAGACAAGGCACTCATTTGTGTCTCATCAGCACAAAATATTGAAGGGGCAAAGCAAATGAGTGGCCACACAAAGTCACACATCTGACAAGCTAAAAAAGATTATACATTTCTTTTTCATGGAGGTCCTGAGCCGCAAAAGAGTACATTTTGAATATAATCGACCAGAAAGGCCCTGGTGAAATTCCCATGTTCCTCTATGTGCTGGATGTGTAGAACAAGACATTCATCATAAGCTTTTGATAAGCTCGCAGTATATACCAAGGTTTGCTGCTCTGAGTTGGTTAAGGAAAGTTTTTTGATTCAGTACAAGATGAAAGTCAACTTGCTAATACTTGAAACTTGCTTGAGGTACATAATCCATCACAGCTTTCTCAATGCCTGCTTTTCCCTTTCTGACAAACTTACGTTATTGTCAGTGGAACTGCCATAAAACTGCAAGTGTGATGCATTTATGGCCTGGAGAGAAGCTATCGAACTCACATGAACTCACATTATCCTTACATTAAGCTTATCCTATGGTTTGTTTCCAAGGTTTGATTTTCTGACAGCTTCTGATTTGTCATGAATGCATTAGTGTGCAGCAACCAACTCTCAGTGTCACTCTTTAACCAGCAATACTATACAAAGACAGCTCTGGCAAAAATAAAAGGTTCATACTGTTCATTGATGGATTATTTATCTAAACCAAGTATAAAATCTAAATGGGTTGATTTGTATACCGTGCTGATGTGAGCAGAAACAAATTGATGGCTAGGAGGTAAGAAGAAAACAAACATAAAAAAATGGTGGCAATTTATGGTACATGACTTGCAGTGGGGTAAAACATGCTGTACACCCACTCTGACCTATTAAATGTCTATTAACTTTCAATCAATTTACAGAGCGCGACCAGAACAAGTGACTATGTTCTTATCGGGATGGAAGGAAAGAGTTAAGGAACCAGTCAAATAGGGGCTGAGGCATCCAAAAGCCTATCTCCTCCAAGTCAATGGCGTGAAGGCTATCTCACACACACCTGACAGAGACAGAGTGCTGCCAATAGTGCCAGAGGGAACAAGAGAGAGGGAGGGCAGCAGACAGTGAGAGAGAAAAAGGGAAGGAGGGAGCAGAAGACAGACAAAGAAAAGAGACAAAGACAGCACACAAACCAGAGGCATGAAAAGAGAGACGGATGGATAATGGTGAGCACAGTGGTCAGATGACGATTGCTTGTTTTGATTTGATGCTTGTTGCACATTATGGGAAAAACTGACAGAAGGCAAGTTAGAGAGGCTTAAGCATTTTGTATTTGTGTGTTAAGACAGCTAAGGACTGATAGAGGCATCGCATTATAAAAGCACTAAGTGCTCCAGCAGCCACACGCTAAAACTTTAATCAGACATTAATAAAAACAATATCATTACTGTTTGCATAAGGAAACATCAACACACACCTCAGTGAATCTGGCAAGTCTCCATTCTGTTCCTCCTTCACTCCTTCACTTTTCTATTGTCTTTCATCTATCAATTTACCTTTAAAATCATTGTGTAAGATAGAGCACAAACAAAGTATGGCCATACAAGTGCACACACATCCACAAATGAGCAACTATACGGGTGGAGGAGCGAAATAGCAGGACGACTGAAAGCACCGTCTCAAGGACAAAGGTGAGCCACTCAACTCCTGTCTGAAAGCAGAGCTGCTTCATACTGCCGTATGGGGCTGAGACTTGAGTCAAGCAATTGTAAGTAGTGCAGCTCCCCAGTCGCACCATTCACCACAGAAATAAAGAAAAACTATGAAAAATGGGAAGCCAGACACATAATGGACATCCAGAGAGGCACACCTGAATGCTGTAACCTTCTTGAAAGAGTAGCTAAACTATAGAAATCTCTATCACACTGTTACTCTCTTTGACAAAGCTATGGTAGAAGGATGAAAGCACTGAATGAAAGCCTACACAGGACCTTAAAGACAGGATAATGGTGGCACAGAAAGCAGAAAACAGTGGCAGAAAACAAGGGTGAAGAAAAGATTGAAAAAGTAATTTTATGGATGCTCCTAGAACATATGAAGGCAAGGAAGTGGAAGGGGAAAGGAAGTGTAAGGATGGATGAAGAGTAGGGGAGGGTAATACCTAACAAGGAGGATAATAAGGCACTCAGAAAAGGAGGGAGAGGGCAGAGAGAAAGTGAAAAGCAAGAAAAACGGAATAAGAAAGTAATAAAGTCAAAAAAATCATAAAAAATTACTTTACTTTTCTTTCTTAGTTCTGAATAATCCTTGCCCTATATACACACTCAAATGGAGATATGTGTATGTGCACGCAAGTGAACGGATCACGCACCGATAACATTACACTCCTTAATTCCTAATTAATCCCTCTAAACTGGATTATGGCGGAGAGCATGACAAGGCCAGGATTCCACCCTTTGCTGTGTGTGTGTGTGTGTGTGTGTGTGTGTGTGTAATGTCACTTTACTGTTTTTCAGCTTGAGGTCTCATAAGGCCAGCCTGTCCTCGGTTACATGATGCTGGGAAATGAAGCTGACAGTGTCTTGGTCCCCTATGACACGAACACACACACACACATACACATTCACTCATTCACTTGCACTCTCACACACATAAAATGTTTCTCGCACACACATACACAAGGGGTCCCAAGCCCACAGGTCTTGAAAGGCTTATGAATTATTGTAGTGAGTGGCAGGAGGGGCAAGAACTCCAAACATTACTTCACACATTTTAAGTGAGGACTAATGGGGCATATGTGCTTACTCACATAACAGACACAGGTCCCCTGACACATACACTTGTCCTAGTTTGAAAGATGCCACCAAACTGTCCCATGTAATGTATTCTGCATTACACTGTATTCTGAAATAAAAACAGAGGGCTCCACAGACACCAATACTGATGAATTCATTTTATATTCTAATGTACTTTGAAGCTTTGAAGCTCATGTGAAAAATGTGTTTTGCTGCAAAACAGCGTTTACTCACTTTGCTCACAATCTTTCTTGGTGGGTGGGGGTGGTTAAAGCTACAGCTAAAAACAGAAAATTGATACATCTATAAACCACTAAAAGTAAATACTAATTAACTGATTGAATAAGTAAAACATGTTACAGATTGTTTGAGTCTGATAAGGGACTTTTGTCACACACCACCTACTCTTCCTTTCACTTTCTATTGTTGTTCACACTTGACTGGACTTTTCCCACTTTTGGTTTAAAAAACATTATAATTAAAAACAAAAATACAGTCTAATTCCACTGCTTTCTGATCATACGTTATAAAAATACCAGTGGAAATGTTTTATTTTCTCTTCAAAATTGTAGGAATGCATGATTTTATGAGCAACAATGATGCATATACCTGTTGTAAACAAGCTACTGTACTGGTGCATTTAATGTTAATGCAAGTTTTTACATTTTTACAGGATTTTCATATTAGCTGAGGTCATCATGAAGAGGCTAGAACGACCAAGGTGTTCAATCTTTTATCCTAATCGAGTATTGATTGCACCAAAAGTAACTAATTATCATCATTTATCAAAATGTAATCATGCACAAAAAAAGTAAGAAATGTAAACTTTACAATACATACACATAAAATAGCCTATGGAAAGTGCACATTGAAAGTGAAAGTCTTAAGAAAAATAGCTACATGTGCACCACAGTATAAATTAATAAACATGCAACATATTGTATTCTGTGTTACTATGTGTATGGCTGTGTGTTCTGTGTGCTCATTAAAGCATGCTTGCTCCAGATGGATGGATGGATGGATGGGGGGGGGGTCACAAAAGGATAGATGGAGTGAGTTGGGGGGAGTTAACATGCTTTCATGCGTTCTACACCTCAGTGGAGCACCACGGGGCCTGTTGATGCCTCTAAGTGCTATGCAGTATTAAGTAGTCAATCTCTAAGGGGGCCCTGTGGCATAGTGAGTGTGTGTGTGTGTGTGTGTGTGTGTGTGCGCGCGTGCGTTTTAACTGACCGCTGACAGTATACAGTTAAGTACCAAGTCCTAAATAACCTATTTGGAGAACAGAAAGAGGAAAATGGAGAGATTCAGTGGAGAGCCAAACATTGTCAAAACAGTGAGGCATTAAAATGCTTGCTGTGACGTGTTCCACTCCTTAGAGAGGAGGAGGCTTAGAGAAATCAAAGCACAGAGGAGAAGAGAAATATTACAAAGGCAGAGAAAGGTCTCTGTCCATCCTGTCTGTTCTCTCACATGCTGTCTCCTGACAGAGAAAGCCATGCAAGACACACATGTTGATAAAGTCATGTTTTGACAAGAGCAGCATGTCATTGCTCCTGCAGATTTCAAAGCCAGCCATGTGCAACGTCACTATGACTAACCTGAACACCTTGACTCTGCCCAGTTCTCCCATTTCTCCCTTTCTCACTCACGTTCTCAGACAGCAAACTTAACTTTACTCATTTTACCTAACCTCTATCTCCATCTCCTCAGTCAAGCTCGTCCCTTCATGTCTCACCTTCTGATCATTTGTCATTCCTTCATTCCCTCCCTCAGTGCTCTCTTCAATCGTACACAGATCACTCCTGCCTCCATTCGTCCTTCTCTGAGCCTCATTCATTCTGTGCCTCTCTCCTTCACTCCACCCTCAATAACGCCATCCGTCTTCTCGTCTACTGAACCAAGATTAGTCTCCATCCATCTGTGTCTTTGACAATAATCTCGCCTACTTTTTCTCAATAGTAGGTTCAGGTTTTGAAAGTCTTATTAATGCCATGAGAAAAACCTGAAAATCCTAATATTAAACCTTGCTATTGACAAATACTTCTCATAGTCTTGAATTTCATGCTGCAAATGTGAATGCACTACTTATTCACTACAACACCATATATTAAAGTTTTGGGGCTTTTTTGTTTGTTTTTTCTGGCAAACAATGCAGCAGCTTTCATGTTCTTTTCTTTCCTTCATCTGACTTCAGTCAAGCAGCATACTTATTCACATCAATCCCAATCCCAAAAATCTGCACTTTCCCATAGTGGCGGCAAGCTTTTATCTTTCCTGGCATAGCCAAGTACCTCATGAAGAAACAAACAACTATGTTTTTAGTAACTTTCTCACATTTTTCAGCGTATGGAGGAAAGGCAAAGCAGTATGTTTGTAGTTTGATGCAAAAAGCATTACAGCCCAGAATATCCTTAAATCCTAACTACCAATAATGCTGTGTAATATTATTATAATTAAATATGACAAAAGAAAACTTTCTTATACAGCGGACACATCACTTTAATGATTTGAGATTTATTTTCAAGATACGCCAATACTTGTTTTATTTCTATTTCATCATTATTAGTATTTTCAATGCTGTTATGGTCTGTTCTCTTGCAGTATTAAACCCCTATCTTCTTTGAGACTAGAAACAAAGAAAGTAGTGAGAAGGAGCAAAAAGAGCAGAGCAAAAATCAACATGAAACTTTGAAAGCAAAAACTCTCCGGGTTCTTCAAAAACTTTCCAGAACCAACTTAAAAAACCATTCTTGGAGAGGTCTTTAGAAGTCTCTGGCGTACCACTCCGTTCACCCAAACAGACAGGAGTTGGCTGCTGATGCCATGTGCATGCACAACAAGTCCTGAAAGGTTTGTTCTGCACGCTGCACATCTACTGTGTAACAGTTCTAGCAGACAAAGCACTTCTAAGTACAATAAATACAAAACAAAAGAGAGAGACAGTACACGTGAAACATGTGCCTTGCATTAGTTATAGGAACCGTATGTCTCTTGTACTGTAGCTTGGTATGGCTTGTGTCATTTCATCTCAGTTAAATCGGCACTGCTTCAAGTCCTCTTTTTGACTACCATGTGTACGGTATCTACAGCGATACTTCACATTCTTGCCATGAAACAAGAACAGGCAGATTTGGGGTTATGCAGGGATGGTTTTGTCTCTGGTCAAAACAAGCTGAGAAATGATGAGAGAACTCAATAGGGCTTTAGTCACTCCACAGGCTTTGTTCAAGTTAAGATTGAATTTGGGGGTTTTTAGTGGGAGACAGACTCCAATTTTCAGGCCCAGTCAAGCTGTACGGCCCCTCTGAAATGGTACAACTCCAAAGCCCATTCGCTCAGATCAATACTTAAAGTAGTAACTCCATTCACACAATGACAAATTACTCATCTGCTGTCTCTCTCTTTTTTCCTTTCTCTTTTTAGTCCCAGATGCCCTGCTACCATCACCCTGCTTTGCCAGTCTCAGTTTCACCCTGCAGTTAATCTGCTGGGTGGAGTGATGAGCGCTTTGGGAACCGACAAGAGGAAGATGAAGTAGATGAAGGAAAAAGGGAATGAGAAGAGAGGGAGGGAGAGATGGCCATGCATTATTGAGCATACAGAGTGGAGTTTTTAGGGGATAAATGTGAAAGCATGTTTAGGGACAACCTTTTCCCTTCAGCCTCTCCCTCCTCCTCTCCTCCTCCCTTCCTTCATTACTTGCCCTCCCTCCAACTTTCCTTTCCCCACGAGGACGGCCACATCTCTTATTCAGTGGGGAGGTTAAAAATTCAAAGCTAGGAAGGAGGAGGTAGGGGGTGGAAAGAGAGTACCTGAAAATGGTCAAAATGAAGGAATGTCTTTAGGGAGTTTTCTCAAGTGCTAATCTAGAGAGCTCCTTGCTTTGATTAGGTGCGCGTGTGTGTGTGGTAAGGAGTGGGTGGTAGTTGTGGTGGGAGAGTATGAGGACGGGGGAGGTAGATGAATAGAGAGAGCAGGAGAGGGTGTAGAGGTATACTTTCATGCAGTGTGGTGTGGTGTAGCGCACAGCATGGTGAAAAATTAAGGTGCCTGCAGGGTGAAGCAGAACCCACGTCTTACAGAACACGACATATGCAGATACTGGGTAATGGAGCAAGGGCTTCAGCATGCAAACACACACACAAACAAAGAGCACAAAGAAATGGGACCAACCTACTGTAACTGACCAAGTAGCATACGCACACAGGATTTCTTGTCCTGATAATACAATTCCTCTAAGTCTAAGTTCTTGTTCCTACGCAACCATGGCAAATAAACACATACACTGGTCCACACACACGTGCGCACTGTCACACAATTACTGGTTACAGATTAAGGTCAGAAAGTGGAGCGTGTCCTGGTCCACCAAGCTTTGTAAATACCATCGCTTTCTGGTGTAAATGCCACTGGGTTATCCATATTACACACAGCCTCCAAAGCTTGGTGGACCAGGGGCCATGTTACAGCCATGGCAATAATTGAACAGGTTAAAACATACATACGCAGACACACACACAAACCTGCCAAAGTGTGCGCACAAACATACTCTATGGAAATAAACAAGATATTGTGAACCTTTGGAAAGTTGGCATGAGTGTGTGCAAAGTTTGGGTGAAATTGATAGTTTTAATATGTGTGATTGTGTGAGAACCCTGAAGACATGGTCTAAGCCATCACAGTAATGGGGGGAGATAGTCTAATAGCAACCTAATAACTCACCAGCTAGCTAACACCACATCAGTTGCAGCTTAAGGCTACTGTTAAACAATTCGACTGAGATAGGAGCTTAGGACTTTAAAGGACACTTTCAAATGTCTCTGTTTCTGCCATCTATCTTGCCTTTTCTCATTTTACAGCTTGCTTTATCTTCGCCCCTCACCAGTCTTCCATCATTTTTCTGGTTCCATCCCTCGTTCATTGTCTCTTTTCATAAGAACCCCTTTATCAGGCAGAGATAAGAGAAGAGAGATGGGGAAATCAGGACAGAGAGGAGGAAGAGGAAAGGAGGATAGGAGATGGGGGTTAATGCTCCTATCTTGTCAACTCCATCTTTGAAGTTGTTGCTTTTTGCCGTTCCATTTTTTTTTTAAGTATGCTATCAGTGACATCAAAGTGGGCTAAGTCTGCCATGTGTGCCTATGCGTCTATGCAAGCGTGTGAGTGTGTGTGTCATTGCCCTCAGGGATAGGCAGCTAATATTACTAACCAACTAACTAACTAAATAAATAAACAGAAGCAGTTGCTGCCACATAGCCGAGCAGTCAACCAGTCAATGTGCACTTTTTGCTGCACCAAACTTTGACTCTCTCTTTCTGTCCTTTTCCTCATGATTAACGTGCTTTCTAATCACGTACAGAGCTGCTCTCACATAGAGACGCATTACCTTTGTCATCAATCCATCAATACCAAAATTAAAGCACCTCTACCTTCCCAAACACTTTGACACCTCAGATATGCATGCACACACGTATATATAGGTACACACATACACACAGAGAATACATATATAAGAAAAACAGAGGGGTAGGAAAGAGAGTGTGCTGCTGTGACCAAGAGAAGCAAAACAGGAAAGAAGAGTGGGTGGAAGGAGTGTAGGTGTGCATACATATATCCCTTCGTTCCCACATCCTTCCATCTCTGTTCATTTTCCCCCCTCTTGGCCTGGGTGAAAAGAGACTGAATCACGAACACTGGGGATACTTAGCATCTGTAACAAGCTTTTGAGCTTATCGGCCAATCCCTCAATTAAACACACACACACTCACACTCACACTCAGACATTACAAACACACTCATAAGCGCATGCACACACACACATACAGACACATACACAAAAATTCTCTCAGTCCCAGCTCAGCTGTCATATCACTGGGAACATTTAAATAGTAATGGTGTTGGGAATGGAGATTGGAACACAGGCTGGCCGACTGACTGGCTGGCTGGTTGGGAGAGGAGCCGAGTGAAGCGAAGAAGGCCTATTCCGTTAAAAACAGGATAATCTCCAGGAAAGAGAAAAGGCAGCAAGGAGATTAGGCACACACAGCGGTAATGCTCCGGCATGAGTACACTTAGCTCATTTGCATGTAAAACAGAGGAGAGAGATATAACGAGGGAGGGATGGAGGGAGGGATAGAATGAAGAGAATGAGTGGGACAAAAGCGTGTGTATGCGTGTGTGGGTGAGCGCGCTTACATGTGTATGCACAAGTGTATGTTTGTGCTTCTGCATGCGAGTGAGCTGTTGCATTTGGCAGGGACAGCCAATGCAAGCACACACAGATGTGTTTGAACCTGATAAGACCTGATGAATGAGCGGCGTTTTGCGGCTGTTCCTCAACCATAAAGAGATGGTGAATAAGGGAACGCTTCCTATTGCCGCACTGAGAATACACACCGAGGCTTAGAGAGAGAGCACAGCCAACCTAATGCACCGCTACTGTTGAAGGCTTAAGAGGTATAGGTAGGATTTAAACTTAAGCACTGGTGCACATAAACACACAACACCAAACATATCCTATAAACATCAAATCTTTTCATTTACAGGTTATACCTGTGTACTAAAAAGCTAGTCTATATTTGGGCTATATGTGTCAATCATATTTGTATGTGTCACAGACATTGCAGTGCAGAGACCCATAGTTATCGGATCGCGTGGTCATTTATTGTTGTTGAGGAGAAAAAATTAGGGATTACTGATATAAGTGGAGAAATGGCTGCAACCAGAAATGGAGTGAATAAGAGAGAATAGTAGGAAAGAATAGTGTGATATTTTCCCAGCTCTTTCTACAGCATTAGTGACCCTTGCATTAACCTGCTTCTCTTTCTGCAGCCCCAGCCTGAACACTGCATGATTTATTAACAAGGCCTGCCACTGTGGACTCCACAAGCACAATCATACACAAACAGACAAACACACACACTCACTCACATAACTTAAAACACACAGCACACACAAGCTTTTCAAACGAAGCCAATACTAATTTTGCACGACCCCACACAAACACTGTTATGGCTTAATACAGTCTGCCCATTCCTCATTTAGTCATCTAAGTGCTTTATTAGTACATATTTTAAAGAGTCTCTAGAGACTGCAGCTTTGAGTCTACACATCCCATAAACTGTTATCTAAAACTGTGCCTAATTATGCACAATCACACACACACACACACACACAAATGTGCGCACAAAAACACACACTCACACACAAACAGACACAATTCACAAATGTTTCTTGGCTGTGACCTAGAGGGGATCCAACAGCAGAAAAACAAACATCTTCTAGAAGTGGGCTGTGAGGAGGATTATGAAACTTGGATAGTGGAAGAGCAGACAGAGGGAGTCAAGAAAGGAGGGTTCTGCCCAATGGACGTCAAAGCAGGAGCGTCCCCTTTCTCCCCCGTGGTCATTTTCAACAAAAACTTGCAAGTTATGTATCAGGTCTGTCAAATCCAGAACAGGAGTGTGTCCAACGGGTCTAGATTCAGAGGAGACAAAAAACTGCATTATGTTTTCACATGACGTATTGTCCATGAACTGTGCCTTAAGAATGACCACAGGGTAAACTACAGTAACAATAGATCATGCAGCTGGCATTTTTGTAACAGTTCTGCAATCAGTCCGCTGTACAGTCAAAGAAACAAATGTGTGTTTCAAAGAGTGTTTGCTTAAGTTGTTTCATTAGCATCGAATTTTTTTCTTTGAATGACGATGACCTTGAGCCAGTGTGCAGAAAAACAAGTCACCAAATGTTATGAACCCTGCTTACCAGAAGATGTAATGGCCTAATCAACAACACTGCACCATAATTCTCCATGCCTCTTGGTCTTTTATTGCTAATATATTACATATCTCATCTCATCCCTTTAAGCTGATGGGTCTACAACCTATGAGAGGCCCCAGGCAAGCACGCACACATCCATGTACACACAAACAAGGCTGATTGGTGGCTCATTAAGGTGAAAAGTGAATGGAGCAGACCTAAGAGGAAACTCAGCAACCCAAATACAAATACACACACACACATACACACACACACCTACAGAGAAGGAAATTGATTTCTTCAGAACACAGGGAGATCAAAAGCCTTATTATAATTGGTTTGTAAATGTGGCTGAGCTCACCCACCCACTCTCTCAAGCAAATACACCAGCATACAGACACCTCTGCACTGACAAACATGCAGTCATCTCCAATAAACTTGCCTGTATTTTGGAGAAGGAAAATGTGATACAAGAGATGCGAGTGTTTCTGTAGCTTTGTTATGTAGAGATATACAGTGGATGGCATCACCAAGTGACTCCCTGGGGTGGGGGGTGCTCCACCAAAAAGGAGAATGAGGCCGTCGTCATACTACAACAGGCAGAAGACAGAAACACAGCCAGAGAGACTGAGACACAAAAGAGGCAAGGGTGTAAAGGCTGGAGAATTGGGATATGAAAATGATCCTCACATTATGAGGATTAATAATCATATATGCTCCTGGCCCTTTTCTCTCCTGAATCAAATTAATCACCACCGCTCCCCCTAGCCCAGCAGTTCCCTGTGCTCACTCACCACCTCCCTCCTCCTTTCTCTGTCTCTTGCTCTCCCCCTCATTCTTTTGCTAATTGGGCTATCTGAGGTGCCGACTTCAAAAGAAACCTGCTATCAAACACAGATGAAAAAGTGAGAAAAGGACAGTTCAAGATATATATACCCATATTAGATGAACAGCATACATATTCTAGCCTTGTCACCATCTTCCTCCACTTTCCCAAAGAACTGACTAACTACGCATAACAACGACCTCCATTTGGATTCTAGTCATCTGATATTATGATATATTATTATAATATAGAATGATAAGAAAGATAGAAGAAAAATAAATGCTAGAAAGCACAAAACACACACAAGTACATCAAAGTGGGGACATGACAACTGGTAGCTTAAGGGTGAATGTGGGGATAAGCTTGCTGCCTAAAACCTAACACACTACACTAGCAGTCAAACATACTCGTTCAGCTAGACAACTTGGCTGTTTACAAATACAAATAGTCATATGAGGTTTCCAATTATAAGCCCTCGTATTTTCATAGAACAACAATACCAGTCTTCTTCACAAATCCAAGTGGAATACTGACAGGAGGAATGTGGCAGTATAAAAGCGTCATGTCTCTACTACCAATGTTGCAAGGAACTTTAGCTGGTTCCATACTAATAAATTATTGTGAGTGCTCAGGGGGGAGCTTAAAACAGAGTTTTATATCTACCCAAGTTTTATTTAAGATATACTGTGTAACTATCTAGCTAACTAGCTTGCTATTATCTCAGACAGGGCATCAGTTCAACCGCATTCAAAAACTCTGTAACACAACAAAACGTAGCATACAACAGAATGTATACTCACAGATATTTTCCAAAAGGTGTTGCTTATGATAAAGACACACACCAATTTAAATGTACCTTCATCTCAGTAAGTGTCAATGAGGAAAATATTGCTTATTAACACAAATACACCACATACACACTAAACCACAGAGAGAGAGAGATAGCAGGAAGCCTGCAAGCAAGTTTGAATGAATATGCCCAAAGACCTCCCTGGAAGTGGTGCGCCTTCTAAAAACCTTGACAGTTTGCATGCTCAATAAGGCTTTGCTCAATTTATTGACTGACTACGAAAGCATATTTCTCATTTCCCATGTTGACAGCTTAGTTCTGTATGTCTTTCCTGGTGAATAAGATGTTCAGCAGCACAGTGCTACTATCAGTGGCCCTGACTGCAATGGTTGCTCGCAAGGCAAGTTAAGTAGTCTGAGAGGAGAGAGGTGAAAAGTCTGGAGGTAAGGAAGCCTAGACTGGAATAAATCACATAAGGTGGAACTTTTCTCAAAATGTAATTTGGACATATTATGTCCTCAGTGCTGAGATGCAATTTTATCAAAATATGCAAAAGAGGTCAGATTCATTACTTGATTTAAATAATTAATAATAACACCACACAATTTAAGAAACATTTCAGAAGTGTTCCATGATATATTTGTTGTTAATGTCTTTATAAGGGCTGCTCTTGTTATAGTAAAATCAATTATAACAAAACAAAAGTAATATCCATCCTAACTAATGAAAACAAAAATATTAATTATCACCTCAATAATTTGTCCAGGATTTGTGAAGTAAAAAATCTATGCTCAGCAGCTGGACATGAGGATGAGCATGAAGGATAACTGGCCTGTGCTTAACTAGTGAACTTGACCCTGCTTTCAACAATGGAGAGAGAGAACAGACAGAGATATATATACGTAGCCAGAGATATACAGGCTGAAAACAGAAATAACTACATAGATAAAGAGCAAAAGATGCAGCAGTGTACAGCCAGAGGACGTGTCTCCCACCATCAGCTCTGTGCTCTTCCACCAAACCTCAGAGGTCACTCCTGACCCTGCCCCAAGCACACTACCCCCCATGCACGTCTGTTTTCTGTGTGGGTGTGTGTGCATGCATGCAAACCCAGCTGCGCTTCTGGGCAGCTCACGGAGAGGAGGAAGAAAGGTCAGAAAGGGTCAACAGTGGCTCGGTGTGATGTCGGCCCGCTTTTGCTGCGTAACGAGGAATGGGAAGTGCAAAAGAGGGAGGAGGAGAAACAGGAGGATGAGGAAGAGTGAGCCCGGGCTCCCAAAGGTGAGGGATAAGGAGAGGGATAGGGAGGTCAGGAAGAATGCATTAGGCCTTGAGCGGTGTGTTTATGCAGGGGAAGGAAGGACAAGGGGCGAAACCACACATGCGCACTCACCAGCACACAAAGCTCAATGAAATCCCAATTCTGTTTAAGAAAATGTTTCATGCCTAACCAACAAACTTCAACAAAATCAAAGATGCACAGGAAATCAGGAAAACACTCATTAATCCACATTGTCTTAGATAGATAGATAACATTTTATTGGTCTCTTGCTCTCTCAGTTACACACATGCACACGCACAAATGCAGATAATGTGCACAGGCAGACATACAGACAGGTGTGGAGCAATGAAAAGGCCACAGTGTCTTCATAGTCAGCTCTCAGAAAAGGTTATTAGACATCAAGTAGAACAGGCGGCTGCCTCAGCCAATAATAAGTAGAGGCGTGGGTACATGGGTCAAAGGAGGGGGGGGGCAGTCAAATCCACGAGTGACAGGCGGATGTTAGGAGTTGCCATACAGGTGAATGCAGATGGGACAGCTGCCAACACTGACATTTAACTGACATCAACAGCTAGCATCAGCCATGGGTGCATGTGCAGTTTTGTTGATGTATATGACATGAGGTGTGTATGTGTGTATGTACGCACCCGTCTGCGACTGAATCTGAAGGTCAGATGGAATTATATACACACCCACACACACATACACACACTATGTGTGATTTCCTGGTGTCCTGGTTATGGAATGAATATGGAGGAGTTAGAGCAGAAGGCTCAGTGACACCGGGACAAGGTGATAGGAGTGGACAGGTGTGCGTGTGTGAGCGTACGCCCGTGTGTCAGCGCTTTGTGCCAGGACAGCAGGTGGCTAGTCAAAGGACATCAGTGACCTTCTCCTTATCCCTCCCTCTACCCTCCTCCCTCTGTCCATCTCTCCCTCTGTCCCCAAGTCCCAACTCATCTCACCTGGTAGTGAGTGCTTTGTCTCGGCACAACAAGTCATGGGCACATTGGTAGGATGAACATACAGACAAACACAGGTGTGGGTGGTTTATTCATGAACTTGTGTAAGATGCTTTTTTGACACAGCATTGCTGAATAATGTAAATGTGCAGCGTGTCCTCAAAGCAGAGGAAGGGAAGGGTGAGAAAGGCTGGAGACGATGTGTGGAAAAAAAGAACTAAATGGAAGTGTGTGCATGATATTCTTACCTTTAGTGGCTGATGGAAGCGGAGGTGGAGAATTGAAATAGACACCGAGTCGGGGAGAAAGGGGAGCGATGTGGTAGAGGTGAGAAACAAAGAAAGACATTGCTCATTACTGTGACACAACATGATAACAGCAGTAGTAAAAACACACAAGCCTCACACTCACTCTTTGTCTGTGAGGAGAAGGCCAAGGTGAGTTTGGCAAAAAGCTCATCTATTTCAAATTGCTCCTCTTTTGCCTTGGTCCAGAAACTGTTCTCAGAGAGGTCCTCAGGGCCAATCTAAGAGACAGAAATAGAAGAAGAAGAGAGGAATACAGAGAGGGACAAAATGAAGGAGGAAGATATGTATTTTATGTGTTAACCATATCATCAAACTGACTCAATTTTCCACAAATGGTCATCTGTGCACCTGGCAAACAATAAGATGAGCAGATAAAGAAGTAAACAGAACAAAAGAAACAGCAGGACTGGAAAAGGAAGAGGCAGTGGTATGATAGTAGAGGGAGGGGAGAGGGGTGAAGGAAGGAAGGCACAAAGAGGAAAGGGAGAGGGGGAAACAAGTAGTCATTTTCTGTAATCTGCCCACACTGTCTCTACCACAAAACGTGTTGTGCTCCACACACAGAAAGGCAAAGAGAAAGGAAAAAACAGGGTTCCACTCTTCCCCCTCCCCTTACTCTTCCTTCCTGTCTTCACCCTTATGCAGGAGCTCTCTCTGTATCATGCCTTTTGTCTTTGTGTTGCTTTTCTCCCTCTATTCCGGTCACAAGTCACAATTAACTTTGTATGTTTTTCCTTCACTTCCCGAGTGTTCTCATCAAAGAGGAAGGGGAAGGGAGGAAGCGAAACACAGCAAGTGAGAAGACAGTGGTAGTAAATTTACAGATATCAGTCCTTTCATTATGGACAAAGCCTCAGGGATGGGGGCGTAGGACGCAGAAGACAGAGAGTAGGGAAAGGAAATGTGATATGGGGATGAGCTGAAGGAGCAAGAAAGAACGCAATAGAGCACGCAAAAAGGCGGATGAGACCAAGACAGAAAAAAGTTAATTTAAATTACAAAAGAATACTGTCCTTTCTAGCAGCAATTTAATTATCTTTCAGTGGCGCAGTTAAAAGAAGAAGGCTTATTAAAAAGCAATTTCTGTGACATCCTCGTCAAACACTCTTACCAGCCAGAGAGAGAGAGAAAGAAAGAAGAAGAGAGAGAGAGCGAGAGAAGCTAAATGCTGATGAAGTCTGCTGAAGCCATTAAACAGTAGCTTTAGGCTAAAGAAAGACAGAGGGCTGTTTTGATGTTTTAACCATCACAGATGAGAGGGAGGAGAAGAACATGAAGCACATAGTCATGAGATACACGTATGCATGCGAGTCACTTTAGGTCAGAATCTCACTGTTAAAGCTCCATCTCACTTTTCTCTCACAATGCTGCACGCTCACAAGCACACCCTGAGCCATTTCAAACTGTATTGTAAAACCAATCACCGTAAAATATATACACGCTTTAAATGGCATTGTATTACTTATGATAAAATCCATCCTTTTTTATATGAGCATGCTCAAGTGATAATGAGGAACTGAAATACCGAGTTATAAGGGGCTATCAAAATGTTTTCAGGCAGTTTCTCCTGTTCTTGAATGCAAAACGGCACAGTAAGGAGCAAGCAGCATCTGCAAGTAATAACTTTCTGGAGTTACACTGCACATTCACCAGCACGACCAGAGTTACATGCCATTATGTGACCACTTCCACTGATGCATCTGTGATGCTGCGTGTGTGCAGGATTACAATAGACCCCAAACTTTAGCAGACAGCACACATTAAAATTTGTGTCAAATCCAAACTTCATATCAAAAATATTCAGCAGCTATGACCAAAAGACCAAAGAGACGTCTTAGCAGTGGAAAAGCCAACAGTTTCAAAGGGGGAGGTTTGACTTTTACGCTGCACCAACACAATCATTACTCAAAATCAGGGAGTTTTTGTTTGATTGGGTATTTTGATGGCACCTTGTATATTAGCCACACAGAAGAAACATCAGATTTTTGACACTGGAATTTTTATCTTAAAGACCAATTATAACAATCACAAGCAAACCAAATAAAGCAAATTCAGAAAATTGTGGAGATACCATGACCTGAATTCAATTGTGGTAGGAAGTACCAAAATGACTTAATGCCAGATGGTTATCAAACATTCAAGCCACAAATCTACATTCATAATTGTTCTTTGAAAGGACCAACACATTAGTTGTATCACTAGTTGTATTGTTAATCAAAGAATATAGGATATAAATGTGAACTCCCTTCTTCCTTTCCACAATACTTTGAATCACCAGATGAACACCTGACAATTCTGCAGCTACTATTTGATTATTAATGACATATTGATCCTCCTCAATTAGTTCATCCATTAAACTGACCTTGCTCCAGTTGGCTCTCTTTAACTGGACCTCGGGCTTGTAGTCCTTCTTAGGCTGGAGCCCATAAGGCAGTGGAGGTGGTGCAGGGGCACCCCAACCTCCCATGCCAAATGGTGGGGGTGGAGGCATGCCCGGGCCTGGCGGTGGAGGAGGGATACCAACACTCCCAGGCAGAGGTGGAGGTGGTGGAGGTCCCATTCCAGGTAAGGGTGGAGGTGGTGGTGGCCCTGGCATACCAGGGAGGGGTGGGGGAGGTGGAGGTCCTGGCATGCCTGGTAAAGGAGGTGGGGGGGGGGAGGGGTACTGCAGCATGACCTGGCAAAGGAGGAGGGGAGGGGAACAGGAACACTTGCTTGGCCTGGTAGGGGGTGGGGGGTGGGGGGTGGAGGTGGAGGTGGGGGAGGCATCCTGCATTCTGGGCCAGGAGAGGGAGGGTGGTGGAGGGGGGCAAACCAGGTGTTGGCACAGGAACAGTAACTGTGACAACTTTATTCTTGGCCTCTTCTAGATCTTTAGACAGCTTTTCAATCTGCGGGAATAAGAATACAGTCTGTTTTAAATATGGATTAATATATTAGCGGACAGACAGCTGTTTATTTTCATACCATATACAGTTGTTTATGATGTTAAAACATCTTGACAGTATTCTTTTTGCTGTGCATTTCTCCAACTGACATTTGTTTTGTACAGATTTGGCAATTTCCACCATTTCCAATGAATAGCCATGCCAACAGAGTGATTAGATTTGAGACAAAAAGGCAGAACAAAAGAGGGGAAAGAGTGACACAGAAAGAGATTAAAGCCTGGGCAGGATTGAGTTTTGGGAGAGATGGGGAGAGAATGAAGAGCGAGGAGCTGAGAGAAAAACATAGCAGGGGGGGAATTAAGTCCACAGAGGAATTCAAAAGAAAAGTTTTAAATAGGAGGACAAACTTCTAAATTAGAAGTGAGGCTGAAATCAATTTTTTATTTCAACACTGAAATACTAATTTCAGTATTTACACCAGTGAGGCGCCAATTCTTGAGAAAACTGTCTAAGTCAATAAAGTTAGCCAGCTAATACTTGAACATGACTTTAATTGCAGATAGTATAGTCTGCTGGCATTTGAATGGGACTATACTATCTGCAATTTAAAGATTTAAAGAGAAGTTTAGTGTATCTCTTTATACGTGTGTAAAGTGAAAACACGATGCATGAATGTGTGTAAAAGAGTATCTGTATGAAGCGTAACAAATTGTTTGTGTTGTTTCCTCCTCTGACTTTGAAAAAAAGACAGTAACAGACATAAAGGGCCTCTGAGGCAAGCTTTCTTAGTGAGGCAGCAGATGAAGAGTTGGGCACAGCATCACACGGGGGGACAGTGAGAGATCTCTACATGTGAAGAAATCTTCGATGGGCAGTGCCTCAAACACAGAGAACATGAGCCATCTTAGTATGAGAAACTTATTAGATGCCTGGCTGATGATGCTGTTGATGCACTGGGCAACTATGTGTGCATATGCGTGCCTCTGTGTGTGTGTTTAGGGTTTTGTGTGGTGAGAAGATGACTCTGCTGGCATCAGCCACTTTGGAAGAGGCTCATTTTGGAAGCTGTGTAGTTCTCTTACTGACAGACAGACAGACACAAACACACACACACACACAGGCAGGCACGCAGGCACACACATCTTCATGTGCTTATAAGAACACATGCACAGAGACAGACTGTTCTGGGTCACTTGGTGTGTTTGTGAGTTTGGGTGTCACTGTGAGGCAGAGTCCAGCTGGTGTGGCAGCAGGACACTGACAGCTAAACAATCCTCATCTTTGCCTCCTACTGTATGAGTGTATGTATGTACACACAGGCATGCATGTGCACACACACACACACACACTCCTGTGTCTGTAGCTTGGCCTTAAGAAAAATCTGTTTGTCCCATCTCCATCCTTTCCCTTTCTTCTTCTTTCTTCTCTCCATAGTCACTTTTTATACTCACATTCCCCACTTTCCCTCATTGAGTTTCTTAATCTCTAAAGGATTTGGCTTCTTTTCACAATATCCTTTTAGTTTTTTTTCCTTCTTTTCATGCCATGCTAGGAGTTGGCCAAACCATTAAGGGCCAGGGGGCTTCTGTGTTTGTGTGGGTGTGCATGGATGTTGGACAACTTTTGGTGCTTAGAGTTCTGCAATATTGTATGTCTCTAAACTTCCACATATTTGACTTCTTAAAGCTTTAGCAGAAGTTTCTGGATTGTGAGTATGTGTTTCCATGACACTGAACACAACTGACTGATTATTTGACTCAATCCTTATTGATTCTGCCTTAATGTTTTGCTTCTTTCACACTGGCCTTGGCATGAAGTATTGAATGATAAATAAAAAGATGTGTCTGTCAGTGTCGTACTGGGTTCAATTCAGTTTGAATTCAGTGAATTCAGACATTCACGTCAAGATAAATTCACAAAAAGAAAAACTTTTGAGAGAATTTGTCACATTAAGCCTACTGGCTCAATAGTCTGCAGTAAGAAAACACAATAAAATGCAAACAGATTCTTTTCTGACTTTGAGCTACTGAATTAAAAAGGCATCACATAGACAGGTGGATGTATGTGTTTGTCTGTACCTGCTGCTGCAGAGTGCTTAGCTGCTGTTGTAGTTCCTGGTTCTCCTTTTCTTGATCCAGCTTAGAAGTGGCCAGCTGTTCTTTCTCTTGGCTTAAGTCCAGCAGCTTGTACTCATAGTCACTCTCCAGTTTCTTCAGCTCCACCTGCAACTCGTGGCGCGCTGTCAACTCTGCATCCAGCTAATACACATGTGAAGGGTCATAGACAGAGACAGATATTGTTACAGTATCATAAAAAGGGTTCAACTTTTTGGTGACTTCACAATTTTTGTGTAGTAGTTAATTTCAAGAGACATCATCTTGGGTGCAGTAACCAATGTTTTCTCACATTTCACTTGGGGACTAACAAGATGTACTATTAGTTCCAGGAGTGCACAGATACTGTGCCCCTATTAGGAAAATGGTGTTTCAGCTGTCTGTGTATTAAATCATCTAATCATGTTCAACTTTCAGTACTGCCTGTGGCAGCTATAATGTGAAACATGTGTCTTTCATACAAAAATTAATTTGTGACATTCTTATAACAATTTAAGGTGTGTGAAGCAGAGACTGACTGCTGTTCAAGTTCAGAAGGGGCACTACTACAGGATTATGGTTCAGTGAGAGAAGTTGTCAAAGGCTAAATCATTCAATAAACTTCTTGTTTAACAAATGACTAAAGGAGTAAAACATTTTGAAATACACCAAGTATAAATATCAACCCTGAAGCAATTAAAATTACCCGGGGTTTCCAATGAAATATGAGAGCAAACTGTGTTTTTTGCCACTCTCCTGAAGATGGAATGGATTCTGTATCTCAAAGACCTGTAGAACCCATTTCCTGCAGTCTAGTGCTTTCAGTTTCATTGTATAATTTACACTGCAAATTAGTGTCAATTATTGAGTTACAATGCTTCAGTGCACTTGTATGAATTCACTTCTCGCTTCCATATTAAAGCCTTCACATCCATTAAAGAAGAAAAAAGTTTCCCCCAATTTTAATTTTCTCACTTATAAATTTTCAAGGATTTTTCTTCTAGGGCGCTTGACAAACAGGATAAGAGTATTTAAACAGATGAATCCATGAATGCGCAGACACACATGGCTGTTTAATTTGCCCACAGCAGATCCGTTACTCTCGCTGTCAGCGTCCTGACAGCATCATCCCTAATTCCTGCCAGAGACTGCCTGCAATTACCCCATAATACACAACCATGCACTATGGGGTGTGTGTGAGTGCACATGTGTATGTGGTCAACAAAAATTAATCTAGTGTGTTCATGTAATGTGTGCTTGTGTGGACATGTGTGCATTCAATTGATATGATCCCATGTGTAAGTGGGTGTCTTTTTGTGTGCCTGAATGAAGGCTAGTTTCAGCTCCCTCTTTGCAATTATCCTGTCACTGGGACAGAAACATCAGGGTAGCAGCACACCGCAATCAAGGCATTTACCCCCTTGTGTGACTGTGAATGTGCGTGTGTTGTGTGTGTGTTTTTTTTGCTAGCCTGTATGAGTATTTGTCAGTCGAGTGGCTGTCAGATATGTGTATGCTCATTCTCTTAGTCACCCTCTATTCCTCCTTTTTTGTGTCTTTATGGCTGGAATAATGTGTGCTTCTGTGTTGACATAAATGTCTGTGTGTACAGCCTGCAGTTATTGTGTGCAGTAATGATTTTAACGTGACATGTATGTCACCTTCTTCTCTAGCTCATGTGCCTTGGCCTCGCTGGTTTCCACCTTGGTCTGGTCCACCATGTTGTCTGTGGACAAACGGAAAGGACAAAAGAGAGAAAAAGACAAAGAGAAAAAGGAAGGTGTTTGATGAGATGAGACATTGGACCCAGACATGTCTGGCTGTTAAGATGTCGCACCCTTCAGTCTGGCACATGCTGTGTGCACGAATACATTCACAGACCGATGCATACTCACAAAGAACGCATCCTATTTGTCTTCCTATTTTTTGCTTATCACACCAGTCAAAGTCTAGATCTGTAAGAGGACTGTGGTGGCATCTCTTTACTGCAGGATGCTATCTGTTGCATGCTGCCTCAACACATTATTACCTTTTAAGCATTCAATACATACACCTTTGTCAGACTGTGTGTGTATGCAGAAGAGGTAGGAGCACACCACTATCCCTCTATGCGAAATACATCTCACACCACTTTATTTCAAAGTGTTATATTCAACTCTGCATTTTCCAACAGACTGTGCAACCATAAAAGAAAGACCATGTAACAGTCTGGGAGTAATACATTATCAGAGGTTCTGCTTGGCAGAGGACAGGGTGAGAAGGACACAGGCTAACCAACAGGGTACTTTTACAGAATAATTGCAGGGTCTACAGGTGGTTCAGTGCCCAAGGGCTTGCCGAGCATGTGCAATAAAAGAGCTAATTAACATGAAGATGAATGCCACAAAGTCACTGGATCAAAGAGAGCTAATCATGATGCCCAGGAGAGGGATCAAACAGATAGATAGCAGAGACAGAAGAGCTGTGAGACGCTAACATAGAAAATGAAGAAATTACATAAACTTATAAAAAGTGAATTATAGACTGTGAATAGATAAAGTCTGAGTCTTCAGTTGCACAGAAAATATGGCGAGTGGAAAAAGGAGTTGAAAATATGCCAGATTTCATATATCTAGATAAAAAGTAAGCAGTGCAGAAAAAAAAAGAGAAATCCATTTTGTGAAAGAAGGTTTTGTCGGACGAAAGAATCCCACAATAATATACCAACCCACACACAATTTCAGAGTGTGCATCTGTGTATGAGTTTACATTACATGGTTATTGAAAGTGTAATGGAGGGGGGAGTTACTTCTGTCATGGTGGCTATGCTAAATGGGACGACTTCGGATAGAGAGCACTAAGGGAGCCAGAAAGTGGGGGGTGGTGGGGTTGTGCTGAATTTCAGAGTTCAAAGAAAAACACTAAATAATGCATGCAGGGCAGAATTGGGCTGCTTTCCACCGATAATAACTCTGGCAGCCTTAAAGGAGGCCAGCCAGCCTGTGTGTGTGTCAGGACACATTTAGAAGCAGTGCAATTAGAGCCTCCTGCGGTGAGCAACAGAGACCTGCCATAAAGGAGTATTGAACTCTTGAGACACGACCTGCACCTCCATTCTGCTCTGGTTTAGTTTACTTTAGTCAGCAGGTGTTTCCTTGTCTACACCTAGAGCTATCATTCAGGTCCACAAATTTCAGCTAAATTCACAATTTCATGTTTGTATTTTGTGTCTTGGAGGGTATCTGCAGTCCTCCCTCTACAATTCTACAGCGTCATTTGGCAGATGCTTTTATCCAAAGCAACATACATATAGAATGAGCACAACACAGGCTGAGAAGCAGAGATCTAGGTAGGAAAAGCAACGTGGACAAGAAATGTTTTGATTCCAGTCGGACCAAGGTGTCAACAGGTAGTGCTGATGTCAAATGCAAATATATATTCAGATAAATTTATCCAAAGTTAATATCAGGCTTTAGCAGTCTCAGTTAATCAAATCATCTGAGTATCTTTCAAAGTTTGACTTTTTAAGAATCACTTTTTTTTTCCCAGAAAGGACAGTACCTTTGAAGGTATTCATTTGAAAAACAAACTATTTTTACACGGTAAGGACTGTAGATTTTGTCCTTTCTCATTTTCACTGTAAGCACATTGAGAAAATGATCTTTTAATGCATGAAAGTATGAAAAGATGAATAAGCACAGCAAGCCTAACCAGTTTCAGCATTCATATGGCCACCTTAAAAAAGAGGCACCTATCCTTTAAACATAGGGGATTACAGACACCTAAACCTGGGCCATGCTGAATTTTTCTTATATATTACATCTAACCAATTTGTCATCTAGGTTAAGGATCACATGCTAGAAAATAACAAAGAACTCACACTCTATATACTGTGAACTCAGACTCAGGGATTGCACAGTTTGAGAGAGCCTTTTTCTGTCCAACCCATGACTGTAAAACCTGCAGCACACTTCAACCCACACTAATACACACTCGCTCTCTGGCCCCACCCTGTGGCATTTCTGGGCCACTACACAACTGTCAACCATACAGATAGATAATGTAACATGAATTCTGGCCAACATATCAACTGGATCATGTGAGAATGTGTGATTGCAATTTGAGTTGGGGGGGTCAAAAATTACATATTGTTAAAAGATGCAACCCACTCTGAACTGCACAACAGTGTTGCTAGTCCATGTTGTTTTGTGTTGATTTGGTCTTTAAATGCCTGTGATGGTGCATGTTATAAGGGTGAATATGTTGGTGGACTGACATTATGGCATCATGAGGAAAGGAATGAGTGTTCTAACAACTCACCTATCAAGGCTTCAATGTTGAGCCTTAGGTTACGGCACTTGAAGTCAGGGTCTGCTCCATTCCTGTGAAGCACGATCTGAGCGATGCACTCATCTATCAACTTGTAGTATTGAGGCCTGCAAAAGGAGGTGGAGTGACAGACACAAATGTAGAGACATGAAGGAGATAAGTTTAGAAGGATAGAAGCTAGGCAACAATAGAAAAGGAGAGTTTAAATGGCTTTAACAAGACCAGTCTAGTCTGCATAACGAGAAATCTGCCACATTATGTGAGCAGAGGACGAGATTGACAAAGAGCAAGCAGGTGAATTTTGTTCAGACAAATGTGTGAACACGTATGCTTTGTCACTTTGTCTGCAACTGAGATTGGCTGTCTGTGTGAGCATGACGGTTTGAGTTTCTTGTCACAAAGATTGATTGTGTGCAACTGTGCTTGTGTGAGTGTGTTGGTGTATGTCCAGAGCGCCGTGTCTGATCAAGCCAGCTTCACACAGACACTCAATTTTGGAGGTGTCTTATTCCCTGACCCCATTAGATGCTGCCAGAGTCACAAACTCAATACTTTATTTATTCTGTCTCCCTCCCTCTCCTGTCTCTCTTGGTCACTCTGCCTTTGTCTAACACTTATACGACTCCTTCGTCGTACTTCAAGGTTTGTTTTTTTCTAAGCACAGATTTATCCGTGGAGCAAGAGAGACATCTAGTGTCTTCGTGGAAAACTGAAGATATTTGGTTATGTGCAAATCTGGCATTCTTTATGAGCCTAAACAGATTCAATTTAGGTTATAGGTATAAAGAAGGTAGTTGGGAACCATAAGGGTATGTATTGTAATAAACACTAAAATAAATTTTGCAGCACTTGAAAATTACATCTGCTCAGCCATGTGCAGTCTGAGCACATGAGCAGTATATGCACGACTCTAAGTATGACCATTTATTTGAATGCATCTGTGTATTCTAATAAGTTCTCAGCCTTCTACCTCCACTTGAGTTTGAAAAACAAGAATTTAAAACGACCAAAGCAGCAGGTAATATTTCATCTTTCATTCCCACACAACTGCTAACCCTTTCATTCCCTGTACGCCGCTCCCTCACTCTCAACATCTACCTAGCAATTTACCTCAGCTCTTAATTTCTTCTTCACGATTGTCTCACCCTCCACCTCCCTTCTCATGTCCTCTCTGTAATTATCAAGCTGTATTTTCTGCCACTCTACAGCACTCCCTCCCACCCCCACTTCCTTTCTCTCAGTGGAGTCCATTACAGACTACATCTATTGTATTTGACTGGATCACCTGGATGGAGAGGGCAGGAGAGGAAAGAAGGAAGAAGGGAGAGGATGTAAAAAGACTTCATCTGTGCCTGTTGGGGCCAACCAATCAACAATCACAATTTGTGTTCAAAAGTAAACCATGTCTGGCTAAAACCAGTAAAACAACATCAGACCAACAACATGGTTCACTCTAAAGCAAAATATTCCCTCCATGTGACTGGCTGTGAATTGTGAGTGCAAAAGTGGACATGCCTGTGTAAATGTGCATAAAACTCTTGACTTGTCCATAACAATATTCTGCTCCCATCTTGTCATTCAATCATTAAGTCTTCCTTTGTCCTCCCTTTCCCTTGCTGAACCCTCACAGGCTTTGGACAACACAGGAAGAGACATTAGCATATTTCTGGTGATAAGAGGGATGACATTCATTTCCATTAGAATGTAATTTGACTTCTTTGCACATGTCCCTCCTAAGCCTTTGAATGGTGCTCTAGAAAACGAAATGGAGATGAGAGAAAGATGAAGATGAGAGGGAAATGAAGAAAAGGAAGAAACTTCTCTCAGCAGTTGCATGTGTCATGGCTTGATTCTACAGGGCACTGCTATGTCATGTTTCAGCCATGACAAGGCCAGCAGAGCCAACCGTGGCCACGCTATACAATGATTCAGAAGCAGCTCTCTGCTCTGTTCAACTCAGCGTAAAATAAAAATTGACAGAAACCATGTCAAGCTGCACAGAGCAGGTCGAGCTGGATAGGAAGCAAATGTCTTCCAGATCCACCAAAATGGAAATGCTACCTGGAACACGTACAGGTTCATATCCACATTTTTTGTGGATTCTATGCGATTGACAAGGTTCCTGGGGCTGATTAACACTATGCAATACCCAAATGGAGCAAGAACATTTTAATTTGAGTCAAACTTGTGTTGGTAAAGTGCATCTGTGGACAAAAGTTGACACTAATTGAGGTAAATGAGCAAATGCCCCTGCTCAGGTTATGAGCAGCGGTCAGACTCCTCTCCCAGTTGGAGAGCACAGGTGATAGCAAATTAGCCAATGTTAGCAGCAGTGGCAATGAATGAGCATTCATCATTATAGTTCAAAAGGGCAGATAGTCCAAGTCATCTTTATTATGCTTATAATTCTTAACGAGTCACATTTGTCATCTGTCATTGTGACATCAACTACATTAAAACTCAATGGCTTAGCCTTGCTGTTTCAGTCAGCAAGAGTGTAATAACAGAAATTTGGATGCATTTTATCAACTTTCTTGGCCATGACAACAGTTTATATGCATCATTTTTTCAAAATAAAATACCCTATGCAAAGTCCTGATCATTTATCCCATTGCTACATTATAATTGGTGGCACCAGGCCACCTTGGCTCATCTTGGAAGTAGAAAAACACAATATCCTATATGACATTGCAGATTCTTTCTTGTAAAGGACAATATCATTGAAGGGGAAAGTGAGTATAGCTAAAATCAGTGAAAATGTAATAGATAAACAAAAATCAACAGAGCAAATCTACACAATTTAAGCAGGTGAAGTAAGGAAAAGTCACAAAAATATGGCAGGTGAAACGCTCCACTTCAAGTGGAGTATGAAGTCATGCTGAGGGATCAAAACTGCATCAGAAAAGCAACATCATAGAGCCAAATCATGTGGAACAGAGGGGTGAGCAGGTATTAACGTGCTCGTGTGTAAAAGCTTATGTGTTACCTGGACAGATAATCATTGCGGATGAGCAGGAGGTGCTGCATCACGGACAGGAAGTGGCTCTCAGCCTTGGAGTCCTTCACAGTGTTGACTAGGATGTCAAACACTTCCCTCACATCATTGAAGCAAAAATTAAGGCTCAATTAACACAAAGAATAGAAGGGTTGAACATAATAATTACATACTTCAGACAAGTAATCTTCAACAATCATTGACAATCAGTGGAAACTTTGAATAGTCTGTATTAGTGTAACACAAGGCTTGGAGCAACACAAGTGAACACAAAATTAAAGAGACATACAAGCCAGAGACCAGACTTGCAGTCCACTCCTATGCTTTTTTTGTATGGGGCACCCATACAAATGTGATGTCATGCTAACGTGTCTCACACAACTACCACAATCTGTTCTCTCACACAAATATGTTTATCTTTTCAAAATGGGCTACTGTGCTACGTGCTATTTTTGTTTGCAGGCAGCAGACAAAGTGTTGCAGCAAGGTACACTGTGTTTAAATTATGATGCTGCACTTAGGAGACACCTGGTGTCGAAAATCATTACTGTTAGCAAGGCGAAATGAGCATTTGGTGACATATCTGAATAGCTGAAAGATCTGAATGTAAAAAAGACCAAACACAGTTAGAGTGGGGAAAAAAATGAAAGATTATGCTTATTGAGTATGAAAATACTAAATCTGAATGTGTCTTAGAAGAAAGTAGGTGATCAGGCTGACTGTACATGGGAAGAAAAGAACAAGGTCTAAGCAGCATATAGCAATATATATTATAATTCTGTATACTAGTGTCTGAATCATTGATAGTCTTGAGGTTAATCTTTTCACTCATTTAAGTGTAAATACAAAAACATGAGAATAAAAAGTTATTTAGAGATTTTATTGCTATACTTTGTGTCTTTGCGTTATGTCTTGTATAGTTTTGTCTGCATTTTCTTGTCGAGTTCTGAATTTTGTGCTTTTAATGTATGTATTCACTGGCAAGTCTGTGTTTGTACCGTTCCTTGCGTGTGTCTTGCTGAGTTCTGTTTGTTTTACAGGCAAAGACACATTAAATAAATGTGGTAACAAGGTACATACATTTTCAAGGTCACATAGTAGACCATTAGTTTCTACAGAGGAACAATTTTGCTAAGTGGAAGGATATTCCATCTCAATGCGTATGTCATCAAGACGTGCTTTGAGGTCCTCAGAGTCATCTTCAGCCTGCTCATCAAACACTGTGAGTTGCACCCTCAGCTCTTCATTCTCTATCTTCCGTACCTCCTGCAGGGAGAATGAAGGGAGATGAAAAGGCAAGGGGGAGAGTGGCAGGAAGAGTGTGACAAACACTGAGTTTGGACAGTTGAGCCAAAGTTATTTTTTACCCAGCATGTGAGTGTGTGTCAGCCAGTCAGCAAGACAGAGGCATCAAGTGTGAGAGAGAGATATGAAAAGTGAGGCTGTGCAAACGTATGTTGTTGGAGAGTTTGAGAGAAGATCAAAAGGGAGTGTTTTCTGTACCGTCAGCTGTTCTCTGAGTCCCAGTCTGAGTAGTTCAGAGCGAATGTGGATCCTGAAGTCCAACTCTTCTCCCCGGCTGATCAAGGCGTTGATCAGCTGCATGCAGCCACCCTGCCAAAAACACATTGTAAATTTCACAATTTAGACTTACTGGACAGATGATGAGTGTAATATGAACCACAGTATTTGTCAGATTAATCTTTTAGACTGCATATTCACTATGTTACATCCCATAGTGCTGTCTACCAACTACAATAAGGTGGGTGTCATTTGCCAAACAAACACATGCATACACATTTATAATTGCTAAAAGTGTGTGTGTGCGCTTGTGTATATGCATACCTTCAGAGCAATGTTTTGATTGTTCATGCCAGCAAGAAGAGGCTGAAACCTCTCAATGTCCCGTTTCTCTGCCTCTTCTGTAATTGCCTCCAAGACACGCTCATGACTGCAAAAGAGTTATGCACTGTCATATAAAATGTTGCTAAACGTGACTATATCAAATGACAATAAAAAAAACATGCAGAAGGAAAACTGCTTTAATTAGAAGCATTACATTGAAACTTGACCTAAAAGTCAAAGCTAAAGAAACAATCAAATGCTGTTGTTTAATAGCATGTCAACACCAGGCAGCTAGTCACTGCAAACAGAACAGTCGAGACTATAACCTTGTATAAGGATAGTAAGTCAATGTTTCACTAATGGTTTCATGCTTACAGGTTCTCAGGATGTTCCAAAATTGAGATGGCAGAAAGCAGCTTGACAGCATCCACCATCATGTGAGGCACCGTAGGGTTGATGGCTCTGACCAGCAGAGGAATTCCCTCATCTGACTCCAGCATGGATTTCAGACCATACTGAAGAGGGGGAAAATGGATGAAAGAAAAGAGAAAACAGAACGAGGTAGAGTCATTTACTTTCAGATTTGGCCTTTAAGGTTCAAATTCTAGTGTTTGTATCAGCAGAATGTGGGCTCTTATAGCAACAACTTTGGTAGTGACATGCACATAATTTCTTGAAAAATAAACAAAGTGATATAGCAGTCTGACAAGAGCCAACACTTTTAAACATTACAAGGAGACAAAGGCAGCACCTTGTAATCATGACCATTGATTAACAAGCCATTACCACAAATATCACTGTTCAGCCAGTACTCATCAATACATCCAAAATGTTGACCAATGCCATAACATGTACCACTAATGATGAATGCAGCTAAACATTTATTAATCTTCACTGACAAATCTAAGATTTAAAACAGATTTTTAACAATATTTGTGTTTTGTGTATGTAACATAATGCACTGTTTTGTGTATCAAATTTTTGTTTGTACCTTTAAGTTTAAAGTAATTATGATATTGATCCAGCTAATCAGAAATACCAATTACTTCAGGATATAATGAGTAGTGAAGCAATGTTTTTACTTATTAGGTATCAGATTGTTGATTCGTAACTGTAATAATTAAATGTGACAGATCTTAAGGATATTCATACTGATTCAGACATATCACTACACTGATAACTCAAACACTGAAAGGGTTTGGCTGCATTCACAGTAATGATTTAACCAAAGTTGATCATTAAGTTCATAACGCCCTCTAGAGGAAGAATTCCAACACTACAATGAGGACAGAAAACAGGAAACAGAAACAAAGTGCAACCAAATCAAAGACAGGATTAGGTGTGTTGATGTAAGCAAAGAAAAAATCCATTTCCTCACCTTGTTGTTCATAAAGGCTTTTAGACAACGAATGATCTCGTGTTGACATTTCACTCCCATCATTCTAGTTGGTGGAAGAGGACAGACATGGTGAGACACTAAAAGCACACATTTCTAGAGGTTACAATCAGCCATTGAGCGATATAAGTGTCTTACGGGTACTCGTCTTTGTCTTCCTGTAGTCTTCTGAGCAGAGACAGCAGCAGGGCCAGCCCCTCATCTCCGAAGTTCTGCACCCAACTGGAAGTGACAGAATCACACAAATTTTAAGGACCAGCATGACTGTACCTGTATTTCTGGTGTGAAGTTATTTTCAGCATGTCATTTAATGAATATTCACACCTGCATGTTGCTGGCTTTGATCATTTTACAACAGCTAAATTGTCACTTGTTATTTTGTGTATGCAGGTGATGTTGTAGCCTATTAGCCACCAGCCAGTATCCTATTGGACACTGGACACTGCAGTTTATAAGATTTTGCTTTGCAAAACAGCATAAGCACTGTTAAATTACGCGGTGATGGCGAGAGATTAAAAACTATGCAACAAAGTTTCCACTGAACTGAAGTCTGGACTTCACATCTGGAGACTAACATAATTCATTTAAAGCAATTCCTACATTCATTTGGCTCAGTATTTATTTGTATAGGCACTGTATCCATGTATCCACATCTAAGTATATGTGTATTACCTGACAGGGTTGTTATTGAGTGAGACTCGCAGAGATTCCAGACAGCTCAGCAGCTGTGTGTCTCGGTAGTCTGACTTTAACTCCTGGATGTACATCATGGCTGATTTGGTGCTCTCCTTCTGGTTTTGGCCCTGTTGAACAAATACAAACACTCACAGTGGGCACACAAACACAAAATCACTTCGTGATCTGCATTTATATTTGTCTTTCTACAGGTTATAATCAGCATTATTTCCACAAGAAAGCACAATGGCAGGGTTCTGAGGGCAACAGTCAAGCCCAATTTGAAATTTTGATTTGCAAGAATTAAAGGGTATTGTGTCTAAGATTTTTTCTTAATAGGCTTATTTCACAGTTTAATGAACTGTGCTTGATGCCATCTGTGCTTGGTTATGTTGGTCCTTTGGGCTACTTGCTTTCACCATATTTGATTATATTACTCCTGCTGCTGCTGCTACTACTATAAGAAGAGTAGCTGGTCCTACCAATGACAGTTGTGATATTGCAATGACACTATATTTCACTAGTGAATACATTTGTAAAATGTACAGTACAAAACAATACAGGAGTACTCCAACTGCATAAGCGAAGCAATCCCAGAACACTTTCAGTCTGGAGGTGGCTTCTGTCCAGGTATTTATCTGAACAATTAAATAAGAGATAATGGTGTCACTTGAAAACACTTCACCTCTAGCTTTGTGACAGGCCCATGTGTTATGCAAAGGACAATATGGCATGTAAAGGACCAAATCATTTGTAACATCAACTGATTTTAGCCAGTCTTGAAAAACGAGAATGAAATACACAATGCTGTGTGCAAATTCCCTTCGGTACACTGTGTAAGCAACATTTATTCTGGTACTGACAGCTTTAGATGTGTGGAGGTACTGGGAGACCATCTCTCGTTTGATCATTATGTCTTTTTCCCTTAGAGGCTGCTGCTTCTCCTCATTCAGGTTCATATCCACCTGAAGAAAGACAGGGAGAAAGATAAACACAAAGTAGGATGGAGGGGTAAACAAAGCATATTGAGACAATGAGATGACATGATGAAGAATGTGTTGACTCAAGAGAATGATAAACTGAAAATACATATTGCAATGAAATTATCTATTTATTAATGTAAGGAATTACATTACAGTATTTCAACTAGTCTCACCTAAACTGGAAGCAAGGAATAAAAAATCCAAGTTAGATGTTTACAGATGTTGACTTCAAAGTCTTAGCAGAAATGGTTTGGATGTGCTAAGATACTGAACAGAATTATTGGTTAATACTACATAACTTAGAAACAGTTCCGTTTCAGGATTTGTGAGTGGAACATATCTAGTGCAAGTTTCCACGACCGTTGAGGGGAAACAATGAATAGGCAATTCTCCAAAAGCTGAATCTTTTACACACAGCATTCATAAACTTCTACTGTCTGTCTTACCAGCATCTGTTCGAAGAGTTCCAGGACGTATTCATCAGAATGATCATGTAGCATAGCGCTCTGGGCATTTATTTCATAGCTGGCAGCTGAAGAGTGTCGCTGACCCGGCATATGGCCTGGTTTCTCCTTGTCCTTTTTCATCCTCATGCTAGTGAAACGCTCCAACTGTATTAGCAGACAATGTGACAGAGATTAGAGGAAAGAGGTCAGACAGAAATAAAAACAGCAAAATTTAATTATCACTATAAGGTCACAACACAAGTTAGCAACCCCTAATCAACTCACAGTTTGAAGACTGGCCTAATCACTTGAAATTGAATGAAATTTTATTTCATAGTTTCTGGGATATTACATTTTCTACAACAGTAGAAAACTTTCAACAATGTGAGTTGATTAGTGAGGTGTAGATATATCAATGGCTTTTGCTGACAAACAATGCCACACAAAGCCAACATGCAGTTAACACTGGCAGGCAGAGGACATAAGACTCTTATTTTGTCAGGCATTTGGGGATGTCCTTCCCTCTGGTTTAATGACTTTGAGTGGTAAATTGCCAATGCTTGTTCTTATTGTTTACATAATTTATGGCAAAAGGAAAAACACTGAAGATAAATTGTAGGATACATGTCACCTTGGCACATACTGGCATAGTGTTTCAGGCACAGGAGGGCCTCACTAGCCTATGTACCAAGCATTTCATGCAGTCAGTCTGCATCTTCAAAGCACACACATCCAATGTAATGAAAGCACAAGAAGAAATACAGGTATTTGGGTTATAGAGTATTAAGTTTGTACGACGACAAGACAATAGATGTATATGGGTGAGTTGCTTTATCATAGACCACGGTGGCAGACGGATGAGTCAAGCACACAGGTGATAGTGGGAAGCAGTAACAAACCTACCTCATCAGGGATCAGCCGTTTGAGTTTCTGTAAAGGATGAGCGAATGGCGGGGAAAAAACAGTTCAAAAGAGTAAGAAAAATCAAAGAAGTGGCAGGGAGAGGTAGTGAAAAGAAGGGAGGCAGATGGAGGGAGAGAAAGAGAAAGAATTAATTAGACAGAAATAATTCGTGACAGGAAACGGATCCAGGAAACCAACCAGAATTCATGAGTGATTCACAGCAGGCCAGAGAGAAACACTATTCATAAATCAGTATTATAATTCAATTCAGTCATTTAACCACATCTGCAGTACTAATACAATTAGAATGGAGTTTAAGTAGAGGTAATCATGGCAACAGTCGAATGCAGAGGGACATCGATGCATTTTGGAGAACGCAAAGTGGCACCAAAGTATCTGAAATACACTTGCATGTCTTGGCCACTAGGTGTCAGGCTATGACCAAAAATGATCCCATAGGAAACCTGTTTCCACCAGTGCCACTTGTAAAAGTGAAGCAACACAATACAAAAGTCAATAAAGAGCTCATAACATCAAAGAATGATCAACATACATAAGTATTACAAATAAGAGGAAAAAAAATTAAAAACAAGGTGAAAAACACCATTTTCAGAATCTTCAGAGTAGCCTGATACCAACATTTTGCTTTTGATTGCAAATTTGCCTATTATTCAAATTTAAAGGCAAGCTGTTTTCTACGTATTTTAGCACAGGAAGACAAGTCACAATGCATCTCCAAGTGCAATACTATGTCAACATCTGCAAGATAGAGGGATCAGTCTACACAGTGCATGTGTTTTTGCAGTGTTTACACTGTGCATTTGCCTGTTTCCAAAAGCATAATGTAAAGAGCAAGCCTTGCAAAACTAACCATACATATTAAATACATTTGGAAAGATCATATGAGATTATATGAACCAAGAAATAATCTTTCTAGGCTTCAAGGTATGCTTTTGTGGTCAAACCACAATAGGCATCCTATGAGGAGATACTAGCACTTACAACAAAGGTTTAGGGATGAGGGTGACAACAGCAAGAAGTGACTGTTCATTCAAAAATAACAATGAATAATAAAATGTTAAGTTGCAATGGTGAAAGTATCTACTGGTCTCACAGGAACCTTCCCAGGCGGTTCTGTGTTACACACAGTCTGGCTTGTCAAATTACTGTAAACCTTTAGCCTGTTGAACATCCATGAAAATCAGTATGGACTTTGTGTATTTTACAATAACCACAGTGTAGTTAATATGACAAAAGCCCTGATAACGTTTTTGCCGCTGTCCAGTATGGCTGAACAGTAAAGGTGGCAGCTTCTATACACTGATGCTGTCCTGTGCCACCATTCTAACCCGACCTGCATTAGCCTCTCCTTTTTTGTCCTGTGCTGTATCTGATTCATACATTGCTGACATGTTTTAGGTTAGTTACCATGCAACAATGCCAATAACTCAGCTAAAAACTGGCTCATGTCTTGCATCATTGATCAGAGTAAGAAAATAATTCACTTTAAAGCATTATTGGAATTCCTAGTTCATATAGTTATACTGAATATCTGCCAATTTTTACTGCTTGCTGATCGACCCCTGCATCCCTAATTATGACTTCCTGTGCCCTTGTCAAGAGACATGCTCATACTGCAAGGTCAATGAACATTTGTATGTGGCAGTGAGGAGAAAGAAAAAAGAGAGAGAGAAGGAGAGAGGGCACTGCGATAATGCAGAAAGTAGTCGAGAGATGTTTTTGACTCTTACATGCCTGCCATTAAATAAACAGACCCTCAACCCTTGCACACTGACACAGGAACATAAAATAGCACACTGTCATGCTATTCAGCCAACATAAAGGAAATAAACAGCTGATAGCAGACACAGGGGATTCTGGGTAATCATACGTGAAACTGAATATAAGTGTCCCCAGATAAAAGCAATAGATGAGGAAGGAAGAGACAAAACCATTCTTGAAGTGAACAAATGTAGTGTGACGTTTCAGTTGGTCTAAAGTTCTGCTTTTTAACCCACAAAAACAGTTAACATAGGCAGTTAGACAAAATTTACCATGGTGTTTGAGGAAAGATTGTTTTTGAAAGTCTTATGAGCACTGTCTCTGTGTGTAGGGGAAAGATAAATGAAACTACTTTTAGATCTGCTTTGACTACCAAGGTCTCCATTAAACAAATGAGCTATGATCTAGATACTAACTGGTTATTCACACCAACATCACATTGCATGTGATCTGACTTTTTTTGTATATGGTGCTACAACAAATAGGTGTTTATTCAAATAGTGCATCAACAACAAAATAATAACATCTATTTCAATGATAGATCAAATCAACCATAAGCTGCTTGATTATTTGATATTGTAAAGTGAACACCCTTGGGTTTTCAAAAAAAAAATAGTTGATTTTAGGGAAAGAACCTCTTCTAGACTTAGGAAACTGTGATGGACATTTTTAATAGCATTGTATAGACCAAACTTAACACTTACATAATTTGTCAGAAAAGCAGATTAATCAATAACAGGAGCAGCATACATTACATGTAACTCATCCAAAGAGAGCATAATTACACAGCCTTGAAGGCAGCAGCAAAAACAGGGAGCATAGGGAACAGGCTGTGTCTGCCTGATTGTCTGTCTCTGAGACCAGACAGCTGAAGAGAACGCAAATCAGCAGATGCATTTGGCTTGTGACAGCGATATAATGAGGTAGTCGCACACTACTGCTGATGTTTCTCTGTGTGTGCGTACCTGCACCTGTCTGTGAATACATGTTTAAGTAGCAGGTCCAGAGAGTAGTGAGGGAAATTATGTTAATCAGAGAAAGAATGAAAACTAAGTAAATGCAGACTGGCAGAAAGCAGAGTGGCCACTACAAGCAAATGAGTGCAGCATCCACAGTTCTGTCATATGATCATTCAAAGTTGATGCACACTAGGGTAACGGTTAGGCAGCATGACCAGGTTAAGTTATGATTTTTCTGACAGGTATAGCAAATGTGATAAGAGAATGTGACACATTTTCTATTTGTCTTAGGGCTACATTCACAAATTAAGTGAATAACATTCCATAATTATTGTATTATGTCAATTTTATATAGTGTGCCATCTTTATTCCTGAGAGCAGACAAATGCTACAAATAGTCAACGTTGGGGTTTTTTCTAATAGTTCACCAGTTTTACATGTTCCTAGAGCACCAAGCAAGCACCATGAGTTCCTGCAGGGGGGTAGCCAAGGACTTTCTTATAAAGTTAAAAAAAATCTGAAGAGGGTGAATTGCAATGTGACAAAAATGCTATAAACAAAGAATGGTAATCAGGAGGTCATTGCCAATCGATACATGTTTTACAAAGCAGTATGTGTGTGTGTGTGTGTGTGTGTGTGTGTGTGTATATATATATATAGATTCTAACCAAACTTAAAACCCTCATGTATAAATCAAATTACTTTGTTGTCATGTCTTCACTGAGTATTTATAGAAACAGAGAGAAAACAAATGACCTGTCTGTTAAGATGGATGTGGGGTTATTGCACTCATATTTCTGTTTGTGTTTTGCTATTTGTAAAGGGTAATATGGTCTCGGAATTGTAACATTTCTAGATATTAATACTGTGTGAGGAGGTCTGTGTGGGGGCAGGGAGTATGAGGACAGGTGAGGAACTGAGTGTATGGAGTGGGGCAGTGGGCTGGGAAATAAAATGTAATGGAAGTGTCGGACAATGCACATTGCCACTATTGTTTATGTTGTCTAGAAAATAGAGTCTGGAATGTCTAACTTTTATATTTGAAAAGCTCAGTTGTTTCATTTCAGTAACTATTCACATTAAGTTAAAGAAGACAGTTGGAGCATAAGGTGTATGTTATCTTGTTAAACCACACTGAGTTATTTTTGCTTACATCGTTGCCATGGCTACATACTGAGTGTACTTATGATATCACACAGGGGGAAGCAGCAGTTGAACAGGCACACCCAGACATAGCTGAAAAGTTTCCTATGCATGAAACCATAAGCAGGAAATTAACAAACAACCCTGACATACTGTACACACAGAGGGCTGTCTGGTTAACAAGATTAAAAAGAAGAAATCTTCACTCCCACTCTCTTACTTTGCCTTGAAAGCTGTGAAAAGCAAGAAAAAAGGTCAATTACAAATGTGCAATAAAAGAGCACCTTGAGTTACTTTTCAGAGGAAATATGGCTGTTCACTCATGCCAGATTACTTTAAATAAGCCTGAAACAAAGTTACAAACACTGAGAAAGGGAGCAAGAGGGAGCAAAAGAAAGTTCCCACAATATACAACGCAATACTTTTTTCCAAGGCTGTGAAGTCTAACAGTTTAGAGGTCAGCAACTCCTCTTAACAACCCCATGCTGAATTGGGCATCTGTCAATTCTTTCACATCGGATCTTCTGTATGCTGCACTTTTTAATGCTCCTAGATGCCTCACTGACCTACTGACTCAAGGTGCACTTGAGTGAACTGTCTATGTGTGGGAGAGATCACTGTATGCCAGGCCAAGTGGGGCATATTTGCTGCATGACTGCTCCTTGTCCTTGGTCTACTGTTGTGAATGGAGACATAAAACCCAACCACCCCCAACCCACCTCTTCATAAAACAAGGGAGGTCACTGTCACCATGTCTCTCTTTTTGCAACCCTGTCTCTCTGTCCGTCCTTAAACTATGGGAACAAATTAGGCCTCAGTGTTGTGGCCAACAATGTCAGATAATTTCATCTGCACTTTAAAAATGATTAACAAAAGGTAAAAAATTGCAAATCTATCTTAAATTAGTTGTCAAATCAGTTCATCCCTGTTCACCTCCACACATATTGTTGCTCAAAGATAACCCACCAACATCCTGTCACTGCGTAACTACAACTGGCAACCTAAGCAGAAAACAATTTCAAAGACTTCTTACAAGTCATCGTATAAAAACAAAGTGAAATTTGAAAGTTTTTAATGTATTGACAGGAGGGGGTGAAAAATCAATACAGCATCAGATTCCTCTGCCCTACCACTGCTGTTTTTAGTCTGAGTACAGAGTTAAAGAGCTAGAGACTAATCTAGAAGCAAGAGGTAAGGTGCACCCTGGACAGGCTGCTAGCATATGTCGGGGATAAAGGCTTGTCAACACAGAAGGCATTTCAGCTGAATTTGTCAGTCATCCATCTCACATGCTCCTGACAGAAGGGAAACTCTTATACTTACATTTTAATCTGTACTGTAATATATCACATGTGAGCTATGTAGCAGCTTGCACTGAACTCATGCTATAGGTACTGTACACAGCAACAGCCTAAAACTTTGTCACGCTAGCAATGACTACTAACATCATGTCACAAAAATATTGCCTGAAACTGTTTTAGACAATATGTTTAGTGAGGTGTGGCTAAAAGTGTACCAAAACAGCACACAAACACACCTGCACTCTCGGACACACTGATGCATGGTTACCAAAAATGGTATCACAATAAACATTTTCAGAGCTGATCAGAAAAACATTTGGCCATTATTTCGTTCACTTCTGAAAGATATTAAAGAATTCAAATTTTATTGCGGTTTCCAAATTCTTTTTTAATGTCGGGATATAAAGAAAAAACAAAAATCAAAATCCTTTTTCAGTCCTTACTATCAACAAAAACAAAGAAAGTGTAATACAGCACACATGTAGAATGGTTCAGACTGCAGTTAGTTACGTGTCCAGTAAAATACAATAACATGACGATTTAAATTCACTAAATCAAATTCTATAAAAAAAATACATAGCTGACAGATGCAGAGCTATCTCCTTTTTGCTTTTTTGATCTAGTAACCTTAGCTTAGCAGTTAGCTCTCTCTCTACCTTTGACTCCTCACACCATCGGTGTGTCTTCTGTGTGTTTAGCTGTCCCTTTACCTCCTTTAGCAGTCATGGCAAATGTAATAACTGTTATTTCTTTACTATGACATGAGGCTCAATGAATTAGAAGCACAGCTCTGTACAGAAGAATGACAATTCTTAAGCTCCTCTAATCCCCCTCTAGTTTGACAGCCTGGCAATTAGACAGAATATTTCTTATATTTGTATTGAGGAAAATTATATGAAGAACATTATCAGTGTCACTATATAGACAATATTTATTGTTGCATAAGATAAACTAATAAAAACACTAATATAATATAATAATGATTGAGTGCACATGGGAGAACAAAACCAAGAAGACAGCCGCACATGCATGAACAAACATAACAACAAAGATAAACATCACTCACAAACAACCTTACAAAGCTGTATGCAGGAAACAAAGGGGGAGGGAGATTAAACAACACAAGTCTAAGGCTAAGCCTATAATTTGGGAGAGGAGTACGGATTTTACGAATGGGTTTCACAGAATCACTGACAGAGATATTTAAAGGAAGTCACCCCCCCCCAACAACAACCTATCTCCATCTTCCTACAATATTATCAACAGCACAGTTTGTGTTAGAAAGCAAAATTATCATTAGACCAAGTGCAGTGCAAGTGTTCCTGTTAATCTAGTGTCAGCATGACATGTGCCATGTGTTTTTCTCATCAGGGTTGGAAACGACCACCTGAATCACACTAAAAGTACTGACTTTGTTTAGTGGCGAGTATATTTGCAACGGCAAATAAATAAAACCACAATGTATGAACAAATAATGTAACTGATTTGTGAAATTCTGCAACGTATAGTAAACCATGACTCTGATTTTACTCTGACACTAAAAGAAAATGAGCAGAAAGACAATGAAACCCTCCATGGTGGAGAAACAAGCCAAATAGGCAATGGTTTCAAAGTGTTTTTCTTAATGAAAGTGGAGAAAAAACAACAATCAAGAGTCCCACAATTCATTAGTTTACAAGGACATAAGCCAGACTTTGTTCTGTTAAGTATGCCATCATCACACTTCGGATGCAAATAAGTGAGCTCATAGTACAGGGACTGAAAACCAAGAACTGGAAGCCATCAAAGACTACAATTCATTCAAAAGCTACATCCAGAAAGACAGAGAAATCAGGTACATGCTGTTGCCTAAGATAAGACAATCATTGGGAAAGTAACTGAGTAACTGGTAAATTTTCAAATTCAACAGCCACAGTGGCAGGTCAACAAGTTTTTCCAACCCTGACTTTCATATGGCTATAAACACTGGTAAGTGTCACCCACACACAAATTCTGACTATTTCCCTCTTATCCTCACATACTCAGTTCAAGGTACCAGTCCATAGAGACTTTGCTGATATACATGCATCATCGACTGCAGCCCTCTAAATCAACAGAGGCAGGACTTGTTTGTGTGGTGGCTTGGAGGCCCACCATGGGAACAACTATTAGTTATGAGAAGTGTCTAAAAAAGGCACTGCACAAAGGTACTGAGGGAGAGCACATGAATGTTCTGTCTCTATTCTGTGTATCACTACAATATGAACTCAAGCAGAAGCTGAAAGCCACGAATCCCATGCTTGTTGACATTGCTTATTAACATATGCGAGTATGAACAATGTGATTTCCATGATTAGTAATTTCATTTTTAAGTTTGTCTTACTGACACATTTGTTCTTTACAATATGTATAAGGAAATATTCAAACATGACAGAATTAAAACAATTACCCAGTGTTATTCTGAGCCATTGAACGTCTATTTTCTTTTTGGTATATCTCTTTATAGCTAAGCTGCTCTGAAACTACCTTTAGTGAGTTAAGTTTAATCATTTTACTTTGTACGTTATTTTGACATTTCCCAGGAAACTCCCATCTTTACTGCCCATTATGGCACACATCGTTTCCCAAAGCCAATTCTGGCAGTAGATTATTGATGTGGTGTTTAGTGTTAGGGAGCTATGTGCCCTTTTTTTAGAGTAGGTCCAAAAAATGTACAGACAAAGCCACAAGGCTCTGTTGAAAAGGTTGAGCTTTACTTAGGATTTATTTATTCATGTTTAACATTTATTGCTATTGCCTGTGGTGTGACACAGTTCTAAAGACTTGTTACTGAACTACCTCTGCTATACATCAGCTCACATAGTGATTATAATGTGAACTAATGACAGATTTCAGGTTAAGCTTAGTTTCCTACACTCCTCGCCAAGACACAGCAGGGCGTGCTTGTGTGTCCAACAGCTAAATTTCTTCTACAGCTTTGAACGTCTTAACGTCCTGCTCCATTCCAAGTATCAGGCACAGACTGCAAGCAGCACGTAGGCCCATGCTGTTTAAGGTTGTGTTGTTGAGATACACTGAGCTGTCTTAGATTAGCTGTAATCTGTCAGGGGGAGACAGGGGAGAGTCATACAGGACGACTGACACTGTAATCCTAACTAAGCCCCCCATACACAACACAGGTGACACACAGTCAAGAGCATTCATATCTGTGAGGATCACTCTATGGGTCTGTCTATCCAGCTCTCTGCTTACATGCAAATGCATGTTGTCAACAAGCAGAGAAGGCACTAGAGCATACTTGGAAACACTGATCACAACACTGCTCTGACACTGCCTAGCTGAGTGACTGAAAGAGACTGGCAGATATCTCCTCATATAAGCTTATCCATTTATGACCAAATAGAACGGACCACTATTCTGAAAGAGTAATGGGAGAGACAAACTGATCAATGTAATTTTACATATTTTTGAAAAAAAATCATCATCTTTCACATCATCAAGTCTTCGTTGCCTAATTGTAATAACTTGACATAACTAAGTATGAGTATTTGTTGTTCTTTGACACCCTCTTAGTAGAAACAGAAAAGGACACGGTGACCTGCTACTCTGGAAAAATCCTGTCTGAACCAGGCTAAAATCTGTACTTTTACTTCTGAATAATTTTGTTTATTGTCGTCATTGGGATGACCAAAATATATTTTCCCATAATTATAAAATAGAGATATATTTTACCAACAGATATGTCGATGAATATATTATGAAAACACTGAAATTGGATATAAGGGGTCATCTTAATATGGATGGGAATAAATAAACAATAAACAATTTTGGGAAAGGGTTATCCTGAATCAAAACTCAAACAGAATCTCATCTAAACAGCTGATGAATCACCTCTTTTTAGCAACTACTTTTTACAGAGGGCAATCACATTCCTATGGTGGAAGGGACGATACTGGCATCACACCTTAGCCAGCTCAGTCAGTCTTGCTTCATAGCATAAACACAAAACTACACACACACACACACACACAAACAGTTCAATTTCTGTACGACTGACTGATTTACTAATTATGAAACTCAAGACAGAAAGGCCCCTGACAATGTAAAAATATAATGTTTATTAGGTTTTTGCCAGGAAATCAGCAAAACACGCTAACTCCCCTTGAAAGAGTAAGAATAATAAAAATATTATGATACAATGATGTTACAGTGATGACATCATAGCTGTTCAGCAGAAGCTCAACAGCCTTCTATGCCATTCCAGCAGTTCTGTCTTTCAAAAGCACCAGAGGAGAAAACTAATCAGAAATGCCACAGTTGGATAGCACAAAGCAAAGTCTGTTTAAGGCGTCATCATTTCAAAATGGGGAATTGAAACCCTTGTGTGAATAGCCGATGACAAGCAAGCCTATTGGTAAATGAGTGTTTAAATTAAACAATTAGTGTATTAATGTAATGTAACTTCATAAATCATATCATCAAAACCATAAATCCAAAAAACCACAGTTCCAGTTTATCAAATGTGATGAGGGTTTTTTTTTGTGAATGTGTGATTGACATTTTTACTAGAATAGATCAATCTCTATGCTGAGGCCACTAAACTAGTGGGCAGGTCACATAATTCGCACCATTCCCTCTCCTAAAACAGACTACCACTCTGTGTTCTTGTTTACCTTAAGGCAATGAATGGAACTTGTTTTGCAGTGCTCGCAGTATTTTAGGATGTAATTTGAAAGACTAAACAGCTGAAACAATAGCTTGGTTAACTCGGCATAAAAATTATTCATTGTTATTCATCTGTAGCCTGGACTGTTTCAAACCTGTCCATTGGGGTCCAATGATAAAACCCTGTTCTGTATTTTAACATTATCCAGGCTTCTAAAGCATCCAGACGTCCAAAGATTTGAGAATGGGTTATGTGTATGTGTATGTGTGTTAACATATTTACTCGACCACTGGTACCTCCTTACACAATGGATGGAAAGGAGGGAAGAGGAGAGATAAGGGCAAGTAATAATGGGGACAAATAAGGAAGCATCCTGTTCGCTATTTCTGCACAACTTCCTGTCACACCCCCAAAACTTTGAGAAATAATATAACACACAGGCATATCTGAATGTGTGTGTGTGTGTGTGTGTGTGTGTGTGTGTGCACTCACACATGCATACGCAACTAGAAAGAAGGAGAAGTAAGATTTAACAGTTGACAAAATGATTGTGTCAACTCAGTGAACACCCAGGAGAGTAACTTCACACAAAGTTCATATGTTGTTTTATATTTAATATATTTCCACTGAAAACTGACCCAAAAATGCAGAGAGGTAACAGTTAAGTAAAAATAAAAAACAGTTTCTGGACTAGCCTATTGATTCATTTGAACTCAGACTTTAAACCCACTAAAGGCCTTTGACAAACATCTGGCTAGGTGAAACTGTCTGTGGCAAACACTAAACAGCTCTGGGCAACATATGTACAGAGGCAATGCTGAACGTTCTCTGACTAAAGGGAAATATCCATGACAAAGAATGATGTGCAGAGAAACAGACAGCCTCTCTGCATCACACTGTGCTACCATGCATGGCAAACATAGACCACAACACACTCATTCAGTCACAACACAGAGTTAACACAAAAATAGTCAACAGCACCATCTGACAAGGAAGAGCTGTGAGCATTTTTCCCCAGAGTATGAATTGTCTGTTGACTGACCTAACTCATCAATCACTCATTCCTTGAATCTGCCAGTATTATCCATTGTAACTGTAGAGCTTCACACAGCAGCCTAAAAATACGATATCTAATATCTCCAAACAAAAACGTTCCTCCTTAAGCATGCATTATACTCTCATAGTCGTGGTCTAATCAGCAGCACCAACTCTGCCCTGTGAATTTGTCTCGGTGGCACAAATTAAGATATTTGCCGACTGTATGACAGCTTCTTTAAACAGCCAGCCAATTAGTCAGTCAGGAGAGCAATAATTCCACAATTGTTTTTCTATTGATCAATTGATCATTAGTCTAGTAAATGTCAAGAAATGGAAATAATGTCCATCACAAGTTCTACAGTTATACATTAAAATTAATTTAACATGTTTTGTTTTGGGGGTTTTTTAAAAATAAATAAAATACCAAATCAGTTTGGATTTTTGGTTCAACAGTCCAAGTTGGAAAGTTAAAGCGGTGTTTATTTATAGTTTTGTTACTAGGGAATTCCCTGTCTGTGTTTACTTTGGTGGCTGGAAAATCATTTTAAGTATCAAGAACAAAATCAAAACATGCCTTCAGGTAAAGCTGAGATTCCATGTTACGTATGGCATTTAAGTGGTGTAGTGACTCTGCATTCCTCTGCATGCCTGCCCCAACAAATTGGTCACCAGTACTTTTATTACACAACGCAGCTCTTGCATCCAGTTAGAACAGGCTTCAGCAAACCAAACACAGTCCTCAGCTGAGCCAACAGCTGTCCATTTCTGATCTGTGAAGTACACCAAGAGTAAGCAGAGAGCACAGTGCATGTTATTCACCATGCTTATCCATGGCAGATTATTCCAAAAAGTATCTTTATTCCTTCCAGTTACTGGTGTTGGAAAGAATATTGGTCAAACTTGAGAGCAAATGAAATTTTGTAGGTCAGGTATTTAGAAATGCTGATTGTCAAATCATCAAAAAAGAAAGTCACTGAATATAAATCTATCATATGTCTAATTTAATTGACAATTTATGAGGTCTATATTGGACAACACACGGCAGAAACTTTCACTTATGTTGCACTTCTGTCCACATTTTTACAGTTATGTCACACCAGAAGTTTTATCTAAAAAACACCTATTACTGTTATTAAATCATTGGGCAGTAACCACAAGTGCAACATGCTTCAAAGTTTCAACCAAAGAGAGAAGTGCAGGATCAGTTTCCTGCTCTAGGCATTCTTTAACTGTGTTTTTAACAGTCAACTCAATAATTTAAGCTTTCCATACCTATTGCACCTATTGCAGTTATTATCGTTGACTGCACCCACACTTAAATGCATTTTCTGCCTCCTTTAATCTCCTTATGTGCTTTTCTCTTTTCTGGCTTCTTTCCCACTCTTTCTTTTGCTTTTTGTCAAACACTTTTCTCTTTTCTCCCTCTCAATTAGTCCCTCCCTCTATGCCTCACCCAGTCCCTGCTCAATGATGGCTCACTTGCCGTCCATCGCTCAGCCTTCCTGTCTAAAATACTCCCGTTCACTCTGAGCCAAGAGGCCCCTGCCACTAGCAGTCCATTAACCACTCCAGTTTCACGCTGGCACTCAGTCATCTTATTCTTCAGCTCACAGTATGCTCTTCTTCCCCTGAGATGTAGAGAACAGGAAACTGTGTATGTGCGTGTGTGTGTGCACGCGTGTGTTTGTGTGTGTGTGTGCACGTGGGCTGAAAACTAGAACAGACATATCTAAAAAGAAAAAGGGCAAAAGACACCCACTGTGCAACAAAGCAAATTTTAACTACTCTACTTGACTTGAACAACTTGAGTCATACTCTGTGACTAAAGAGTCGTGACCTGACTGGCGCAATTCATCGCATTATCTTAAATTAAGCATTTGCTGAGGTGGTTCCCCCAGGAAGTAGGTGCACTGCTGCACAAAGGCACATGCAGGCACAAGATTTTATGCTTGAAGGAAGGTGCACTTATCTTTGCAATTAATCAGACCTCAAATGATGAAAACCAACATGTCAAACTGTCTTTCACAAATCCGTGCTCAGCGTCAACATCTGGGACACCAGTCCCTGATACAACACTGCCCACAAGTCAGACAAACATAGGAAAACAACTGTCACATAAATTTATTGGGTGCTCGTGGTTAAAGTGTACAGTGGTTTCCCTCTGAAGCTGCAACACAAATTGGTAACTTTAGTTGGTGGTGATACAATTGATACTAAAGCTGTGAAACTTGCCACAGTTCCACTGAAAATCTATTTTGCATCTTGTTTTTCAATTTCATATTTTTCTAATCGTGAGTATTTGTATTGTCTTGAAATTCAAAATATCATCACCAGACAGGCTGAGGTTATATTTAAGAGCAAGTCAGAATATATTCCAACTGTGTAAATACGAAATATGACACAATAATATGTCCTGCTTAGAGATTTGCTTGAGGGCTCTCTGGTATCAACCAAAATAGGTTGGTCTTCTTCCAATTGCAGGTCAAGGTTCAACAAACAACTGCTCATTAGCTTTACTGCTGGAAGTTACATGTGACATACATGATGATAATTACAATTTTCCAAAATACCGGAACTTGCCATACTCTTTTTCAGTTGATGTGCATTTTAACATTTATCATACAAGCCATCCTAAGACAGAGCTCTCTGAAAGATTTTAAACTCTGGCTCAAAGTTAAACCCATGGTATTATCAAAATTATTGAAATAACAAAATTAAAACACACCAAATAATTAATCATGCTCAGAGAGATATGCAAAGAGCATGCTCAAGTTACTCGATACACTCCAAATATTTATGACTGGTCTTCTCAATAACCAATTTTCCTTATGGGGGCTTGAAAAAATTATACTTGAGTGAATTCAGCAAACCCTTCTTACTAAAAACAGATTATATGCCAAACTCAACAAGATGTCCCAGAGCCAGAATCTGTGATCTACAATTCACCTTGTATTCCAAACAAATGTCCAAGGCAATGATCCCTTGCTAATCCACACTGTGCCTGCCTGCTGGTTTGAGCCAGCCTGTTTATGTCAACAGCATTCATAGATGCTGATCCTCTCTGTCTCTCTGGGCCTGAAGAACACAGATAGCGCTTCAGGGAGCACAGCTAAAATGACCTGTTTTTGGCTTTAAAGAAAATACATGGATCAATGCTGCAAGGTACCAGTGAGCACAACAAATCATGTAAAGCATTCCTGAAACATGACCACAGGTTATATATGTCAGAAAACAGCCAGTGTGTGAACTAAAACACAGGCTGACAGAGGTTGATGATGGGGTTAGGTTATACTTGATTTGAGACAGAACATAAAAGTATAAAAATGCCTGTGTGTCATAAATTCTGCATGCTGCAAACAGTAGTATCTGTCTGAATGCCAGGTCCAGATAAAGGGCCAATTCAGTCTTAAATTCATGCAAAAACTGTGACTACGTCTGGAAAAAGTAACGATGTCTACAACTGGATAACCGGCCCATACTGCTCCAGTCACTCCAACACCATGGGGAAGAGGCAAATTCAGAGTGTGATGAGGTCAGATAAGTTAAAGGGGACATATTATGGCAACTGAAAGCTGTTCTAAACAGGTCCTGGATGCCTTAAAAACAAGCTTTTGAAATTTTTATCCAACATGGCTAGCACTCCCAACGAACAGCCCACGGCTTTACACTATAACTATGACCCAGAATCTGACCATAAACAGTGGGAGGAAACGGTTGAAAACAATAAAACGCAACCATGGTCTCCTCTGGTCTTCTGGGGCTGAGGCAGAATATAGGCTTTTGTGCTGGTTTTTACAACCAACAACAGAGCATGTCTGGCTCTGACCGATGGCATCACGACACACCACTAGCTTACTGCTGGAAACAGCGAACTTCACCTAGCGGGATAAATGCCCCCTCTCTGTGGTTTCACTCAGAGGAGGTCGGCCTATGTAAATCACACCTGTCGTTACGTAGCGACAGAGCTGAATCTGAACGGCCTGTAGAAGCCCCATTTTACCAGTGGGTGGGCTGTAGAGAAGATGCAGGACTTGTTTGCCTTCCTCATTCTCTGAGTTGGTAGGCTGATAGGGAACTAGTTTAAATATGTATAGGCAAGACAAAACGTGTTTTTCATAATATGTCATCTTTACATTGACAAGACAGTTCAGATAGTGGAGACAAGGTCAGACTGCAGATAAAGCATGCCAAGCAATTCTACACTCCGTAAACTCTTTCTGAACCTAAAGTGTGGTATAATAAAAATTCTGTCAGAATGGGTTCAGATTTCAGAGTTAGGGGAGGACATGCCTCGCTTTAAGGTGAGCAGTCCAGCTGCTCACAGAGACATGCGCTCACCGTGAAACACAGACTCATGTATGCAGTGTTACTGAACAATGGGTATCTGTCTGTGACTCATATTTACTTGTAGCCCTACCTAAACCTGTAAGTACATTAAAGCTTCTGTAATTTAATGTAACTTTACACTACTCCACTGATTGTGCCTGCATGTTGGTGTTAACCAACTGTGTTTATACTATCAGCCACATGCCCAGGCAGTACCATTTACTTAAAAATGTTAATAAAAAGCTTGATAAGCGGGTGTGTATTAATACGTGTTGTAAGCAAGGTTTGTCCATTCCTGTCAGCAGGATATAAAACACCTTGTTGTTTAAGCAAGGGGGCTTCTGAGTGAGACCAGTAAAGGGCCTGGACACTCTCTGAAAATGAGTTTGCATGAGTGTGTGTGTCTGCGTGTGTGGAGTCATGTGTACTCAGTGACCAGATGTGTCCTCTCTGTATCCTCTATGGTTACCATTTGTCAGTGTGTGCAATATCAGTTTTCACCTGTTGCTAGACATGGCCAAGGGGTTGTGTTACGAAACAGTTTTAACTGGCTTATGACAGGCATCGCTACAGATGACTCTTACTGATCACATCGAGACACCACACTGACTCACATGCGCTGACACAGCCAGGTAAACACCACATGATGGCTTTGCGATTAAGTTGCTTTGAGAAAATTCCATGTGCCTATGCCACACCTTACCATGGAAATTAAAGGCATTTGTTTAACGCAGTTCTTCACGTTTTGTTTTACATGGTCTTATAACAAAATAAACTTGTATGTGGTTGCACAATGGAATGCGTCTCATAGTGTCATATGCTGACAAAAAAAACTAAAATCTACACGTTTCTGTTGACGTCTCAGTGCTGCATAACTTCAACTTTATTGTGCAATGCAAACCTTCAAAGTTGCACAGACAGCTACTTCCTCATACACGGACACTTATTTGACCCGAATCATAAATCCTAAAAGAGCAACACTGCAAGCTCTAGGACAGCTGGTGCACAGCTTTAAAGGGGGGAAAGTAATTACAGGTATGGTGGCAGATTGTTACTTCACTTGTAACATGAAGGAAGACAATGTAACCATCGGTGCGCCCACGTACCCGTGCACCAGAACCCAAACTTCAACCTGTGGGATACTCACAAATTTCTTTTTTCCATCTCCATCCTCGTAGGTCTTTTTTGATTTCTTGTCCTTTTTGGGACCAGGAGCTGAGGCAGAATTCCCCGTGTTAGGATCCATATTTAAAAGTTAATCCGTTTCCTTGAATTAGGTGTCAAAACAAACCCGTGTGGCGTTAATCCCCGCACTTAATAAAAGTAAAAAACAAAGGAAATGTGTCCTCCAAAAGATGTTTCTTAACTTAAGAAAAAGTCAACTGCTAATTCCCTTAGGCCTAGGCAAGTCCCCTGGCTAACTAGCAACAATTAGCACAGTGTTGCTAATGATTTGGTAGAGAGCCAACTAACGTTACACCGAACGAGCCCCTCGCTAAGCTGCCTGTCTGTATCACTGAAGGAGGGAAATTCAAAGTACAACCCCACGTTCTCGGGACGAAAAGTACGAACACAGCCTGTTACGATTGGAAGATACAAATGAGCACTTTATTCGACCACCATCCACGTACAATGCAGTCCAATGATTTAACAATGGGAATTTTATGTCCCGAAACTGTGAGGAATGTGCTAACGTTAGCTTTAGCTAGGCTAGCTCGCTCGCCTGGCGACAGTAGGTAAAGAATCTGTGGGAACAAAAAAAGCTTCCCACTTCCACGAACTGTTTCGGCGACTACAACGCGGGCGACGAGTTGGTATTACGGATGACTTGGCCCGACGGCATTTCCCAAATTAGTTTCCATGACTGCTGTAACTTTAGTCAACTTTTTAACCCCTGAATGACAGCGACTACGTCTCTAGCGGTGGAGGAGTCTTCCTGTTCTTCTGTCAGTCCGGTCGGAGCTGGTTGGGGCGGAGCCTGAGCTTGGCTACACCTGAGAGGATTTAACTGACACTTCTGACATGACTACACAGATCTGTGATTCCAGGGATCATCGCGGCTCTGTGGAAGTGTCACAGGGTTTAACGGTGAAATCCAGACCAGTCTAACTGCTGATTTACACAGAAAACTCCAAATTTAAACTGCAGTGTTTCAAAACTCATCAGTGATCATGACTTTTTGTTTAGAACTACATAAGGAATGAAGATGACAATGGAAAAACGATGTGTTGTATCATATTCTAGGAATGTCAGGTCACAAGTATTAGAAAGTCATCTTAAAACCACATAGAGGGTTAAATCAAACGTAAAATGAGCAGTGCAGGACAATAACCCACCACCAGCAGTCACCACAGGCCACTTAACTGTAGATTGGTTCATACAAGTAGGCTGCTGGTAGGTACTGCTCTGTTATGGAGTAATTAACAGTACCCCATCAGAATGAACTGAGGTTTCACCAAAAGTTCATGCCTGGAGGCAATCGGACGAATATTTTTTTCCTATTTCAATCATTACATATAGCATAAAGGCCCTTGCAAATAAAGGCCATAATACCTGGCAATTCATATCTGAAAAGTGATACTATTGGAGCTAAGAAATCTTAATTGTTCAAGTGCGACACTAATTATTGACAAAATGAAATAAAATATAATTAGCAACCATGACCTCCTTACTGGACAGCGATACCAGTGATTCTGCTTTAATTCGGTCTCTATTTGGTACATTTTTTTGTATTTTGTAAAGACGATGTGTTTATAGTATGATGCCAGGGCACGTTAGCATTTTGAGCTGTGATCATACTGTGAAAACAAATAATTAGACTTGGGGCGCCACCAAGTGGTGGCAGGCGCCTCAGTGTCAGAGCAAGTCAAAGAACACCTGATTCTGGAAGTCTGGTGTTTTTGTATGTACTAAAAAAGCTGTTTGAACGTGTTTGATTTGGGCATATAAATGTAATTGGTGCTGTACAGAGAATAGGAAAAATAATTTTAAAATGTAAGGGGATTGCAGCAAATATTTAAATCAGAAAGACACACCTCCCATTCATCTGAATAGGCTGACTCAATCGACCAAATTCTTAGTGGTAAGTTTTCCATAAACAGTGTGTTGCTTATTCGTCCTAAGTCCAACACCTCAGGCAGATCTGACTTTTGGTCCCCCTCTGCAATGTCTTATATCAACGCTTCCCAGATCCAGAAGATGTTTTGAGTATGCACCATAGTCAAAAATAATCACTGGCTCATCAATGGTACATTTCAAATGAAGCATTCAGAGGTCATTTGATGAATATTCAGAGAAATGTTTAGAGTCCTGCTCCCCTGGCTCGAGTCATTTTGCGATATTAGGCCTAACATGTTAATGGCCTTTTTGAAATGCAGTGTTTCTTTTACCTCTCAGTCACACAAACCTGAGCGAGCACAGTCACACACAGGAACAGGATTACAGAGATAGGCTCATCTGTCTGTCTTGGTATGTGAGAGATGTTTTCCGACAACAAGATTGGAGAGGATTTGCGAATCACCGGTGGCACTGAACCCGACAACAGTTTGGTTTATCGCACAGGTCTCGCCATAAACTCCAGCCTCAAGTCTTCATTCGACCGTATATTTGCGCTATAAATTGTAGGGGAAAGGTTAATTAAAAGTGAAAGTGCACGATTCGACTGGCGGCCCTATGGTACTTGTAAAAACGCCTCCACACAGATATGAAATGATTAACAGTTGGCACTTCACATCAGGAGCTGCAGCTTCATCCTCAACGTCCCCATTCATAAACAGGTTAAAAGACTGCCACTTCCAAGTACATTTGAATAGCTTTATGTGCATATAGGCCAACATTCTGTCATGTAATCACCATTTTACAATGGACATAAGGTGGAACCTGTGTTGATTGTATCATTTCACAAGACAAGACAGTTAAGTTACAGATACAAAATATTTTATGTACAAACTACTGTAGACTCTTTCTATGTTGACATAAGTCACGTTTCCATGAAAAGAAAAAAATCCTCTCTGCAGGGCCAGTGTGAAAAACGTAAGGGTCAGATTTATAGGCAACTATTAGGCCTAATGCAAGCTTGGGAATATACTGTAAAGGAATAAACAATTTACTTCCAAAGTGCAGTTCGGGTGCCACAAGGGATTGCATGGGATGATGGATTGTTTCACATTTTCATTCATTAGTAACTTGAAAATACATGCGTCACTAATTTGATCTGGAGTTATAAAGTTATCTCGCCACCCGCAGTAGGCCCACGAACACCAATCATTTTCTCAATGGAATGAAGTGCTATCTGTATTGTACCGGGCTGTGTGTTTGAGGAGAGACATGTGGGCAATCCTGCATTTGTAATGCAGACCCGGATTAATCATGTTAGATTGTGTTGGGGCTCCCAGGATATTTGGGCTATGTAATGTTTCAAAGACAATCGATAAAGGCAACGGCTTCATGTGTCCAGTATGTGCAGCAGCAGTTCAGGGGTGACCAGTTAGTCCCACAACCCCCAACAAAAGTCTCATTAGAGACGCAGAGTCCAAAATATTTGCCCTTGGTGGTAGCGGCTACTTGTAGGAGGTCCGGGCCTCTCTCAGTGATCTATCATATGGCATGGAGGCGAAGAAAGAGTTCCGGAGCTGGCAGTTGATGAAGAACACAATAAGCAGCACCAACAAGAAGAGCAGTAGGCACATGACTATGTAGGTGATTAGATCCGGTTTGTGGAGCTCGCCGTCCCGCAGCCCTCCGCCCCCTCGCCCTGTGGTGGGTCTCAGGAGAGCGGCCACGCTTACAGAGCCGCCGTGGGAGGCATTTAGTGAGGAGGGGGCGTGCGTAGAGGACTGGGCCATAAGCACCAGGTCGAAGTCTGGGCTGTTGGTGGAGTTGAGGAGGATCTGCCTCAGCATGGCGCCCCGCGGACTCCCCGGCTACGTCGGTTGACTGGAGGATGAAAAGACAGAGGGTTAAGCATCCGACTGACCCAGTCTTTGCTCAGTCTGGGTGTCCTGTCTCGGATGTTACAACACAGATAAAAATGAGAATCAGGAGCGATACCTATATCATAAATGTGGTATGGTTGCAGTGTAGAAGTATTAAGAGATCCAAAATGCATTATGTCTGACAAGGTCACTGATAAACTCCATCCGTGGCACAGATAATCACTGTACGTGCAACTCAGGTCATAGTGATCCCATATGCGATAATGAAAACACAAAAGTAGGTTGGATTCACTGTCAAGTACAAACTAGATTCCTGAATTGCCCCTTGTGATTATGTTTCTTGTGGCATCACACGGCAACACTTTAACGAGCACATGGTTTTAGTGAAGGGTATTACTTACTTTGATGTGTGCTGCGAAGAATTCCGCAGGTGAGCTGGAAAAGACAAAATCCCGGCTCCGCATTCCTCAGCGTCCCCGGCTCTGTTCGCTCCAGCCCGCCGAGGACGCGCTGTGGAGGCGCAGCGAGTCGATGGCTTCAAATGCGCGCTTCCAGACCATATGTCGCTGAATTGGATATAAAATCGGCGTCTTCCGTCACATTAAACAGAAGTGATCTAGAACAGAACAGGGTCCTTGAGAAAGAAAACATTTCCAACTCCACTTGTTGGCGTTAAAATCCAAATCGTCCAGCGACGCGTGTGGTTACACACAGGCTGCGTTATCGCAGGCTACTGTAGCAATATCCAAATGACTCTAGGATCTGTCAGAGGTGGTGAAGTTCACCGGCGATCGCTGGTGCGCACACATGTCTCCTTGTGCGTCGTAGTGCGCAGTAAAACAACACTGCCTTTGCATGTGCGCACCGGGCGCAGCTGTGCTTGTTATTTTATCTAGTGAAGGGTCGATGCGTGTTGGAGAGATGCTACTGACAGTCTACCCTCACGGGATTATCGATTCAGCAAGATTGAAATAAGACGAAAGGGGCATTAATGGTGGACAAGACACAGCAGCACACAGCTTCCCACCTTCGTCCTGGGTTGCTTGTGTATGACAGAGGAGAGAGAGAAAGAGAGAGAGAGAATTGCAGATCAGGAAAGGGGAAGGAGGGCGCTGGAGGCACGTCACCCGACAGAGATGTGTGTTACTGTAAAGAGGGAGTCACAAGACTAAGTCCTATCTATCTATCTATCTATCTATCTATCTATCTATCTATCTATCTATCTATCTATCTATCTATCTATCTATCTACCTGTCTGTCTGTCTATCTATCTACCTGTCTGTCTGTCTGTCTGTCTGTCTGAGACTTTATGGGATGTGATAATGAGAAAAAGTTGAGTCAGAGTTGGTCAGATTCAATTCTGGACCAGTGTGGGGAATGTCTCACACTGGGGTGATTGAGAGAACAGGAAAAGGTGTGAGATTGTTGAGTGCGTGTAAGAACTCAGAGGGGTGATTAAATTTTAGGAAAGGCATGCCAGATAGTCTATTGTCTTCAGTCTTCATGTCCAAATCATTCAAAGTGCTGCATATCACAGCGCTGACATCAGTCTAAGCCCTTTAGAAGAGATTTCAAGAGCAACAAAAGTGCTGCTGCACCTCACACAGCCCCGTTTGTGTGTTCAGAGCATACATGTGTTGGCTCTTTGTGAAACAGGTTTGACACTAGGACTGGACACTAAAAAGAAGGAGCTAAAGATGGAGGTTGGAAACCAGCTTGTTTTTACATAATGCTTCAGACGTGTATGCATACAAAGGGCCGGACCCTAAAAGCTCTGCCGATCTGTTTCATATTCATCTGCACCTGTTCCTTTACAATGGAATGGCTGGCAGGCAGAGAGGGCAAGGGCAGAGACACACACACACACACACACACACACACACACACACACACACACATGCACACACATATTGCAGCAAAAATACTGTAAACCATCCGCAAATAGGAAAACTTTGACACCACGTGTACATATACACACGCAAAGGATACAAAGTTACAAGCAAACTGGTCTATAAATAACTGACAAATACCCAGTGCTGTCCTGGTGTCCCACATCAACTTTGTTTTTAACAGTGAAGAGGATTACTGTGGACCAGAGTTTCGTACAATGTGCATGCCACATGGGAAATCTAAATACGGCATAAAGCCTCGTTTACACACGTGGAGGGACAGCAATAATTGTGACGGCTAAGGAGATTACTGTTTATTATTGCTTTTTGGATGTAGCACTTGTTTCCTGCATTGCTACAGGCTTGCTGCTGTCCTCATCCCTGTTTATACAGACAGACACACACATTTACACAACCACACAGACAAGACAGGCACAAAGACAAATCCAAAGAAACACAAAGGAAATCTGACCCATTTTTGCCAAAAACTGTGCAAGTTCCTTCAAGTGGTGATGCTGTAGTGTTATATTTACAAATCTCGAAGGGGGGGCTAACAGTTCAAACTCACCCATCACAAAAGAAACATTGGGAAGAAATAGAAGGAGGCCTGTGATATACGGTGACATATAGAGTATGTTGATTGATGCCTTGCTCTGTGACTAATTGTGAGAGTTATCAGGCTTTGCACATTAGCTGTAACCCATGACAATGGAATTTTGATTAGGAGTGGTGAATTGTAATTCACCACCATCAATGACTTCATTAAGGCTTTCACCCAATTGGAGCCCACCTCATCTTCCTTGAGCATCATGTCACACAAAACAATGACCGCTCTGCTTCTATGTGTTTGTTTCCTCTGTTTCCCTACATGCACAAACAAAAAGGAACACAATATTGTCTCTGTTTGTCACTGGCTCTCTAATTCCTGCCTGTCTCTTTTCCATTTCTCCACTTTGTGTGGTTTCTCTCACTACTCTTCATGTCTTTTTCTTCACTCCTTCTCTGTCTCCCTGTCTCTCAACACCTCTTTCTCCATCTCTTTCTGCCTCTTAATCCTTTTAATCCATAAAAAAGGGCAAAAAAAGACAACTCATCCATGAAGAACCAGGCACTCGAAAAGGAGATAAACAAGAAAACTATAAGTTTTCTGGATTTCTTTTCCTGAGTTTAATAATATTGTTTTACAAGATGAAAAAGGACTGGAGAACTGCTTAAAAGAGGCTTAATGTTCCAGCTGATGAGACATAACTATAACTAAAGTAAATGTACACACACAAAAGTACACACACCAGCCACACCACTCCCTCTTTTTTTTCTCATTTTGGCACACACTGATGAAACACATGATGAAACAAATGTCTCTGTACTGTCAGCCAACTGGAGAATTGGGTCTGTTTCAGGGTTGTTGTTGTTGTTGTTGTTTTTTTTTTTTGTTTTGTTTTTTTTTTACCCTTATGACTCTTATTATTCATCATTTCTATGAGGGAAAGGATCAATGTTTTGAAACATCTTCCCTCAAAGCCTTCTGCCACCATTTTGCATCATTAAGTTTCAGTCACCTCAAATTATGCCATGTCAAGTGAGGGTGAAGTAAAGAGCTCTAACAAAAGCTATGGTAATCTGCTCACAGCAGCGTTTTCCTGGGCCATTATTGCTAATTCCTTTGAGACAAAATTGCTTGAGTCCACTGAAATTTGTTTATTTTTGCCTCATGAAAGAGTAATATTGTTTTGTTGCTATCCTCAGCACGAGCTCCACAGCACAGCAGAGTCATTGGCCACACAGGCAGGAGTCCAACAGCCACCCAGATATACTTCATGTAGAGTCTATCTGTCTCTGCTTTTTAGTACCTCACTGGCAGGCTGGCTCATAAAAACAATACCACCAAAGGTCTAAAATCATTAGTAATCAATATATCTGCACAATAGCACCGTCCCCTTTTGCTTGTAAAGACAGATGCACACACATAAAGACACTCACATACACAAAACATCTGATAACAGTGATACTCCAAGACAGACTAAAACACTCAAGAGCTAGAGAGAGACAGATTAGGGGAACATTGGTGAGCACGTTCCTGCATATGAGCACACATTTACGGAGGTATACACACACACACTGCCATATGGTTACATAAACAGAACCAGACTGAAAAAGAGAGAGACTTGAAAACACATAAAGAAAACACACATAATACACAAGCTAACACATGACCCAATAAGACCAAAACACACTCACACATACACTACACAATACGATCACTAATGACTACACAAGCTCCTAGGACTCCTTTATCTTTTATGTCAATACAATTCCATTTTCTGTCTGACTGATTTCCAACAATGATCTTAAACAAACAAAAAATGACACGCAAATGTCTACCCTCTCTCATTTTCTGTAATTGTCTTCATTTTCTTCTAACCATCTCCTCTTTAACCTCCATGGAAAAATCAGCTGGCAAAATAGGATTTCTCCCTGCCAGCGCATCAAACGCCCCCATTGGCAGAAATCACACGCTCTACAATTAGTCACTTGATTATCTCGCCAGAACACCAAATGCTGCTTCTCATCTCAGGGAGAAATAAAAGGAGAGGCATTTACTTTCCTTGCAGTAAAAATAACAAATAGATTCTCCAAATGAGCAACAGCTGTCACTGAAGCAAACACATGCATACAGCACTACCAACACATGTTAAATTATATATATATACAGAAATGTGCACATTATAGTCATTCAAATCATATTGTGTGAGGCCAAAATACATTTGAACCTGTAGATACACAGTATATCTCAGATCCTTTACTTAAACTGTAAAACTATTCAGTTAGAAGTAAAAGCTTAAGTAAATATATGTTAGTATAATCAGGAAGTAAGTATTAAAAGCACCCAAATAGTAGATCAGTATAAATCAATGATAATGTAAAATGTACTGTAGTTTGAAACATGACAGCAGCTAATGATTAATTTCATGGAAAATTGGAATCATGGAATTCATGAAGGAATGAAAATAATCAGATTATTTTGTCAAGTTTTTGTACAAAAAATTACTTAAATGTTTAATAAAATATTTGCAAATTGATTTTATGACATTTCACTAATAAATTAATCATTTCCCTTGTATAAAATGTAAGCAAACACATCATATTTTATAAGCTCTTATATGTTTTGTGTGTCAAATTTTAATTTGTAAGTAACTAAAATGATTCAATGTGTTTGAGGAAGAAGTATATATATATGATATATCCTGTCTGAAATGTGTGGAATAGAACTCGAAAGTGACAGAAGTAAAGTTTAAAAACAGACACGTAGAAACAATAAAAAATAAAATACTAACAATAATGATTTTTCTCAAGACTAAAGTGAAATTACAGTAAAATTAGTAAAACTAATTTGACACATTTCATCAATATATATTTTATTTATATTCTATTTTATTATGCCATATGTTCAGTAACACGCTTCATCTGACTAAGTACGCAGTGTAGGCTCTGATCCCAGTGCAGGTCAAGTGGCCTCTCAGCTCTAAAGCAAACAAAGCAGACGAGCCATTGCAGGCCACCAGGGTATTTCTGAGTTTGAGCTCGAGGACAATAAACAAACAACAAGAGGGGAGCAGAGATGCTGAGGCTCAGCTTGCTTCTCTTGTGCCTCCTTTTTCATCTGCATTTCAAATGTGAATAATTTCGGGGAGTTTGTGTTCAAGATCAGTGAAGGTGTTTAGGGGGAGGGAGGGGAGAGAAGGGCCCCAGGTCAATGGGTGCTTGTCTGAGTGTGGGAAGGGTCTCTGGTCCAGTAATCATGCAATAGAGCAGAGACTCACCCCAGAAGCCCCAGACACGCATGCAAAACATGATGAAATGGATGGAGAGGGTGGGCAAGAGGAGGTGTGGGAGAAGAGAGGGGAGTGAGCATGGAAAGGAGGAAAACAAATGGGAAATAGTAGAGCCAGTGTTGCCTATAAGACATATTCTCCAATCCCACCATGAGTATGTGTGTGTTTGTGGTGAAATTCTGCTGTCTGCAGGCTGGGGATGAATGAGGGAGACAGAAAGAAGCTAATTATTCATTAATGTCCTGCTTCCAGAGTCACCAAGGTCACAGCCACCTGTGATTCAGAATGAAACTAGTGACTCATGAAAGGAGATGAAATCAACAACAGGACACAAACAAAAAGACAGCGACAGTGAAGAAAATAGTCACTGAGACAGATGAAAACAAACAGCAGATTAAAAAAATGAAGAAACAAACAGAAAATAGGTGGGTGAGTGAGTGAGAGATGGTGAGGTAAGAAAACCAAAACAGAATCCAACACAGAGCAGAACAAAGGGAAAGAAAGGCAAAGTGAGTCAGAAGATGAATGGTGGTGTAACAGCAATGGCTATAGCCCATAAAAGGGAAACTATGTTGTAGGTACATAAATACACTTAGGGGAAATGTTGCTGTATATGACGAGCAGCAGTGCTGGGATTGTTATAAACATAACTTCCTCTCTATGTCTCACTCATTCTCCTTTCATGCTCACACACAGTTCTTCCAGAGAGTGAATGGGAGAATATTTGCAATCTAGGAAACATTGCAGCAGGTCCTGCATCACACTCCATATCAATTACTCACTGCTGTCAGTAATACTGAGATAGAGGTTTAATGGTGGGTATGAGAGGACCACTGAAGATGGCAACAGTGATGGTAGTAAAGTACCAAATGTTGCTAAATTAAAGGTGATGCCAGAGAAAATGAAAATGACAAATGCTATGACACAAAGATACACTGATGGAGATGATGATGATTGTGATGATACCTGCTGTCAGATTCTTTGCACTTCCTTTGGAGTGGTTTTATTCAATTGGCTTTTACAGTAAAACTAGCTGAAGATACGTCCTGTGTATTTTCACAGGTTCACATGTTCTTGGGAAATGACAGATATGTGTCACTATGGTGTTTGCAAAGTTCAGACATTAAGTGACAAAGATCAATAGTCCTCAGCAAAATGTAATGAGAGGTTGTTGTATGAGAGGTTTTTTGACCATTTGAGACTGTGTTTCTTCTATTTGATTTTCCTTAGTAAATCCTCCTGATTTCTGAAGCTTCATTTTTTGGGGGAAACGCTCCACTAAAGGAGGCAGTTCACACTGTACGAGAATTCAGAAGCAGAATTCATCTTAAATCCTAACTCCCAGTAAGGAAAGACTGCATCGGACTGGAGGTACATGAGGACAAATTCCCTCAGATGGTCAGAGTATGAGTTGGCCCAAATTATGCAGATTCACAAAAGAATTCAAATATGTTCAATTGTTCCTTAAATTAGGTCATACTGCAGGTCAAAGACTGCATGCTTGATAAAGCTTCCTTGTACACCAAGAAGCATAAAGCTTCCTAATAATGAAACTCTATGAATTACTCTGCAAACCACTAAAACCCACAGACGCACACATTTTACTGCTTGAGGTCTGAACCTTGGACAGGATGAGTAGAAACTATTCTACATCGATTACAAAGTAGAAAGAAATATTTTATTATTGTGGCAACAGCAACAGTAACAATGATAGCTATACCTGGGGAAAACTATCCCATGAGATAGGTGCACACCTGACACATTTCTCTTATGTGCAGGTGCTGTTTCATGCTCTCCACTTGCAATTATCATGGGTGGGTACACTCCCATTCCTCAGCAGGGTCTTGAGGGCCACTTGAACTACCTGGAGGGCTTGTCAGGGAGTTGTCATATCAATCCCTCCATCCATTTTGATCAAGTTCCCCATGACTTTGAGGAATTGGTAAACACTAGACCCGTTCTTTTCTTCTGATAGCCCCCCGATTGCCCCTACCTCCAGAAATTAGATATTGGCGTTTCACCAATGATGGGGACTCTTAAAGCACTGTGGATTTGGAATATTTTTTCAGATTGTCATATCAGGGAACTAAAAAAATACAGTGGAACAGGTTAGACAACAGGGGAAAAGATTGCATTTTTATATGTTATGAGTGGAGAGCAACTTTGTCTAAAACTCTCTTTTAGTGTGTTAAGAAGGTTTGTCCTGATTAGTCCCTCTCCAGAAGGCTTTCTTCTAATAGCATACTGCATTGAGACTTAGATGGCTCAAGGAGGTGATTGATGCCTTGGATGGGAGCTGTATCCGTGTGTGCAAAAGTGATGAATGACACACTTGTCTGAGAGTCAGAAGCACAGAGAGTCTTTGGAGTTTAAGCCTGCTTCTGTGTTAATGCCTCTATTAATATGTGGGTGTAAGATTTCATTTGTTTGTGTTCAAACAAGTTAGCATTCACTGTTTAAATGGGAGTGTTTATGACAGACAGTCTGGTGTGTGAGTGTGCGTGCATATGTGAGCATTTACGCCTCAGTGAGTGTGTAATGTGTGTAGATTTCTGGCAGAGAGAGGGCGTTTGAGCCCACCTACGTGTGTGTTCAAGTTTCTAATAATATATGAGGAAGGGTAAGCTGCTATGAATGTGTGTGTTTATACAAGCAAGTAAGCATATTTTTTTAGATGTGTGCAAGTTGCTAAGTTTGTCTCCTGAGGGGGCTTCCAGGCAGTAGGCAGGAGATGCGTTGGAGAAGGAATTTAATCTCTCCTCCAAATCCCTGGAATCCCTGTCTTTCAGAGGCAGGAGGTCACATCGCTCACTGCTCTGCCAGGAGAGACAGAAACAGAGAAAGACAGATGGAGGAGGCAAAAGGGATGGAGAGGGAGGATGAAGAGGAGGGGAGAGGGCGGGCTGGAAACACTTCCATGCCTTGGGCCTCTGGGACAAATTACACCAGAGAAGGGATGTCAATTATACTGTGTTGCTCTAAGACACAAGCATGCACGGATGCGCGCGCGCACACACACACACACACACACATACTATGCAAGTACACTGGCTAACATCTGACTCACAGGTCATACGCAACTGAGCATGAACAGATACACTTCCATAAAATTTTATTTTATGATTAAAACAGACAGAACACAAACATACATGCAATACACACACACAAATACACACCCACATTGAGAGTGTATTATTGAGCAATGCCCTTAAAGGATCCTGTCCTGCCCAGTAAGGATCCTGTCTGCTGTTTACGTGTGTGTGCGCTGTACAGCCTGTCTCAGGTTGAATTAAGTCTTCTTTCTTTTGAGACAGTGTTATGGCATTTCTGCTTTATTGGCCTGCATATATAGTGCAGCAGTGAGTGATGGGGAGGAGAGAGGAAGAGTGGAGGAAACAGAAGGAGAGGATGTGACAAAGGTTATAAACTAGACTCCACAAAGTGAAGAGGAAGGGACACTCATCTGAGTTCACCCAAGCCTGTAATTGTGGTTACAACATTTGTTAACATTTTATTTAGAAATATTACTTTCCACACATCTTATGACCAGAATGAAGTAGTTTATACATTCTGATGATCACTGTTGAGAAATCTTCTTCCTGAACTGAAACGTAGGGGCAAAATTAAATAGTGAACACTTTATCCAAAGCAAGATGAGACCTGAACCTAATTTAAAAACAGATTTTCTTCTCCACCTACATTACCAGCACTCGCAAAGGAGAAGAAAAGCCCAAGGGTTGTCCACTGTTAAAGGTCCACAGTACAACAACTAAAACAAACAAACAAACAAACAAATAAAACCCCCAAATATATAGCCCTTGAATAAAGTGTAACCAAAAGGAATTTCTTTAAAGAACAAACACTGTCAAAGTCTGCCATTCCTTGTTACATGATTGCGACCATGTAGGGTAAATTTTAGTGACAACTTTACAGGCTTTGTTAACCTATGTGTGATGCAGACTAGACAATAAAATCTCTCAGTGACAGCCTGAAACAATGCAGAGAGAGTGGCGGATGAATGGTATGGAGTAGCTAAGGTCTGATAAACATCTGGACATGTGCTGGAACCAGAGTGTTTACAGTGCTGCTTTAGAGGGCAATTTTCAGGATGTGTCTCACATGCCAAGTGTCAGGGTCAACACACACAGGTGCATGACTCGGCTGCACATTCTCTCTCACTCACACATACACAAACACACTTACAGGAAGTCCAAGCTCCATATCACAGAGGGGCTCTTGCACTATTGCTTTGGATGCATATTTAGTTAGAGGACCTGCCAGCCTGCTCATAGCCTACTGCTGAGGGCTGACTGACAAAGAAAAGTGTTGCAGTTTACTTTGGTGCTATGTGCAGAGTTTATGTTTACGTTCCCTTTTTAAGTCTCCGTAGGAACACAGGACCTTTTCTTTCAAATAACCTAGTTGTAGTTTGGTTAACCTTCATAATGGAGTCTTTGTTCCACAATGTCCTGTATGTTTGTAATTTTCAGAACTTTGTTTTGCTTTTGGCTTCACTAGTTTAAACACTCTAAACATTTGGTATTATTTTGCACAGTTGTTTTGGATGCTACTACACTTGATATACAATAGGTTCTGTTCGCTTGTTTGTGTAAAACATATGTAAATCTTGTAAAATACTTCCTGCTGCCCTTGTTAGACATGAACCTGCTGGTGAAGTGATCTGTCTAATTCACTTTAAGATTGAGATATGTTTGTAACCATTTGTAAAAACAACTCTAAAAACTGTTACACACCATGAATATGAAATACAAATATCCTTTTTATGTGTTTGTGTGTGTGAGCGCAGTACTATGTACAACAAAAGTGTGTAAAAGCACTGTGTGTACATTTATCACAGTTTGGGTCCTCTCTGCTGCTCAAATGTTTGTTTAAAGAGCATTTGTTCTAAATGTTTACATTTGTGCGCGTGTGCATCTGCGTGTGCACATGCCATTGCTGGATTGCAGAGCAACAGTGGAGCCACATGTTTGGTTTTCCTTCAGCACTCACCATTGACTGAAGGCTACCAACGAGGACAAACACTGAATATTTAGATTCATTTAATTTGTTCAAACTGCACCTATCAGCACAAACACACAGAGCACCCCAAAGATTAAACAACCAGTTTAGAGCTTGCTCTCTTTAATTCAAGGATCAAAAATATGACAATATACAGTACAAGATTTATTTCTTGCGTACAAGTTAAAAATACAGTATTTCAGGTAAATTTGTCTTTCAGGAGGTGGGAACTTAAAATCTTCTCTGGGAGCCATTTCATGATTAGCTTGGTTCTGCACACAGAAAATAGTTAGCTGCTCTTTCGCTCTGTGACACACACATTACAAATAAATAAAGACACAAGTCCCACATATTTAAAACAAAAACTTGATGACTAACTTTTAATTCAATCACAATATGCAGATTGAAAACTTGATTTCTCTAAAAAGTCAAAACCTTTTCAGTTATGTTGAAAACTTAAATGGTGCCTAGCCTGCTACATCTATGATGACTTTAGGCTTTTAACCATGAAGCTTTATAAACTACCTGTAAGGACCTAAGTATAGATACATTTGTTGGAAATAACTCATCACACAGTCTCGCAAGTACTTGTCCTGATGTCTTTTGATGTATTACGACAGCCCTCTATATGTGTTAAACGGTGCAGTAGGCCCCCACTGATTCTTTTCTACTGGGCAAATGACATTTGATAACATCCACCCAATAACAGAATAATACAGTTGTGATTTTAGCTTGATATTACCTTGGTTTTGAAAGGGATGAAAGAGATTGCATTATGTATTCTAATTATCTGAATACACAGCAGAATCCTTGGAGGAGACTATTTGATCCACTGACTGAATTTAAAATACCCAAACTGACTCATTTATGTTTTTAACATGGAAATATACACAGACCGGTGTTGTGTGAACAGTGAGTGTTGTTGTTTCCCAGGAACAGCGGGGAACAAACTCAAAAAGCCATCAAGTAAGAGGATTTTAGAAATTACAGAAGCATTCTATCTTAAAATGTAATGAGAGAATCTCATTCAACTTACTGAATCCCAACTGCCCTGAATGCCTATTTATTGTTGTCAAAATCCAGTAGGATTTTGTTCCATTAAGGACAGATACTGTGGCTAATCCTAGGTCAACATAATTTTTTAGCACCCTATCTGTATCTACTTCTGTATATAGTTTGTTGTAGATGAAGCTTTCCTCTTAGCACAGTTTAAAAAAAAATCATTTCTAATGGGCAGAATTAGCAGGCGCTGCATTATGATGGGTATCACAGTTTCTCTATATTCTATCTGAAGCAACAGTACAGCTACAGTCCCTACTTGCCCTGCAATTGTCAACTGAGTCACTGGTGAAGTTTAATGTAGCTGGTTAGTGAGTGTAGCAGTCGTTTCAAATAACTTTCAAAAAAGAAAAACAAGAGTATGAAGTTACTCCACACAGCTTCTGTGGCAGAATCCCAGTGTTTCATGATCACATTTCCACTGTTGCTCCAAAAGTCTAAAACTGAGCATTGCTCATCCCTGGATCCTGGATTTTCTCATTTTATAAACGTCTGGCTGCCCTGAAGCAATCAGTCAGAGGAGCTTTTCTGCCCTCTTGTGCTCCTCATGAACATTGACCTCATGTATGTTGCAGCTGTAAACACAACTCCTCGGGGTTATGTCACTTTCTGGTTAGGAAAATATCCACGGAACTTATCTGGGTCATATCTAACGTTTCATGTTTATTAGCTTCCAGCCAATAAACACGAGACCTAGCCCTCTCCTGTTAATTTTTGGACATCCTTTCTGTATCTACGATCACCGAGTTAGCTGTTTTGCAACATTTATGTTTGAAATTTATATTTGAAATAATTATGCGTGGGGTAAAAACCATGCTATCTAAAGTGATGCTCTCACCATTTTTATTTTAGAAGTCAAAGATAATTTCTACCACGGACTGTATATCGAAGTGGACTTAAATGTCATGGTGTCACCCATTGCTTGAGTTTGGAATTATGGCCATCGCCATCTTGGTTATTAGAAGCCAGAAATGACCATATTGGGATGAAATGGTGGCGATGCCATGGATATGCATTCTTACACCTCTATTCTGATTGATGGTTGCTGTGGTAGCAACTTGTCAATCACAAAGTGGCTTAAAACTTATGCTAATTTACTCTTCATGAGACCACTCTTTTGAAAACAACTTGAAACAAGCAACTGAAGTCAAAAACTCATAAATGATTGCCTGGGTAATCAATCAAATGAGAAGTAGAGTCATTTTCTAATAGACTTCTACAAAATCTGACTTCTTCTTACAACTGGTGGAGATGCCCTTCTACATTCACGCAACATTTTCGACAGATCTGTTGGAGACAGTCCACATGATGCTGCAGGGCTGCAGGTCTATACAACACACTATGGGTTATGTTTACATACTCTGGTATGGTAAGGTCTCTGAGTGCCATTACAATGAGCATATAATGTTACATGTTTGGGTGAGCTTTAATGACTTTTTTCCTGAATCATCTGACCTCCTGACCATAAATAACTTGTGCATTGTGGATGGAAATACATTAATTAGATTGCCTGGTGTATAAAGCATTGTACAGTATCTTGACAGGCTTCACTTTGCTTGTCCTGACAAAGTGAAGACAGAGAAGCAAAGCTGGCCTTTCTGGTCTGAATAACAGTGGCAGTGTTTTTTTAAGATAAGTACCCTACCCCTCCCCCATTACTTCTCTGGGTTTCCCTCTCTCTTCCTCCAAGTGGGTGATGCAATGATATCTCTTGGCAGCGGATGTGGGAGTCTTCTGCCCTGTGGTGCCTCCTCATATCTTATGGTGCTTGTGTTCTCCTCATCATTCGTTTCCCTTTACCCACCCTCTGCCTGCAAACTGCTGTCTTCCTCTCCTCTCTCACTCCCTAAAGATGTTGCCTTTAATTGGCATTCAGCTGTCAACACAGATTCCCTCCAAATGAGTTTTCTTCACCTCTGACCCTTTGACCTCGTGCTCACTTGCTGCTGCTCTTTTCACATTCCCCCGACTGGCCACTGCATATAAAAAAAAAACACTGACCTTTCGCCTTAGGTTAGCAAAATTTCACTTTGTGCCCAGTTTGTTTGTCTTTCTTTTCATTGTGATCCCCCTTTCCGTTTCTTCCACTTCCACTATCAAGGGCTTAAAAATACCTACCCTGACCATGGTTTCTGCCCCCACCCTCTCGCATCTCCCTCCCTCCTTCCCTTTCTCTCTCCCTCTTGTGAGTCCTGTCAGTGTCTCATTGTGTTCTTGCCAAACTTGTCGCCAAGTTGTTGGATGAGCAGAGCCAACTCTCCAGCAGCCTGGGACTTCTCCTCCAGGAGCTCATAACGGAGGCTGGAAATGTCTTGCTTGATCTCCTTCAGTTCACCTACAACACACGGACACATATGCAGGTAAGCAAGGGCCAGGAAACTGCGCTATAGTTTGCACATGTGAGTATATGCAGTGCAACCTTATTTCATGGACTTTATCTCACACATACAGACACACACACACACACACAAACTCCTACCTCCTGTCTCTGGCTTCAGTCCAAACATTCATACACACACATGCCCTGAGAAAATAATGTCACCATGAGAGTGGGCCTTAATGAAGAGGGAATCGTTACCTTCATTGACTTCATCGCTTTCTCTGTCCACTTGAGCCTTCAGGACATAGCGCTTAATCAGGCGCTTCATGATATTCTATGAAGAGGGGAGGAAAGAAAGACGATTAAATGGAGAGGAAGTGACGGGGGTGACGTGACAACGCTTAGTGAAGAGTGGTAGAGAAGTGTGTCTCAGAGACTGTTTATGAAATGTTGAGTATTGATCTGCAGCCACCAAGGAGATCCTGCAGCGGTCACCAAGGCTTAGGCATCCAATCTCTGCATGAAGGAAATCTGGATGTGGGTCAATAATTGTCACCACACATACAGCACACATACAAATGTCTAATCAAGTGACATCTCAATGCTTAGTGCGATGTCTACACAAACCGGTAGAACAAAGCATGGTCGACCAGTGGAGGATGTGAAGATTTCCCTCAGGGCAAAAGGTGAAGGGCAGAGCAAGAGCAAGAGCAAGAGCATCTCATCCTTCCTCAGTGTGATATTTTCAGCTCATCTCCCTCAAACAGCTCATTAGAGGCATTTTCAGCTGTATTCCGTTGCCTTCTTTTTCTTTTTGCCATTCCTCATCTTCCCCCTTTCACTCGCAATCACTTGTTCATTCCTGCCTTCCTTTCAGTTGCTGTGCTTTCATTCGAACCCTTTTTGAATTCTTTCCTCTCTGCTGTTTTCTGGCTCATCTCCCTGCCCTCATCTCTTTTCCTTATCTCTGTCTTTCCTACGAGTTTCTCTTTACCTCCTCCACTCCTCTCATTTTCTGTCTCCTTTTCTCTCCTCCATCATATCACCTCCCAGCTGGCTCCACTATATTCCTCAGTCTGAATGTTTCTCTCTCTCTTCTCTTTTACTCTTTCTTTTGCACTTTTTTCCAACCATCCTCTGCTCTCTGCCTTACCTGATATCTGGTTGGGTGTTTTCTAGATTTTCTAGGGACGAACTCCTCTCCTGGGCATGGATAAGACCTGAAGCGCTCATCCTGTTGCGACAGTGCAGTACAGACAAAAGTCCAGTGTTAACGTCACATTTTAGGGTTGAGCAATCTTCTACAATGGAAGCATTTGACAAGGGTGTTAAGGGAGGCAACACACTGCCAAAACAAAACAGCAATGAAAGGCAGGGCTTAGTGTTTATACCCAGCCCTTGCAGATATCTTCAAAGAGAAGGCAATGAGAATTGACAGCATCACTTGACCAGAGTGAATCTCTATTAACTGACTTTGAGATGCTGGCCACCTTCATGACCTGGTTTTTAGCTTGTGTGTGATTTCAGTGCTGCAGTGTTAAAATGAGTTTCAACTTAAGTGTGGAAACATGAAACTAGCTAATACCTGACATGCAATAAAGCTGTGAAGGTTTGGAGGTATTCTCATTAGTGTTAGCAGAATAATATAAAAATGTAATAATAACAAGTTTTTTCTGAGGAATAACTGACATTCTGGCAAGGTTGAAGGCCTGAGAAAGACAAATTGATTTCATTATCAGTGTTAAATAATGTTTGATTTACCTCAAAGAACTGTTAAATGGCTGAAAAATTATGAATATGCAGCATGAGTAGTACTTACATATAGACACTGGTCAAACATTTTACAAGGGGGTGGACTCTTGCCATAAAAAGCAAAAAAAAAAAGAATTCAAAGAGGTTTAGCTGCATTATGAAGGGTGGAGAAAATCCATAACGAGTAATTGGATTTCAGTTGCCTACAGTAGAGACTATTTAGGTCTACATTCATTTGTGCTCTTGTAGATTTTATAATCACATTGCTGAATTATGTTTTTTTTCATTTTGCAGAGAAAGAAGAAATATTCAGTAATTGTTTGAGGACTCTGTAGAACAGAGAACACCTACTGCAAACACAAATGACTTGCTATAGAGAGGCAAATTAATGTTTTTATCTACGCACTGCTTTATTGAACCACACGACCAGATGGCAAATACTGTTTCAGGTTCATGTGAATCTTTTATGCAGAGGTTCTTCCAAAGCCCAACAGACAAAGCTTAATTCTCTTTGTTGTGTACTCTGTGATCCAGTCCCTATCAATAACCTGCTTTGTTGGCCTCTGCTGCCTCCATTTAACTGACCCATTTCAATCCATTTTTTTTGTTTTTTGCTTTTGGCAAAAAAATTAATTGCCTTAATTACCGTGAATATATGAAAGACATATTCACTGAAGGACCTGAGTATAGTATGCAAGTAAACATACACACAGAAATACTGAACAAACATGTGACGGTGTTACTCTTTTTACGCTTTTTCTTAATTATGCAAACATTCATTAAGCTTCTCTCAAGAACACATGACCCATGCAATAAAACTGCATACTACCTACTTGGCTATCTTTCTGAACATACACTGCTTTGAAACTAATATAATTAGTCTTGATTCAGTCTCGCATGAGACACACAGACCAAAGAATAAAATATAATATCTGTGTATGAAAGAGTGTATTGTCATCTCTAAATCTCATTTGACATTCTTGATGCTGCTCTGTGATCAAATATGAGCTTATGTATTGATCGCTTGCTGCGTCTGCTTGTCTTTGCAGTTAAACTGTCAGAGCTGCAGAGAACTTCAGGAGCTCACAGAGGCAGCAGGGTGTAACCCATCTTGTCCCCATTCGAAACCTGCCCGGACATTTGAGCAGACGCAGGCAGATCCAATGGCCTGACTAATAGCTTAGCCAAGGCGCTGAGGTGAGCCATCTGAGCCAAGGAATCAGACAGAGGAAATGCCTGTGGACAAGGCCAGCGCTAAGATTGATTCTGTGTTAAATGGCCTATGCTATTTTCCTCACACAAGACTTTCTTTTCATTACAGTGATTTTATTTAGATGGACAGCCCTTGAGAGGGAGACAGTCTTAGCAGAGTGCCATCTGAACACACTGTACATATTATATATGCTGACAATTCAGTAATTGACAGGCACACTGCAACCAGTTGACCCAGACCTCTTGATAAAACCATTGTGGATGGTTCTGCATGCTACTGAACTACTGAGCTTAACCTTGAACGCAAGCAAAGACAGTGAACTTAAGGTGATACAGTTCAAAGACCATTAAAAACTGTTGATTGTAGCTTGTTTTTCTGTGTACATCACAGACTATATGGAGCAATATATTTTTAGTTTGCATCTTTAATTTATCAGGAGAGTTCCTCACACTGACCTTGGCCTGTGAGTTTAACATGCCCAACTCCACCTCGCTGTTATGGTGATGGCTATTGGCCTTGCAGAGCCGTATCAGGCAGGACTTGATGCGGAGGACCAGGTAGTAGAAGGACTTCGGGCTGGGAACCAGGTTGAAGGGGGCGGGCAGGGTGCGTCCCTCATCGAAGTAGGAGAGCCACAACTTGGCTCTGGCAAACTTCCATTCCACATCGGCATCCTCCTGCAGAGACAAACACACAGACACACAGGGTGTGAGTGAAATAAGCCCAGCTGGTAAGAAAGACAGTTATTCACTTTTATTCTTGAACTATTGTGGGAAAAATAATCTGTTAACTCTAATCTGTTAACTAGTTCACTTTAAATCAAGTCACCAATCAATAAAAGCTATTTCAGAATAAATTAATTAAAATGTAACAACATGTAATCACATGAAACTGTTGTTGCAAGTTTGGGCAAATATTTGTTGCTCTATAACTAATTATCATAATTACAATTACCTTTGATTGTTATGAGAGAAACAAGAATCAAACCAGAGGATAGCAATATTCTGCCAGGGAGAACGGAGCAACATATCCACTTCATGTGTTAAACTTGCTTTCACTTTGCTATCCAGAAAACAAATAAATAAAAACTGAAAATCTATCCATCTACCAGTTCTCAGCAGTTTTCTTTTTGTCTTGGTGGGATATAGCAAGAGCAAAAAAAGCAGCTCAGATTCTTTGCAAAAAGGTGAAAATAATATTATTGTTTTGATTTCATTTTTTGTGACAAACCTTTCAGTACGATTCTGCTTCTTTTTGTTTTCAGTGTTTTTGTTTTGCCACTGTATTGATCTTTTACGACTTGCGGTATTTTCAACTCCCTCTCTAATACTCCTGCAGGCACCGAGGTGATCAAACAAAGATCCTTATTGACTTGTTGACAATATTATAGCCGTTCTGTACTGAATTATCATCTTTTACCTCTATCTCCTGGTATGAGCTGTTAATCATAGCAATCAGCATGTTGAGAAGGACGACCACCATCGTAACATTGTAGACTCCATATAAAACGTAGCCAATGTTCTCTATGAACTTGTGGTCGTACTTCAGCACCACAGAGATCACTTCAGACAGCCCGAAGATCGACCAGAAAAGAGTCTTAAAGCTCTCCTCCACTCTGCAAGGAAGAATAGGGAAAACAGAACATGGCATTGAATACACACATAAAAGCCCACTGTGTTAAACACATGGGCAGGTACGCGCACACACACGCACACACACACACACACACACACGCACGCACACACACACACACACACACACACACACACACACACACACACACAAAAACAGAAAATGCATTTTAATGTTGTGGGGTTTATGAGGTGGCACTGATGAAATACCTGATGAGTCATGTCCAATTTGAACACATTATCCCATTTATCTCTCTCTCTCTCATACACACACACACACACCTACTCTTGCAATTACACACATTCACCACTGCACATACGCACACCTGAAAACATACCAGACTTTGTAAAACAAATCAGGAAATGACTCAACTTTCAGCATTTGAGCGATCATTTGGTTTAGGGAAATCAGTTCATTAAGTCTGTAGCCTTGCCCTGTGTCGACCTTTACACAAAATAGATTTTGGGACATCACTGCAGTTAATAGGAAAACAATAAAAAGTTTCAATCCATAACTTGAAATGAATAGGTATGCAGCTTTTTTGGGGGGGTGTATGCAAAGAGATGAAGCCAAACCATTTCAACCCATGCTTCATTAAGCTCATTCAAAGCACTCACAATTATAGAACTTCCTGGTGGCCAAATGAGCTTTCTTTAGTTTAATTTGAATGTCATTGTGTATTGAATTTCTGACAGTGTTCATTGTAGAGACACCAGACAGCTACTGTGGTTCTGAAGCACCACTTTTCCCCCTGACATTTAGATAAATCAAGCACTGGATCAGAGATCATTCTCCGGACCCGGTCAGGTGACATGAGGCAAAACAGCATAAAGCTGCAAAACTTGTTAACATTGGCATTCAGGTACATGTCTGTTGTTAAATATTCTCTGAGTGGCAAGCATGGGCTTCAGATGACAGAGAGGGGAAGCACAGTAGGGAGGAAGAGGCTGCTTGGTTGGATTGCTGGAGGGCCTGCAGGTGGAAGGAGGCTATGGGGAGAGAAGATCTGTAGGCTCCTGGTCTGAGGCTGTAGGCGTCTTCCAACTTAAATTCTTTCAAAGGGACACGGTTTCATTGGCAAGCAGAGAGCTAGGTGAAGGCACAGAGAGAAAAACACACTCTCATATGCATGAAAAGCCACAGACAGACACAAACACAAACACACACACACACACACACACACACACACACACACACACACACCTCTCTTTCTTTCTCAAACACATGAAAACAGAGACTCCTCTGGGTACTTCAGCTTTAACCTTTCTGGAAGAAACCAAAACACACTCTTTAACCTTCAAGACCAGATCTGTATGTGTTCTCTCTCTCTCTCTCTAACTCAGCTACAAAACATCAAAGTGCTAATAATATTCTCTGCCTTTATCCAACACATTTCCTTGAAAAATACATTGTTTTGTTTTCTAGGAAAACAAATACCTACACACTGAGCACTACCACCAGTTAAAAACAGATTGTTGAGACTGTAATTACCTGGATATTGAAAATCTTCTTTATTGTCTCTTGTATCATGTTCAGCACAGAACTACTGTAGCTCATTAGAAACACCCCTCAATACTTCCTTTATGAGCCTGGGTTTTGGGTACTTGCCTGCAGTCACTATCTCCTGTGCATTTACCTCAGTTGAATTACATGATTAACCCTCTGTACAAATCATATATTAACAGCTTTTAGCAGGTAAAGGTAAAACAGGTAAAACAATGTCTCTCATGAACTTTCTTGCATGGATTTCTTTGCCTTAGCATGCATTGACAGCATGTATTGACAGTCTGCTCACCTGCTAATATGCTAAATCTGCTAATATGACAGAAGTCCCAGATGCTAACCTGAATGTCAATAGTTTGAGTTTGTAAGGTCATTGTACTGAGGGCTGAACACTGTGAGCCAAAGACGTATTTGTTCGCATGAAATCAGTCACTAAACCACATAAGGCTCTGCCCCAATAATCTTAAAGGCACTGAAAACATACTTTGTCAATCAGTGTGATACTGAGAGTGAAGGGGTCCTTCATGAACACACAAATAATCTAATATGTAATATTTGAAATATGGATTTAAATTCGGGTATTCTTCCTCACATTCACTCCAGTTTGACAGATAGTTACAAGGCTGTTAGTTCTTGGTATTTAGAAACAAATACTTTCATTGCCTCCAAATTATTTCTTATTTCTGCTACTGTTATAGAACAACACACATATACACTGATAAGTCAAGAAAAAGCCAATTACAGTAAGTCAAAACAATAAAAAATATAAGTTCAATAAAACACTGAAAAAGACCCGGCACAAAGCATATACCCATACTGAGACATTTTCTAACTACAGTACATTGAGAAATAACCATCTCTTTTACAGTGAGCAAGGAATGCAGGGGCAGGTAGATGCCAAGACATTATATGGCATTGTGCCATCAGGCACCAGAGGCATGTATGAACAGAAACATATTCATATGTATTAATAGCAGTTCTGCAGTGGTTTTCATCTTTGTGCTGCTCTAATAGGTGGCCTAGGCATCAGAGTGCTGCAAGACTAGCAGAGAGTGAAGGCTGTTATCAACAATGCCATCTTCTCACTCACTATTCACGTCACACATATCCACCAGCATATCTTGCAATCAGGAGAGCCGAGGAAGGTGATTTTAGCAGACTTGCCTTGAAAAACTGTTATTTTGAGCGTTCTCTCTTTAAATAATGTCTCATCACTTATCCGAAGCCTCTCTTACAAGATAAAAATACTTCCCCTGGCTTTGAAATAACTGACAAAACATAAAAGGAGACAATTATGCCATATCCCAATTATCTTCTTCATCAAAATGACTTTGTCTTGCAGGTCTTCTTCCCACCCGTGTGAAATGCTCACTCGATTTAGACTTTCATGTTCCCAAAATGTGTGTGGGAATACCTATGAAGGGCTTTGTTCCAGGCAACTTTAATGTGCCATTAAACCAGACTCTCGCAGGAACAAATGTACACACACAATTAAAATTACACACTCACCACACAGCAAACTAATCATATACACACTTCATCTGTTTGTCTTAGCAGATTGTTTTCTTTTATAGAAAGCAACTCCCAAAAATGTGCCTGATATTTATGTGTTGGCAGTGTTACCGACCATTCGTACAGCACCATCTGAGTCAGCCATGTACTAATACACATGGCTACATACATTACACCTTCTCTCCTCTATCCACAAAGCTCTGGTACAAATGGAATATGAATACAACTATATTTCAGAGTAATGGGTCTTCTTCTATATTGGATAATGTTGACTCATGTGCAGCTGGTGCTGCTGTGAATAATCATTTGTTTGGCTCACCTTGTTTTCTGCTTATTTAATTCCCTGAAATCATTGTGAGGTGCCTCTCTGGGAGGATGTGCAATTATTAAAAATCTACAATTTATCCTTGGAGATCAACAACATTGATAAATTTGAGTTTACTTTTTTTTCGCTATTGTCAGCTGAGGTACTGGTCATGTGTGTATTATGCAATAACCCATGAAATAAATGAGAGGCTCAGTGCTCTGGATAATGGAAGATTTTTTAACAATGGAGGAATAAGATTAATCCATATCAAACTTGTGTGTGTGTTTTATAACAGCATTGTACAGCAGGCAGTGAATCAGCAGGGACAGTGGGCATCTGGAGACAGAGATGGACAGTGTGTTATTATCTGTTATTAAGATTGGCAGCTCCCAATAGGCTGCACACAACATGACGGCTTCACACACATACACACACGCGCGCACACACTCATACACTTACACAAACTTCACTTACAACATGGTGTGTGTGTGGGAGACTGGTGAGTCACCTCGGCTCCGCAGGAGCAGTCCAAACCCAATCACCGACAGGCCCAAATCAACCTCAACCCCCCCCAGAGACGTGCTCTCAGTCTCTCTCCAGCTCTCTTGCTTTATGTTTGTCTCTGTCTTTGTTTTAGCTTCTCTCTCTCTCTCTCTCTCTCTCTTTTGCTACCATCTCTGCCTCTAGTTGGTTTTCTCTATCTCTCTCACCCATTTTCTCATTATATTCCCATTGCCATTGCTTTTATATCTTTCTCTGCATCACCCTCCCATTCTCCATCTCCTCCTCCCTTTTTTTACACTCTTTCCATCTTTCATCCAAACAGCTTTTAGCTATTTCTGTCACTCAATCTATTTGTTTCGTTTATGTTTTTTTTCCATTATTCCGCCCCTTTCATATAGTTCTCCTCCTTGTTTAATCCGCAACAATACTCTCAAAAATGGCAGAATGTAAATGTTAATGCAAATGTAGACTTTGTCAACAGCTGGACCCTGCTCTGTGTCTCTCCTTCTGCCCTTCAGTCATTAGAAAGATATTAAATTTCGTCTTCTTGATCACCTCTTTTCCTATTTTTCTCCTCTCCTCTCCTCTCCTCCTTCCCATTAGAAAGACTAGTATTCAGACAGACAGGCAAATTTAAACGAAACATCTTTAAATATTAAATTGAGTTTAACTTTCTATCTCTCGCACCAAAGGAGCTGTCACCATGACAACAGCAGGGGCCTTGCCCACCTTGGCTTTTAATGAATGAATGAATGAATGCTGAGGGGGGCTTACTAGGGAGAATCCCAAGAGGTGCCTGCCTGCCTGCCTCTATGTGTGTGTCCGTGTGTGTTTGTGCATGTATTTGATAGGGAAACAAAGAAGGACGGAAAGAGAAAGGGGATTTAAACAAAAACTGATGCGTGTCTCATGAGTGTGCCTTTTTTATGAGTGTGTTTATGTTTGCGTGACAGACAGCGGGATACAAACTGAGGCAGAAAGAGAACAGTGCAAACTGAAGCTGTTTTGTTGCGTGTCTTCAGGCAAGTTGTGAGAAAACTCTTATTAAGTGGGGAATGCAACACCACAAGACGAGCAATTAAGATTGAATTAAACTCAACATTGCTATTTTTTAAAAAAATTGCCTGCTCCCACACTATCTATGTACATTTCTGTGTCTCTGTCTATCTATGTTGTCTTTCTCTTTGCATAATATGCAGCAAAAACCAATGAGCTGGGACTGATTTTAGATTACACCCATGTGCATTATGAGTTAAATGATGAATCTGATGATGAATTTTGTTTTTGTTTTTATTTCACTTATTTCCACAATAAAACAGTTTTAGATTTGGAAAAGTTAACCTTGAAGCAACTGAATAGAAGGTAGAGTCACAATGTAGGAAGAACTTATATTTTCTATCGCATCTTAACAAAACAACACAAAAGGTGTTTGCTCGTGGCCTGTGGCTGACCATTAAGATTCTGTTTTGGCCTTCCAAGGGAAAGATTTTGGGCACTACTGCTCTAAAGCTATTGGTCCAAGCATTGACATTTAAAAGCCCCTACTGGTCACGCTGCATGAATGCATTCTTTTTCTGTTATTTTTATCCCTCCCTCCTCTCAGTCTGTCTCGCCTTAATTGTAATTGTATCTCTTCTCCTGATTTTGACATTCAGATGTGCTCGACTGCTAAAGGCTGAACACGACACCTCTGCCTGGCATTCAGAGCTAATAAATTCCCTCTTTTGCTCACCCAGACAGTGTATAGCATCTCTTTCTCTCTCTGCTCTCCAAGCCATCACTTAGCCTCCCTTCAGACCCTGTCTCTCTCACAAGCAGCCCTGTCCTCGCTGCCACATTCCAACTCTACCCTTCACTCTTGACTCTCGCTCACACCCTTTGTTTTTTTCTTTCTTCCTCCTGACACTCTGCGTCTGCATCTTCATCTCTGCATTTCTAAGCGCCATCCTCTATCCACCCCACTCTTTTCTTTTTGAGTCCATGCCCTCTCTCTCTCCATCTCCCTCCATTTACATTGCATTACATGGCTCTGTCCTTGGCTTTAATCTGATATGATTCCTATCTCGCCCGTACAGTCTCAGTGCTCATTGTGTCTTTAAATTTAATCATGTGTCTCAAGTATGAAAAGAAAGCCCATTGTAAGAGTCATAATTATGAATGTAAAAATGTATCTTTAAGATATATTGTGTTGCCTGGATACAAAAGAGGCAATCTCATCAGACGGTATCTTGTATATACAGTTGGGTGGCACACATATGCTATGGAGTCACACATAGCACACAAAGTACTCCTCTTGCCTCACAACTTAAGTGTAACATTTGGGTTGGTAGAGTGAGCAATGTTTTTTTTTCAACCTTTCAACCTTTCAACCTTTTAACCTTTCAATTTTTGGTGCTGAGTTTTTGAGTTTTTGACTGTTGTCTTCTTCTACACTCCCAAATCTACCTCAACACAAGACACACAAAGCCATCATGTAGCAAAATGACTTATTAACTCTAACCAAACCTTTCTAAATGCTTACTGGAAAAATGTGTGCGGCCTAAATCTGTGCTGAGCCTGTGTGGCTGTCTGTTGCTCAGTCTGTTTGACCTTCTCTCATCCGTCCTCATTCTCTCTCGCTTCTCTTTCCTCCTTTGTCTATGCATCCTGGCCAGTCTACCACATTTTGCCTGAACAAACAGTCAAGCCAAAAACACCCCCAGTGTGCTGATGCATCTGCATCTCTCCCTGTGGTTTCTCTTCTTATCCTGCATTCCCTCCTCTTTCCCATGGATTTTATCTTCTTATTTTGTTGCACTGCTGTTAGTCATCCCTGAGATTGTGCCAATATTTTAATTTATATATATTATAGTATATATCATTACTAGTTAGAATAAAATAATATAACAATATATGCAGCAATATAAAGATAGATGTTTTTACACATCACTCCTCATTATGAATTTCATTTTTACACTGCCCAGAAATATGCATATCTTTGACCTCTGACTATTTCAAATCACTTTCCTTATTTATCTATCTCTCCTTTTCTCTCTGCCCTATCCCTCTCTGTCTGTCTGTCCCTCTGTGCGTTGCTGTGTCATGCATGGTTGACTTGAACATGGAGACAGGTCCACTGCTCCACCAGCACTGTCCAAATCAGAATCCTGATAAGCCTGTGTGTGAATTGATCTGTACATAAATGTTTGTTTGCAGACCTAAGCACCTGTTATAGCATATGCAAAGATTACAAACATTGAGAGTGAGAATGTGTGAACGTTTGTGTACCTGTGTGCCCCGTGTGTGTGCCACTGCTAAAGTCTATTTGCACATTTGAGAACATTACTGTGTGGGCACTCAACAAAGAGCATGTGGTGTGTGTGTGTGTGTGTGTGTGTGTGTGTGTGTGTGTGTGTGTGTGTGTGTGTGTGTGTTTTTTTAAGCGTGTGAGTCAGATAGCCGTCTGAGAATTTGCGCCTCTGGGGAATGGGTATGCAAGGCTATTACTGCTCAGTCTTCATTAAGCCCTATCCAGCTGTGCATTTATGTGTATATGCATGTGGGTTGTGGCTATTGTGCATGATTCTATATGTGTGTGAGAGAGTGATATCCTCCTCCTCACTCCTTCACTACATCCCACCTCTCACCCTCCCCCTTCTCTCAGCCCAAGTGGCCCCTCCTGGGGTATCATTACTACCTCCACCTGGCTCCCTCCTCATCTTCCTGTATCAGAGCTATCAGACCAGCCTTTCTTCTGCCCTCCATCAAGCATGCCCTCTCAGATAGCTTAAGTCACACAGCCCACACACACAGAGAACTGAGCACGAGCACACTCTTACATCCATACAAACACATGTCCTCTGCTGGGTGACAGTGAAAAAAGAGCTAGACATGAGATTGTTCTTTAGAGAATTCACAATTTGCCTACACCACAGGCAACACCATTATAAACACTTGTACCAAACATATTGCAGTCACATTTACTAATTGAATTGAGTGCTGCCAGAGAAGAAACATGTAGAGACACAGAAATGAATCACAGTGAACCGATTTAAAAATTCACAAAGACATTTTCTAGAAAATATTTCAAACAACACTGTTGATTAGACTGACACAACAAATTTGACACAGTACATACAAAAAATGCATTACTGCACAGTTCAGTCCAGGCATTTGCTCAATAAACCATTTCACAGACAGGTTTAGATTTAAAGTCAGACTGACCCCTGGTGGCGTTACTGACAACAACAACAGAATTCAAGGGTTTCCTGTTAAAAATCTAAAAAAATATCTCCGTGGATCTCCAACAGTAGGCAACTGGAAAAACATCATTAGAGCACCAAGGCAGCTCATTGAGAAAGAGGAATTCAGAAACATTTTGTTGCCTGCTTCAAAGAACAAAATAAAAATAGATTCAGTTAGACGTTGTTGAGCAGAAGTAGTTTCTATTTTTACCACGGCTGTGTAAACGCCGACTTTTTAAATCAGCCTTGATGTTGATCTCTAAAGCAGAGAGAAATGAGAGAAAGAGTGTGTAATGCTGATGATAAGGCAGTACCATCTGCAGGGCCCGGGGCCTTTTCTTTACTTGTCCTTTGCTTTTGGAGAAGTCTTCATTATGTCTGACTCTCGGGTTGTGACCACAATCTCTCTGACTGTCCATTTCAACTCCATTAGACTCTGTTTCTACCTGTCTATCTGCTATTCTGCCTGTTAACTCTGTCTCATGCCACTGCTCTGTCTGTCTGCTCATCACGTTGCCTGGATCTTTGGCTCCATGTGGGCAGCCAAGTAGAACTCAGAGCCTCTAAGACCCCTGTGCCGGGGCTCAGCAGAGGAGCTACTGTATATGCACAGCACAGAGGTGCAATGTAAGTCAGCATGGGAAAGTAGAGTCCTGGCACTAGAAGTCCAATCACACACCTTTTATCATCAGTGATTCCATCTAAGGTGAATGCTCAGCAGGTCATAAAGTTGTAAATTACTCCCTGGCTTCACATACCACAAAGGTGATAGGAATATGTTAGAATAATGGTAGTGAAACATCTGGTGCACTTAAACAAACAACTGAGGCTGCACAAATGTAACATAGACTGGTATATTGCGGTTTTGCACATGGTATTTGGTGCTATGTACATGTATGCACCCTATCATCTATTTAGGTATATGAAATACTATACCATATCAAGGGGGTAGTAATTGTAAACTAAGCTTAGTGACACACACACCCCAATAGTTACAAATTATGTTGCCTCTCACTGGTTGGCTGTTTGTTTTAGCAGTTAAGTTGAAGTTAAGTGTCTGTTCATCAAGGACTGTCATATGAAGATGCAGTTACTATTTTGGGCCTTTTTTTGGACAAATTAGCTTCATCCTAAGTTTGCTGTTGTTTTATTTTGAAATACATAGTTACATACATTCCTACTTTTTAAAATTCCTACAGCAGGAGGGGAACTTGGATACAGACAAAACAACTGGACCAAAGAATATGCGATTCCAAGCAGGTCTGCAGTGCATCAAACTACTGTGTGGTTTAAAAGGAGCACTTTGAACCAGAAAAAGCAAACAGGGGAAAAGCATAAGATTAATGCTTTTGCTTAGGAGACAGATGTCGACATCTGGCAGCAGTTTGTCATGGTTGAAAAGCCTGTTAATACAAAATTAACTGAGGGCAAGAATTCAAGTCACATCCTAGACTGTGTGTTCTGTGCTGATAAGAACAACCTGTAAGGTAAATTATCGAAAAGAGGATAAACAAGACCATCACGCTTTTTTTTTATGTAGGTTGTTTTTGAATGTGTTTTGCTTTAAGCTGGTGGGATAACTGGTTATCAAACACACCAAAAAACTCTTTAATCAAACACCAAAGAGTCTTTAGCCTAGGCTCTCTTGCAACTATGAAGTGTGGGCATTGACATACCAGATTGAAGACTGCAAGTTCTCTTTAGTTAGTATAAAAAAAGAACAGTGTATGACAATGTCATTAAAGATCAACCTGATATGCATGTTTTACTTGACTGGACTAAGCTAAAATGGTGTCATATGTTTAAAGCTATAGATGTCTTTCTCTGAGAAAATGAATAATGATATTTGACAGCAAGAGACCACAGAGAGAGTTTTCATTTTGACATGAATGATGATAAACAGACTTGCTGAAAGATTCTGTCAGCAGCCCAAGATAGAAAACTTTGCTACAAATATGAGACAACGGCAGTGAAGGATCCACTGTCACTCTGTTCGCAGCTGATGTGAACAGATGAGCATGCAGACACACAGATAAGCTAAAATGAAAGGAGGCAGATTTTTTGCATGGTTTAGATTGATGTGTTGTAGGACTTGTTGGACGGGTTGATTGCTTTACAAGCAGGCTGATATATATATAACACGACAACTTGTCTGTAGAAATGCTGCAGCAAAATTAATTGACTTTGGATCACATATTGTTGATGTGGGTAACATTTAAATGTAAAGCAATGGTTGGCTTTATGCAATGTAGCCTTTAAGTGCATTCTGACACTTCAGTTGAAATGTGCACTTGACTAGTTGAAATAGATGACCCTGATAATGTAGTTAACTGCTGCACTTTAGCTGATTAAGTGCATGAAGAGGACTGTGTGGGTGCTGTTATGACCCCCTTTGTAATTTCAGTTGGATGATTTTCAATCATTTAATTCAACAACAGTCTGTCCCCCTTGATTTATCAAACTTATACCAGGATTAGGAAGAGACTGCTTCATGGCTGGTAGGAAGAGGAGGTATGTACATACAGCAAAAACAGTCTGAACCTCTATTTGATGGGTCCCAGTCTGCATACGAGTGAGCTTTGGTTACACATTGTTGGCTGACATCACCAGGGAAAATGCTCTCCACAAAATTACCACTGTCAGCCACTTTATGGGTGCAGTTAATCCCGATTATTGATTAAATAATGAAAAGTTTCTATTCCCTAAATTTAGTAGGGGTTTAAGATTTTTTTATACACTGTCAAAACATTACAAAAAGCTCATCTTGTTCTCCTGCTACTTCCACATCCATATTGATTTAAATCATTTCAATTAAAAAAACAACCAAACAAACAAACAAAAAAGGCTTTCTAACTAGAGGTAAGCACTCAGTTGAGTACTTATGTGGATGAAGAACATGCTGTGCAGGGCATGATGTGTTTCCAACATGTTTGCATGGCAGAAGTGTAATAAAGGGGAGATAATATGAAGATTACATTATCAAGGTGTAATCAGAGACAGGCTAGAATCTGCCAACCCTACTGGCCGTGGACAGATAAAGGGACACCTCACAAGCAGCTTTTATCAGATTTGACTGGTAATTTTATCGAGTTTTTATGACCTGGTGACCATTGAAAATGAAATTATGAATCTCCTCTCATTCATGTAGATATGGGCCTGGTCTTGTTAGCCTGAAATAAGTGCCAGTGGGGCTTAGCCAAGATGGCAGCTTAGTGGTGAGACTTGATTATAAGGACTTTAACGTCATCATCTAAGACTTAGATGACTTAGATTGATGACTTAGATTCTAAGTCATCCTGACAGCTGAGGCAGATTCGACTGGTAAATTGGCAACTTTACTACTTGTAAGTACTTGTATGTTACAAAGCAACCAATGTCAGATCCATGTGGTTTAGCAAAGTTGCAGTTAACTATTAGCTGTTTAAACCTAGTTTGCTTGCTTGCTATTGTTATTACTAGCAAAATACTGAGTAGATATGCTAGTTGTTAGCTGGACAAATTAGTTAGACTACTAAGTTTGGTATTATGACAAAATGTGCTCATTTTAGTCAACATTTAATCATGTATAATGATAAAATAAAAGGTATACAGCTAGGGTTTGCTTTCTATCAAAAATAGCCATGAATACAAAGAAGATCCACTCAACTAGACAAGTGCATTCTTAATAAGCTAAGCTCTGGTTTGGTTGTGACTGCTTAGTATGGGTCTGGCATTGGTTGCCTCTTGGCTTTGGCTGATGGATTGATTTGCAAACAGCAAGCCAGTTGTATTATGGAGCCAGTGGTTCAAAATATAGGGATATTACAAACAGAGATGTCCTAAACTTGTTTTTCATTTTTAGTGTTTATTTCAGTGTTCAACCTTGTGTATGTGACATCACTATTTTGGCTAATGCAAAGGATGATGATTGCACATGTCTAAGGAGTGCCAGTGGGAACAACAAGATGCTGACTACAGTTCACTTAACTGCTTAATAACAAGGGTTTTCTGAAAGTAACTGAGGAAACCTTGGAAGTCTACCAACTCAGACAGAATCTGCTGTTGATGCCTCTCAGTAACACTTCTATTTTAATCTTGGTCAAGATACATCAGAGTGGGTCTTTTTCTATGATACAGTGAATACAAAATGTTATCAGAAAAAGACAAATTTAGTCCCTATAACTTTGTTAAAGCTGTGAGAACCACAAACCACCAGTGATTGTTATAGATTTTAGTGAACGAGCCAACCCATTCACCATTCTCCTTATTAAATTTGACCAAATAACTTGATTGCCAGCATTAGGACTGAGGGAAGATTAAAGTTCGATCTCTGCCACTGATAAAGCACCATGGATTTAATGAACCCAGCAAACAGTCTCATCAAGAGGATATGTGACGATTTATATTGTCCTGGAGATTTCTTGGTCTATGGCTTTGTCTAGCAATTACAGTGACATGGGACTCAAATCCAATACTTTTCTTTTTCTTTATAAAAACCACTTGCATAAGGCTATCATCCAGCTATACCGTATTTGCCTATTTGAAATGCCATATACTTTCAACCAGTATCGAATCATACAGTCACACACATATTTTCCAAAACACTCTCAAAGCCTGGTATAACTCACGTGGTGAAGGCAGGATTGTACTTGGCTCCCAGGTAGTATGAGTACAGATTGAACATGCCAATCATGAAGGCCACAAACACCATGATGAAGATGACCATGAACTTGAAGATGTCTTTGACTGTGCGTCCCAGTGAGATCTGCAGTGGGCCGAAGCTCTCATTGGCTGGAAGGATGTAGGCAATGCGCGAGAAACTCAGCACCACAGCAATGGCGTACAAGCCTTCTGAGATGATCTGGGGGTCTGAGGGGCGCCACTTGTTTCTGGCTAGAAGAGCAAAAAGAAAAGTACAAGTGAGCTGAGTGAACTGTTAATTTATCATCTAAATGAGGTAGTGAAGAGTCAAACCAGAGATCGTTGTGTAAATATCTGCAGGTTATTTTCCCATCTGGACAATTAAATAGGTTTTTGGTTTAGATTTTGCAAAGCTAACATTTCCACACAGAGTAAAATCTGATAGCTGAGCATATTAGCACACACAATTATAACTGATCATAATCATCCACAACTGCATTAGCAGACTTAGTGCTTAAGAAGTGTACTGATATCAGATTGAAACAACTGATCTGACGGTGGTTTACTGTTGCAGGGTTTTTTCACTGTACCACAATATCCTAATGTGAAAATGTTGCATTCCTTTGGCTTGATGTTAAACTCGGCTGCACATAACATTTCTTCAGTTTATTTCTGGCTATATGCAGAGAAAGCTTTGGTTATAGTGAGATGTAAATGTTTGCAAAAGTAGAACCTTAAGAACATAATCTTGGCTATTGGAAATCTATATATTGATGGAGGAGAAGGTACAGTAAGAAGATGGATTATGTGAAGATGGAAAGAGCTGCTGGAAAAAAGACGGGGAGGGAGGAGGGACGGAAATGATTATGAGACGGGTGGACAGCAAATAGGAGGGATAAAGGGATAGTGTGTCCTGGGAGATCTAAGGATGGAGAGACGGAGCAAGAGGGAGGGGCAGCAGAAGAGGTGCAGTCAGACAAGTAGACAGAGAGGATAATTGAGTTAGATGGAAAATGAGATACAATAGAGATGAATTAAGTACCACAAAGACCACAGTGAAAAATAAAGTAAAAGAATAAAAGACCCAATGTTAACACATAATTTGCTGTTAAACTGTTACCATCTTAGGCACTGATTATGTATACCTGTTCAGTGCAGATCCAGTACATATGGAGAACAGCTCCTGGGGCTAATAATGGACATTGCAATAACATTGACCTCATCGATTTACTGATGTGTCATTACAGAGTCAAACCACCAGATGACAGCACTGATGAAGATTCCCTGAGCAGGCCTCTTAGGCGTGCGGAGTTGAGAAGCCTGCAGCAGCGTATCAAAATGTTGGAAAGGGGTGTTGATCCTGGAGATGAAGTGAAAGTTTGCATGTCTTGTTGTTTTAAAATCTTTAGGACTGTAATATTTGATTGTCTGCACATCCACTTATAATGTGGGCTCTGACCAGTAACATTTAAAATTATGCTTATGCATACATAGCATACATGAAAGAAATTCAGATTCAAATCAGGTTATAGTCAACTTTTGCTATGATATTTGCTTGAGTGTTTGGAGAAAATGTGGCACCACAGAGACATTGCAAAGGTCAGGATGGCCCTCCAAAGGTAGTGAGACAACAGGGAGAAAACTTTTTAGGGAGGCTACCAAGAGGTAAACAGCAACGCTCAAGGAACCACAGGAAACTCTGGCAGGTGCTGATCGATCCTTGCATGTGGCAACCATCGCACTGCGCACACTACTGTGCTCTGGGGTAGGGGGGGAAACCAACATATAAGCCTGTCTGAATTATGCTGAAGATGAATTCAGTTACCCCAAACCATGTGGGACAATGTGTGTGATATGATCTGATAAGACAAAGGTTAAACCTTTGGCCTTGATTCTAAAGATTGTTTGGCACAAAACCAATACAGCTGATCATCAGAGAAACAACATTAAGGACGGTGGGGATAGCGTTATGCTTTCAGACTGCTTATGTATTTGTGTGTGTGTGTGTGTGTACTGCCATGTTGTTTAGTCAAGTCATTGAATGTGGTGTGCAGCTATAAAGAGGGATCAAACAGGAGACTGTGTGCTCAAATGTGTATGAATATCTTAAAGAAAATACGCAACAATGACATTTTTATCTTTGTGACAAATACACTCTCATCCTTTCGTGTCCCAGCTCAGGTTTGGAGTTGCACATTATATTTTTACACAAATACTCATCTGATTTGCTTTTCCTTATCAGCGACTGATACAATAGTACAACAATATTTGAAGCACCTCATGAAAGCTTGTATGTTTTATCATATGTTGTCAAATTTCACTTTCCTGGGAAACATTGTCTGGAAGATAAGAAGTGAGGCAGTTTTTTATTTTGTGCCACAGGCACAAACAAGTTTTTCAGAACAAATAAATTGGCCAGTTTATATGAACAGAGGCAATCACAATGGCTGGGAAAACAAAAAACATTAAACCTAAGTCTAGGTGATCAAAAAGAAATTACTAACTAAATAACTAAAATAAACAAACACTATTGAAAACTTACTTGGTACTCAAATTTTTGAAATATCTGCTTACCATACGTGAAGTACGCAACTTCATCAGGCAGTGAGGCATTGCTGAGGTCTTCGTCTGGTACGTGCATGTCCACGTATTGCTGGGCTTTGGATGCCTTTAGGAATGCCATGAAGCGTGCTGTGAAGGATGCCACAAAGATGGACAACATGCCAAAGTCCAGAACGTTCCACAGGTGCATGACGTACTCTCTGGGCCCGTCACTCCAGATCTCCTTACACTCTGACCAAATCATGCCTGAAGTGGGAGGACAAACACACACAAATAAACACATGTGTGCAATGTAAACAGATGGAAAACACTAGAAATAAACATGAATAAAAAAAGACGAAGAGGCTCTCACAACCACATTACATAAACAGGTTTATACACGCTGACAAAGAACCATGCTTACATACAGATGTTGACAACAAAGCTTATAATTCAAGCTCAGCCACTTTGACGTCCCCACTTAGAGCTCAGGTGCGTACCAACACACACACACACACACACACTTATACTCAGTTGAAAACCTAATTCCTCCTACACAACCGCTCTGTCATTCTCTATTTGGACCCAAAACAAGGAGAAAATTGTTTACTGAAAAGGCACCCTGATCAGTATCATCTCTATAACAATTACTGGGCCTTCAAAACATGCTGCTGGAATTACAATTACCCTGCTCTACCTAAGCCACCTCTCACTGCATATACACAAACATGCACGCATACAGAAACACTCACACTCGCATGCACACACACACACACACACACACACACACACACACACACACACACACACAGAGCATACAGAGCACCTGCTGCCAAAAATGGATGGTGGAAAAGAATGGTGCCATTACACGTAAACAAATAAAAACAGGGCCATTTGTGCACCAACATACACAAGCCACTCACATAATGTTATTTAATGTGTGTGTGTGTGTGTGTGTGTGTGTGTGTGAGAGAGAGAGAGAGAGAGAAAAGAAGAACATCAGCAGATGTGAAGCAGCTGAGGTCTGACAGATATTGCCATGGGCTATTTATCTGTTGAGTTTGTGTGTCTGTCGGCCTAGTGTATCTCCCCGTTTCCTCATGCCTGTCCTCTTTTTCGCTCAACCCCCAACCCTTCCCTTTACTTTCATCCTTCTCCATCAACTGCCCCCAACTTTCCTCTATTTCTCTTGCTTTCTATCCCTCTTTCTATTATTTCCTCAGCACCACCTGTAATGTCAAACTCAGAATTTCCCTCCAGTTTACCGTTAGGAATCAGCATGACCAGTCTGGCCTGTGCCACACCCAACAAAGAAACTTCTATTTGATCTTTGGACGATAAAAGAGGATGAATTGTTGTATTGCCATAACACTGTCTTTCATCCACTTGGATGGTATGTTGCTATATTAATCTTTAACACTGCCTCATATCAAAGCTGGGCAACAAGGTTCACAGACTCTTTACAAGAAAACTGTATTGATGTACGGGGAAAAACTTTAAAAGCGACTTTGGATTAACATCAAAAACTGTAAAAGCCTTGGTAGAAACATAACCATAAACTTGTTTAGCCTGGATTGCATTGATAACATACATCCATACTGATTTATTCAAAATTTGTAAAGAAAATCACTGAAATCAATGAAAATGTTTTGTCTCTGTTTTGTCATGTCAAGTTATTTCTTATCATTATTGAGAATCTGGTTTGAAAGTGATTATCTTACATGCATTTGCATTTTGACTGGCTGTTACTGCAGAATTTCAAACAGTGTATGTGTGTATCATGTGCGTGACAAGGCAACTCACCTAACACCCATTTCATGATCAACATCTCTGTCCAGGAGAACTGGGTGGTCTTGACTCTGAACACTTGTCGGGGGTGGTCAGTGATGGTCTCGTTGGGCAGGTTCTTGACACCCTCAAAGCGGTCGGATGCATTGACAACCAGCAGACCCAAGAAGATTGTGAAGGAGACAGCGTGAGCCACAAACTTCATGAAGGGACTTCTTAGGATCTGACCAATCTGGAAGTGAGAAGATTGAGGATATGATAAGACATATGTTCCATGTGTCACTGTAGTTTTAACATAAACATTACAAACAATACTAACCAGAGAACAATTGATGAGCGAAGGTTAAAGAGAGATTAAAAATATTTACTTAAACATGCATTAGTTGACTTTAGCACATTTGGGGGTAGTGTAACAAAGTGTAAACGCAGGACTGACCTACTATCACCTTAATAAATTGATATGGTTAACATGCCGGTGAACAGTTTCCTGAAGATTCAATGACAAAGGGCAATACTTACATCCAAATGGTAAACTGGTTGATCTGAAATATTGCCTTTTTTTTTTGTCTCCACCAAATTCTGACTAAAAATATTTGGCTCTGCTCTGGCCATTAGCTTATTGATTGGTTTACTTGGTTTTCCAGAGCTTTTCACCAGAAAACAACAGTTTAGTACATCAGCAAACACTGTCTGCTCCATTATTTAGCAATACTGATGCAGCTTTAAAGGTGTCCTGTGGAGTTGAATTCATAAATGAACAAAAGCTATATTTATATTCCATTTTATGCACATTTGTACATCATTGAGCTCACACAAATGCATTTCATTTGGATAGCTGAGATATTGAACATTACAAATCTTTCTTTACATCGATGCTGTTCTCACTAGCAGTCTTCTTCCCTGACGTTGCTGCCTTTCTTGGTATACTACCATTATCACCAGCCGAAGATCAGTCAAATAATTGGAAACCACTTGCAGGAATGTTTGATGACCCACCTTTGTTAAAACCTCACCATTACCATCTTTACAGTAATGTCAAAGTTCTTTTATGTCACTACAACGTAAGATAGATTACAATGAAAAACCTTGTTGCAATATTATACATTTATTGTATAATATGTGTGTCATGGTGAAATAGGTTATCAAGGGCTTTTTCTGTCATGTCTTGTGTTTTCCTGTTTTATTTTGAAAGTACTAACTTTCCTCTCGTTTCAGGTGGCTTGCCCTTCCTCTTGTGTTTCCCGCCTGTCTGATTGTCTTCCCCGGTCCTGATTGTTGGCACCTGTTTCCCCCTTCCTCTTGTGTATTTAAGTCTGCGTCTCCCCGTCTCGCGCCAGTTCGTTGTGTCTGTATGTCCGACAACCAGCGCCTCGATATTGCCCTAGACTCCTGTCAAGCCTTGTCTGCTTTCTGGTTTGTTTTTTCCTTGAGTTGGTACTTTGTTAGATTTAGCGTTTTTCCTCGAAAGAGTGATTTTTTGTTATCTACCTGTTCTCCCCTTAACAAGTGTTTTGAGACCTTTTGTTAACTAGTCACCCCTGCGGTCGTCCTTTGTTAGATTTAGTCTTTAAATTTATTTGATACTTTACCTTTTTCCTCGTTGTGAGTGATTTTTGTGTTGAACTTTGTTAATAAACTGTTAAACTGACCCCAGTCGTAGAGATTTGCATTTGGGTTCTGAACTCGCCTTGTCAATGTGTATATATAGTGTTTGCCATTACAATCAGTTTTTGTGCCAGGGAATCACCCTGAAGATACATGGTAAGTATTTTCCATGCACAGTTAAAACATTACTATCCACAAGTGCAGAAGCCTAAAAAACAAACAAAAACAACCAATCAAAATAAAACATCTGTTTGCAAAGTTACTGAGATTTTTGTCCTGCGAGATTAAAATCTGTAAAGCACCACTACACAACCATCTAAGCAGGAAAACAGCAGCTGTTGGAATTCATGGATGTACTTAACTACCAATCATGCTCACAGCAACATAATGCAAAAGTAACCTGATACCAAAAAATCAGCAGAGTTTGTGGAAATGCACCATATGGGGAAAGTGTGATACAAGGTGGTGGTACACAAGGTGCATTAAACATGCCATCACACAGAGGGACCTTTTTATAATTGCACATAAGTATGCCAAGACACACAAATGCACATCCATGCACACACACACACACACACACTTTCAACCCCATACAGACATCATTGAGATCCCAACATTTGCCACTTTCTAAACCTGCTGAGTTCAATATTAACTACCCACAGGATATCTCTAGTCTCTGCATGCACACTAACACATCAGATTCAATAGCTGTTCCCATGCCACACACACTACTAAACCACGTGGGAAGAGGTTGTCTGGTAAATCTTGACCCTGCAAACCCTCCTCTAAACCTCCTCCTGCCAGTGGGATGACTCTGCCTCCTTCATTTAACCCATCTTCGGCGCTGATAAGGCCGATCCATTTCGCCCCTCAGCCTAAATGAGATGGTCACTCTAGATCCGGCGTACTGCAGTGTGACGACAGCAAACCCCCTGGGTTTCTTTTTTATCAGTGTGATGGTGACAAGTACTGAAGTTCTTCCCTCAACGAAATGGTGGCTGCTGGCCGCAGACACATGCAGGCTGAATAAAAGAGGTTTGGGGTGAAATGGAAATCTCACAAAGCCGGAATGAAGCTGCTGTGTGCTTTATTATTCCCTAACATCTTCTCACCTGGGAGAATCGTACCTGACGTGCACTGTGTGCAGACATGCATCCACTCTGAATAATTACATATCTAGATAGGGAATAGACCTCTTGTCATACATTAGATTATACTGTACATCCACTTTGTGTTTAAATACCAACAGATTATAGGGAACTCCTACAAACGCACACATTTCCAAGTCTCTGTTCTCATTGCTTCTTTTCTTCTCTTCTCTTACTCACACACAAATACACAACCCCATTTACAAATATCAATATCGTTTGATCAGACATCAAATTTCTAAACACTTATTTTATTACATAGAATTACAGCTCTGCACACCTTTTTTTTCTTAGACCTAGAACTGTTTTCTAGGTGATACATTATTTGTGTCCTGATTGACAAAGATTTAACTACTGCAGTCTATTCATTGATGTCCTGTAACAGAATCAATGATAAATGCACTGTCATGCCTTTGTTTCCTTCCCTCATTTAGCTGTTTTGTTTCCTTCTTTTGGTGCTCTGTCTTTCCTTTATCTTTTCTTCTTTTCTTTCCTTGTTCTTCTGTTGTTTCCCCTATTTTATTATTTTTTTTTCTTTATTCTTCTTTCATTTCCTTGTTTTCTTCCTTTACCCTCTTTCCTTTTATTACATCTTTTGTTTCCTTTTCTTGTTACCTTCTTTTGTTCACACAGTGTTTGATTAAATCATGTAACTCCCAGCAACAACTCCCATTCAATGTGACCCAAAGTCTAATTTGGCAGAGTGAAAACACCTGTGTGGATGTGGAGAGTCTTTCATTTACAGAGTAATGAGTAACTGTATCCACAATTCAATAAATGTCATTTACGTAATATAGTTACTCACATAACAACAATAATAACAATACAGATGCAATTAAGTAAGAACTGTCTCTGAAAGTGAAGTGAAGCAGAAGTGTAAAATACAATTTCCATCACCAACTGAATCACTAATTGATTCAGAAATATTTAATTAATAATGAAATGCTTCAGGTTGATCCTTCCTGAGAAGGTCTGTGTTATATAAACATAATCAAACATTAGGCCTGAGTGATTCTTTGATGTAAGCATCAGATTTGCTCTAAGAGAAGAGCAACTGACAGTTGGGCTTTCTGGGGACAGTCACTTGATTTATTTATCCTCTTCCATGTTTCATCTTTTTCCTGTCACTCAGGGAAGAATGTGTGTGTACCAGCCAATATGTGTCCAATCACTTTCTGAATGTTTTCATGATTTTCCACCTTTTTACAACCAACAAGAAACATTCAATATCAAATATGCATCTATTTTTCATCATCCCCAGAGCATCTCTTTGATGACTTATGGCTGTTTTTTCAACAACAAAAATATAAATATCCTCTTCATCTCTCCCGGCTGATACAAAATGTAATATGGTTTGGGATTCTGATAATGGCTTGTTGCGGTGGCATAAAATTGGAGAATATTATGAGCTGCAAGTGATGAGCAATTGATGAAATGAGCAGAACAAAATTGCATGATTAACGCCAGGTGTAGGAGGGCACACTACACACAATCAACCAACACACATCAAAGCTTTCTCTCTGCAACCCGTGTCTGTTTTGATGTATTTCTCTTACTCGCTGTGTCTTTATCTATTTCATTATCAAATCCATTTAATATACCTTTTTGTCTCTGTTGAGCTGCCATCATATTGTTATTAAGCATGCGTAAACAATCATTTTGCCTCTCAGTTATTAGTTTGATTTAATTGTTTTTTATCATTATCCAACCCTTTGTAGTTTTGCCTTTTCAACATTTCAAATGTCTATATTTTGTATTTAGTTGGTCTCAGAATTATTTATGAAATAACAATAAGTCACAGTTTCAAGGTGCTTTGAACCCTGTGTTAATTTGATTTTTTTCTTGCTCTCTAAGCTGCAACACAAAAGGCAGACTGTGACAGGCAAGTTTATCAGCTGGTAGATTCATAATCAAATGTAATCATGCACACATGCAGCATGCATGCATATACATGTGGACAGACATACAAATACACATTCACACATTACATATGCAGGTGTTTTTGTGACACAGTGAGATCAAAAACAGCCTCTCATAACTGAGTTCATGTCTTACTGGTGGACAGATTCACAGTATCCTCTCCTCACACACTTGAGATCAGCTGCTCTCTCTCTTAGTCTACAAAATGACTAATTCAACAGTCACACCTGACATGAATCACTCAAGTCCTCAACACTGGGTCTGAATCGACTGTGGCGTGTGTGTACACACAGTCAGACACACCACTTGACAATGGGGAAGGGGATTATCCAGGTTGATGAGCAGATTTGCACACAGCTCCTGTGTAAGTATGTGTGTGCATAGTGGCCTCTGTTTTATTCTGTCACTTTACAGATTATAATTTGCTTGATGGAGTATTAACAGAATGTGGCCTCAGGGAGGTATAATCAAATGGTGATTATACTGTGCTCTCAGAAATGTGTAATGTTTTTAGCCATGCTAGTCATTTTGTGTGTCCGTCCAACACTCTGAATCAAAATTAAATATCTTGACACACACACACACACACACACACACACACGACTGGATAGATTGGCACCTGGTCCCAAGAGAAATATTGAAGTTGGTTAAATACGGCTTAAAAGTTTTAAACATCTGAGGGGAGAAATTCTCAAAGTAGAATAAAGTATGCAGTGGCTGGAGAGCTTTCTGTGCGTTAGGGTTAGGGTGTGAATAGTTTTTTTCTCTAAAAAACTGGAATTATAACTTCTTACTGTAGTTAAAGCCAGCTTTCCGAAGTTGTCCAGTGAAAGGGCAAGTTGTAAATTAAAAGCCACTTACAGTGAATGTTTCTGACACAGTGGATTTTGGTTGGATCATCACCTTAGCATGCAGTTGTCTTAGCAGGTGTATAGGCCTTAGCATGTTAACATTCACCTCTAAGCACACACAGCCTAAGTACAGCTGACAATGATAATGAACCTACCTTGTCTCAGAATAATTGACAATGAACCATATCTATAAGTGTGGCTTGAGATTTCCTCAGTGGCCCCAGTGAAGTGGATAAAACCTGACTTAGATAATGTGGCCTTCTCGCAGCCTCAGGGAAAATTCCACATTTTTTTTTCTTGTTTTCAGTACAATTAAAGAACAAAAAATGTATTTTACATCCATTCAACAATATGGTTTTATGTCCCATAATGAGTCTAGTTCTATTTTGACACATGAACTACAGGAGGACAAGTAGCAGTCCTACTGTAAAAGATGCTAGGACTGGTCTAGGGGACTTCATGTAATTACTTCAACTAAGACCACCTTGCTGCTACAAATGGTAGAGTCATTTTCCTGGTAATTCCCAAATTTGGAAGTCAGTTGAGTTCACAAGTGGGGCACTGTTAAGGAAAACCATGGCCTTCAGCTTCTGTGGCCATGGCTGAAGAAAAGGACAGAGGTGCCACAGCTTCCAGCTGTTGGATGCTGTGAAAGACTTTTGTTTTTTGAGAAAAATAATTGCTTCAGTTGAAGAACTCTTGAAAAAAGTGAACCAAGGAAAACCCCACAAAATATTCCACATTTCTTTATCTATACTGAATCACAGCCATGCTGTAATGACCAAGGGTGACTGACTAAGTTGTGACTACTGTGCCAATCTAAGAGAAGATACAGTTGCCAGTGTAAGGGATGACATAAAATAAAATATAACAGGCTATGATAATCTATAGTAATGAATTACATTTTTCTGACATCAATAAATTATTGGAAATAATTACATAAATGGCAAAAATATGTTACTTGTAAGCTGTGTTTAAAATAGTTTCAAAGCAATGTGAGTCAAACCAGAAATTTTAAAACGACATATACACACACACGAGTTGTCAATGTGTGTATGAACATTTTTTTGCGGAGTGCAGAGTTTAATTTATCAGTGCAAAGTTGCAGAGCCCACAAATGTTTGAACTATGCATATGAAGTAAATCTTTAGTTTTGCAACCTAGTAGCAATAATCACAATTTGCCTGGAGGGGCTCCACGAGCTGTACAGTATACAACATGCTCTGTCGTTTGACCCCCTGTGTGCATGTGTGTTCATACCTTGCTGCATGGCATTATCCAGTAGGCGATAGCCAGGAAGGGCAGACCTACTGTGACCCCAAGCACTGTCCAACACTTCACACCAATGGACTGCTGTCTCAGACCAGGCAGATTCTCGTACCAGATAGTCAGTAACTGCTGCTGGCAGTTGGGATGGGCTACAAACTAAAGAGAAAGAGACAGGGACACAAAAACAGAAATCAATGAAGAGTGAAGGGAGAGGAGATGAGGGCACAGAGTAAAGAAGGTGACAGAAGACAAAGGAGGAGGGGAAGGAGCATTTAGTAGCTATGACAGCATCAATAAGAACATTTTCACAGAAGCAAAACTTATTTGCTTTTCTCACAGGATTTTCATGAATGTTTTTGGATTATTCTACAGATCCCTTAAGAGCTCTGTAAAGTCTTTAGAGCAGCAGCATATTGAGCAAACATCATGACAGTACATATCTGGAAACTACACTGAAATGGCCCAGTTGTCCTTTACAATGGGTAACCGAGATCGTGAAGGAGCTGACTGAGTCTATTTCTTGTAATCGCTGTTGTTTTTATGGTCAGATTTCATTCATTTTGTGATTAATCAGGCTATTCAATATTTTCCACTCAAACATCCTGTTTAATTATTTTCTCTTCTTTCTATTAACACTCCTTACTGCCATTACAATGAACAGTACCAATACTGCGTATGCAAGTTTCCTGTATTTTTGTGCTATTACGTCAAAGCAGTGAGTGTAAAATGAATAAGGTCAAAGATATATTGTATTCATGAGCAGGGCTTCTGGTGCTCCTCTTTATGGTAATATTAAGGTATTCCTAAGCAGCTGAGTGTGCAAGCTGCTTCTCTATTTAGAGAACATCTATTGTGTATTCATTACAAACAAACATGTTCGTATTCATGGTTACCACTTGGCTTCATTTAGAATGAAAAAATGTCAACAAGCAGGTTGGGAAAATCAATTTAACATAAAGAAGGCCAGCAACAAAGAAAAAACATTCAAAATTTACATTCATTATTGAAGCTTGTTCACTTTGTTAGATAAGCCTTTGTCTGACATTTCACATCTGGTGATGACTTTGCTCCCAGAGAGAAAGTGATAAATGAATGCATCTGGTCTGGCGAAGAAGGCGAGGATGGATGTTGTTGTTCCAGCTGGAGAAAGGATGTGGACAACAGAGCAATCAATGCTTTGTAGGAGGTCAACTAGTGTAACAGTCAAACTCTGTGTTTGCGTATCTTTTCATATCTGTGATCTGAGCAACAGATCACCTCTAGTCAGAGCTGCTCTCTGTTGATTTTCTCTTTGTTTTCTCCCTCCATCAGTCATTCCCACCACTTCACCAATCACCCTTGGTCACTGTATAAAGGGAGCATTTATCTGAGCTGACAATTGACATCCTCTGCTTCCACCCGCCGATCGAAACACACACATGCACAACCTGTGTATGTGCACTTAATCATTTCTACATTCAGAGGAACCTCACACGAGCATAAACACTGCACACCAAATTGTAATTAACATAGTTTCTCAGTGGTGTCCAGTCACCAGTCTATCAACCCACTGACCCATAGCGTGAACCCTTCCTGAGTGCAGCATCATGCAATCATGCTCCACCTGGTTTCCATGGCAATATAACCCCTCCCAATTTTTCCTGCCTCCTGTGTAATTAGCTCTCTGAGTATTGGTCACGCTCTCTTGTACAGGATAAAAATACAGCTCAAACAGGCTGTGTACTGTCCAACACACACAAACACGCCTGCACACACACGCATACACTCACACATGATTAGAGTAAACATGCAGCACATGAAGGTCAGGGAAAGAGAGAGAGAGAGAGAGAGAGAGAGAGAGAGAGAGAGAGGGGTTTGGGGAAATAGGAAAAAGAGATTTAGCTTGACATTTTGTTTGAACACCTCTGCTCAGCAGGGATTAGCTCTCTGACATGGAGCAAGTTTGTTCTCAGAGGCCACACACAGGAAAATAACACATACAGTATGTGAATGTGTACAAAATGACAAACTGACACTAGCTTACTTGTACACACACAAATATATAGAACTTACACAAAGAAAACTGCAGTAAACCCTGTTAAAACTGTATCTTTAAAACAAGTTCATTATTTTTCTCATAAAACTCTTCAAAAGACCATAGACTGTAGAAGTGAATGTAATAACTGTGACGTCACACATTTGTTTTGAAGCCTACAGTTTTGGATCATGCTCCTCTCTATCTTGGTTTTTAGGAGCCATAAGTGATCATGTGCGGAGGACTGGCTAGAGCTGCTATTTTTTTATTTTTTTTATTTTTTGGATACATAGCGCTACATCGCCTGATTGTCCCTAAAGCATCCCCTTTTTTATTGTCTATTTTATTCTAAATGGGGTTGCTGTTTAAAAGAGACTTAGCATCAGTGACTGAGACCATAAACTCATTAGTAGACTGTTTACTGAGGTAATCAACTAAATGAGAAGTAGGATCATTTTCTCATAGAGTTATGTACAATCCCCCTGGCAGCCATCAGAAAGAATGCTGCTTTAAGTCACTTTTCAAACCCAGAAGCAACATCTACTTCTACACACAGTTTATCCTCAAGACATATGAAATGCTGGAATACACTGTATCTGATTTACATTAAGGAGGTATTTAAAGCTAACACTTTGAAATGTGTTCACATTGCTGATTATAATTATGAGCATCCATAGATAATCAGATGTGATTTTTATTTATCCATACAAAACATCTATATGTTCAGAAATCTAGACAAAATCTATATGTATCTATTTAATTGAATTGACCTGCAATTGATACATTCATCTCACCTTCTTGACTTCGTACTTGATGGCCAGTTTAACACGACTGAGGCAGGGTCGGTTGTAGGGGCTTGGAGGGCACTGATCCACATCGCCATTCAGTATGGCTTCCACTTCCTCTGTGTTCCGACAGAGGTCCAACACACCCACCACAAAGTCCTTACACTGCATGGATAGCTTGCGGTAGTCATTCTGCATGAATCAGGGGTAGAGTTGAATAGAAAAGGGGGGAGAGAAGAGAATTTAAACGTTATCTTTGACTCGACCATTTAAACTGGTTTAATATAACACAACATTCTGCCAGCATCATGAGAAAGTAGATTTATCAAATCATGACTGCTCCCCTGGGTCCTCACCTTGGAGCTTGGCCTGATGAAACGTCATCCTCATAGAGACATTTATCTCATTTGCAATTATAATATGGCTTTAGGGTAAATAAATAAATAAATTAATAAATAAAATTAAAGGTTAATATTGTGATTTGGTTCATGACCTTTCCATTTTGAAATAGGTCTGCTTAATTTTTCAAATAAAATCTGTTGGGTGGATGTTTGACCTTATGTATAAAGCAAAGAGCTGGATTAGCTTGTTATTTGTATCAATGGAGAGAGATGCCTTGACCTATATTATATTAATAGTTAAACAAAATTTATGTAAGTTTGACAAAAAAAAAACCCAAATAACTAACAAACATCACAGCTCTGTAGGCTGTTTGACTGTCATGTCGAGATAGTAGTGTCTAATGTATATCTAATAGTAACCTTGCCTTGTCATCATCTTTGTCAAAATGCAATTCAACCTCACAAAAGCTGAGATAAAAGATCCACTCTGCTTTCATATCGTTCATTTCAAATGCTCATTTCATACATTCCCACCAGGTTTTATGCACAGTTTGAATTTGCACATAAAATAAGTGAATGGAAATGTCTCAAATTTGAATAAAATCCAAAATATTGCAAGGTAACCACTACACCAGAAAGACCAAAAAGTCAAAAATAAAAGGGGCATTTGAGAAACACACAGCAAAGGTAAGAGGGAAAAGGAAGAGAGTGTGAACACGTGGAGGCTAATCATCCATCCAGGGAGCATAATTGTCTACCCAGGCAGAAAGCAAAAGAAGAAGGCCATAGATTTAGCAAAGTAATAGAGGAGTTACTGTTGCAGTCTTGCTACACTCTCTCAAGAATATTTGCATAATTGTAGTTGATGGAAATACTGATTTGCATTTTATTTTGCCAACGTTTTTTAAATTTGATAAAAGTGTTTGAGTTGGATAGAAAAAAGACAACGGAAAGCCACACACTCCCCTGAAAAAATGATTGTTTTAATCTTATGTGCGCATGATGATGACTTATGGACTTCATATCAAAAAATATTGTCTTTCAGGACTTATGGAGTTTCATATGATTCTCCATCCAAGTACTGGAAAATGCTCAAAAAGATGATCAAGCAAATAACTGAATTGGGCTTTTGCTTCTAAAAGCCTGGTAAATGTAACTCCCTCCCTCCATTTCACTACAACTCACATTTCCTGTCAGGCCTTTTAACGCTCTTTCCTCCTTCCCTCCTCACATCACTGTCAACCCCTTTGCCCATCTGCCCCCCACAGTACGCTTCTCACCCCTCCTCCTTACACTACCCCTGCCTAACAGTTGGCTGGGCAGATAAACAGTCAGCAGATTGGAGCCTCTGGCAGGTTTAGAGTCCCTCAATACTGATTCTCATGATACATTCATGTGGTCTTTGTTCTGGTGCAAACATTCATTTACAGTCTGTTTATAATGGCTGCTGTCATCAAAACTTTTACATGGGTTTCCCTAATCAAAATCATTGTCCTTTAACATTGGAGGTAAAATACCAGTTCAACTGTGTGAAGTTTTAACACACACACACACACACACACACACACACACACACACACACACACACACACTGTCAATTTAATATTTTATCCTGTTTTGTAAAGTACTTTGTAACTGTGTTTTGGAACAAGCCACCCAAATAAGGTTGTGTGTGAGGTATGTGATAGATTTTAAAATCCAGCCCATCAGGCTTGGATTTATTATAGAAAATAAAAAAAATGAACTGAACTAAACTGCGCATGTTAGATAAGATTGGTCATCACTATCTGCAAATTAAAAAGTAAATTCTCACATTTAAGCCATGGCAGCAAGCTGCTATTGGCCCTTTAGGGGCCATACAGGAAAGAAAGGCATTTGGTTTATTTTACCTGCAGCTGCTAGGTGAAAGAAATCAATTACAATCTTGTGTCTGTTTACATTCAGGGAGAGGCAAGCCTTGGGGGTAGTACGTGTACAAGAATGATTTCTTAATCAATGACATTTGCATCATAAGACACTTCAAGAACACAAACTCACAGACACCACACACACATACAGTATATGTGAAAATCCAATCACAATTCAAGGTATGTGGTTTGTGCCTCAGGGGTTGAGATAAAGGAAAGGGAACACGGTTGTGAGATTGAAAATTAAGACAGGGCAGTGTGAGGCAGAGTGAGAATGGCTCCAGATGAGTGCACTGAGGTGGACATGAGCCAGGCCTTAAACTCAATGGAGACATGGAGGGAGATATAGGATGAAGGGATGAGGAGGAGGGAGGGATAGGGTTTTACGGCACTTCAGTGGACATTCACCATTATCACTTTATCTATTTTCTTCCACTCTCTTTGCCTCTGTGTCTTTAAAATAAACTAAACTGAAGGTGAGATGACACAAGCACAGAGTAAAATGTGATTAACAAATTAATTAACAAACAGCCTCCCCTTTCATTCTTTCACTCTCTCCTCAGGCCATGTACAGGATGTGAGTATTATATATATGTGTGTGTCTGTGTGTGTGTGTCTAGAGGCTCTTATGAGAAACCAATGGGCTGTCTTGAAAAGCAAGACGTTTGAAGATAAACGTTTGGCTGTTAGGAATGTCCTGATATGCCTGTAGCAGTGCCCACATTAACACACATCTAATGTGCAGCACATACAGCACTATCATCTCTGCACGCTGACAGATTATTGTGTGTGTGCATGTACGTGAGAAAGTGGTGGCTGCTTGCACCTGACTGTGTGTGTACACATGATTACATTAACTTTATCATACTGCATATTATTCAACGCATACAGTTGTATGGCCCTGTCTACTGTTAGTATGCTCCATTGCATTAATCTCAAAATACAATAGAGACAAGGGTTATTGATCAGTGAAGTGTTGGAAAAGCACAGTTTTGTCTCTTATGCTCCCATGCCAAATGATTGTTCTATAAAATGGAAAAAAAATAAATTGTTAATATAAAAAATGAGTTGTAGTAGAAAAATGAAAAATACAAAAATCAATTAAAAGACAGAAGACACAGGTGACCGTGTGTGAATAAATGTCATGGATTCATATGCTTGTGAAAATCTTCAACTTCTGAAAGTTGGGGGTTTGCTGCTGAATGATGTTTCATTCACAAACTATGCTGACAGAGCAGGAAACAGCAAGAAGCAGCTGTTCTAATTAAGATAATGTGAATTTGAAAGCTTCCTTCATTAAAGAGGCTGATGTACACAGCACATCAATGAACCACAGCCCATGTGTCAGCTTATTACACAGCAGCGTCAGAGGCCTGGAATCACCTTTGCATAAAGTTAATACACATTTTTCAACAAGCAGTCCACTCAAGAAGCAGAATTAACCGATGCTGAACTTCTGCAGCTGACGTGCCTTGAGGCCATTTTCACTCATGAGCTCAGGTTACCTCTTACTACAACAGACAAGGCAATAAAGGCAGTGGAGTGAAACTTCTGCTTCAATTTGCTTGTGTTAGCATCAACATGGAAAATCTCATAGTATTTGAAACCTGCTTAAAGTTCTTCAATTTCATAAAGGTATAATCTGTGACACAATGTTATTTCATTTGTTGCGTAATATGATGCCTCAATCTATATCCCAGAACTCTCATTCACCATGTTTGATTTCCCCATATGGACAGGGCCTGTCTAAGGCTACCAACACAACATCTTAACATTATTTGATATTTTAATGTAATAAGAGGATGGTGTGAAGAGGGACAAAGACTCAAATAAAAAGAGAAGATGGAGGGGTGTTAATGAGATGGTAATGAGACAGATGAGCTCCAACACAACTCTAATCCCTCAGGTGAGCCCTACTCATTAACTTTTCTAAGATGGGAAACACAGTGACAAGCAGGCCGGATGACAAACAAAAAAAGTGGGCAGAAAACTGAGCAATGGATGAATAAGGGCTGACAGAAATGAACAGAGAGTGTGGGGAAACAAATGCAGAAACAAAGAAGACAAATAACCAAAGAAACCATTGTTATCCGATTGGTGCAATTACATAATCATTCCTTCTCCAGTAATGACCGCAACTAAAAAATATGATTCAGTATTTAATTGATGGGAGCTGAACAGTGTCAGTCACTCCCATGTCAAACATTTGTAATTTTTTCTGTAGTCTATATATAAAGCCCCATAATACTGTATATTAGAAACAGAAAACTATGATAATAAACTATGCATGACTCAACTAACAGGAAAAATGTCTACATGTCAATTAGATTGCCAAAGAGGGGGATCAGCAGTGATTCCCAAACTTTCTGATGGATTTTGAAACACAGAAAATGGTAGTTTACTCACATACTGTAGTGAAACATAACAGTAAAGTGGCTTTTAACAGGTCTCTCTGGCAGAGAGACAAAGTGAGACTTTACTGCTGATAAATTTCATGTAATTATCACCACACTGAAAACAGAAAATAAAGCAAAGTGGACAGCTGGAGACAAGGTGGCGGTGTATCTTTCAGCGCTTGAATACAGTGCAGACAATTGGTTTTCTTACCATTTGGGCCCTTTGACTAATGATAAGGCCCAACCCATTCTTCTGTATAGTCTTCTTTTGACTTTCAGAACCATATCATGATAAATTTTGGGTTGAAATGAATGATGTTGAGCCAACTGAAATTAAAAACCTTTGTTAAAAGCTTTTGCCTTTAATTTATGTTTGTTTAAATCTAATTTTAGTATTCATGGTATTTTTTCAATAATTTGAAGCATTATAAGAATATAGAGAAAAGGCACAGAGAGAGATGATGATGATGTGTATCAGAGGTTATAGGAATCAAAGGCTGGGAAGTCTGCATCTCCAGTGTACAGAATCATGCAAAAAGGATGACCTCAGTTTAACGTTTATATATTTTTGCATTACTTTAATCTTGTATTCATGAACTACTCATTAATACAGTAACAGGATTCCATTTGCCCCTGCGCTACTGGTCAATTGATTACACTATACTTTTTTCCCATGTATCTCTCTTCTCAGTGAGTCTCGTTTGTCACTGAGTCTGCTGGCCTTAATATCCCAAGCCAACTGATTCAGGACAGGGGTACCAGCTGACACAGTAGGCGGGAATCATCTCGCTCTCCACCTCAAGCTGGTACTTAAGGCCTTTTGTGCCTCAGGCCAAACCAGTCAGAACAGATACCAGTACATCCAGGTTTGTTTGATACCTAGTAATAAATAACATTTAGAGTGTGTCTGTGTGTGAGGAACTGCTGTGAGTCAAACACATAAACCTTAGAAATATCATTAACTATTACACACATGAGCAGCTGCCTTTTCCACAACAAATGTGCACACACATGTGCACACGCCACTATTATCTGCCACCTACAGCATTTTTATGGTGTGAGGTTCATTTTAGAGTTAAGTATTTAATATGTTCCAAGTCTTCTCATATTTTAGGTCAAGTGTTTCCCGTGATTATTCTTATTTCACCCAAACTCAGGAGAGATTACATTGGTAAAGGTAGTTCAAATGATTAATAAAAACATTCAAGATGAGTCCAGTCCCTAAGCTGAATCACTGGCAGAGAGGGATTTATGTTTTCTTTTTATTCAGTACTATGTCCTTTCCTCTCAAAGCACGTGGAAAAATGAAGAGAAAATGTCAGGGAAAGCGAGAATGCATGAATTGTAATCATACTTAAGGTTCACACTTTCAGCGTTGCTTTTTTTATCACTTGGAAGGCTTCAGATTAAATGTATTATGTATGTTTGTGTGTGTGTGTGTTCTAAGGAGAAGTGTCCTGCTTTTTCACCTCAATCAACAGCAAAATACTGCTACATAAAAAAGAGAAAAATATATGGAAACCATCTTACCTTAAACTCGGTCTCGATGTTGGCCAGTCTTGCAAGTTCATTGCTGAGTTCAAGAGCAGTCAGCACAGGGTCTTCGCTGCTGAGAGACAGGTAAGCAGCACTGGCCAGGCCCTTATATGCATTCATCCTGGAGCGTGAGTGACTGAACGAGTCTTTCTTCTGTTTCTCCACACATTCTGAACACTTGCAGAAGTAGTCGTGTGGCCTTTCTATGCGTGCCCCCTTTGTCAAAAGAATGTGAACGATCTCGTACTCCTGGCAGTGAGCGGCAAGTATGATGGGCGTGATGTCATGTGAAAAACGTGTTCCATCCTCATCGTAGGCGTAAAAGTCGTCGTCACGCATCTCTTGCTCCAGAGGGCTAGAGGCCAGTCGGAGACCTCCGCCAAAAGCAGGGTGGGCGAGAATGGCTTCAACAATGCGAACATAACCCTTGGAAATAGCCAAAAGCAGACCATCTCCTATCCTAGCCAGACCATCCTTCTTTAGAAGCAGCTCAGTAACTTCTAAGTGCTCATTGCCGACTGCCAGCTGCAAAGCATTCTGGCCCATGTAGTCCACGCAATTGAAGTTCAGGGTTTTAGACTCTTCCAGCATTTTACGGACCACAGGAATGTTTCCATATTCAGCAGCATCCATGAAACGTTCCTCCTCTGCAGTGAGGGGTGAGCCACGTTCATTGAACATGTAGGCCGGGCCGCGCACTGCCTGGCGACGCCCCTTCTCTCTCAGTGTGGTGTGCCGGCGATGCATGGCTTCCACCCTGGAGACAGTAAAGAGCAGAACAAACAGTGAAGAGGTGATGAAGTAATAGAGGGTGAGGGAAGGAAAAGTGGAGAGCAAGAGGGAAAATAACAGAGGCAAGAGGAGGAGACAGTTTAATTAGTTACATTAAACTGACTATGCTGTGGCAAGAAAAACAAATCATTGCTGTTTCTCCATATGGATGTTCTCCTTCAACAGGGACAGGTCAAACACAATCAGTGGTGCTTAACACAGACCTCCCCCCACCCCAGAGGAAATCCCTCCAAGACATTTGTGATATACCTGTCCCCGGCCAGATCAATGAGCCGTGCATAGGGTCGTGTGGTCATCTCAGGTCAACTGCTATGATTGGCAAGAGAGAGATTAAGCTGTCACCTTAATTGTCTCTGGCATGACAAACTCACACTATGAATCAGTAGTTATCCAAAGAAGCTCTCTGACCTGTGCCTTTATCTATCATCACATGCATGCACACAGACATGAATATGCACCTCGGATTCAATATCTATTTATTTTTTTCTTGCTAAATTGAGCACTATTTCCATTGACACAGTGTTACATCCCAGCAGGACACAGCTGCAAAAAAACCTCATCAATAAAACTTGTCAAATGTAACTAGCTGTACCTTGCACAAAGCCCTGTAACTGAAAAACACTATTGTACTCCTCCTATTGTATTTTAGAAACACAAAGATCTGTCACAATGACTGCTTCTGCTCTGCTGCCTGACACTCTGACCCACACCGTGAAAAAAAACCTTGATGTTCCCCAAAGCTAGAAAAATGGGAGGGGGAAGACTGACTGGGGCAGTGTGTGGGAGTAGAAGAAAAGATACTGGACATGGGTAAGCTTTGAGGTGAAATGTGGGAATGGGAAATTAGCGGCGGTTCTGGTAGAAAATTAATACAGAGAACAGTTCAGTTCTTCAGTGTGAAATGTCCAAATCAGGCTTGAGATTTAATTTATAAAATGCCAAGTGATAGTATGTCATTCAAAGTGCAACTGAAGCAGTTCTGAGTATATGATTAGGGAGACTGTGTTCTTTGAATTGCTGCAGTGACCTTACAAATGACAAAGGGTTCCAGTTTCACAAATATAACCTGCCACCAAATTAAAAAAAAGCATGTAAGGTTAAGGTTATTTGTAATTCAAGCTATTTTTAATTCTCTTTACTGTGTTCTGTGTGTGTGTGTGTGTGTAGAAAGCATGTGTGTGTTTGTGTGTATGCACAGAGGGCTGGACATTGAAGGAAAAGGTGAAAATGGAAACCTGTTCATGGTGAAAACATTCCCTGGGGGCGTCAAAGGAACTGGAACTGAGAAGATGAAGAGAACTCACCAAGGCAAATCACTGTGGGCGAGTGTGAGTGTGTATGCATGTGTGACAGAGAGGCAAGAGTGTCCGTTTGTCAGTGTGTGTTTAAAGGGTATAAAAGGTCTGTGAGTCTTGATTTTCGATTTACACAATCAGCTGTGTTATGCCTTAGGCTGCCAATCAATGTTAGATGGCAAAATCTCCCTCCTTCTCTCTCTCTCTCGCTCTCTCATGCACACACACACACATGCATGCATGCACAATTGCTTTCCATCTCACAAATGAACACACATACAAAAAAAAATGTAGACATATGGTGCACTCATGAAAAACGCCTGTGCAGCAACATCAGCACCATCTGTATGCATAGGGGAATGCAGACACAACATACATCAGCTGTAAAATGTAATGCAAACAGTACAATGGCTATACAGGAAATAGACTCTTTATGAGGCCTATTATAATGGTGAATGTATTCTGCTGTAGGTTGAACATGAAATCCCCCACAACCTTTCACCACCACACACACACACATTTACAGATATACTGTATTTGTAAGCATTGGGAGGAATCCTCATGAATGAGTGGACAGTCAGGCTGCCAGCCCATTTAGATAACCTTATAGTCAGGTAATGAATTGCCATTTTCCATCCCTCTCTATGGGCCTCTCCATCCATCTCTGACTGTTTGTGATTCTGTTCTGAAATAGAATTTACCTGCATCATTTCTGTGCAGAATTGCAATCACAAAGATAGGAGGAGGCAGACACAATGGAGATGGATGGATGGAGAGGAAGTGTGTCTGTGTGCATGTGTGGGGGAGCAGAGACAAACAGATGAAAAAGAAGAAAAATGAGTGACTGAAGGAAGGACGATGTAAATGTATGTTTGTATAGTGTGCACAATTGAGTTTGGTCATGGTGTAGTGCTCTTAAGAGTAAAGGTCTTGTGGCATTAACATTGTGGCAACCAGGATCACCAGAATTTATTTCCTACATGTGTGTAGCAGAGCATGACGTCATGCAACAGGAAGAAGAGCCTCCACAAGCATTACGTACAAAACAGACCTATAGTGTATAAATCATTCTCCATCCAATCCCACTAGCGTTATCTCTCTCCCTACCTGTTGAGTCCTCATAGCCTGCTAGATGTTTATCAGTGCAAACTAAACACTGTTTGGCTGTCTTACTGGCAATAGGATCAAAATAACGAACTGAAAGTCCCCGAATGTTAGATGGGTTGTAAAAATTCGTTTTGATTCGCAGTATTGTCAAACTTGTAAGTTTGATTTGATGTAGTGCCAATGGGTGGTTTGAAGCGACTCACAATATGATTATATGTTAACAGTTTTTCATCCCTAAATCACATACTGCACGGATGCAGTTGCTACTGACTTGCAGCTCTCATTGTGATGCTGTATCTAAGTCAAAGGCTACTGCAGATCACTCAAAGGTCCTGTCCAAAACAGCAGCTCTCTCTCCTATTAACAACACAACTGTCAGAAAAGCGAGAGACTATCTTGCACCACTGCTACTGGTAATTCTAGCTATATTCTGACACACCGTTGCTGAAATCTGTGCTTATTCATCCAAGCAGTAGGTCTGTCATACCAATGATATTGTATTTAAATAATATTGGAGACCATTATTGATGAAGGTAAGATCCTTGTTAACCTACTAAAGAAAATATAAGTTGCCTCTTGCCTATTTGTCTTACATGACTTCAATCTGACTTGTCCTTTAGACACTTATGGTATCATTAAACATATCTTTCAAGAAGCAACTTCTTTAATGCATTAATAACCCACTATGACATACATCCAAATATTAGCTGACACTAAGAGCATCATTTTCATGAGCCATGTAGTTTAAGTATCAAGCTGAAAAGACAGTGTTTACTCTGACTGACTACCTGTTTAATAATAAATAACCATATCTAGAACCTTATGGCTTTCTCAGAATAACAAATAGCAGTAAAAGGTGCAGTTTCTGCAGGCAATATAGTTTTATTGCACCCACTGAATTCAAGCACGGACATGCTTTTTGAAAAGAAAATCCACACATAATTACGTACGTAATTAGTTTTAAAAAAATGTGAAATGTGCAGTGGAAATGTAAACAAAACACTTACCATCAACACATGATGACAATCTTTATAATTAGTTTTGAGCTGATCAAAACGCCTTCTTTTTTTACGGGTAAATGTTCTAAGGGGAGTTCAATATTTTCACTTTAAACAATCAACCAGGTTAGGTCATTTGCCGGTGAATTAGAGAAAAAGACAAGGGCATGAACCAGGTTTGAAATCAAATTTTGAGGATAATGAGTGAAAAGAAGTTTTCAGCTCAGAAGGAATATTTACAGAGCTGACTAATGAGTTAGTACTCTATCAGTGCATGAACAGAATATTTTAGAAGAGTTACACTCTCAGCTCTCTCTCCCTCGCTTTATCAACTCACACACACACTCTTTCAAGCAGTAAATTGCCAATTTTTAAGATCAAAGGTGAGTTCCTCACCATATTTCACTGGTAATGAGAAACAGGCATGTTCACCCTCTTACCCACTCTTTCATTCACTCTCTCTTGCTCTCTCTCACGCACACACACACACACACACACACACACACATGTGTCCTACATTTAGCCTTGTCAGACATTAGTGAGAGCATACATGCTTCTTTTCCATGCAAGGCCTTTTAAGCTGTACACTGGTGTATCAAAGGGGGAGAGCAGATCAAAGACCAAACATTGAGGCCTGCCATTCTCAAAATCTGATAGTCATAACTAAGCTGGCGGGCTGCATGAATACCCAAGTGCCACCATTTATGCCCTTTTCGTGTCCTGCATGGTTGCAATGGACATCCACCAAATGTTCTGGCAAGCACTTATCTCACAGTGAAGTAGTTAAACATATAGGAAAAGTGAATTAATTACAGTATACAGAACAGTACATTTGCTAAATAGCAGAGAGCTTCCCATTCAGGAATGTATAAGTGTGCCTTTGCATATTTTGTATGTGTGTTGAGTGTGACATTGTGAGGATGTAGTGTGCGAGCTGATTTCTGTAGTCTGCTCCAGCTCAGTGTCACATGGTTTTGCCCCGGTGTCTCTCTCTTATTCAGGCTAACACATAACACATACCCACAAAGCCTGTTTACTGCTGCTTATGAATTTATGCACAGGAGCCAATCAAAGTCTCCCTCTCTCTCAGCATAAGGAGAGCACAAGAGCTGTAGCAGAAAAGCCCCATAGACACACTAATTCAACTCGCACACCCTCCACTTCCTTATGGACACTTGCTCTGTATATATGTATTCACAAGGGACACCCTACAGTATAATCACACCAGCCACACACAGTCAGCTTAATAGAATGAAGGGGGAGGAAACAAGAGAAAGCTTCAGACATAACAGCCATTTGGAAGCTAACATTTTAGAAGAAACAACCATATTTCAGCATGTGCTAAGTTAAAATAGCAACAAAAAAGTCCAAATTATTTAAATAACCTACTGCAAATGTTTATTTTCAGTTTGCAATTGAAGCAGTGTATGGCAACAAAGCATATGATCTTCCAGTAACACCAGTCAACTGTATTTGATCATCATTTGATGTCATCAATAAAGCATAGCTGAGAGTCACTGGTTGGTCCATAGCTGTACAGACAAGAGAATGCAGCTGGCTAAGGGAAAATCCTGTCTGCTTCCCCTACTCTCTCCAAAACTGACCTCTACTTGTTGACATCCCAGGTGGATTAGTCACTGTTGATTAAATTCGCTCAACCCAGAACAGCTTTGCCATTTCTCAACTATGGCTCAGCAGCCTTTTGCATAACTGCAAATTGAGTTTCTAAATAAGCACATGGGCTCTACTCAAGGCCACCAAACTGTTAACTTGACTTGTTTATCATGGCTGTGCACAGATGAATAAAAAGTTTTGGGTGAATGAAAAAAGGTTGACTCACGTTTGCCTGGTTTCGGAGTTGAACTCGGTGTCGATGTGCTCAGCAGAGTAGTGGTTCCCGTGGTCCGAGAGCTCAGGAGCCCGGTAGAGCCTCTGTCCGCGGTGCTGAAAGCGCTCAGCGTTCGCCGCTCCTCGTCCTCTCCACTTAGGGAACTGCTCATCGTAGCGGCCGTACACCGCGTCTATCCGCACATCCCGCCGCGACCGAAACGGAGAGCTAGTGTCCCCGGTGCCCTGGCGGAACTTTGGCGGTGTGAGGTATGGGGAGTCCAAGGGTTCCCGGTATTCTTTAGACGGGTGAAGACACTCCGGGGAGGCGAGATAAGGCGGGTCTGTGTCTCCAAGCAGCGGAGAAGCGGAGGAGAAGAGGTCTAGGGGCCGCGTAGAGGAAGGAGATTCTCGGGGAAGACAGACAGACAGAGGCGGGGAGGGGGACTCAGGGAGATGCCCTCTCTCGCCGCTGTCGCTTTCCTCTCCCTCGTCAGACATTTAGAGACTTCGTGAGCAGCATATACTTTAAATATTTCAGCTATGTGACACACATTTAACGATGTTTGTCAAAGTTTCAACCGCACAAGTTTCTTCTGAGCTGCGCAGCTGAGGCGAGCCAAGCCTCCACCTTTACACAAGAGCGCGCGCTCCAATTAGAGAGCACCGAGTGCGCGCGCAGGGAGCCAGCCCTTTACAAAATGGGGGAAAATGAAAAAGTGGCAAAGTCAGAGGATCGTTGGATCATTGAAATATTTCCTTCAGTCTGGCAAAAACAGTAACCAGTCAGAAAGCTGTCTTTGTGGGTACGAAATATGAAGGTTAACTGGTTATTTTAATGTTGAAGGTAGTAATTTAATAGTTTAACAGTTTAATCTACAGCGCAATTATCTCAAGACAACCCACAGACTCAAAGAAAAAGTTTGTTACACAATCATGAAATGAAAATTGTGTTTAATTTTGAGGAGTTGAAAATGTTGGATAAATAAAATAGTGACCACATTTCCTTGTTTCAACAGTGAATGCTAGAAACCTTTGGTTTCATTACCACAGCTGAGGTCGAAATTAATTTAGACAGTGTAGTAGCCTATAGAGGGAAACCAAACTCTTTGATTAGCATGCTCATGTTCATAGCAAGATCTAGTGGCCATGTTTTCACAGTTCTGTTTTGTATTTTATTCGATTACCCACTTGAACACAAAAACAGTAAAACACACAGAAATTCAGAAATAGAATGGCATAATTGATTGGATGATACGTGGACCTGGCAACCCCTGGTAAACATATACATTGCATTGGGATGCAGAAAATACTCCATGTTACTATCCTTACATTTGTTACTGAGAAAAAAACTGATAGGTCACAAATGTTCAGTAGTATTTTAATGTTTGAAATTGCCTCTGTACCTCTAAAAATAGGTTTTACTACGATGTTCTGGTGAGCTAGCACACATAGTAGGCTTCCTACTGATAACCAAGCACACATAACTGATTTTTTACAAGAAAAGTGACCCGGTCAAGTAAACTACTGCCAAATAAAACTGGAATACTAAAATAACATCCTGCCACTGAGAGAGGGACGGAGGGAAAGAGAGAATGAGGACCAATCCAGTTGAAACACTTGAATGTTGGCTGGGGAGTCAAGGGGTTAATGCCCACCTGTTGTATGCCAATTACTGGTGCTGACATAATCTTGTTATTGCTTCAGAGAACAAGCAATTAATACTTAAAGTAACCTCCATCTGATGTTAGTGGCAGGTTTATATTAGAACCTTGGTGAGTTTACACAAATCTGAATGTAAAGCCTTTTAAGGTCTCAGTGTCAGGTATAAGGAGGATGATAGTGCAGTGTTTGGATGTCACTCTGTTAGAGAGTATCCTTGTGTTTGTGTGTGTGAGGTCCTGTAATTAGAGGCAGAGACCTATTAGTCACGATGGAGACTTCCTGCACCCCCACACAGACAATAACCAGTCCTGCCCCAGCTCTTTGATCTATCCTTGTATTTATGCACCCAACGAATACACACAGATCACAACAAATCAAATTAACACACATCACAGATGACAAACTGTTTGCCCCTGGTGTTTACATATTGGTTGAAAATAGTTCCCAAAGTGAGGTCTGTAGATTATCCAAAATAACTGGGTTCTCCTTACAGTGTTACTGAGTTTTGTAATAACTAGAAAATTATTATGTGTCCATCACACATATAAACATCTGTTTAAATAAAATGTCCTTGATACTTGTGAAATTGTTTAGCTTAGATTTATATGTTCATTTGTTGACCATTAAGCCTCAGGATCTGACAGCCATTTCCTGAAAATGTTTTAAGAATAAAAGCTACATAATCTATCCTTAAAAAAATGAGAACCTAAATGGACCTATAATATATTTTCATGTCAGGTTTTCCCTATTGTCTTTACATTAAAGTGATAGTATTCAAATGGACACAAAACAGCAAAGCAGACATGCATAATTTATTAAATGTATAAAAAGCTTATTTTAGCTGTGCTGTAGAACTGGTATGAGACACTCCTCAAGACTATGAGTTCACTTTGGTTGGAGCTTCAATTATAAAACAAGAAACACCAATATGCTCTCCATATCCCAACCCTATGACCTTGAGTGGAAGAACATTTAATGGTAATGCAATATGATTGCTAAAGTCAGCTTAATCCATGTGAAGTCTAAGCCCACAGGTAATAAAGAGAGAGAGAAATGGGAGAAACTCTACCAGTTTAAATGATCTGCTGAGTGAATTTCAAGAAGTATCGCGTCCCATATGTTTATGTATGCATGTGAATGTGCATATAGGGGTCTACCATTTTATCTCTGATACTGTCATCACTGTCATTTTACTCTGACATTGTCACTTTCAGTCCAATCTCATACTTAAATTAAAGTGCCATTGTAGGTGCCACCATATTCAAGAGGGAAGCCTTTGTCTTTGTAAGAAAGGGCAACAGTTACATTGCATTAGTAGAAGGAGTCTAGTTGTCTAAGCCACATTATTAATCTTACTGCTTTGCGCAAGTAGTGCGCAGTGTTGCAGTCTTTAAATAAATAGACCAGACTTCTTCAAGAATGTTAATATAATGAACAGAGTACTCATTTGGCCAATGGTCAAAAGAGGAAATCAGTATTTGATAATACAGGGTCTCTCTATGGGTTGAAATTCCCTGGCCTCACCTCATTCACTTGCATGGCAGCAGGAGTTTTCAATTCTCTGTCACAGGCAGAGCTCCTGCTGAGAAATCACTGATTGAGGGTGTTTAGAAAAGCTACATGCTTGAAAGTTTCAATCAGCAGAGAAGAGTGCAGCAGCACTTTTCTGTTCTATGTGATTCAGTGTGAAGTTACAGTTTCAGGGCAAAGATAGCAACTGCTTAATATAAAGGGGTTTGAAACACATCAAACACCACATTTGGATTCTATATCTGCTCAAGTTTGAGTTAAGTTACTTTTTTTTATGTCTACTAGGGTCACATTAAACACTATCCAAATCTCTTCTGGCAAATATTTAACACTCCCCTCTCATGGTTCATATACAAACATGCAGCCTGCACAAATCAGATGAGAGAAGAATACAAACAGAGACACTGGGATTTGGGGCGACCTCCCTCTTTACATGCTCTGCTTTCAATGGTTTCTATCAGTAGGGGAGACCCGGTGGCTTTCTCCCAGCTGTGACATCACCAACTTGCTGTTTGCAGTATCTGGTTAAAAAATAAAACAAACAAGCAAAAAACAGCACCTCTCTGATGATCCGCTCTGGCAGCTTACTCAGTCTAGTCTGCTGGACAAGCTTTCGGCTTTCCATCCCCCGGTGACAGCAGACAGCAGATGTGCCAGTGTGGTGACGCCAACTATCACCTCCTCTGGAGGAAACAGAGAGTTATAGGATAAAGGTGCACAGTCTTGGCATCACATATCACAGGTGTTTGTTTCAGCAAACCCAGCATCCAGACAGAAGGTCCAACAGAAAGAGCTGACTGTCCATGAAGCCCTAAGCTGTTTATGTCATTGGCTGAAGAGGGAAGCTGCAACCCTGCTGTCCCAGCAGGTTCATGTAGTCCTCGTTACCTTCATTCCTTTCAGGTATATGGAGCACAGCAGGCCTCCACCTCTGATATTCTGACCATAGAAAGTGCCCTAAATTCTAATGGATCTCCAACATCTATTTCATGGACCACCTGCTTTTAAAATGAGTTATATTTTTAGGCATTCTCAACACTGTTAAGTTTCAGAGGGTTGTACTAGAGGAATGGATGCAGAGAGTAAAGCCAGATTACGGTTCATTCATCACTGACTAATCAATTTCCGTTTCACATGCTTACCAAACACACACAAACACATGCAGTAAGCCTTTAAGAAAACATTGCTAAGAAGAAGAAAAATGGTCACATGTTTGTGTAAAAGTGACAGTATATTCATGACAGGAAGGCAGTTTAACATTCAAATCAACAATACATTGACACCCACAGCATGTGCAGAGATGAAGCATACAAACATTAACGCTGCCAATATAAAGAAAGAATCTGCTAAACAAGGCATTTTCAGACAACTATACACATTAAACAATTCAAGGCACAGGACTTTGATACTGGATAGCAGGGTTTGTATTATGCTCCCTACATGTTGTTAATTAGGCTTGTAAGACACTTGGTTAAAGAAACATTTTGGAAAAATACTCGATGAGTCAAATTGTCTACACTTGTTTCGAATCAGAACACTCTCCCTAAATATTTTGCCAGAGCACACTCTTTACCTAAACTTATTTGATCTATACTGGGTGCTCTGAATGGCCTGTACGTTAGCATGATATAGTAATGCAAACTTTTTCTTTTGTATCTTGATAAAAGATTCAATTTGGTTGGCAAAATGCATTTGCTTATGAAAAGGTTGTTGCATGTGAGCATAATTTTTGGAGGACAGTTTTGTACACAGAGAAAATGACAGATGGTAGAAAGGGTGACAAAAATCAATCATCCAATGGGTCCCACTGCCAAATTTTTTTTCATGCCCACATCTGTCCCCTTCTTTTTCACACTCTGTCCTCTAGTTATTCCTTTGCTGTCAAACATTGTCTCACACTCAGCTCATTTTCAGGTCTGCGAGCACGTTTTCTGGGAGTTCGTCATATGCTGCGCAAAAAATAAAATATTTCAAATTATTTTGAAAGGTCTCATCTCAAGTTAACAATTCCTCTTGTTGTTTTTTTTATAAAGTGCTAATTAGAAAACATTACATTGTTTGTAACTGGTTTTATTCTTGAGGTTGTGATTTTGTGCAACATTGTTGTGGAGACTCCTAAGAACACCATAATATGCAAATCCACTGGTTTTGAGCCATCGCCTCTAAATGATTAAAGTGATGGAAAACACTTTCAAAACATGTAGGAGACACAAAAAAATAAACATTTTAGTCAGATGGTCCATCATTTTTGGCTTCACCATCTCAATCTTAACCAAATATTGGGGTACTGGACATTTTTTTTTAGCTGAGATGACTTCTAGAGGGGGGAAAGAAGGAGAAAACAGACATCAGGATTTGTTGAGTCTAATCAGACCTCATTACTTGAGTGAGTGTCTGAGTGATTGAATGAGGTTAAAAGGTGCTACAATGGTACCGTCAGTCATGTCGTGTCATGTCAGTAAATATGGCAACTGGGCTTCTTGTCCTATTGACTTAAGCAGGTCATTCAAGTGTTAATGTGTCAGAGGAGGAAGGGCACGCAAGCTGGTCACTCACACCCTCCATCGACCTCTTGATAATTTTATTGGTTGCTTGATCAATGACACGTCGTGGCATCAGTTGGGGCAGCGTTCCCCTGAGGACAGCACATGACGGTGATGTTTCCCTACAGATTTGTTCTTTAGTTTAATCTGTGTAGTCACTTCATTCTCTCTGATTCCAACCAGTAAGATCCTTTGCAGCTGAGTTTGAAATAGCAGGCAGATATTGGAGTCAATCCATACTCTATGCATATTTTATTGTTACAGCACAGCGGGAGAGGCACTGAAGTGTTTAAAACTTTTATTATGTCTGCTTGCCAGGGCTTGATGAATGACTTGTGACGGAGCATTTAATGAGGTATTCTGCCAACTGGCCATTATTTAACATATCAGACACTAATGTGTGTGTATGTGTGTATCTTGTAATGTACAGGTATCCAAACCATAGCCCCTGCCACACATAGACACAGACACAAACACAAAACCATGGAAGTTAATGCAAATAAAGGCTCAGAGAAAAAAATCAAAACACCTTCATCACATTATTAGAGCCACATCTGATGTACCAAAACATTTCGAAGGCATGAATTGTTTAAGCCCCACATACTGTGTTCAGTAATTGACATTTATTATTTACACATAAAAACCTATTTAGGCTCATGGGTGCCCGCGCAATGCACTCACTGCAGTAATGTAATATCAGAATGTAACAGCAGCTTGCTGACATGTACATTTATGTACAACCTAATGAGAATTGCTAATATTATATTTTTATGTACTAAAAAATATCTATACACCATCTGTGCAGGCAGTACATTCCCACCTTGACACATGACTCTAAACCATAATGTGATAGCATTGTGATAGTGATAGCAAGTGTATCTCGTTTTGGTGTGTGTGAGTGTGAGTGTCTGCACATTGGACTTGGCCTTGGACAATGAAAATTCAGCATATGGAGGACTTCAAATGTAAAGAAACCTATTATTATCAAGGACAAATGATATAATGGAAACTTAGCCTGCTCATGACCAAAGTTACTGTTGATGCTTATTGTGAATTTGAATTTCCTCTGTTTAGCCCAGTCAGAACTAACACCAGAAGGCCAAAAGACAGAAAGACAACTGACACCATTCCCCTGATTAAATCAAGATGTGCCCAGGCCTTGCACCTATGTCCCTATTTTCAGCTCTAGCATGCATCCCTGCCAAACTGTGACATGGTTTGGATGAACTCACTGACTGTACACATGATATTGTATTTCCTCCTTAATTTCAGATTCGTATCTATTCTTACACTTGTAAGGACTCACAAAGCCAGACAAAATGAATTTTAAAGGTAAACCCCTGAATCTCAAACAGTTTTTCCAAGTAGATGTGCATTGATGTATCACTTGCAGATAATTAGAAAATGTTTTCACAGTGGAGCAGCTGCTGAATTTTGCACTCTAGGGGTGAGAGTTGTCACAGACTCCAGCTAGTAGTCCATGTGAGGTGAGGAAAACTGTTTGATTCCTCCATGCAGAGCAGATCATTGGAGTAATACCTGCCACCAATTACCCTCACTAGTGGCCTGTGCTGGGAAGATCAACACTGTTTATGGCTGCTTCCTTGGCTAAACAGCTGGAGCAGTGGATGTTGGTAGGGGGGAAAACATTAAAGTCACAAACACATTAAATGAGAGGGTCCCCTACTAAGTAAACAAACCACCTGGACTGAACTTAAATTAGGTGTACAAATGTCTACTTGAAGAATTTCATTTACAAATCCTTATTGATTTCACAGCAGGACAGGCTGGAAGTCTGTGCAGTGTGTGCAATACTTGAAAATTAAACCTGAAAACGATTGTCGATGACAATGCAAATAAACTATAGGCTTAACAAATTAAGATAAGAATACTTAAAATGTCAAGAAAATAAAACTACAAATCTATAAAACGTAATCAACCGTACACTACCTACAATTTAGGAGGAAAAAAATTAACTCAATAAAAGCAAAAATATTTTAAACTATGACTATAATAGCAAGAGAAACTTGATAACTGACACTGTCATCCGAAATGCATCTGACCAAATATCCATTGTCGATCACTGATGACGTTGTCTTCACATGCAAGATTACATACTCTGGTATATAAACTGGGAAATTCTTCATTGATTTGATTGAAAAGCTGAGTGCTGTCTGTCTAGATGGGTACTAAAGAACTGAACTGTAAAGGACTTCACAATATGTCTGACTGTAGCCTTGTGGTGAACCACACAAGCTTTACCCCACTGGTTTGTTACACCTCAGGTTTCTTTGCCAAAACCCTTCATCAGAGTCTCACCCAGCCTTGACAGCCATGGGAAATCCATCCTGCAAATTGAAAAAGGTCCTGAGAGAATGAAGTGGCTGGCTACATTTTCTTTTTCACACTTCGGAGCAAAGACGTGAAAGTGACACACAGTTGTTAAGAGCTTGTGCCTCCATGACAGCTACTACTGTAATAAAAGACAACAGCCCACTAAATGCATTTAACTCACAAAGTGATGTATTTTTAAACAATATTCATTCTGTGAAATTTTCAAGAGCTGCACAAAGCAACTTTTCACTTAAGCAGTAGAACTGTGTCAGATTATTAAACAACTTTATGTTTATCACAATAAATGTATTCTTAATTTTTGTGTCTATGGGGGAACTGTTGAAAATAAAAACATGAAATGACTTTACTGACACTACACATAATTATCAGTTTATTAGTCACAGTAAAAGCTACTAAGCCTGTTAAAACAGTTGCACAGTGTCATCAGTGGCTATGGTAGAGCTTTGTCAAATCTGAGAAAATGACTCATGATGTGATGTGCATGGGAATTGTTCCCCAACAAGCTGGCACTGTATAATTTATTACATTATAATGCTACTACTATATGGTAATATAAAATGTATACATTCAAAAAACGGAGTTCTCTTTTTGTGAAAGGAAACACCGTTATGTTGTCAATAAGGTTAAAGAAAGAGATTTCCAGGCAATTACAAAAAAACCATGCATTTCGCTGACCAGACACCTGTGGACTTTACATTTTGTTCCAGTTATTGCCCCCTGTTCAAGCAACCGATGACAGCTTAGCTTATTACGTATGGTGATTTATAAGTATTTAAACTGTACTATGAAACCTTTTCTTTTATTAGTTGATCATATTTGAGTCGAGTGACAAAACAACAGAAAGAGAGGAAGGAGAGAGAGTGACGCCGTGACAGAAGTTCACAGGCACATTTGCAGTGGGAACGTTGTAAATAAATCGTTGTGATAAACAATGAAAGGTCATACAAGAGGTAATCTACAGGAAATAATCAGCTATTTTGCATGGGAAATAATCAGTCTTGAGTGTCTAACTGCCATCTGCTCTTTGATATTTGCTCTACTCTGGTGGACTCAGGAAAAGGTTTCACCTTGAATTAAACTACATACAGAGTGCAGATACACATGTCAGGAAACTGCACAAAGCATCATTTTTAAATAGTTTACAGCTCCCTCGCTTGCTAAGTGCAAAAATATCTTCAGCTAAACTGGAGTTTATGAAAAGCTATCATTCAACAAAATTAGATAAGTTCCCTTTGAAATGAAAGAAGTCGATCTCTCTCAATTTCATTTGTCAGGAAAGTATTTTTATTGCCACAACTGCTAGCTTTTTCCCCCCATCCACAACCCCTAATGCTGCATGGTTCACCGTATGTACCCAGTATATGTTTGGCTGTGTGTGAATTAGCATTTATCCTGCCATGCTTCATCTGTGTTGACTAGGATTTTAAAGCTGTTTAATTAGCATGTACAGCAGGTCCACCCTGCCGTGTTCATGCTCATCATGCCCATCATTTGCACAAGCCATCAAATGAGGAGGCCCATGCTGATAAACAATCAAATCAACCTAAAAAGGTTTAAATTTAATTCAAATTCAATCACGCACCACATTACCGCAATTATTGTATTCGGCCAAACACACTTAAATTTATCAATCTTATGACAAAAGCCTGCAGGGCCAATATTCTCAGGAGAAGACCACATTATTAATGCCAAGCGTCAATGCTGGTTTCACATACACAGACTTAGTGGCCCGACTGCATCAGCCAATGCTCCACTGACTACCTGGCAGAGTGAGAAACTATCTTGCAGTGACTGCTGAAATTCAAATGAGATGTCTAGTTTTTCCTAGGCATTTAAATGAGATGAATTATTGGTTGTCAGTGTCAGCTAATGATCATGCCAGTATAGCCTGAGGCATTTAAATGACAGACAGTGAAGGGCTATGCTTCACAATGAAATGGTACATGCAAACACTGACACCAAGGAGCATTTTATATCAAGTTTCTGTGTGCGAGTTTGGAGTTTAGCTTTAACTCTCCAGGCTTCGCTAACATCTTCAGGACCTCTCATGCACTACAGGTCACCATCTGAATCACTGCACTATCTTGGGAGAAAACAGTAACAAGAAACTTGTCTACCTCCCCCACAACTAACACCGCATTAGCCCTTCAGCAAGACACATATCAATCATAGCACCTCTTGCAATATAACCAAACATAACATGGATGTTCTGGAAGCCTGAGCTCATTGGACTTTAGTTGCATTTGCACTTCTTCAGTTGCTGGCACTGGTGCATCAGCATGCTGTATAAGCTGACAAGGAAAAAATGAATTCATTCAAATCTGCAGTATGTACAGAAGTTCACAGTTCACTTTCACTATTCTGGCATGACTGCAGCTTAATTCTTCTAATCTTTCTCCAAACCACTGTGTGATAGCTGCAGCTCCCTCTGTCATTCCCGGTAAACATTAATGCACACGTCTGGTTTATGCTGTGATGTCAAGAAGTTATCTGAATCCTGGATTTAATACAGCTATATGTTTATTAGGCGAATACGATGGGGAATTTAGTGCCCCCATTAGAATCCTTTGGTACACTTCCTGGAGCTTCGCTACAGATCACAGACTTTTCTGCTAATTATAAGTAAACATCTGTACATGAGTGAAGAATGAACTCTATATTTGTGTCCAATAATTATTAGTTGCTAGAAGATCTGACCAAAATAAAAGATATTCAGTTATTTGTGTTGTATTTTGTAGCTCAGTCAGAGACACACAGGAAAGATATAATGAATCAAAGCTGGTGTGTGTATGTGTAACTGTTAGCAAAGCATGACTGAGGGGACTGATGCCAAACAAGACTTTATTAGTCTGCCTCAGTGCAGTGCTCCATATATATTCTATATATGCTGTAGCTATAATATTTGTTAGTTATTAAAGAATTAGTGTTTTTTAATATCTTAACTTATAGTAAAGAACAACATCCTCCTCCTCATGTATTAAACATATCTTTTAAACTCCCTTCAAGCAGTTCACCACATTTTCTTGCTTTCCCAAGTATTGACATTTTGGAGATACAAGATTTTCACTTGACAGCAAAATGATCCTGGAGGACAAATCAAATCTTCAGAAACAGCTGTATTCCTTTGACGAGATAAAGTTTAAGTTGAGTGCTGAAGGTGCCCGGGATGTACTTCTGCAATGGATTTGAACCTTATCTGCAATTGGAGTGACAGGAGGAGACAAGCAGAAAAGAAAGCGAGGAAAGCCAGTCTACCACCTGGAGAGGTTTTCACCAGCTTGTACTTTGTGCACTTGTCCTATTATATGAGCACGGTGTAAGAGTTAATGATGAAGACGCCTCTGTCTGACACAGGGAGAGCACAGCATCTGCACACTATGTTCAATGTGTTTTACCAAAGAAAACATCTCCCCTGTAAAACAAGAGGATTGTTTATCCTGCCAACTCTCTGCTCAGTCGAGGTTCCTGCTCGTTAAACAGGACACAGTGTGTGTGTGATTCTGTACTGTAGGTGTTCCCATGGAGCAAAAGACAGGAGCTGACACCAACTAACAAATTGCAGCTGTCAGATGAAAACCCTGTTCTTTAAAAAGTTTCCCAGAGCTTAAAAAAAGGCACATGTTAAGTTGGGCGGCAAAGCGTTATTTGACATCCATTGGCTTCTGAAATTGTTTTATAAACCTGGAAGGTAAAAAGCATATTCTTATGAATATCTATGAATAGTTTTAATTTGACTAATTTGAAGTAGGGTTATTGGTATATATACCAGCATTTAGCAGACTGTATATAGACCAATAAGCATTAAATCAAAAAGCAAATCAATATTTCCATTAAATATCTTGGTTGCATTGGTTCAGTTTTAGTGCCATGGCGATCCATCCCCTCATGTTACTTTATGTGAAAGTATATAGATTTGAAAAAGTGCACTAGTGTTGGATTGGTACTGTATTGGCTCAGTCAGAATCAATGTCAATCAAAATGAACATACCTTTGATTTTATGGTTGTTCTTGGCCACTCTTTAGCTATTTGCAGAGAGTAGGCAAGAATGACAGGTGTGTATATGTGTGTTTTCTCTCAGAGGCAAACAGGAAATGGTGGATTGTGGAAGTAATTGGGCTCAGGTGTTCATCCATAGACTGAGGCAAGACTTTTTTTTCTCTCACTCACATTTACTCACAAAAAGGAGAAAAAGAGACGCACACAAACACACAGTCTTTGCATTTTGTCTCTATTCCTTTCAAGTCTCCTGCCTCTGCCCTTTTTCTCAATCAACTTCCTGCTTTCACCAGCTTCCATTGTGTTCCCCCTTAAGCCTCTTCTGTCCATCACATTCACAAGGCATACCATCTGTCCTTTCTCCTCTTCTTCCCTACTCTCCTCAATGTGCCCCCAGACTGAAAGGAGAGAGTTTGGAGGGTGAAAAAGACAGTGGTGTTGGGTAAAATATGTATGAGACTGCACTATGAAGGGTTAGACTATTTGAGCTCTGACACACGACAGGGGGGAGGCAGACAAAGAGGGAAAAAAATAACAACCTAAGAAAGTGAGACTTACTTCTTGCAGCAGACAACACATACTGTGATCTACAGGAGTTTGAGTTGGGCAGTGTAAGCAGCCACAGACAAAGAAACAGAGGATGTGAAAAAGAAAAACAGAAATGAAGAAAAGAAGGTAGAGGTACAGAAACAGGAACAAGACAAGGGAATGAGAATCGAATGAAAACCATATTGATAACAATGAAAACCCTTAAAATACTGAAATATAATGACTAAACATTTGATTCAAAGGTAATGGAACCTGGGATGAGCTCCCGCCACTCAGTATTATTTTTCTGCACGGCAACAGTGGAAAAGCAGATTGCGCCAACTTACTAATGGGAGAAGATTATTCTGTAATGAATTACAAAAACTAATCTTCTCATTCTGTTGTCTCTCTCTGTCTCCACCGCCTCCACTAGTACCTTGCTCTCAAAATCACATTACTTCTCCCCAAGGTTCTTGACAATAAGATCGCCTCACACATTGTTAGTGATTCAGTTTAAGACATTTATGGTGGATTCAATACACGAAGAAATGCTGATTGGGAATATCATCAAAGAGCAGGACTAAGGCCTGTGGAACTAGATCCAGACCCCTCTCTGGTGTATTAAAAATATTCAGTATTCAAGTCTAAATTGGAGGCTCAAAATAAAGATGGGGAGGGGAAGGGGGTTGTAGCTGAAAGGTTATTCTGTCCCCACAATCAAGCATAAGAGGAGATATGAGGAGCTGCCTGAGAATTGCCTGCCTTATCTATCATGGTGCAGAGCAGCCACTTGTCTTTGTCACATTGTCTCTCGCTCTCTCTCTGTCTTCTACTTTATGCATCCTACTGTCTCTTATCACAGTCTTTCAGTGACACTTCACCCTATTTGCAAATTGAACATCTGAGGATGGAAGTGCATTTGGTTGTGTATCGCTGTATATTTGTCTGTGAGGTTGGCTGGTGTGTCTCTAGACCGTTATTGTGAAAAGTAATTATTTTCACTGTGCTACTCAACTTCACCGGGGAGTCAGCACATTTCCAGGAAACATGGCTGCCATTCAACCCAGAGTTGGGGCCCACACACACACACACACACACACACACACACAGACAGATATACAGGAACACTAAACCATCTCAAATATAATCAAACACCAAGACCTCATACAAATGGAAACCTAATGGTGCCAAAACAAGGCACCCGACTCTCTCTGAAGAGATGGCAAATTGACCTCAAACTGACCTACAAATTACATTTGTCAACACAAGTGACACCCTGTCAGGGAGAGGCGAGAGGGAGGGCAAAGTTTGCAGTTGCGGTTATAAAACATATATTTACTTTATGACAACCACCCATATACACAGGCATACACGCACACACAGACAGAGTGTGATATTTTCAAAGGTTGTATTGATTGACAGAGAAGGCAGTAGCCAAGTAATAATGACTCTAGAGGTTGGTGCTGTAGGACGTCAAACATCTGACATTTTAAGAGAGAAAAGCTTAGTTCTCAGATACACAGAGTGTGAACACTGAACACACACATTTGGCATTCAGGCTGTCTGTTCTCTCAAAGAAGAGAGATCATTTAATTCTCTGTGCTACACAAGGACAAACTGTTCCTGCCTCTTATAAACAAACCAGACAACATGACAAACAAATGCAGTCATAGTGAGAATATATCCTGTTCAACTTACTCCTTGAGATAACAAAGAAACAGCTACAAAGTTTTTAAGATCCACTCAGTTATTAAAAGGACATGTTGACAAATTATAGATTATGGGTAAAGTCCAAAATCAGCAGTTTCAGTTTTGCGCCCATAAAAATGTAGACATTCAGTTTACACACGAGGTATATGTAGGTCAGACTGCAACGATTTTTTGTCATCAAAGTGATGATTGTACATGAATACTGCTAAGAGCCTCAAACAGGTTCCCTAATATCTGCTAACCTGCAAAGAGCCAAGAATTGATTGAGCACGCCCTACAGCAATATGAAATTTAGCTTGAGTTCAGAGGATCGCTCACTTGTTCCTTATTAAATTTACAAGCTTTGCTCTTGATTGTAGGCAATGAAAAAGAAAACAAATGACTTTCAGGATGATGAAATGAAAGAATTTTTTTCCCTCTCGTCCCTCTCCCCCTCCCTTTTTTCCCCTCTTTCTAATGGCCTTAATAAATTATTTAAACTGTGTTAAACAAGACGCAAAGTTTAATTAACTCGGGCTGCCCCCACTGAGCTGGAAATTAAACTTTTTACCACTTCTTCTTTTGTCTTCTCTTACAGAAGCTGTGTCCAACAGGGGGATGAGATGGAAAGTAAATGAAACAGCGTATTCTCTGTATCTTGTTTCTCACTCTGCAAGGCACAGAAATTAATTTACTACAGTTTAAAGTTACATAAAAGACTAGGCCTTATAAAAAGTGTTGAAACCTGCAGGAGGATCAACAGATGTCCATTATCTTTATGATCTCTCTCTACACACATAATAGACTCTTATGTCTATTTACTTGAACACTGGGAAATACCCAACTAATTTACCTTCTCCTGCAAATACCTAGGACAGCAACATGTTTCACTGAACGACCAATTCTTTGTTCAGTTATTATTGACTTAAAAAGTGATTTTATAGTGGACTGATTTAAACTAATTCATAGAATAATATATCATTTCTCATTCTGTATAAAAGGGCAAATAGGCATCTTTTGCAAAAATGTTTGATAAAACACGAGCAAAAAGTTTGGAAGTGTGTTATCACATGAAAACTCTATCTGCTGATCAACACTGACTGAAGACAACAAAGTCGAATTACTAAACCTTCAGTTTGGTACCAAAATCATTAAATGTATCACAATATGATATAATGTATTCTTAGGCCCTGAATTCAGAAAGCGTCCTACATTCCTACCACTGACCCCTGCCCATCCCCTCCACCCATTCTTGCACTGACAATGGAAGTCATTAGTGTACAGTACTTCTTCTTTCTTGCCAAATTATCCCCTTATGCAACAATGAAGATGTCCCATTGAGACCCACAAGAGAAGATTTTAAACCATCAAAGCAGGAAGTGGAGTGTTTCTCTTCTTTGCAAACAGGGAAAACGTTTCTTTTCAAGGTAGTTATACTGAGTAATGAACGGGTCTTTCCTCACAGCTAATTAATTTTGTCATGCTTGGTGTCCAGGCCTGATAAATATAACAGCACATTCAGGGGTATTAGGAAATCCTCATTTCTAGCTCGACTCTACTTTCCCCTTTATCTGGTTCTGGCCTTCAAAGAGAGAAAGAGAGAGAGACAGCAATGGAAGGACTTTATGGTAATGGGGGGAAGGAAGTGAGAAGAGAACGAGGGAGGAATGACAAAAGAGGAGGAGGATGAGACAGGCGCTTGCTCTGTCTTGTCTCCCATCCAATCTTATTTTCAGCCGGAATTATTTTTCATTAGCGCTCATCATAGACTTACTATTCGCTGCTGCTCACAAGTTGTCTTTTCCACTTTTCCACTCAAATTCACCCTTTCGTCTCATCATCACCCAAACACACACAAATACACACACACACACACACACACACACACACACACAAAAACACACAAACACACACACTTCAGCCAAACTTAATTGACAAACTCTCCCAAAGGAAACACAAACATCCTGTCTAGAAACAGACATGGCCTTTAATAGTTTGTGTGGGAACCCTCACACTCAAGACCATATTAGGTGAGACTGGACAAGGGACAAGTGGCTGCAGTGTATATATGGCATCATCACTTTGTGGGGAAATAGTTGCTAAACCATCTGAACAAGTGAGAGAGGAAAATACATGAGGAGCAAGGAGTCTAAGAACCCATTCACAGCCAATCACAGTGATACATGGGCCTATATATGAGTGTAATAATTCAGCCATACAACAGCTCTTGGACTCAGCAGAATCTGCACCGTTGCACCTTCTCATTAAAATCTATCCCATGTTTCTGTTTCTGACACTTCTGTAGCTTAACCACCACTCTTAGTTCACTGCTGCAGCAAACTGCATATATAATGGTAAAAACACAGCGACCCTAAAATCATAAAAGAGACAAGAGACAAAAAAGAACCTCATAAAACTATATTTTTTGCCAGGCTTATTGAGAGACAATAAAAAACTGTTCATAATCAAACAATAACAAGCAACAATCACTGCAGAACAGAACTGTTAACCTAGTGATGGCTACAACAAGTGATTAGAGTCCTGTAGCATGAAATGTGCAAAAGCAGTTTAAATTTCTTTTATTGTTATATTTAATTTTCAATTCTGTTTTCATGTAAAAAAACCCCCAAAACATTAAATTACCATATATATCATCACCCACCCTTTTATACACCTGTGCAGGCATAATAATAACACTGGGGAACACAATTTTTGTTGAGTTAGGTCTGACAGCTGTTTTTAACTAATTTTTGGGTGCGGAATCCAAAACTGATCTCAGTTTTTCTCTATCACGTCAAGTTTTTGAACTATAGGATCCCCGTTTTCTTAAAACATATGAAAAATACTGTACTTAACAGATATGTGCTTGTTTTATAAAAATTTTCAAATATTGACATACAATGAAATATGAAAGAAACAGGCATGACTGCAATGTTTAACAGTATTATGTTTTTACAAAGGATATGGCTACTGTAATTATAATTGTGTGCAAGTAGTTAAGGTAAAAATGTACGTTTATAGCTCTTTCTGGAGTGTTCAACTTGAGGACTATCGCGTTTGATGCTCCAACAATAGTCAGCCATCATATGTACACTACTACTACTACTACTACTACTACAGCTAATCAGTGGAATCTTGCTTATCTGGAGGGTAAGCTGTGGAGAAAAAAACTTGACGTGCTAGAAAAAAACTGACTGCAATTTTGGAATCAGCATGCCAATTTTAGTTTTAATCAGCATAAAAATCTAACTCTACAGAATTTTTTTTTCAAATTGTTCCCCAGTGTTATCTGTTGATTGCTGATCACACATTGTATTAAGAGGAACTCTGATGGAGGCTTTAATGCTTAAGGGCATTGTCAGATCTACCCAAAAGATCAAGACAAGGTAATTGTTTTGCCAGATATTGAAAGGAGAGAGGTACTTAATTTAACAGTCAATAAATTGTCCCTTTCAGGTAAGAGCTTTGAAGGGAAGGAGAAACAACCTGTATAAGTTTGCAATAAGCACACGTCAGAAAGTATCTGATCTGACCAGGGAGCTCCAGCTAGACATGGATTTTGAAAAGCATTGAGACTCTTGCAAAATCTGGATCTACATATATTTAGAGTAATGACTAATTATTTGCTTAGGTTTGGTTCTGATATCTAAGCTTATACTGTCAAACTCAAAAGAGAATCATTGTGCAAGGATTACATTTGATCTCCCTTTCTTTTTTGTATTTTACAAAAGCAGGTCTCATTTTTTTATTCCTAGTGTTATCACCTCCTTACTTAGCTGACGCTCTAAGATAAACTGTACTTAGTGCCCGATGATGTATGAAATCTCTTAGAAAATTGAACAAATTTGATTCTGTATTATCTTTATTAAAGACTATTGATCATATTAAAATGATATCAAAATGAAGCAATATTACACAATAGCAACTCCTGAATTTCATGTCAGCTAATGCCAAACGCAGTGCTGCTTTGAGGAACAGCTGACAGTTAAACAACAATGCGATGGCACCTCTTATTACTCATTGGAGATGCAATTTACCATTAATTTGGTGTCAGAATGAATAAATAGACCTGTGTGTGGTATAATGTGCGCAGATTTTGGTAGGATTCACTAGTGTATTAAATCACACTGTGCTCAATCACCTCAAAATCACTTCATCACATTGGATGGTTTGTCTGACTAGCGCACACTATCACATCCTCATGACTGATCATAATTCTCTCCATATTCCTGATTTAATAATCAGTGAGCAGCATACAGGGACATGCAGTGCAGTAGGCCCTGGACAAAGGGACCTTGAACATTTTTTTTTTATTCTATGTAATAGCACATTACCCTGAGGATTTCATTTTAAACAAAAATTATGTGATGAAGGCTGTGCTACAGCACCAGTGGGTAGAACATGTTTTATATCACATTTCTGATCAGCAGAGGAGTTGTTGCTGCAGGCAGCTTTAGTCTGTGGTGCTGAACCGTAGCCAAAGCTAGCTGGCAGCCTCAATTACCTTTATCATTTAAGCATGAAGAGTGATCAAATATGGATGGGAAATTGGGCAGGGTTGTACAAACAAAAGCAAGAGTGTGCTCATATTAAAAACATGTTTATACATGGCAAGGCAGAGTGGTGGGAGGAAGAGAAAAAGAGAGAGAATAACGAGGGGAGAAATCACTATGTACAGTGAAACTGGTGGCCATAGTTACTCTGTGTTTCTATGTGTTTATGCACAAATGTGTTTCTATGTGTGGGGGATTCTCTTTCACTCACAAACATATGAGTACCAGACCATTAAAACACACGTCTGCATCAAATTAAATCTGATGCCCAAATCACCATGGGTGCCCTGTAAGCCAATAACACACATTTTCTTTTAGACACACTGTGCCTACATGCGCTCAGCCACATACACATGATTTCATTTCTTTTTCTACCCATTTGAAAAAAAACTAGAAACATTTACTTCAACATTCAAATGGAGTCACAGAAAAAATACCATTTAGAATTTAAACTGATTTCTTCTGACAAAAATGCAACCTTCAAAGTTCATGCTATAGGTACCATTACTTGGTATTATTGTTAAAAGTCTAACAACCAAAACACAGCTGATCTACTTCATTAGAATGATGCGTGTGTGTTTTCTTTATTCAGATTTGGTTGACATTAACCAAACAACACACATTCTTGTTCAAAAGTTGTTGGATCATTATTGGTGCAGAGACGTATATGACATGATCTTTTTCCGAGTGAACCCTGTTCACTTCAAAACAAAATGAAGAGGATGGAGAAAAAAAATACGTTTTCTTCCTGTCAAATCTCTTTTATAATCAAAACTGAACACTCACAAATTAGTCCCTTCAATCACTCAAAGTAATAAGCTGATTGAGAACATGTGTTGTCAGAACCTTTGATGTACAAATCTTAGTTATTTAAAGAAAAAACCCTTTCGCTAAACAATGTTGTAATGTGAATATTAATTTGATTCACTGAGTGATTTTTGGCAGAATACAGCTAAACCTGAACAGAATAAGCATGCTTGGTATTAGCTAAAGACAGCAGCCCCTTGGTGACTATTTCTTGGACAGGAGCTGCAACTACTAGGCAAGTAGAGGTGAGTCCAGTACAGAGGTGAGTCCAGTACAGAGGTGAGTCCAGTAAGACACAAGTGAGTTGCTTTGTAATTACAATACAGATATGAGTCTGACCGATCCTTGCATCTATCGCTCCACAAGACAGTTAATAGGTGTGGGTAAAAAGCTGAATTACTTTTTTAATAGAGTGTGAGTCTTTGAGTGGCTTTGGATGGTGAGAGGCTATAAGCAATCCACAGATCAGTTCAGGCAGAAGGCTCAGTATTGATGGTTTGTCCACTATAATCCATCCAAGATGGTTCATCCTGCCTGTAACATTCACTGCTGTAATTAGCAGTAAAGTATAAAAACATACAGATTACAGCTTTAGCCATCAGCAGTACATCCAAACCAGCCTCACAGGACCTCACAGCAAAACTCTGAAACTCGTTCTGTCTGGTCCAGTGTCAGCAGGGTTTAATGTGATTTCCTTATTACTTAGACATGAGACACAAGGAACAGCTATAGTTTAGCAGGAAAGATGAAAGGGGTATATCTCCTGATTTGAAAGAGACTGAGTGAATGTCATCAGAGAGCAGAATCAGTATACCAATAACACCCCCAGGCCTCATTTCCTAATCACAGCTCTAATGAAGATGAATATGTAGCCTGTGTGTGTTTGTGTGTGTGTACGTGTAGAGGCACGCACTTTGTGTTTAATGAGTGGGAGTATTTGCAAGTGCTCACTCTTATAAATTATGTCTTTATACAGACAAATGAATGAATGTGCCTTTATATGTTAGTATTATTTTGTCCATTATTTACCTGCTTTCTGCATCTATGTACATATATAACAACACATTTGATCATTTTCATCATAAATAATGATGTAATTGCACTGCATAACAAAGCAGTATCCACTATGAAGAACAAGCTGCACTTCCCTCGAGTAGGCTACCATAATGACTTATTATCCCTGAGGGAGAAATATGAAAGCAAAGTATTGGTAAGCTATCAACTGATTAGACAACACAAACAACAAAATGTCGGCTCAGCTCTGTAGTTAGGGTGCTGTTAGGCTGACTGCTCATTAGTTAACTGCAGACACAAAGGACTGTCTCACCATTATGACTCAGTGTGCTCAGTGTAAATGTATGTGGAAAATGCAAACTCACATATGCAGAATGCTAAATAAACTACTGGATACTTTTGCAACCATGTCACTTGTTTTCTATGCCTCTGTTTGTCCCCAGATGCCCATGTGAACTCACTCACTTTTGTTCTCTCTCTCTCTGTTGCTTGTTTTTATAGTTCCCACAGGTGTGTTGGCAGTTGCTCTCACCGTGCCACTGGAGCAGTTTGGAACTTGTGCATAACAGGATATTGTCTTGATTGCCACAGTGTATTGAGGTGCTTCGAATGTGTTTACATTAATGGCAGGGCAAAAAACAAGATAAACACACAAGTGTAAGACAGAAGGGATACATATACAGAAGACACACACAGATATAAACATTTTTTCTAATTGGAGCACATCTAACCTACAGGCATATAGTAACTGTGGGCATGGCAAACAAAAGAATACATGGACATGGTCAGGCATGAACGCTATACACATATGGATGTATTATGCGTATGCAGACTTCACACATAAACAGCAAGAGACAAAGAGGAGGGTGACTAGTGGTTCGATGAACACAGTTTAGTAAATTACACCACTTGTTTGCATGGAATTGGCCATGATTATACAATATCTAAATACCTCTGGCACACTGATGTGTTACAGTATATTTACTTGCGTCAGATGGCTAGTCATAAATAAATAACAGAAATTTGGCTGATAACTTCATCATTCCAATGCAAGCAAATGGAGGGGAAACTGCCAAATGGAAGGAAATGTAAGCAGGAATTAATTAACAGGGTGTGCTTAAAGAAACTGACACATTACACTCTATGTAGCATTTAAAGGTGAACAGGTAATGTGCACAAACATATTACAGTCATTACAGGGCATTATAGAAAAGTAACACAGTACTTGTGTGCATACAAACACAAACTAACACACACACACACACACACACACATAATTTGTAAGTGCTCATAAACCCCCTGGAGATTAATATAACAGCTGATTAACCATCTATCAGGCCCTATGAAGACCTACTGGTAATTTATGACAGCCATTATCACAGTCAGGTAGCAGACACATATACACACGCACACACCTCCACCTATTCAAATACACTTTTTGAACTAAGATTAGAAGTTTAGTTTAGTTAGTCTGGATTAAAGCAAACACACAATTTTGAATTTAGTGTAAATCAATAGAACAATACTAAAATCTGTTTTTGGTTAATCTCAGTTACTGGTGTTAAATTAAATTAAATTCATTAAATTAAAACTAAGGCTTCACTATTAAACTATATTTATTTGATAGTTGCAGCTATGATTTTGAGTTCTGATACCAAAATACTCGTAATAGTAATAGTTTTTTTTGATGAATATTGGGCTTTTCCAGTTTCAGTTTCATGTCAAGTCTGGCCCAAGATCCAACAGACAATTAGCTTAGCTTAGCATAAAGTCTATTTGGTATCAAATCTGGACACTTGCAAAAACAGCTTGTCCGGCTCTGTACAAAGTTAAATGCTTGATTATGGGTTAAGTAAAGAAAATGTGTTAATTAGTGAGATTTAGAGGCAAAACCTTCTGTGAGTGTTATCAATATTTTAACCATATTTTCCAGAATGCCAAACTAATTGTTTAACCATTGTCAGCACAAGAACCTTGTCAGAATAAGAACACCTGAAACTTGTAAAATAATGCCAAAACAACATCAACTATCCAAGACCACTTTCCAAGAAAACTGTACAAAAACACAACTTTATTCACTTAGGTACTACAAGCAACATGGCACTAAATTGAATTAATTTACTATTAATACTGTTTCAGACAAAAATGGGGCAATAAATAGCTTGGATAATACTGCAGGGGCATGACAAAACTTTAGCTATTAGCTATATTAACTCAGTCAGCTTGCAACTAATAGTCAGTTAGCAGACTACATGATTTCTTCTAAACTGCATATATGTACAGAGGTCTGCCATTATGTTTGAATCACAGTTGTTCTCCAACTTTTAATACTTGTATATAATATTAGTATAATTATTCTATGTAACAGATACATTTTGGTCTTTAACAAAAAAAAAAGACAAAGACCCTGCAACAAAAGGAAAATGACATCACTTCTCAGGGAGTTTCCTCATCTTCCTATTCTTATTGACATTCACAGGGATAGAAACACACACACCCATCAGGAGACAGTGAATTGTATCCTTTGTGTGACCATGTTTTGTTGGGATAAATGAGATATTGTAAAGTGGGTGTTGTCTTTGCTTGGATTGATGAGACCTCCATTGTCACAACCCTCCTACTCTGTTAACATCCTGACAGCGAGAAAAATGAACATACTACTCTGTCGTGCACCTCCCGGCTCATGACTGACAAGCTTTTAGCATCAGCAGGAATAAAGCAATTCATGGCACGCACAATCCCCCAGCTACACACACATTTAACACACACATACACATTTCCAATTTGACTTGGCAGCTGCTGTGCAGTTCCACTGTTGTTCTACTTTTATGGAAAACACAGAGGACTGATTTCATTTGCATCAACAACAGGGATGGTGTGTCCCTCGCTTCACATTCTTTCATACAAACCTAAATTGAGGCACTCTCGTAAGCTTCTGCAATTTAGCTTATTTGAAACTCCTTTCAACACCAGAGCCCTGTCACTGTGACAGTCAGATTTCCGTTATGAAATCACCGAGTTTTTGATTATTTGTAAGTATTAAAACTGCTAGTTATATTAAAGCAGAGCTACACCCTAAGACTAATTTTAAAGAATACAACAGAGGAGTAAGCTAGCAGCACTTGTAGGATGTGTGGACCTGTGGTTACACAGTGTAACACAGAGGGCCATGGGAGCGGACAGACCTGCCATGGCACACTGTAGCATGGGAAGCTGCTACACCAGCTGTGAGCATCTACTGTAAGACTGCTAGAAAAACAGGGGAACTGGTGTGGCTCTGATTGTTGCTAGAAGCACATTTATGGCCCTTTCAAAGAGTCACTGTGTGGGTATCTATATTGTAGCTCAGAGTGTGTCTGTGGGGGTGTGTCAATCCATAGCTAGGGTCATGCTGTTTGTCACAGTTCCGGATAACTAAAGTACAGTTATTGGCTGTTGCATTTAGTTCTGAGGAATACATCTTGTTCATGTAATTTTCAGGCTTGCTAATGCTAACACCAGCACCGATATGTAAGAGCCACAAATAATTCTCCTACTCAATGTGTCCATGAAAACAGTGGATATGGTTAGCAAATGTTATGCTTTTTACACTTATCCTGGCTGCTGCCATACGAATTAGACCTCAGAGTTGTGCCCATTTCGTTCTCTGTAGAGATTCTGTAGAGAGGCTTAAGAAAACTTTAAAATCCAGGCTAGATACACACAAGCTAAGCTTTGTATGTTTGAGCAGAAAAGCAGTTTTGACAGACAGTATGTATTTTTTAAGCCAACAAGATTCTATGTGATTATACGTGAAGAGCAAAAAGGGAAATTAGTGTCGACTTTCTCTTTAAATATGTTATACAATACAAAATTTTAGGGTTAGTGACAGTTGTTGACATGTAGGAATTGTCTGGACTGGGTCCGTAAACTCAGTGGAGAATTATTACTGGTGACTATAGTTTAAGTTGTGTGAATACTACACCATATGATTGGTAAATGTCCATTTTGCTACCTTCAATTACTAACATGTGAAAGAGACAGAAGATTGATGGCAGAGCTGCAAACAGGATCATAACACAAAATAATTTCTCAGACAAAACAATACAGTATTGATACTGAAGGGATTTATGTCTCCCTTTTGTCCCCACGGTTGACCTGTTTGACTGCTCTTGGTTCCTGCTGACAAACTGACAATTAGCATGTGGAGAATGATACACAGAACCTGCTTTATTAATACTTGTTTACCATATTCTCTCCCACTATCTACAATTAATCCCTGATTCATGAATTTGGCTCTAAACTTTTATCTATCCAGTTTCATTCTCCGCATTTCCAGTCATTCGTCTCTCTTCCTGCCGCTCACTCAGGCTTCTAATAACATCATCCCACTGGGAGTAGATAAGCGTGGCTGTTGTGATAAGGAGCTGGGAGAGGGAACGATGCAATCTGTCTCCATCTCCTCCCACTGTCACAGTGGTTCTGATCCACCAGTGGATACGAACGTCAGTGCTATTGATGTGCAGTACAGCACGGCTGGTATCTCTGATCTATGGAGGATACGGTGTCTCATCTACAGATGCTGATGTTGTTCCCTCACTTACCCTGAGTTTTTCTAATAATGAAAACTTGAGTTTCATTTAAGGGTTTTAAGAATTAAACTGGTTAAATGTTTTAGTTAATCCCTTTACTTGAATTAATTTTGAGCTAATTTTGTATCCTTGGGGTGCATGAACCTAATCAAAATCCATTTAATGGCCTTCCCTTCACTTATTTTTCCTATAGGCATACTCAAGATACACTGTTTGCATCCAGTAGCAGGGATGTGCTTTTCCAGACCTAATTAGTTATTGATCTTATTATGCTGATAGATTCAGCCACTTTTCGAGTATTGATCCCATCTATCTCAAGGCAATACATTGTTTTGTGTGAAGCTGCTTATGTGATGCACTTTGCATGACAAACACACTAAGGCAAAATCTTCAATGTAACTGCCTTCATCAACAGTATTTATCATCACTATGGACTACACAACTCACATTCTATGCTTGAAAAAAGCATATTACTGAATGAATTATTCATTCATTAAAAGGCGACTCCCATCATAAAACCTGAAATTTAGCTATTATATCCAGACACCACAGCCTCTAGCACAGTTCTTTGTATTTCTGGCCAACAAGTAACTATATTATAGGTATTATTGAGGTAGTTTCTCCCATAACACCATCTTTGCAAAAACTGGACAAACTGAACATTTACATTAATTTTTTTATAATAATTTATGAAGTAACAAAACAGAATGTATGTCAGGCTACGAGCTTATACTTTTGTATACTTCAACCAGTGAAATCAGCTGTGAAGTTACACTAAGCAAAATAAAAACTTCTGTTTTTATTTCATGTACACATCTTCCTGATGAGCTAATGGCTCTGGTCTTTTTTGCTCTCTGGCTGTTATGTTATGTTATGTTATGTTATGTTATGTTATGTTATGTTATGTTATGTTATGTTATGTTATGTTATGTTATGTTGTGTAGCTTATGTAGAACAATGTGTTTCTAAACAAAACCATCTGACAGTCAACGTTCTGCTCGTCCTTTTCTACAGTACAGATGTCAGGAAACATCTTCCACTTTAACCTGTTCACCTTCACTGTAGCAGCTAAACATGTAAGATGAGCAAAAGAAAAAGAGAAGGTGGTTTCAAAATACAAAATGAAACCCTGCAATCTATTCTGACTGACTACTGCTGGCATGTTCCTGAGTTGCTAGCCTGTTAGCTCAACCACAAGTACTAATTCCATCGCCACCTATGTAACAATGATGTTTAGATGAATTCCACTATGCTGCTTCCCAGTGTGGTGTGACCTCACACCAGCCTTGTCTCGGTTTGTCTCATTTAAAATGTGTCAGCTGAAGCCCCTAAGACACACTAACACCCAAACACAGTTAAAGGAAGTCATGGCCATAGTATGCTGCTTCTTGGGAGCAATTTTGACAAAGTTTCTGTTTTGCTGAAGTGCTGATGTGCATTGTGAGTGAAAAATTCATGTCTGGTTTGGCAAGCTTTTAGAGAAAACATCCTGTGGGGGTGTTTTAACGCACATGCTGACGGTGTGTGTTGCCCCCTTAAATTAACTACTTGCTCAATTCAAAGAAAACATCTACTGTTGTGAAAATGTAACTGCCTACTCCTTGAATATAAAACAACTGAAACAATCTCCTGGAGAATAAATAAATCATGTCTTTGCAGTATGCCTGTGCCATCACTGGTCTCTTATTCAAACTTTGACAGTTTCCCTCAACTTTCCTTAAACTACTCTCAATGTTCACTGTTCATTCTCTGGGGGTTTTTCCATCTTTTATTCTTTTATGACTCCTGGCTAAAACGCTCTCTGTGCGCCTGCTTTCCCTTTGGATGACCAACAGGCACTCTACCACCTGTTCCCATTGCTTGTGATATTGGCCTTACTCATTTATTTGTGGTAGTGGTATTATTTTATTTATTGAGGCCTGAAATTGAAGTGCATTGCCAGATCACAGATTTGATCCCCTGTTCCTGAAATGTGTTGGCCAGAGCCGGCGGATCTTGTCACCAATCTGATGACACCTGCTCCAAGGATAATTGCTTTCAAAGAGGCTGATGTCCTGCTACACTTTTACTCTCCCTCCTTACCGCGCACACATGCTACCTCTCTCACTCAGCTTCAGTGTCACTTAACCGCAGCTAAGACGCTCTTTGCATTTTGTTCTCTTTCTCTCTCTCTCACAGACTTGTGTCACCTGTCTTTTACATTTTTTGTTCAATTCCACATCACTCTTTGATTCCTACATCTCCTCACTCTCAGACACAGATTTCAATCTCTTTTTCTCTCCCTCAGCGCCTAACCCTAACCCTTTCTGTCACCATTTAAAACTCACAACTTACTTTGACACGTTTGCTACTTGTCTTCCCGCCTAACCTCCAGTGAAATAATTTATGAGGTCTAAGTTACATTAAGTGCTACAGTAAGCTAGCATGCAGGATGCCAGGATATTGAACTGGAGCACTTAAATGTCGCCTTTGTATTAGTGTAAAAACAGGCCTCTGTGCTGATATTAATGTCTTTCACTCAGCAGGACTTTTCAGATGCTCCACTGCAGCGCATCAAAACTTCACCTCTGCTAAGAGACTGAAGAAACAGACAAAGTCTCTGGGGAAGTCCCCCGCTGATCCCGACATGAGCCAGCTCTTTCAAGGTTTTGTGTTTTTTAATCTCCCCCTGTGTCTTCCTGTTATTCCTCTTTACTTGTGATATAACCAACCATCTGCTTTATTTTTGAAGCATTAATATCAATTTTCACAGGGTGGTTTCTCCTCAGTAAGGCATTTGTTCTCAGTAGGTGATTAGTTCAGAGCTTTTATTATTATTTTGACAGCATGAGTAGATAATTGCAGTTTTTTTAATTCCATACCAACCAAGGGAGTTGTATTTCCTTTCCATATGACTTTCATGTGTTTTGTCACAAATACTGCATTTGTACTTGATCATAAACATTTATCAACTATGTTCATCAGACACTGTAACCATGCAATACTTTCAACTGGAGAGCAAAACCAACAGACCGGTTTTTCTAGGCTGTTATCTGTTTCACCTGTTGAAATGAAAGGACAGTATGTTCGTAAACTCTGTTTGATAGATGTTTCAGCCTTTACTGTCAGTACTGGTATATTAAGACACTAATGCATAGATCGAAAAGTCAGACAGAGAAGAATCTGAATCCTGCTTCCTTGATTTCATAAAATGAGAAGATGTGCGACCAACCGGGACCACCTGCATGTAGTGGACTCACTGTTGTGCACCTTGCAGGATTTGCCTGTTGCTGCACTGAATCAATCTATAGATCTGACAGGCTCATATTTCTACACTACAGAAAAATAACTGTTTTACCTTCTGGGGGAAATGTTTCTATATTATTTACTCCCCTGATGGTGTGGGCCCAGTCCAAACACATGGTGATGGTGTCACATTATACACCAGGGCTTCACGACCTGTACAAGAGCACACCAATCACGGGCCAAGAAACAGCACCTTGCAGCACAAACAGCATCTTCATGTGCCCACTCTTTATGGGGAAAGTAGGTAGACTATAGTGAGTTTTACCTGTGTCACAGTGCCAGTCTGCGTGAAGTAACAGATGTTCATGTCGATTTGGCAAATGTAACTTTATTTTTATTTAAATGTAGGTCTTTCAAATAATTTCAAACTGAAGTAGTGGCTATATGTTTATGTGTGACTTAATCTTCTAAAGTTATTGTTGTCCACCCTATTGGCTGATTTATCATAGTACAAATTCCATATATTTAAACGTTTTTGCTTCTTTATGCCATCCTTTACTTTACGTCTTCAAATACTATGACTCAGTCTCTAGTGTTTTCTACTCATACAAGTGACTGGATTGCCCTTTTGTTGGTGCCTTTGTTCTTTTTTGTTCTGCATCTACCTCCTTTTATCTTACTGGTTGCCAGATATCATTCTGGGAGATGAGAGATGGCTGTGCACTTGTTTCTTGATCTGAGAGAACAGGGGATGGTGACTGCACCTCTGTGATACACACTTCAAGTCAGTGGCATACACTTGCTTTATGGGAAAATACAAGAGGAAGCCATCTGGCTAGAGGAAATAAAAAGCACAATAGCCCAGTCAGAAGCCTTTCATTAATAATAATACAAACAGAACACGAGTGCTACCGTATACAGTTCCATGTGTGCTTGTATGTTCTCACACTGGATGACATTGAGATGGAGCATGCTGATCTGTAAACGCCAGAGTAATTAATGAGCCCACTGTGCATCACAGGGACGTGAGAGGGAGGAGAAGAAGAAAGAGGGATGAGAAGAAGGAGGGGCGCCAATGAGAAAGCTGTGTTTAATTAGAGTCATACAGTGGACTGGCCATCCTACGGGACCTGCCAGTCCTTCACAAACTCTTACACCAATTACCATTCTGCTGAGAGAAAAATACGCAAATGCAGAGAGGGAGCAAATAAAGCATAGTGAAAGGCAAAGTGTTAGAAAGGCATTGGGTTTCCTAGTGGCTAAGTAGGCAGAGCACATACTTTTTAATTCATAACAACTTAGATTTGAACTGACTTTTCCCATATTTTCTCAATTGCATACATTTTCAAATTCACATTGCTGCTGTTGCAACTTCTATTTCCTCTGCAGCATATTTTATTGCAAGCATTACAAACAGAATTTTAATGTAGTGATAAGCTAAATAAACGCAGTTTAGCAAGAATGATATAGAAAAAGAGCAGCGATCAATGGGGTGACCAGAGAGAAGGAATAGACTCTGCAGTGCACACAGTTCCAGGTGGCTAGTTGTGAGTTTTGGTCTGTATTGCTCTGATTACGAGCCAGGCAGAGCTCCGCATCCATCTGGTTGCCAAGCACACACAGATGGAAGGGGGTGTTTCCGAGGGGCTAGGGACCATTACACCTGGATCTGGATGTCCTGGAGCTTTTTGAAAGGGTGTGACTCTGTACTCAAACGGTGACACAAAATCCTTGTGTCTCTATTCTCCATCTCTCCCCAGGTTGCAATTATTCTCAGCAGTGTGTCTCACTCTTTCAAAAGCAATCTCACTCTCATCTGCAGATGTACAGGTCAGGTACGTGTTGGTTCCCAGGTCTACAAATCTATCTCGGTTTCTCTGGTACAATTTATCTCTGAATTTAGGGTACTATGTGAGGATTTGCTATAACTAAACTAAATACACAATGGCCAACACAAAATGGAGCCTTTATCATGCACCATTATTATTTCTATGCTTTTAATTTTGTGAAAATAGCTTAAAGCCACATTAACTATAAGCCTCATTTGCATTGTGCCCCATTGTGTTTGAGGATGTTGTCACCTTCTCTATCAAATTCCTATTTCAACACAATTGTTGTTCATTTCCTCAGTGTCTCTTCCCATTGTTCCTTCACCAGAAGAGAATAAATAAATAGTAAGGAAGAGAAAATAAATAAAAAACAAAGAGTACAAGGGCAGAAGGAAATCTGGACTAAACACGTGAAATCAGGACCCACTCGAGCAAGAAAGGAGATTGATGTAAAGACATAAAGCAGGCAGACAGACAAAGATGAAAGGGGCAAAAACATGGAGGGATGAAAGGGTTAATGGAAAGAAGAGAGCACCAGAGCAGCAAAGAAGAAGAAGTAAGCTATATACAGAAGGAGCGAGATACTGTTGAGTAGAGGAGGGAATGAGGACTGGAGAAATGTTGGAGAAAATGGGGAAACAAAGGGGAAACAAAGATTAGAAGAAGCCAAAAAGGTGGAAAAGAGGAAAGGTGGGGAAAGAGAAAGGTGAATTAAGAACAACTCTTTCTCTTCTCTGTCTTTCCAGCTAAGTACTGACAGACTTGCAGTGAGCTGCTGCAACAGATTGGCATCATAATCCATCACCAGGGGAGACAGTGGCCACTCTGCGTGACACAGACACGCTGCTACTAACACACACACACACACACACACACACACACACACACACACACACACACACACACACACACACACACACACACACACTCTCATACAGTTATACACACCTAGTGACATATGCATACATGCACACACACACTCACAGAGGCATGCACAAGAAGTTTGTGCACACTTGCCCTTTGAAAAGAAAAAGACAAAGATACTGTCGGAGTGAGAGTGCAACAGAGAGTGGAGAGCAGCAGGAAGCGAATGAGAACAGGAGGTGACAGAGGGCGGTTACCTTGGCAACCAGGCCTCTGGTGACAACTGCCTAATCAGTGGGCGGACAGTCAGATACCCAGGGTGATTCCCAAGAGACGTATGCTCATTTCCCCTGTGGATGACTGGAACTATTTTACATTAATGGCCAAAGTGTGACTTTTCACACAATCCCGTTTTTAGAGAAGTATCAGCAAAAGATACTGGTGTACTTAATGCACACTTCGCTTAACAAAAGCTTAGGTTCAGCGTAGTGCAAACTGACAATTTATATAAGTGGTGCCAACTAATTGTATAAAGACTGTGGATTCCTTTTTCCAGTTTCAATAAAAACTTTAAAACAATTCAGTTTCTGAGAGGATTTGGTAAGAAACATGTATTTTTGTGTACTTGTTCATGATGTTATCTTTTGTTTGCTTATTTATTTGACTTGAACACACTACGGAACTTGCACAACATATCAGACTAAAGAATCGTTTTCTGTAAAAAGTCAATTTATTTCCCTCTCTTTGTCATGTAAAACTCCTACAATTCCCAGGGCAGTGTCCACTGATAATCACATCTCCCAAGCTTGAGCCAATGGATCAATAGAGACCTGTGATTGGTGGAAACAGGGAAGCTCTGGGGAGTACAAACACTGTGGGATTTCAGTTAGGTGACAGTGTAGACAAATTAAGAGATGTGTTAAGTATTTGCTTAAATTTAAAAAGGTAGACTCTAATTTCGTCAGGTTTCTCACAGGTGTGCGACACATAAGAGTTCAGCTGTCTCCTGAGGCTGACAGCTCCAGCACCACAAATTTTAATGTGGCAAATCAAGGTCCTGATGATAACAAGACATGCTGGTTGGGTCAAGCTAGTAACCATTTTGTTTGACAGAAAGCAGATCAAAGGTCACAGCACCGAGTGACAGACAATTTACCAAATAAGCATTAACCTGTTCTCCAACTGGGGTCAACACTGACAGGGTCAACTCTACATTACTCCACATCTAACAAGGAAAATCAAATTTGCATACACGCGTGTGTGCATGAATGAAAAAAGACAAGAGAAGTTACCTTAAAGTTTTGTGAAAGAGAAAACGCAAACATTCAGTGCATTTGATCTGATAAGCCTTTCTGGTGTATGCCGTACCACCTAAGCAAAATGAAGTATAAATATGTTTTCTTTGTGTTTATTTTTTATCAAAATGTAATCTAAGTCCAAAATCCTCAACACAAAGCAGCCCACTGGCCTTTTCTTTCTTCCACCGACAGATAATATCCTCTCCTTTCAGTCTGCCTCAATCTTCCTCTTTCTCCATTTCCTCTTCTCTGCAGCCATTATGTCTCTGGCATACACAGGCTGTCATTAGGCCAAGGAGATATCTGATAGCAAATTTATTATCGCAGACTACACACACACACACACACACACACACACACACACACAGACATGATACACACACATTGACACCACACATTGCATTTTCACATACAGTATGGCCACCACCAATTAGATGTTTGATTTAAGATGTCAGACTTACTCATCATTCTCTGCTGTCGCTTGCCCTGCTGCTACCTGTGAATGTCATGCTTATTAGTCTTACTTGTGAGCGAGTTGTAGGATGACATACATCCTGCTTTCCAAACTTTCGATTCCAACACCAAGTTATTCACCGAATCAAACAGAGGAAGAACTGCTGTCCTCACTGCTTAAGTCTGGTAGAAATCAGATATCTGACTTGCAGTATTATAGCCAGGAAGGCTAAAACATGAGATCTGTTACAGGTTAGTCATGGATACAGTTGATATAAAAAGTCTACTCACCCTGGCCAACCAATACTTTGTGAAAGCACCTTTTACACAGCAGCATGTCTTTGTAAGTCTCTATCTTTGCACATCTAGACTGGAATCTTGCTCTTCTTTGCAAAAAAGTTCCTTCAAATTGTGAGGGGATCTCCTCTGTGTGCAGCTTAAGGTTATTCCACAGGTTTTTCCTGGGACTGAGGTCTGGGTTCTGTCTGGTCATTAAAACACTTGGATTTTCCTTTCCTAAAGCCTTGGTCGACTTAGATGTGTGCTTCGGGTCTTTGTAGCATTGGAATGTGCTATTCCTTCTCATCTTTGGCTATTTGCTGAATGGCAGCAGGTTTTGTGCCAAAACATCTTGATATATGGATCTATTTATCATCCACTCCCCCTTTACTTGAGTCCCTGACCCAGCTGAAGAAAAGCAGTCCCACAGTGCCACACCACCATGCTGCACAGTTGGTACAGAGTTTCTTGGATGATGAGCTGCGTCAAACATACCTCTTAGAATTGAGGCACAAAATAGGCATTGTATAAATCCTATAACAATGTACTTAACACAACAGTCACAACAGAGCATAACTGTGTCTCATGTGGACTTTCTTTTGTTGAACCAAATAATGGTTTGGCTGCAGTTCTACGTCTGGTATTGGATCCAACAGTAGGTTTAAATTCTGGGCATACATGACATACTGCTGGTTGTTACCAAGGGAATTCACATATGCTTTGCACACATGCTCACAGCACACTGTGTATTTTTACTGGAACTGAATACCAAATACTACCCACTGAGCAAAAAAAACCCAAAAAAACAACAGATCCAAAGATGACGAATTAATGTCTTTGTCAAACATAAAAGCCAAAATGAATGCTTTTGTAATGTCTTGTTTAAACCTGTTTTTAACATTAACGGGCGATGTCATTTGGACAATCAACAGCAAACATTAAGAAGATGTCTTTTTATGAAAATCTTTTAAAGAATGACTATTCAGCTGACATCAACAGCTCCCAATGATATACCCAAGAATACAGAGCTTAATATTACATCACCTTAAGAACGTGTTTTTCAGATTATACCTGGGATTCAAAGGTTTGCTGGTCCTTGAGGTGTTGCTCCTCTCTCATGGCTCCTCCATCATCTATTTCCCAGCCTTCTGAACTCCATGTGGGTTTCAACCAATTCAGTGAGAACTCTGAAACCTAAAATAAAACACATTTTGCTTGCATTCATGTTTCTGTTCCTTACACCTCCAAGCCTTTATGTCAACCCTCTGTTCCTACTCTTTTTCCAGCCAGGCTCTCAAAAGGTATGCTGTTTCACTATAGTCTTGATCACATCAGATGTGCTTCTTCCATTGGCTGGATTTAAATAAGGTGTAATTTGCAGGTATGCATTAGCACATGGCTTAGCATAGCATAAAGACTGAAAGTAGGCAGAAACAGATAGCATGCCACTGACCAGAGTAAAAAAACAAGACTAGAGTCTATGGAGCTAAGAGCTGCACTTTGGGGCAGTACTTGAGTTAAATGTTTTATTATAGGGTCTCATGCTAAACCATGTTCATGTTTATGTGTGTAAGCAGCCAAACCTTCACTTATTAGCACTAAATACAACGTACAACTGATAGTGATGTTATTAGTTTTTGCAAGTCCATACATTGTTATAAATTGTAAAATCCAAAAGTCAGATATTCAAATGACAGCATTTCACCCCCTGGGATTATGAATATGTGTATGTGTTAGTGGTATCGATCTTCATCATTTGACTGCTGGGAGGAAACTGTTCCTTTTAGATTCACTAAAAACAGAGCTCAGGTTCTTGCCTTAAAATGAATGATCAACCATTACACAATAAGATGACTGCCACAAATTGTTATTGCACCAAAAACATAGATATTTCTATTACATTTCAATTAATGTTCTTATACTCTGTGAGTGATATGCGAGACTGGACTATTTTAACCTCACACAGTGTCAAAGTCTGACTGTGTCACTAAAAAAATATTTTTAAAAAATGGTAAAATAATATATTGAGTTGTCTGTAAGAGTGCTGGCACGTACATTTCAACGGTCTTGTCGGCTATCATTAAAGTAATTCTGAGATTTGACTGTGCATTGAAATCTGTCATTTGTTCGGCAAATACTGTAATGCCTTTCATCTCTTTCCTGTCTATTATCCAATGACACACTCCATCACCCTGTCATCTGCAATGTTACAATTGATCTGTGTGCTGCAATATATCATACAGTATATGTGCCATGGTATATTATACACATACATAACCCATGCACACAAGCCCCCTGGCACAGATTACATGTAGTACATTATACTCACATGCATTCTGGTAAGTGATCACAGAAATGGGGAATGTGAGCAGCACGGTTTGCTTTGATGAGCTGTCAGATTACGGATTACCAAAGAGCACCATTAAAACTCACAGCAGCACTGTTCCACTTTCTGCTCCGCATAAGCTGTTTGCAAAACCTGTCAGAGAGATGGAGAGAGTATCAAGAGAGTTAGAGGGAGGGCAGAATGGGCTGGAAAGTGTGAGGAGAGGGATGAAGTGTTGTCAGAGAAGAACTAGACAATTACAGGGAGCAGGTAAGAGAAAGTGAACTGACAGTGGAGGAGTAGAAGGTGGAGAGAGGAGAAGGATGGCTGATAACTAGCACGTTATCAGACTTGATTTATGAAGTTGTGTAGACTATTCAGCAGCTTATGTCCCTAACACATCAGCTTACTCCATCAAACGGAGTGGGAGATCTCACCACTGGCACATTTCAACACTGCCCTCTGCAGACTGGAGCTGGACTTTCACATCTTCAAAAAAGGAAAAAGTGAGGTGGAATGGAAATGAGACACACAGGCTGACATTATCTTGAACATTAATCATTTCCAACACTGGAGACATTTTTTACATGCCAGAAAATATAAATGCTGAAAATATCAGCTCTTAAAGTCACAGCGTTTTAAGTTACTAGGGCCCACAGTTGCTACTTTGTCAACATATAACAATAACCAATAATTTAACAACAGAGCTCATCTTAAACAGCAGCTGCTGTATTATGTAACAGTTTAGACAGCAACAGCCCAGGGTCAAACTTATCATAACACAAACTCAAACATAGAGATTTCCACCCTACCAGTTTGGAACCAACTACAGAGTAATTAAAGGGCTATTCCATCTATTTTACACTTTATTTCCAAAAACTTAGGGAAACTTGTGCGTATTTTTTTAAAGGAATGGTCAATGTGATGCAGCAGAAAAATCTGATTTAAAGTCTGGTCCAACCTTCAAAACACAGCACCCAGCAATCCCCATGATCCATCTAGATAGGCAGTCTTTCATTCGAGCCTCTCTGCCTGGTAAACACTCGTGTCTTTTGAACTCCACACCCGCAGTTCACAACGTGTGCTCCTTGATCAAAATTTTTGATCTCAGGTACCAGCCGCGACCTTGATGAAATCACTATGACATTATGACACCATGATTATTACTCCTTGTAAGAAGAAAACAGAATTTCTTGTCTAAAGCTGATGGAGTGCCCCTTTTAAGAAACCCAATAACCACAAAGAAAAGCTATTGATTATGAAGAGACAGAGGAGATATATTATATACTGTGGGCTGCATGTTACTGTAGTATTTTAAATTACAGTGTCTCCCTGACTCCCTTATTTCCAGATGCCAAGGGCACACTTAATAATGGGACAAATATTCATAGTGTTTCCTAACCCCAACTATCCCAAGACTACTGGATTCAATTTGAAGACCTTGGCTGGAAAGAGAGAAGCAGCAGATTAAAACATTGCTGACCAAAGGCAAACTGCTGGAATGAGAAACTCGTCCTTGTGCATAAGTTTAACTTTGGAGGAAGAAAATCCAATAACTCAGACTGACTGTTAAACATTAATTTTTACATGCAAGTCTAAAGAAATTGGGAAAGACCTGTTAACCTCAAAGCACAGTTGCAGGTGTGGTGTTTATCTGACACCACATGTTATTTCACACAATCATTCCATTGTTGATAGATATGTAATGGTTCAGTGACCAACAGGAAGAAGTTGATTTCACAGAGAAGGTTAACAATGCATCATATCTTCAGTTCCGTATGAGTTCCCCTTCATGTTTCAGCTCAGCAGCTGCCATCTTTTTGTCTGCCGATGTTGCCTAGGAGTGGGGGAAGAACACAAAGCCCCTGCAGATGTGTGACATGTTTTAGCAGATGACACTTCCTTGTGGTTAAAATCAGCTGCAGAAGTGAGATCCAGGCACTCACTGAAGGTTTTATTCTCACAGGAGCAGCTTTCCTCATTAATAAAAAACTGTCTGTACAGCAAGAAAAACAACTACCTCCCTTAAAAAGACTAGTTTTTTTTTTATCTGTTGGTAATATTTCCTTCTGAGAATTCACAATATGCCAGTGGTTCATATGAGTGCTCATCTTTAAAGCTGAACAACAACCTTTTACTGCCCCCTAGTGGACAAAGACCACGACTACAACCCTCATTATAATGCAGCAGCTCACACGAACCTGCAATAAAATGCCTGCACTGGCACAATTTCAACAGTAATAACAAAGCTTATGAGGAAGTTTTCTGATGCTAATCTATAATTTGCCTGAAATTAGCTGTAAATGAATTTGCTTTGCTCCCAGTGCACTAGATATGAGTATCACTGTTTTTATATTTATTACCACCACCTTTATCACTTTGCCATCAGCTGCTCATTGTGAAATTCATTATGATTTCTGACAGAGTGGAGCTGCTCAGCCATGTCTGTCTGCCATCCTCCAGTCAGGCTGATATGGAGCAGAGCTGCAGAAGCACTGAGCAGCCTGCAGATCTCAGGCCCGGCAGGGCAATGTGCAGCTGTGCTCAGTTCAGCTAGATATTGAAAAGTCCACAGTGGGTGCATCTATAATTTACTGACCATTTCACTCCAGCTTAAATAAATTAAAAACCCTCACATGTTCAGTTGCTTTACTTGCATCCCCTGAGAGTAACATTTCAAACAATTTTAAACAAATGCATCCACTTTTTGACTTTTCTGATGACCTCTTAATTAATTATTTTTTTTTTGTAATTAATTTTACATCTTTTTAACCCCAGACCTCCTGTCTGATGAGAGCCTCCCTAATTTTACACATTTATATGTGTATGTGTCTACTCATTACACATCTGATCATATCAGAAATTTTGGATAATCGTTCACTGTGTATATATGTATATATTCCATTGAATTGGACGGCTTCAGTTTTTTCCTACATTATTTGCTATAAAACTGATTAAAGAGATCAAGTTCCACAAAGTTCTGCAAAATAGCTTATCTCCTGCAGGTCCAAAACACAAGACATCGCAGCAGGTTGTGAATCAACTCATCTCAGTTTGTTCAAAGACCTTTTTTCCCTTAAAACCAGGTTTTAACATTTGACTTCTTTTTAGATAGAAACTTCTTTCAGTTAAAGAAAGAACAAGTTTTTTTTTTCATCATATTGATCAGTGGATATATGGGTAAAAGCACAGTCTGTATTTTTCTTTCTTATGTTGTTTAACCGAAACCTTTGTATAAAACAGCTGTATCGACTGGGATTTGGCAGAAGGGGTATTGTTTTGTAAAATTTACTGCAGGCATAATGATTCATCTGTTAATTACATCCTGTCTTTGTTTCAGTAAACTGTATTCTTAATGGGTGTGCATTTCATTATTTTCAACATTTCCCAAATTCTAACAGAGTAAAACCAAATTTGCTTATTTGCTCTAACTTATTAGCTACATGCTGCGATAGCTGATAAATTTTTCATATGAAAGCTCTCATGATCCTCTGAGGATTCAGGATATAAATATGCATTTTACTGTAGTCATTAACTGACAAGTATTGGCACAGGACGTAACAGTGTTAAAGGATAGATTCTGCAGTTTTATTAGTCCTACAGTAGCACTGGCTATTGCACTTGCGCATCTGACCACCTGATCCACAGACTTGAGCTGATGAACAAAGCTGTTTTAACGATGCAGTTGAGTTGGACGCCATCACAAGTTTTTAAAACACAAAGCAGGCGAGATGCCATCCGAGCACATAAGTTATACCCATTAATATGACATGTAACTAATAGCACCAAACAAACTGACAGCTCCAATAAAAGCTTCACACTAAACTGCAAGAATTTGACATGCTTTCTGATGCTGAAAGCAACACTTATAATGATTGCCAGAGTTGTGTGTTGAGTTTTGGATTTTCTATCTGAAAACCAGAGATGGCAGAGAGTTGGATGATTAACTTTGATATGAATATGATGAATATTGCCCCTAGTCATTGATACTGAGTCATGTTTCTGCATAAGTTAAATGAGATAAATCATTGAAAGCTACGTGCCTGTGTTTCTTATACCTCGATGTTTTAAAATGCAACATTTTCCCATATTTCTCCCTTTACACGCCAGAGATTTTAACAATTAGTGTTTTGGCCATTTTACACACGTTGCAGGACAGTCTTCGATGGTAATAATTCTGTTGGTCAGTCAAGCGGTGCAACGCCTTCATTCCCTCTGAGAATATACAGCATATCATTTAACGTAGCCAACAGCCCAATCCATCCTGTTTTTTGCAGAAATGAGATAGATGTCTGTGGGCTGAAATCACTCTGCAGTCACGGAGCAATGGTTTAATCAGGGGATCCACAGTCCAGACTGAAGCATTGCAGTACAGGACTTTGCATGAGTTGTAAAAGCCTAGCCTGCAACTTTAAATTGGCTGCAGGGAAACTTGGTGGTCAATGTGGCACCAGATAATGGCGGTATTAATAAGGGAGAGGAGAAATGTCTCCATTGTTCTCATTCACCCTCTGACTGTCTGCACTCTCTCAGCACAGAGGGGAACCATGAGGACATAAAACCACCAACGGGAAAATGTGAGATATTCATCCACATCTACAAATCATTAAAACAGCCTCATTCTAAATGATATTTTCTAACATAATGACCTTTTACCAGTGCAGGTAATACATTAAGTTCCTCATTGACAGCGCTGGGTACCAGTTAATATTCATCACATGCAATAGCCTGTCTGCTTTTTTTTTTAACAATTCATCTTAATATCTTTATTAAAATGTCACTAAAGTCAATGATGAAAGTAGGACTAAAGCAAATTTCCTGCCCACCTCACCTCCTCACTATCTGTCAGGACTTTGAAGGGTTCAGCTGCAAGGATTCAGATGGACTTCCAGGATGACTGCACAGTATCTGGGGGAAATACAGCAAACTGAGGATAGTACAAGTCATACTATACATACATCATACTAAGGCCTGTAGGCTGCAACTTTTTAACCTCTTCAGATTCCTTCTTCTGCAGCAGGAGACCAAAAGAAATGAGCTCATCCCCCTAGAAACTTGTTTTTTCCTATGAGTTACATGACTTCAGATCCAGGGAGCAGTATATCTGCTCTCCTTGCAGACCTGTCCATCCTGGGTTGTTCTTTCATTATTCACACACTCTCTTTCTCACTCAGGAATCACAGAGCCATTTCTTTGGGGCACTAACAGGTTTGTATCTGGCAACATCAAGCCTAGATTACAGAATGCAAAATTCTATAACTGTGGGAACTACTTCACAGCAGAGCTTCTCATATCACATAGTGTGTATAGTGTGGTGACCCCAAAAGAGCAAGTAGCAAATAAATCACTCAGTGTGAATCTTCCAAGTTTCATGGATCTTGAAAAACGATTTGGCAGTTTAAAGGGATAGGTCAACTTTTCAGGGGGGTTTCATCTAGCCAGTTACATGAACCCAAGTAACATTGCTAAATAATTTGTCCATGTTGGAGGAGTTTTAATGCAGCAGAAAGAAATAGAAAAATACTTCTCTATTACATTTGCATACATTTTCCAGTTTACATTTATATTTATATGTAATATCAACCTATTTGTACTTATATTCACATGGGTGTAACTTAAAATTAAGTAAATAACTTACACATATCTGTACTGTATCATATATATACTTCTTTATCTTTCTCAACTTTGACAAATCTACTCACTATTTTGGAAAATCATTCACTGTGGGGTTTGAATTATAGTAATGTATATATTCCATTGAAATGGACGGCTTCAATTTTTTCCTACATTATTTAGTTTTTTTCCCCCCTACATTACATGAAAATTGTTTCCATTTTTTCCAGTTTGTCTCTAACTCTCAGGAACAATGTGTATGCAGTAAAATGTCAAACCTAAGGTTTTATTTGATTTGACATATTAAATATAAATAAAATTGGTCGTTGTTTCAACTCATGCAGAATATATAATATGATTTTAATTGGAAAACATACTGGACAGTTTTGTCTGCTGTAGCATTTGTACACCAGACTTCTCAGTTTGACGCTCCCCATTATATTTGAATTTATTAGACTTACTTGTTTGTTATATCAGTGCCAAAGCTTTTTGGCAGCGTGTTCATGTTTAAAGTCCTTTAGAAGGACATGGTAACCTTTGTGCTTTATTAAATTATTATTTTCCCATTAACTTCAGTTGGTCACAACAATGCTGAAAACTGTATAATAAGAAGCTTTTTAATCAAGCACGTCGACGGGATGGTTTGTGTTTGCTCGTTCTTGTAGAAGCAGAATTGATTGAAAAGCTGTAAGATGACATTTAGCTTCACTGGGAATCATTTGAATTACCAGGAAAAGGTCATGGCACAAAAATAGCCTTTATTGATAGGTAAAATCAATTATATTAAGGCAAAAGCAATGCTGGGACTGACAGTCAGACTGGGTGAGAGAGTGAGGGTTTGATTTGTTTTGTTTCTTGCAGGATGAACTTCTTTGTAAAAAAAAAAAAACATACATAAAAATAAGTAAAGTAAAAAGGAAATGAATAAAAGGATTTCAGAAATGATTGTCGCTGTCTTTAGCTGGATCACTGGACTTCACATCATCTGATTTGGAGCTCTGTTGAAACAAACAAACATGCATAATGTGTGTTAACACAAGGTTTAGGCTTAGTTAAATATGACAAATTACTAAAAATATTTCCTTGATGTTCAGCTAGAGGTGTTAGAAGTGTTTACAAAATACATATTAGTAGATTTTCATCTGTTACATTTTAACATTGCTTGGAATAATACAGACACAATGAATGTCCGGTGATGAAACTGCAGTGCCACTCCTGCTAAAGGAATAGTTCATTTGAACATCAATAACACTCCAATGTCTCTACAATACATATGAAGCCAATCAAAAGCCAGTTAGCTTAGCTCTGCTTAGCATAAAGACAGGGAACATGTGGTAACAGTTGGGTTGGATTTAGCAAAGTTTACAACAAGTGTTGATTAAGATGAGCTTTAAAGATGCTGGTTTGTGTATTTTGTATAACTTTGCTGGGAGGCATGGTAGCTGTTTCTCACATTGTTCTCTAGATACTACTTCAGTGTTGTGATACCCCCCCCCCCCCCCCGTGGGATTAGCCTCGACAAGGAAGTTGATTAGTGGAAAATATAACTGGAAAATATGTAATCAGTACCCAAACTGTAGTCCTGATTCTTGAATGTCAACCTGATCTTTCCTTGTGAGACTGCAGTGGGGTCTCACCTTGGACTTGAAGAGGAGGTTGATCACGCCCTTTGAGCGTCTGTCGGCTGTTCGGTCAGAGGCTGCACAGACAGACATGCTCTTACTGTCCCTTCTGGCTCGGGCCGAGTCCACCTCCTCTGCAGCTCCCACCACTGCCAAGGACAGACCTACAGACAGAAACAGCTTCAGCGTTTGTGGCTCACCGATTACCGGCTTACAATGGAACCTCCGCCTTTTAATCCCTGCTGATTTTTTGGGACTAATTGTGCTCTTGCAGCTGTTTTTCCAGTGAACTGAACTGTGTGTTCTGGCAGTAGTGGTAGCCCTGTGTGCATGCTCAGCCAGCAGGCTGTACAGCTTGTTGCCAGCGGTGTTAATCAGCAGTAGTGTATTAACACCACAGTCAGTGCTGGCTCAGCTGGCCTGGTCCAACAAGGAAAGATGCCAGAGAAACATCAGTGTATTGTGGCCTGATGCATTATTATTAAATGCAGGGTGATGTAACAGAAACAGTGACACATAAACTGGATGAAACTGCAGCCCACTTCTGAAAAAATTACAACTGACATGACCAATTCACTAATTATCCACCTTACATCAGAGTCTGTTAGGTGACCTTGTGGGTGTGTCCTTACAGTCTGTCCACACTAGGAAGAAACACAGCACTTCCTTTCACGACTTTTTATTTTGACTTTGCAGACCATTGGTTTTCAGGTGTAACTCAATTACAGTACACTCTATCTTTATGTTATGTCACCTGTGATGGCAGGCAGGGACCTGGAGTTGGCATTGGTCAACAATACATTTCCATCATTTGGCTCTGACAAGTTGGTGTCACTTCGGAACTCCTGTTTCTTGGACAGCTAGAGGGAGACAAAGATCACACAAAACTCAGCAACAACACCTACCTAGATTCACAGCTCCTTTACTTCAACACTGCTTCACTCCCTTACTGAGTTTTCACTTCTTTACCTGCTATCCTCTCTTATCCAATGATCTTACTCACCCGTTTGCAGTCCAGTGTATTTGTGCGTTCTCTTTCCTCCGTGATGAAGATCATGCTGCTCCTCTTCTTCTTCTTCTTACTCTTCCTTAGTTTGACCTCTGCATCGCCCACTGTCACCACCACACCCTCTTCAACTGTACTTACACTCATGCTGCCACTGGAGCGGTGAAGGGTCCAGGAGTTGGGTGACTCAGGGGGGAGGTCCCTGGGAGGAGGCAGGAAGGACAGGGGTAGAGAATTAAAGGGCTTAAATGTTGACTTTTATGCCAAGGTTAGTCTGGAGTGAAATTTACAGAATACACGTTTGCAGTTTGAGATTGGATTTAATTCAGACACATCTTTGGCTCTGTTATTATAATCTAACGCATTAACGATATGTCCTATGGATGAGATGAGATGTCATTCTTGCACTGAATTTTCAGGTTCCCTCAACACCCTAAGCTTAGTAGATAGATACATCTGTCAACACATATATTTGTATGTTACCTGTCTGCATAGAGCTTGGTCGGAGTCCCACATTCAGATCCCTGCTGTGAGGAGGTTGAGATGATGGACTGACGAATGGAGCGCAGCATAGAGCGAGGACGGGTGGACTTCCTCTCATCCAAGTCCGGCTGAAATATAGAAAGAGCTGAGCAATACCATCTACAGTGCATGAATAGTCACAGTGAAACAGAGCAGGCGTTCAGCGTTAAAGAACGTAAGAAAAGCAAAAGCAAGTGAAGTTCAGTTTAAAAACAGCATATCATCACTCCTGCTCATCATTAGTTTAATCGCTCCTTGAAGGGCAAAGCCAATTTACAAGTTAATGACCATATTTAGCCCCAGTCAGACGATCCAAGCCCTGTTCTGGGTGTAGAGAAATGTAAAAGGTACAAATCCCATATCAATGCCCTACTTGGAGGCTTTTGTGAATACTTTGATCTTTAAAATTCGCCTGGGTCAGCTCATTTGCAGCTTAATTAGTGCAGCTCTACCGCAGTAACTCTGTGTCCAGCCTTCCAGAAAAGACCATGATTTGGACTACAGAGAAACACCATGATTTAGTAAAAAGTCTCTTATTCCCCTACTTTTTTCTTTCTTCTCCCTCAGTCATCCATTTTTCCTCAGTTCTTACCAGCTCTCTCACTCCGTACTCCTTCTCCACTTTCTTCTTCAGCTGTTTGAAACATTCCTCCATGCGTTCGTGGAAGGGACGCAGGTCATCTGTCACTCTCTTCCCATGGAGAGAGATCCCTCCACCTAGTAATGGGATCTGTAGATATAAGAGTCAAAAGATTTAAAAGTGACACAATCATACATGACATAAGTACATAAGCACAGTATATAAGTTCAAGAACGTGTGTCAGCATGTTGAGTACCTGCCATGCGATGAGGTCTTTGAGGCGCAGCAGTTTATCTCTGTCGTCTGGGTGCTGTTGAGTGTACTCTTCGGTGAAGAACGCCTGACACCAAGGAAATATTAAAAACTCATTTCATGACTTTTCCACCCACTTGCGGACTTCAAAGCAAACAAATCTTATCCTATGTGAGATATTATAAGACAGAATGGTGTTTTGGGGTGAACACTGACAGTATGAATACACCAGACTCTAATAAGTTCATTGTGTTTAATGTTAATTGGAGTGATCATATTCAGAGCCTCAGGATGTGATACTGATTTTTGATCATAAATAAATTCAAGTCAGTTCACCCTGAGAGATGAGTTTAAAGCAGTTCCCCTCAGCTCAGATGACTTTTTGACACAGAAATTGCTGAATCTTTGTCACAGTGTCTTTTCTACACAGTTAACATAAATCTGTGTTTGTTTAGAAAAAAAGAAGACAACCAAATAAAGACCTATAAACAAGGGTGTAATTCATGATAGTACAACTCAGCTTATCCAATAAAATAATAACCATTAACTGGTTTAGAAAATTGTGAGGGCTTATTTGTGTGGCGGTCTTTACCTTTTCATACTTGGCAAAGCCGCCCATGACAGCTGGGTCCACAATGCCATTGAGCAACATGGACAGGGGGTTGATGGGAAGGCTCCAGTCAGCCTGGTACTGGTTAATCATGGTCAGAATCTTCTCATTGGTGGACTCCATGGTCTCTATGGCGTTCTCCAATGGAGACAAGGTGGTCTGAACAGAGATGATGATGGGTGAAGGGACAAAGGCAACAAAGAAGGGCAAGACATGCAAAATGCAGAAATAATTTTAATCAGGGCGGAGAGATGGGGAACATGTTACACTGGAAGCAGCAGCTCACAGCAGACTTTGACTTTGACAAACACAGAGTGAAAACACACTCTTAGTTACTTACATGTTTCATGTCAGTAGCCTCAAACCAGCGCAGGATGCCTGGCAGCTTATACACAGTGGTGAAGGTTGTGCGCTCAATCCACATAGACTAAAACACAATGATGGAAAAGTGAAAGTCAAGTAAGTAAGCCTCTGCCACTTGTGAATATTTGTAACATTATACCATTTTTTTTTATGTAAATCTGAGCTCTCTTCAAACATCTAATCATTCAAAGACCTTTTGTGTGGATGCAAGTGGCCCTAAATCCCAATCCCAATCTGCTGTATTCAAAGGTGTAGGACCTGGTGTGATCTTTTGTGCACATGAGGGGAACATATGTCAGCATCATTCATTTATTTCTTTAGTTTCTGATGTTTTCCCAAGCCTGGTTTGACAGACTAAACAATATTCTTTACACAGGATGTAAATCCAAACACATTTCATTTTTAATAATATTTAATTTGCTCCCATTTGACAGTGGGTGAAGCCTTTAATAAATCCTTGGTTTCACAATAGTGTATTATAGTCATTAAAACATTCAAAAACATGCCTAGATTATCTGTGAACTGCAACAGTTTTACTTTCAGCTAGCTGACAGGCTATTACCACTGCATATATTCATCTACTTAGGCAGTGCCTGAAGGTGGCTTGGTGGTCCTTTCAATAACAGAAATATTACAGTTTCATTGAAAAATTATTGCAAACCCTGCATATGGCACTCCATTTTCTCCATAGGCGGTTTCATCAGTATATGAAACAACCACAGATTTATAGAGGAGATTTTCTAGTCTTTAGGATGCAGCCTAGGAGAACATAAGATGACCTTCATGCAGTTTTTTGGATCACCAACATCTTCTGTGGATTTATGAAAAGAATAGATATAAAAAGAAAAATATAGAGGAAATGGAAGAATAAATGAAAATAAATAAATAATAAGACTATTTTGGGTTTTATGTGTTGAGCAGTGAGTACTAGTACAAGTTTGACATCTGATACCAGGTACAAGTACAGAAAATATTCCCTCATCATGCCATTCACTTTCCCTTTTATTGTTATCTAACTTAGCTAGGGGTATAATTAATGTGTCACTCTGGTGAGTCTCTAAAAGACACTGCCTGTGCTCAGTATATGGGGCAATTTAGATTACATAAAAAAATTTCACCCTGATAGATATATATGTGTAGTATCTGATACAGGAGAGGAATGATAAGTGGTACAATCTGACATGGTCTTGATGAATACAGTTACAGGTACCTCACAGTTCTTTGTGATTCTTTTGTTATTCTCATGTAAATAAAACTTATTGGGTTGTTTGTTTGTTCTGGCTTCTGTTGCCATTCAGGTAGTTTGTTTGTAATTTTACATATCATCTTCTGTGCTGCGACAATTGTATTAGTGCAATTAACTTTATTAATTTATTAAAGATTCTGCATTTGCAGCTCAGTACTTTCCCTTTCCAATTTCTTTATCAATTAGTGTCTTGAACCCATTTTTCATGATTTCATCAATTAGTTTCTCGTCTGGATTTTTTTGGTCATACCATTTTCTTTTTGTTTTGATTTATGTTGGGTTTATGTATACTTTTTGTACCAGCTACTAAACATCTACTCCACATAAACCTCATTCTCTGACCTTCCACTAAAATAATTTTCCATTTGCTGTCTTGCATTAAAGTCACTTTGTCCACAGTTCAGTTCCAATTTATTCAATCAGTCTCCTCCAAAGTCATTTCTATTGGTGAGGGGAGCAAATCAGATCCTGACAACACTAAAATAGTATCTAGAGAACAAATCACATTCCTGCTTCCTGTCACAGGTGCTGCATAGGTCAGTTACCACCTGTTTCCCTTAATGTTGCCCCACTCTTTTGCCTTTTTTGAGACATTTTTGGCTTTCTTACTGGCACATTGGAAATTTTTTCCCACCTTTTCTTGATCACTGCACAATCTTATATCTGATCTTACACTTCAGTAATATCTGATTTGATATTGAACTTTAAGCACTCATCTGTAATCTTAAAATATGATATAATGCCTTATCATATAATTGGACCACAGCCTGCTTCCATTTTCATCATTTTATAGACCAGGAACTCATCTTTTCAGGCAGATAACAAAGCAAGTAGCTACAGAAAGACTTTCATGGTCTCTGTGGACATAAATCTTTTTATTTAAAAAAGAAAATAACTCACGGTAAACTCATTGTTCGGGTCCACTGGTCCTTTCCTCACAGGTCTAGAATAGTGAAAACGCTGCACGTAGTTGGACTTGTAGAAGCTGCACATGGTGAAAGAAATGGTCAACAGAGGTTAAACTCAAACAACGGGAATAAAAAACATCATTTTGAAAAGAGAGAAATGGCACATCAGAGTAACTTAACTCTTTTTAAATGCTGATCATTTCACAGAAATTCACATTTGGCTTAATAAAAATTACGAGATAAATGTGTTTTTTTGACTGACTTGATAATCTGATCAGGAACTGGTTTGTTTTTCAGGCCAGGAGGAATCTCAAGGACTGGCTGTACTGTGAAACACTGGATATCTGGTTCAAATCACTCAGGAATAAAATAAATTACAGAGCATACAAACGACTAGTTGAGGGATGTGTCCGACGGCGAGCAGCTGTTTTTGTTATTTTTATTTTATATACGGGTACACCCAAAAGTAAAAGCAAATAAATTTAGATCCAGACAAAAAAATGCCTGGCAAAAGGATAAAAAGAGAAAAGGCCCCCAGATAATTTTTCCCTGAAAACACTTGATATTAGTCCATCTTATTATTTACTTCCATATTTGTTGAGACTTCTTAAGCAACCCAAACACATATTAATCCCAAATGAACTGCATGTAAATTAAAGTGTACTTCCATACACAATTTTGCAGCTAGAGCAGCATGCGTGACTGTAGACCATGTATAGCATTTACATTTTACATCTGCATCACTGTACATTTGTGCGTTTTTATGTGTGCAATGTGCCAAAAGGATACACTGGAGTGGAGAGTTTCTGATATCATCTCCTGGCATGGTGGTGGTGTTGAGGCGCACAGCGCTGGGGAACTGGCTCATCAGCTGGTTCTGGAAGTCCTCTCTGCGTTCATACTCCTTTCCACGGTGGATAAACACCTTGTTCTGAAGCCAGAGGAAATAAAGTGGTGTTAGGTATGATTAAGGAAAGACTACTCCCATATTCATCATGTGACCAACGCAGTGAAATTCTCTTGTCGTTCTGACTTTCACTAGAAGAGCCCATTTACTGCTGAAAAAAGTGTTTTCTGGGATTAGATACTCTTTAATATGAGGACATTCTGGCACATTCAGTTACTGCTTCAGTGACTGCATTAGTCTGTAATCATCTGCATAATTATGGTAGAATATTTAGATGTTTTCCAAAATGTGCAATAGTAGGACTATGTAGATAATAAACCGTTGAATTAAACTGGACCAAGTAAGGACCCTTGGGTAGCACCTTATGTCATTGCTGTTTGCTGTTTAAACCTGTGACGGGTTTTCCAGAGAGTCCACCCAGTTTTTCAATCTGCCCAATAACATCTTGATGTCAGTTGTGTCAAACACATCACTGAGATCCAGCAACACTAAGAAAAACTCCACTGTCTGTATTTAAATAAATGCCACCTCATTCATTTATTTCCAATCTCAAAATCCAAGACACCAAAGTGGCCTTCATTCGCTGCTCTGCCCTGCCCCCCTTAAAACTGACTCACTGATTTTTGTCATACTCCTTAACACAGCAGATCAACAAATCTAAATCATACAGGGGCTATAAACAGTGGAATATTTTTTTTCTGCAGTTTGCTGAAATCCACAGATCCACAATGTTCCCATAAGATTCTTTATGTCCCAGTTTGTTAACTAACTTGCTGGTGTGGTTAAAACTTGTCCACTGCTGCAATTTTAAATAGCTTAGCTTCAGTGCTGATAATAGAAAAAAAAAGGTTTTTTGTCCTCTTCACACAAGAAGAGGGGTCAGTGTGTGCGTGTGTCTGATTTAAATACATGAAAAGCAAGAATATTGTTTTGAAAACTATTGTGACAAACACAAACCCTGAGAAAAGGAGGGTAGCCCTGTCCATAGTAGCCAACAGCAAAATAGTCCGGCTTTGGTCTCAAGATCTTCATAATGTTCTCATAGAACTTTGCTTGTTTTTCCTGCAGAGAGAGAGGCAAAGAGACAGACAGAGGATGTGTTCTGGGGAGTGTTTCAAATGTGCACTGTGTGCAGCCATAGCAGTTTTATCAGCTCATGCCAATGACAAAGCTACCCTCAGCAGAATGCTGGGCCTTTGAGGGTGATAGATGTGGGAAAAAAAGTGTGTGGCATCCAAGGGCAATGTCTGTCATTTATATAACCACATAAATTCAGCATTAGCTGAGAGAGCCTCTGCGGCAGTCATATAAAGAGAGAGAGAGAGATTTTACCCATTGTTGAGAAAAGTGTAATTCTCTGTGGGGAGGGGAAGAGCTTGTATGAGTGAAGGGGAGATAGAGGAGAAGGTGGTGCTAAAGAGCAAGTTAGGATTTGGGTATGGAGGGAATCGCTTCTGCTGTGGTGCCAAAGCAAGAGATGAAAGAAACAGAAGAGTGATTGAGAGGACAAAGTAAGGAGGGTTAGAAGAGGTTTGAAGTTGCTGATGACTGGCAAAGAGGAATCACACTTTTGGGGTCATATGGAAATTGTGAAGCTCAAAAAGCAGAGTTTTTCAGAAAAAGATCAATTTAAAAGGAGGATTTGAATCGTCAAGTGAGTATTCATTTTTAAATGTGAGGGAACAGCTATGCTGAATTGGGGTAATGTTTGAGAGTGCAGATGACTAATTTAGCATGGAAACTGCAACTGGAACTATATGTTCTGAGGCTGAAATAAAATGTGTTAGACTGTACAATGGATGCTTTGCATGGGGTAAAGGTCATTACACACTTATTAAATTTAACAAGGGTTTAGTAAACAACAGATGTACTGAAAGTGACTTGTGTTATTGCTGCTATCAAAGGCTTGAATAAATCCTTTCCTTCAACTTCCCTAACTCCCAAGAACATCTGTAACACTTATAAAAGGAAGTCGGGGGAGAGGTAAATGGACCCAAAAATGTGAGATCCTGATTGTCGTGCACAATATGAAGTATAAAGGTTTGAGTAAGTCATGTATTACCAGTCTCTTGCTGAGTAATTCGTAGTCAAAGATCTCGTTTTCGTACTGTTCAGCCAGTTCCTTGCACAGAGTGATGGCCTCTTCCCACATCTAAACACGCACACAAGAAAGAAAGAAGTGAGTGTCCTTCATTACACCATCTGTTAATAAATCGGCGGCAGCTGTTGTGGTGGAGATTCATCTCGTGAAAATCTTTGTTTCCAGGTCTCTGGAGAGAGACAGGGAAATGTCTCTATCACTGCTTCAAAGAACACAAAGCACTTGTGGAGAATACAAAACGAATGTGACACCAACATACCAAGACTACGACTGCAACACTGTCTCATCCTTACTGAGGTGTGAGAAACATTGTGCATTGAATTCAAATTTTTTTCTTTGATTATCCAAAAGTTAAAAAAAGGTTTTGCCTTGTTTTGTAAGCTTTATATATGTTTGTGAGAGGATTGAACATTTTCCAAAGCAAATCTTGTGCTAAGAAGACCATGCTTTCTCTAGACCGATAATCTTACCATAATTCCTACTTAGTCCACAGATCTCCATATGAGTCTTACTGATCTCACCACAGTTTATTCGGCAGCATGGATCAATACTTCTGAAATCATCATATCACCCTATTAAGGAGTAGTCAAGTTGAAAAAAAAAGCCTTTTGCAGTGTAAAACAATTCTGACCTTGCCCTTGTCAAAGTAGTCAATGATGGTGTCGTAGAGTGTCTCTTTGAGCTGTCGTTGAGTTTGGGAGCCATGGGACTCAAACTGGGGGCTACATGTCTCGTCTAACCACTGGAATGGAGATAAGAAAGAGGACACAGAGACAAAGGGGGACGTACAGTATGTATATATCTTTATTGCTGAACACAAAGGGAAAGAAAGTTGCAGTCAGACCAGCTCAGTTGTTTTACCTTGCACCATTTATCATGTTGCCAAAACAAGAGAGACCTTAAAGCTTGGAGTTTCTTTGCTGTAATAAATCAATATTAGTCCAAAGCAGAGTGTGCACAAAAACATGCAGCACGATGCTCATTTATTATATAAATGAGACAATATTTAATCTTGCATTACGTAAATTACAAAGAATTTCATTTATAAATCAAACAAAGAGAATGTAATGATCTCCAAAACTGAATTGAATTGAATTATCCGCAGAGCAAAGTGGGGAAGACAAGGATTAGAGCATGCTGTGCGTTACAGCCCACTCTTCGCAATAATATGAAATGGGCATGACAGGACTGACACAGCAATAAATGGAGATTATAAAAAACATTATAGAGTTCAACTGCTTTGATGTAATGATACTAGACAGGGGAGAGAGCAAGAGATGCCCCAAGTCATCTGTCCCTCTCTGGGAGCCTCTAAGTGTCTCATAAAAGAGATGAAAAGACAAAAGAGGTCAAACACACTCAGACACATGCACGGGCACACAAGCATGCATGTGCACACACATACACACACACAATTACTGCATCAATCACCATAGTGATGAAGCCACAGTGGCCGATACCATGCCATAAACTCACCTCAGAGGTTCATCATTTGGAGGCCAGAGACATAGCAACCATTTATCAGCTAATAAAAACCCGTCTCACCCGTGGCAGGCAGACAAGTAATTAGGCAGACCAAGACACTGGGTCCAGTCTTAAATGACAAAATATCTTTTTATAAGTGTGTGTGTGTGTGTGTGTGTGTGTGTGTGTGTGTGTGTGTGTGTGTGTGTGTTTTACCTTGAGCAGGCGAGAGTGAAGCAGCAGTGTGTAGGCTGCCTCGGTGTAGTTTTCACACTCCAGGTGAAGGTCCCTCAACTTGTAAAGGTACCTGAACACATACATGTACAAAAACACACACACACACACGCACCCGCACACACACACACACACACACACACACACACACACACACACACACACACACACACACACACACACACAGAGGTCAAGTGAAATCTAATGTGCAACTTAGACATCATTCCACTAGATGCCACTGTTGGGCAACTTGAAGACTCATTCAATCTGTCCTTTACACACAAACACACACACACACACACACACACACACCCCTATACATACCATAAAATATGTGCACAACAAAGACAGGTCATCCAAGAGCACCTACATACTGTACAATTCAATGTATGTCTTCTTAATGATCTGACAGATGTTTTGTAGTCCAATAATGTTTTAGAAGCATATCAAGAAGGAAAATGGAAAGATTGGACTGCTGCTGAACCAACTTTACAGCCGAACAACCTTTTACTGCCTTTTTTTTATCCTTCTCTGTCTCCCTCTGTCTGGAGAAAACACTTTGCCACATGGCCAGAGGCTAGACTTTCTTGCTAAGGCATTGATGACAAAGCAGGAATGCAGTGGCTTCTGCTAAATGAACATTCCTCTGTATGCTTAGGCAGTATGGATGCACTCTGAGATCAGACATTCCTGTTTGGCTAAATGCTGGAGGCACTTGCTGTCTTTTCTTTTTAATTCATCCTCTCATTATAACTTTCCTCTCACGTTTAACTAAGTCAATCATTTTTTGGCAGCCTGTTTTGTTGGTCAGGATAATCAAGTTACTGTTGACAGACTGAATAAAAAAAACAAACATTTAATCCTTCTCTTGCTTTCCTGAGTCAATCTGCACATTCATCTGCTCATTTGCTTGACTTACTGTTGTCTATTTGTTTCTTTCCATCTGCCACTCTGCCTGTTCCCTTTCTCACCTTCTCTGAGTTAACCTTTCATTCAAAAGGTTTTAATTATGTGCTGTTTTGCCATTAAGAAGTGACAAAATTATTGCCAGTAAATTCAACAAAGACACTGCACATACTAAAAGTGGAATTTTTATCGTGTTTGTGCAAAACAGTAAAGAATTATTAAATCGTGGAAAAACAAGCTATAGAGATTAATATTTTGTACACGTGGCATGTAATTAATACAGTATGTATTGTAGAAGAATTTTGTGACAGTTTTTTTTCTTCACTGTATTAACAAATAAAACAAAAAAAAAATGGTGAAAAGAATTTTTATAAAGGAGCCGATGATTCAAACCAAAAGAACAGCATGAGTTCAGCAAAGTGTATTTTTGTATAGAGAGTTTACTTTTTATGTTCACAGTTTAGTGAATAGGCACCTCAGAAAATTGCCAAATGGAGTTTCACAACAGCCTACACAGTTAGGCGGCCGTACAAAGGGAATTCAGAATGAGCCACCATGAAATGTATATTAGATATATTTTAAAGTGTTTCATTTTTACAAATACGGTTAACATTCAAGCTGAGGTCATACTCAGTAGTCATGTTAGCTTCTCAGCAAATCAGCTGCAAATTTAATGTTCAATAATTCCCATGCTGGGACAAAACATAATTAGTTGAGGGGTTTATTATCCATGCATGGCCTGGAGTAATCCAGCCAGATCTTTGTGTAGATAACATTCTGGTTCATTATATAACACATACATAGAGCTTAAATGTGTATTTGCATTAAACTATGTTTGTTTGCTGACATTAACCAGCGTGCCGACCAAATATTACCATATTCTCCACAGGATAGATGGAGGCAGCTGATCAACCACAGAGTTGAGCTCACATTCACACATACACATAACTAATCATGTCTATAAGCCATTGCCAGAATGCACTGTGGGACCTGACAGGATCTATGTTCCCCCTCTCTCTCTATCTCTCTTCCCCCCGCCATCATCCCGTCTTCCTACATCTCCCCACCTCTCCCTCCCTCGTGCCCATCATGTCTCTCTTTCTCTCTGCTCTCCCTCCAGTCAGACCAAGAGCTGATCCTGTGGATTTTGACATTAATTCAGTGGGACTCATATAATCCCTTGTCAGATTATGGAGCCACACACGCACACAAACACACACACACACTCAGACACACACATGCATGCACATATGACACATATGTACATCACTTAATAGTATATTATACCAAATTTAGCAAGTAAATACCTGATATACATCCCTTCACGATTGATGTCCTTGTAAAAGTTCTGCAAAATCAAAGGGAGAAGTTGAGTTAATGTCAGTCTCTGTGTGTGTCTGTGTGTGTGTGTGTGAGACAGAGAGAGAGAGAGAGAGAGAGAGAGATTTTCAAAATCACTCTGAAGCACTGCACCAACTGCAAGTTTCTGATTTGTGTGTTTTTCTGGCCGAATGTGTTTGTCTAAATGGCTGTATGTGTGTTATACTGAATACTTTTGAATACTTGCCTGTATGTGTTAATGTGTGGGAGTGTGTGCGTGCGCATTTATTAGTTAAGCAGCACAAACTCCCTGTTTAATGAAGTTTAATGACATCTACAGAGAACAGAGGAGTGGAACGAACTGATGTAACCCCAGCTCCCACCACCAGCATGAGCCAGCAGACACCATAATACACACACGGATACAGACACAAATAAGCAAAAAAAAGACCTCAATTACAGAAAGATTCACTGTGAAAGCAAACTGTATGCATATTTATATCTAGTTATACTAGTTTTGCAAAGGTCAGATTCATCATTGTTTGCATCAGTGCGTTTTAACTTAAGTAAACCAATTTCTTGCTAGAAGCTGGCCCATCTACATGAAGGTCAGATGTCTCTACAATCAGCAGTTGCCTCTGATACACTTTCTGAACATGCACCAGCACAATCTAGATGCAAACTACAGTGTCATCTTGAAAGCATCTTTCCCAACTGGCTTCACAGCAAGTTAAAACTACCCATACTCATATGGAGGAATGTTGTAGTGAAAAGCCTGCAATTAGTGGACGTTACGTTTTAGTGTATTTATGCATCTGCAAGGGGAAGTACAGTATAATAAAATGGGTACCTATGTTATTGTGTGTCTGTATATTCTAAATGAAGGTAGCTTCAGTGGGAGCATGGATAGGAGGGTGCACTAGTGCCTGCTAGCCTGCAGAAGGGATTTTTTTAGCTGGACAAACATATGAAAGAGAATCGCTAATGGGCAGCTGCCACAGGCTACAAGCTAAACACCTCTGCTGTGTGCCAGCAGGCCCCCCTCCTCTGGGAGAAAATAACACATTTTAAGATACTAACACACTTGCATTCATTTATCATTAACTGATCCTCCTTAAACGTCAGATATTCCAGGAAAGAATTCAAATAAAAGCAACACATTTATAAAGGCCGAGTTCAGAGGAGGAATTATATGATTTAATCTGATTTGGAGAGATCGGATGGTGGGTAGATGGGATCTGTTACTAAACCTGAGAATACCGTGGGGGAGAATCTGATTAGGAGATCACATAAGAGAAAGGATGTGGAACAGACAGGAGCTGATGCAACCCTCTGCAAACAGTCAGAGACCAGACACAGAGATGAATCTTTTCCTTTAGATCAATCAGCACACAAATTAAATGTGGAAAAGAGATACAAAGACCTTGGCATGAAAGACAAGACATAAAATCTGTGTTTTATAATGAACTCTTCAATCAGTGTGGCTCTTTTGGTGTGGATGCGATTATTGGATGGTGTCTATATGGAAAAAGCTCACTCACTAGTCTCCTCTTACATTAGCATTTAAATTAATAATGAGTTTATTGATGTGTGTATATGTGTGTTGGTCTATGCATGTCTATGATCAGCACCTCTTTGCTGTGGAGTTCAATACTACAGCTACAAAGTACAGTACATGAATCACAACGTTAGTGTCAATAACTAACCTGTGGTAATGCATGCCACACATGGGAGACTTTAGAAGAATTGTGGAGCATCAATGAAACATGAGGAACACAAAAAAATTATGAAATGTGTCGCTGACAGCAACGTGGTTAAATTCTAAAACCCAACCCTCTACTTAGTCTTGTAGCTGTCCTAGTCAGTGCCCTTTCAGAAAGCTCACACAAACATTTTTGTTGTGGCGAAGGAATTTATGAAGATGATCCAGCTGCAGGAATTTAAAAGGACAAAGCTACCACACTGCAGTCAGCAAAGCTTCAAAGAAACTCGGACGTACCAGAAGATTGACGGTGCAGCTCATGCGGTTGTTGCGGCTGTCGTCGCTCATCACGGCGCGGTAGTCAAGGAGACGAATGAGGAGCCCCTTCACCAAGGCGACAAAGTGCTGCACCTGTGGCCTCAGCACAGGTTTCTCTGCAGCACAGTCCAGCAGGCTTGCAGACAAGCATCCACAAGTCAATCATCACGGGATTTCACCTTGATAGTCAATGCTCAAGCGTGGCAAGATGTGTATGTGTGTGTGACAAGTTGCAAGTGGCAAAAGTTAACTCTTTGAGGGTTTTATGAAGTCCACTTAAAGAGGTTATTTTTGAGGACAAAGCCATGCCATTGTCAAAATATATTAAATCTATACCATGTAGTGTCATACTCCTGCAGTGCTTTAACACTTTACTGTAATTCCTATGTAGTTTCAGATATTAGGTGACTTTTTCATTTTAAGTCATATATTATGTCAAAACTGTGATTGATCATAGTTCTTGGATACACGAGCTGAAAAAGCACCAGCAACCCCATTTTCAAAAACCCATGTCAAACATTAGCCATGTAAACAACTGCTCATAACAGTGGCCTTAAAAAAAAATAAAACAAAACACAGACAAATGGACCAACAGTGAAGCTTTTGGTTGCTGTACCGAACACTGAACACCTTACATGACTTAGGTGTTTCTGTTAGAGCTGTGAATGCAGACAAAAAATCCTTTGAAGGTACAGCATGTAGTTTTTAGTGGGTAAGTCCTCTAAGGGGGGTCCCTAAAACCATTTGGTCTGGAAACTTCTATTATTGTCTACTGCAATTGTGGTATATTCAAGTACTTGGGCCTACATTGTCTCCAGAAGTTCCATGTATCGTTCGTCTCCTCCTCCACCCTCCACTTCGTGATCCAACTTCAGAATGATCTCATTCTCAAACTGCAGAATAAAAAAGAGAGAGAGGGGCACAATAAGGAAAGACCGAAGGGACATGAAAAAGCAAATGAGAGGAAGAATAGAAAGAAGAAATCAATTATGCAAGCACAATTTAGGTGTCTCTTTTACTTTCATGTGCAGCATCACAGGAGGAGCCAGTGTTTCTCTGCAAGTGTGGATCTTGTGTGTGCAAATGTAAATCTCCAGATGTGTCACATGTGGATGTCTTTGCACACATGCATGTTTAAATGATCACACATTTCTGTTTCATATGCAGAAATCTTCGCAGTATGCATTCAGTGTGTGAATGTTAGTCATACAGAAATGTGTGGCTGTATGTGCGTTTTTACCTTGCTGAAGTTTCCAAACTGTGCATTTTCACAAGTGATCATGTCAAAGAAGATGGGAATGGTGGCCCTTCTCAACTCCTCCTCTGGGATCAAGGTCATCTCCAAGATGGGACCAACCATGCCAGGTATGAAACAGATCTTGTGGCTGCCTAAAATAAAATAGAGTTCAAATAACAATGTCTAACTCTGCCTCCCACCATCAGTACACACACACACACACACACACATATATATATATATATACACAATACTGTGAATTTAATTATAGAGTGATAAGTTATACTGCTAACCAATTGTTAGACCAGTAGTAAACTGAAGTGAAAGTCAAAAGACCCCCCATCCATCTACACACATGTACAGTATATTTTGATATGGGAGTAAATATACACTTTCACATACCCAGAAACAACAAGACACTTATAAAAACTCAATTTCCCTACCTAGTTTGTACCAGATATCACGTATAGCAAAACCAATGAGTCTTCTCATATCTCCATATCTGAAATAAAGAGCAAAAGAGAAAAAATATATAGAGAGAGACAGAGGCAGAAAGAGATATCACCCTTTTAGTTTAAAAACAATAATGATCAATACTGTTACTTTCACCTTCAGAAACTGAACAACCCAGTGGAGAAAAAAAACGCTGGTCTAATCAGCCCCAACAGGAACTAAATTGAATTTCTATCTACAGGCACCACACGGCTTTAACAGGCAGTGGGAGTGTAAACGGTAGATGTGGACTCCAAAATAGATCACAAATCACTGAGTGTTTCATTAGAGCAGTAGAGAGTAGGTGTGGTAAATAAGGAAATTATATGGCTCTTCTCTCACTTGGCCAGAATCTTGTTCCTCTTGGTTGACGAGAAATGCTGAAGCTGCAAAGACTCCTGGGTAATGAACGCCACCGCCAAGTGAAAGTAGTTATTCCATAACTAGACAGGGAGGAAGCGTGAGGATTAAGGAAAATGTTTAGAGAAACAACAGACATCCATATCAGAAGTAGGGTAAACAGAATACACAAGACTAAGTTTAGAACTGCATACAAACACATTTACCTGTACTTCAAAGTCGTCATTATTGAGAAACTTTTGGTTCATAGTGTCTGCATAGGTATTGATGGCTCTCAGGAACACTCTAACAGAAAGAAGCACCATAATTCATTACACACACACACACACACACACACACAAAACATCAATAAAGTAAAATAAAGTAGTATCAAATGAAATGGAAATCAATACTTCAAATAAACAGCTTCCTCGTGCAGTAATTTCTTGAAAAATGAATGTGTTAAATCTTCTAATCTGATTCCAGCGAATAACTTCCAGTGAGAAATATATTCCCATAAAGACTATTATTTCAGAGGAAAACAGCTTCATCTCATGGTGCAACCACAAACACCTGAAGCTCAGCATCAGCAAAAGCAATGAGCTGCTGCTGGGCTACAATGCAACAAAATATGGATGTTGCTGCGAGAAAGCTGCAAATTTTTAAATACAGAGGGTTCATTAACACTTTCAACCCAGTACTGAAGATCTCGACAATCAGCACAATTTGAAAGTGGAAGCCCAAGAAAAGTGTCACCAATTGGCATGATGTCCACTTCTGTTTATAAGTTATAGTATTAAATTATGGGCACAAAAGTGTTTTTAGCAGACCATTATGATGCCATTGTGATGGTTTGGATATAACATGTCATTGCTCTATTATTTCATTGCTTTGTCCTATTAGACATTTGTGTGAAATTTGTGCAAATCAATTCATCCTTGAGTCCAAGTGAATCTTTGTACCCAATTTAAATAAAGTCTTTTAAACACTGACAAGATATCAGGGTAATGGGAACATGATGGACAAACTTACAACATAATGCCTCTGGCCATGACTGTTGTTGGCACAGAGACAATAAAAGATAATCTGTCACTGATCACAAACACACCTTTCTTGTTGTTCACCAAAGAATTTCAGCTTTGACTGCTGCTGTAGCTCATAGCTTTATAGCGTGATTTTAGACAAGACTGTATTATTGCTTCAGACTCAAAACCTCTGTTATGATGATGATGGATCATGATAGTAACTTCACACAGTGTGCAGGTGTATCAGTGAGTTGTGACTTTGTGCATTTTTAAAGTTAAACGGCAAATCTGCTCCCAGTCTTCCTGCCCCAACACTATCTATTTATCATCATTATTCAGAGTCGACTGCCATTCCCTCTCTCTCTCCTCCCTCTTGTCTTTTCTTTCTCTCTCCATCTGCACACCCCAGTCTGCAAACTCCTTATCAACCTGTCCTTCCCTCTGCCACACACTCACTTTCACCTATTTGCCTCTTCTCTTCCTCTGACACAGCTGTCCTCTAGCTTATATCACAAAATAAACACCCATAGCTTTCACTCCATCATCTCACAAACACACACATTTGTCACATCAGCCTTTTTCATCATCGCAGCCCTGATCCCAGCTTTACTATCTTTAACACTCCTGTGTGGGTCTGTAGGATGCACAAATCACTGTGGATATCAACAAGCCTTTATAATTCATATACACCAATCCTCACTCTCAGTTAGAGAACCAGACCTGGGATCTGTGTGCGAGTATGTGTATTCTTGTGGTACGGTACCTGTTCTGTACCATGATCATGGCCATCCAGTCAGAGGGATACACATGTTTCCCAATGAGGTCCTTGAAAAGAAGGAAGGACTCCATCAGGAAGTCCTGCAGTGAAATAGAGGAGAGAAGGGATGTTCATATCTATATCTTTTGTGTATTTGTGTATGTATGTATGTTTGTGTATGCTCCTACCACGAGATCAGTCGTTCCACTGAAGGTCTCTATGTATGTAGCATAGTGACGATCATCCATCTGACTGAGGATAGCTGTCATGCAGGCGACCACTCTGGACTACAAAGGCAGAGAGAGTGAGAAAGACAGACACCATTACTTTTTGGCCACTGTGCTGCAGCTCTTAAACTGAGTGCTATACATCTGAAGCCTAAGACATTTAAGTCTCTTAAGTTAATTTGCTGCTGCACCACATTTAAAGATGCCTGAGGAAAGTTTCAAAGAAAACCTCTTCTGTAATTTGAGCCACAATCTACACGAATGTCCAAACAACATTGGTGTCATTACATGCCGCCTACATGACCTGGAACAAAAGGGCAGTGCTCTGAGCGAGGAAAATTGTTGTGATGTTATTTTTAAAGATGCTGTCTGCATCAACAAGTCCTATTCCAATGTTATTCACAAATTAGCATAATTATTATAAACAAACATACCCATTGCCAGGAAGACTGGCAGCCTCTGTAGTTTCTAAATGCTATTCTATAGTATTACACTGTGGCTGTTTGCCACTAGGTAAGATCTAAAAAAAAAATATTCAAAATTACAAAAAGCTTTTTTTTTGTAAAGATAGAGAAAACAACCTTGCATATGAGACAGAAACACCAGCAATGCCAAAGAAAGTGGCAATTTTGTCAAACACTATGTAAAATGATGAAAAGATGTGATTCATTTTAATTTCACAGAAAAGGTGGAAGACTGTTGAGACAGAGTGAGCTTATGGCATGTTAAAAACATAATACAAAAATCATGTAAAATCACATCAAAACACAATTTTCACTTGCTTTGCTGTGCTTTTACAAAAAGATGCAAACAACCATTCTCTTTTTATTTTGGTACTAAATTTTATACACTGCAGATTTTTTTACATGTTACTTTTTAATGTGATATTAACTTCTCAGTATGTGCACTTAAACTTTGAATATTGCCCAAGGTGAGTACACAAAAACACACAGCGAGACTAGTAGGGGAATTAGAGCTGCAAGATGAAAGCGAAGTGGAATCGAGACAGAAAAGGAGGGAGACGGAGATAACATTGCAATGACTGTGAAAGCAAGACAGACGTGAAGGCGGAGGATGGGGGGCAAAAGAAATAAAGTTTTAAACAAGTTTTAAGTGTGTGTGAAAACCACTAATGCTGAGAAAAACTGCTCGAGCTGCATTAAAGTGCAAAATTCATGGTAAATCTAGCGTGAGCCTTTCCACAACCAGAAGCCTAGAGGAAGAAGACACAGAGGGCAGTGGGCAACAAAGGAGAAGAAAACAGAGAGGGACAAAAACTGAACTGCACTGACCACAGGAGAACAGAAAGGACCAATGGCCTAAATTTAAAAGCAGTTAGCATATATTACATCCATGTGATAGTATTGCTTCTAGTGCTAAAACATCAGTTGACCAACTACTGTCAGCGTCTTTCACTTCTCTCTTCTCAGTGCTGTCCACCTGTTTGTCTGATGTTATTTTCTTAATCATTCCTTTTCTGGCGCTTGTATGTGTAAATTACCAAGAATTACAGACGCTTAAATTGAACATTTATCTGAATAGTAGAGACACTAAACAAAAGAAACTGGAAATAACCTGCAAAACACGAGGTGGCCCTGTTACCTGTTACTGTTTTTTTTCTCTTTAATTTACTTCCATCTGCCATTTATTTCATTTTTTGAGTTGTCTGTAAATAAAGAGGCACAACACCAATGAAAGCCAGCAGTGGGGTGGGCCTGCAAGAGGTCTGGGCATGTCATGGACACCGGGAAGAGTGAGGACTCAAAGAAAACAGTGGTAAAATCCATTGTAGAGCAAGACCCTCTTGGCCTATGTCCCTTTTTAAAGTCACTGTCAGTTTGTTTTGTTCTGCTTTTACATGAGTGTTTTCTGATCCTTCCCTCTGCTGTGCTTAATTGCTGGAATGAAGCTCACAAACCTTTTTACAGAAACATGGCAGATGCACAGGTACGTCTGCCAGGGTTTGTGTGAAATTATCCTCCAGAGGTGGTGGCGGAAAAGGGAAACATGAGACAGAGATGAAGGATGATGGATGGCTAATTGAAGATGAAAGATGAATGGCATTTGATGTGGTGACAGCTTTCATCTGATCAAAATGAGCAGGGTGTGTGTGAGTGTGTGCGTGCTCGCTCTCATATAAACATTTTTTGAGTCACATATGCAGACAAAATATTTTCAACTCCCACGGTTTTAGAGCAAATATAAGGGCAGAGACACAAAACACACACACACACACACACACACACACACACACACACACAGATAAAGGACAAGTCTTCAGTCAGACTTAAAACTTCATTACAAACATGTCCGACTGGGAGTGATGTATGCTCTTGGATGAGTGTGTATGTATGTGTTTGAGAGCTTAACCACCCCCATCCTCCACCCAACCTTCTCCTTGCAGTACACTGACCTCAGAGACCCTGTCAGCACACTCCCTCCTTTAATCTCTCGTTCCTTCTTTCCCTCTTTTCACACCCCCTTATGTTCCCATCACATGCCCCACCCCTGTGTGGAAGTACTGGGAGATCAAGTCTGTGTGACAAGTGGTGAGTAAGAAATGCAGTTACTAAAATGAGGGATTGGATATCGCTTTCATTGTCCTGATCATTAAAAACCAACTGTCTTTGAATGTAAAACAAGACATGACAGTAGGCATTTAAATTATGTAATTATAGTACAGTAAATAAACTCTACCTCCAAATCTTTCTATTTCCCTCTCTCTCTTTCCTCTTTGGCTCCCTAGTGTGTAATGGTTGATCAGTAATAGGATTAAGAACACACACACATTCACCAAAACTACTCCACAGTTCAGTACTTTCTGGTTTAATGTTTGTCTGTGTTTGTGTGTTTGAGTGTGTGTTGAAGTGTAGGTCACGTGTTGTGTTGCCCTACTTCAGTGTAATTGGTCTTCTCTGAGGACTTATGCTCTCAATCTCCCTTAGCGCCATCTAAAACAAACACAAATGCTCAGAGGGCCAAATGTCTGACCATCAGCTTTCCTCACATATGAATGTGTTTCATCAACACATTGCATGGCATGCAAAGACAAATGGGAGGCATGTGAGCATTGTGTATATTAATAAAACCAGGGACAACTACAGGGTGTTTGTGTGTGTGTGTGTGTGTGTGTGTGAAAGACACTGAGAGAGCTCAGGGCTTGCTGAGGCGGAGGCCTTACGCAACAGTGAAGAGATTACTGACAAAACAGGACACAGATGCTGGCGAGGTCTGGGATTTCTCTCCCTTCCTCCTCCTCCTCCCTCCTTCACTTTCACTCCATTTATCTATCCAGTCTCTCACTCTGGCCACTCTCATTAATAATGTATTAACAGCTGTAATTTCAGAGTTGCATCACAATGACATTTACCTGGAAATGCACCTGCATGGCATGACATGAATCTAAAATAGGCCTTGCCAGGAATCCCTGTAAGCTGCAATGTTACAGTACAGAAGGAGTGAATATAAACAACCAGAATAAAAGATGAGTTCACTATTTGTACTAATTTACCAGCAGTTGGGTTAAAAATAAGCAGCATGACTTGCGGCTCACGCTAGCAAAAAAAGTCACAAGGTGATTAAAGTCAAAAGGGCTCAGCACCTTAGACTGCAGTTTGGATGCAGATGCGTTTCACTGAATATCATCTGCTGGATGATTTATATGATGTATAATGCTGTCATTACTGTGGTGGCAGAGTCAAACTAAACACTTTCATCAACAATGAAAGGGGTTATGTTTGGGTTGATCGTGGCTGGCAACTGTGCCCTCTGACAGATGATATTAGCCAAAGTTAATGTGAAAGGTTTTCTGTCTAAAAATACTTGTTTGAAATTCATTTTGACAACTTTGGGGAAAAAAAAATATTGTACTTAAACGCAGCTGGCATTACCTGTCAGCTTATAAATAAATATATATTTTTTTAAATTCTAGTTTTCAGCAAGTACTTAGCATCTCAGATCAGAGGCACACAGCAGGCAGACACTGGTCTTTAGGTCACTGGTTTGTCCTTTGTCAGCACACTGCTCAGGATGCAAATTTAGGACTTAACCTACACAAGCACACAATGCCTTAGCTCACAACAGCACAGAATGTGGTGCTGGTGATCTAGCTGAAAATGAGATCTGGCTGTTGACTAACAATGCACTAAAATACTTTCAAAACTATTTAAAAACTACTCTCAAGGACCATAGTTATACGCTACAAAATGTCCTGGACAGTTAAAAAGTAAAACCTGTACATACATTTTGGGCCTGCTGTCTTGGAGGCCGTCTGGCCAGCCTCAATAACCAATTTGTCGTCTACCAAGTTGTCTGCTGAGCTACTTCAGGGCCTTAAAGGTTATAAGAGCTGGTCTCTGTGCTCACTCGTCTCTGCTCTTGGTATAGCTCATGTCCACCCTGCATCTCCCTATTTTTGCACCTTAAACACCTCAACAGCATACAATATGCAAATCCATGCACTGGCTGCAATGCTCATTACCTCATCTTGTTATCAGTGTTAACTTTACTTTTACTGTTTAAGTAAACCTCTTGCTTGGACTCCCTCCCTCCTTGGACTCTCCCTTCTGACACATGTCTCAGTGTTATTACACTGAAACACACCATCACTGCAGTGCCACTGCTGCTGAGGCTTGTTTACCTTTTGTCCTGACCCCAGATTTGTCGATACGTATGCAGGGAGCATTCTCGCTTTGTAGCACACTGGTTCCAGCAACAGAACCTTCACATAACTGTCACGGCACCACCATGACCACAGTGATAGACCACTGAAATGTTTAACTCTTATGCTACAACACACAGAAACAGTACCACAAATGGAAAAGAGTCTATACAGTAATATGTGTCTGCTGACTTTTGCCACACAAGCTACTGGTAAAGTAAGGCTGTGGTAGCCTGTGTGCCTTCATTGGACTGAACAGAGCACGACTTCATTTAATTACCTGTAAATTTAACTTTTCATTTGAGAAAAAGATTGTGTAACTTCTGAAAGAGGAAATGGTACAGACTCATTTGATGTCACCAAGTTTGAGTTCTCTGCTTAAAGTTCATTATCCCCAAGAGATGCCCAGTGGGATAAACAGTGAAACACAATTGATGCAATTAAATATAATTAACATATAATTCATTTTAAATTAAGACAGAGCATTAAAGCATTAACTTTGACAGTCCTAATTTAAATACTTAGAGCATTTGGGTTTAATCTGTCAAAGGAACACAAAGAAATGTTTCTGGCATGTTAGTCACCACTGTCACTCAATAGCAGGGAACTGTGGAGCAAGTAATGCACTTGGATGATTTTGGCATCCACGTCAAAGTTCTCACCTATTAAATTGCCAATATGCAAGACATTGTTTTGAGGACATGCAGATAGACAGGGAGTCATTTGTGTGGAAAAACAGTACTAAGTAGATGAATAAAAGAGTTTTAATATAAAGCCCAGGTTAAAAACGACAATAATATATTCAAATAATTCATTATCAGGTCCATTGATGCCTTTCACAGTACTTCATTTAGCCCCAGATACTGTTCTCTCCTCTCCACCCCTTTCCCTTTTGTCTTCTCCTCTTCCCTCTGCTGTCCTTTTGGTGTTTTGCCCCCCAGGTGGGAAGTCATTACGCGGCTCTCAGCTGTGATTTTTCATCATTTTTCAAAATGGAACATCTAGAAAACACAGTCTCACTGGAAGCCTGCAGCGTTCCTCACTGTACCTTCACAGACACATCTCATCTATGACCCCCCTCAAACAAACACACACATGTTTTTTTCTTACACCTGGGGGCTGAGGTGGGAAGTAGAGGGGGGGATGAAAGAGAGAGATGGATTGTGCAGAGGTGTAATTAGAGTTGTTGTCTGTGTGTATGAAGAAGAGAAAGGGAGAGGGGAAACATGGGTGTCTACGCGTATTCATGGCTGTTTATTTTTTAGTGTGTATGTGAACATGAACGCTTGTTCACCGCTCAGAAAACAGATCAACGTGTCATCAGACACCCATTTCCCAGTCAAGTACAAAGAGACACAATCAGCTGAAACAAATAAGGAGGAGAAAGCAAAGAGAGGGGGAGAGGTCAAGGGGAAAGGAATAATGAGTGGAGAAAGGAAGAGAAGTGACACAAGTCTCTTCTCAACCTCTGCGTCAGTCAAATTACTGAGACTTCAAAGCACAACCACGTTGTACCAAGTCTGTATGTTTTTGTGCACACTTGGATTTTTTTTGAAGGCCTCATGTTGCATTACACTATGGCTGCTTATGTAAAGGGCATGGTCTCGGACTCTAACATCCCCCGCCCCCGCGCGCACACACACACCCTTGTGCTTGTCTCACCAGAGGTCAACTGAAACACAACGCAAGGTGAGTCAACCACTTTGCAGTGGCGCATACATCATGGGTTATTTTCAGATCAGGAGGGACATTCACATGGACACTGCATCAAGGGACCACTCAGAGAACACGCGCACACACACACACACACACACACACACACACACACACACACACACAGGTAATAATTCATTGTCTATACACGCACACACTGACTGTCATAACGCAAAACTGTTACATAAGGCACACAAATGCCTTACCATATTTGTGAGAACTTCTGCTGCATTAGTAAACTTATTTCATAAGTGCTAACACTAACACTGACCTTACCTTAAGCCAAAGAAAACCACCTCTGATTTAGAATCTAAAGGTCAAATGCTTAAACTTGCCTGTAAAAGAAGCAAACACCAGCTAAATATTCTCCTTTCCTGATGAATGACGAAGGAGGAAATTAATTTGCAAACACACACTTCCTGCCGTGCACAAAAGACAAAGCACTCATAATTAAGCATAATTAGAACCTGATGTCATGTGGTGTTTAATCTCACTTTCTGTTCAATTTATCTCATTCTTTTTGTCTTGTCTGCCTCAAGAAAGAAGTCAACATCCTCAGCTGTTATGAATAGGAGCAGAGGAAGAAAGAGAATGAGATAGCAGGAGGGTGGGAGGTGGGACAGTCAACCACAGAGGAAGGGGTGAGTGTGAGAGATGAAGATGAAAGAAGAGGAGAGAATGGAGAGAGGAGGCTAAAGTGGGGCAAAGAGGAGGGAGGACAGCGACAAAACAGCTCAAAGAAAAGGGTGAGGTGACGCTACTGAGGGGAAAACAAGAGGGAGAGGGAGATGTGTGTGTGTGTGTGTGAGAGAGAGAGAGAGAGAGAGAGAGGGTGAGGCAATAGTAGGCTGCGTTCATGCAGAAAAGCAAAGATATAAATAAAGTGACTGATAGAAGTAAGAGTGTGCATTTCTGTGTGTTCAAGCTTGCATGTGTATGTGCATTTGTTTGTGTCCTGGCTCGACTCCCAGGAGTAGACACTTTTATGCTGCCAAAGTTTCACTGGGTCTACCACCATGCCAGGGTCAATGCAGGCACACACACAGACGCGCATGCACACACACACAAAAATCAGGGCATGCATTGGATTAGCCACCAATCAAGAGATAGAAGTAGGGAAGCAGACAGAGAGAGAGATGGTGGAGGAATTAATGACAGCAAAGCTAAAAAGAAAGAATGAGAGTGAGAAGTGCAGAAGGTATAGAAAAAAAGGATCAGAGAAAAGAGAGAGAGGGAGAGAGAGAGGGAGAGAGAGAGAGAGCGAAAGAGAGAGCGAGAGAGGGGAGGAGGATCACTGGGCTCCATGAGCATGCGAGGATCAGCAGCAACAGAATGAGACGGAGAGATAGAGAGCGTTAAAGAGTCTGAGGAGAGAGCTACTGTGGACTAAAGGACTATCAGAGATGAGAGAGAGACACCAAGAACAAGGGAGACAGGAAGTATGCGGAGCAAAGAGAAGAATAAGAAAAGGTGAGTGACAAAGAAAGCAATTAAATACAGTTGTTAGAAAAGATTAGTCTCTGTGTGTGTACAGTAAATGTGGGTCTGCGTGTCAGTGACGGCATGAAAGCTTGAAATGTTTTTCTTTCTTTGATAAAGATGCTCTGTTATGACCCTCTGAGGAATCCCTCCGGTCTCGTAGCCCACGGCTCGCACTTTATTTTCAAAGCAGCTCATTCAAGATTTAAGACATTGGCTAAAATGTGAATGGAGGGACTGATGATTGTATGGAAGCATGAAGACAGTGAACCAACTAGACTGCTGGACAAAATGATTAGGTTTAACCTCTAGATCACACACACATACACAGACACAGACACACACACACACACACACACAAACACCTCACAGTGTCTGGCTGTGGTTTAAAGTCTCCTACAGACTGGGTATCTTTGAGAAAAGTCTGTACATATCAAGTTCAGGGAGGACATTCACAGCAACTGTGTATATTCTTTAGTGCAGTTACAGCAACTAAACATGGATGTGTGTGTGTGTGTGTGTGTGTGGCAGGTGAGTAATCCTATCCATCTGTCATGGTGGGATTTGATGCATATGATTATGTCCGTATGTGATTGTGCATAGCACATGTACGTGTGTGGCACTTATTTTGTGTGTGTTTCACCATGCACCATTAATTAAAACTTTTGCTTTATTATGGATGCCAAATGCTTCTGTCAATTTATATGTGTATATGTGTTTGTGTGTGTGCGTATTTGTGGTGTGTGTGTGTGTGCTGCCCTGTTGCTATTAAAAGCCTCTGAACCAACAGCTAGTGTAGCTTTAATATGGGATTATAATGCAATAACCCTTCTCTTATACACTAATGCTGCCCCTGTGCATCTGTGTAGTGTGTATGTGTGTGTACGTGTGGGTATGTGTGTGTATGTGTGTGTTTGTGTGTGTGTGTTAGTGTGATAAAGAGAGAGAGAGAACAAGCAAATGTGTGCAGGGATCTACAACTGAGACAGTGTGGATATATGTGACCTGTGCACTTAACATTTATATAACCCGATCAGTCGGTTAAGAACATAATTTAAAATGATGGTCTGTGCATCTGCATGTGTGTTAGCTTGTGTGTCTGTGTTACACCATCAAACTGCCTTTCATAACACATAGAAAATCACATTAACAAGTGAAAAACTGAGTAAGGAAATAATGTCAGCCATCTTTACTTTGTTTTTTGGTTATATGATTTCCTATTTGAAGACCTTTTGGTGTTGAAGTTAAAAATTCTGATAAATTGGCTTAAAAGATATAAAGACCATTGATAAATATTAAACCAATAGCAATGGAGGCACATTTGTTGAATAAATAATCTCATAGTGCTTTAATGTATGAGGAGCTGGTTGTGAGTATTTGGTTATTAGTGATGCATCAGAATATTGCTAAGTACATTTCTCTGTTTTCATCCTTGGATGATGCATTGCAAACAAATGCAGGCAGGAGCTTGATTCAGTATTAATCATATCTTTAAAGATTCTTTCAGGCTTCTCATGAATGTTCTTTATTAATTTTACTTTTTTTTTTCCTACCTTACTGTTTTCTTTTTCAATATTTAGGAGTGTTGAATACTTGCTTGACATTAACTGAGAGAAATAAATCAAAACGTGAATTCTTTGTTAGCATTTGAAAACTTTGTGTGAAATTTGTTTGAAAGTGCAAAAAAAAGCAGGTACAGGAAACAGTGTATAATAGAAACAACTGCAGCACAGAAAGCGATAATTTGATGGGCTATAATGTAAATTGCAGACTAGAGGAAACAAATCAATAGGTTATGGCATTATACAGCACTGACTTTAATTGTATCCCCTTTCTCCTGAGGATGACAGCTAATGGAGGGAAAGAAATAAAGGTTAAGGGAGACTGACAAGTAGACAAAGTCAAAAGAAATGTGTGCTCACTTGTTTGCATCCTCATCTGTGTGTGTGTGTAACTGACACTTTAGCCGCTCTGCTAACCAGACAGGCTATGAACAAGTGATGAGACAGAGATGAGATGGGGTGAAAGAGAAAAGGACTAGAAAGTCAGAAGGGCAGGAAGATGGATGAGGTAGACGGAGGGAGGGCAGTCGGGGCAACAGGATGGAGAGATAGGGGAAAAGAGATAGATGGGGGTTAATGATGGAGAGATTGGATGGGACGTGTGGACAGGATGAGTGATATGGCAGAGAAGAGAGAGATAAGATGATAGAAGAGGATGGAGAGAGGAGGGGGCAATCAGAGGACGAGGACAGGTAAAAAGGAGGGATGAAAAGATGACAGGAGGCCTAAAGAGAGAGGGAGTTTGCAGTTTGAGCAAAAATGCAAAACCTAGACTATATCACACTCTATTAGCCACACTGATAAGTTGAGCGTGTGTGGTCGTGCATCTGCAGCTCCATCTCTAACGGAGAGACTTTGTTTTCCCCTGTTGCTTTACAGGATCTAGTGTTCCACTGGTTTTTATCAAATATTTCAGTGGCAGTGGTTTTATGTTTTATGTTTATGTGCTCTGTTGCTCAAAGAATACACACATTCCTCTAGCTAATAACAAAACAAATGAATAAAGCTGGTAGATAGAGTTGTCAATGATACCCTCTTTGTCTATATATCATTTTTGTTTGTTGCAGGTACCTAACTGGTTGTAAATAAGCTTACACCATAAAACCCCCACAGTCTTCACTTTGTATTGCACTGAGGGCCCTCAGACTGGAACAGGACATCAATTTCACTTATCACCTTTTTAGCCCCTCATGAACAAGTAAAAATGGGCTGAAATGATTCGAACTTTTAAGAAAATTAGAAAATATTTTTCAAACTGAGTTTGCAGAGAAGGATGCTCAGACAGGTTCAAACACATCATCAATTAATTAATTTATGGGTGCAAATGAAGATGAGACATGTATTCTGAGCTCATAATTGTTCAATGATCACTCATTGGAATCCCTTAAAAAATGAAATTTGACATATAATGTTCTAATAATTTCCATGAATGGTAAGTATGTATTTTTCAAACTTCTTTAATATCATTGTTATTATTATGGAAGGGTTCCTCAAAGAAAGGTCCTGACTGGTCTACCTCACACATCCAATAAAGAGTGATCTCAAACATGAGCACACAAGCTATGGAAAGCACAGCAATGTACACATTTACCCTTTATATATATTATATATGGTTTATATAAACTGTATATAGTTTTTCAAGGGCGAGGACTTGACAGTGTTGACTCATGAGCTATGGCTTTAAATTATCTAACACAAACTCAGAGTCCTGATCCTCGTTCATGTTTGGAGTGAAGTTAAATCTTTGCAGGCACAACAAAGACAGTGAGACAGATTGGAACGTAAATTTATCATGAACACACAGAACATACACAATGTGCTGTGGAGCAGTGGTTCCCAAAGTTGAGTATAGACGATAGGCAACGTGTGATGCAAGATTTATCATGTCATTGTTAATTCATGGTGCTTCTTTAATACCGTTTTAAAATGCAAAGTTTTTGAATTAAAAAAAGAGAGAACTGCATTTAAGATATAAGAGTATATAAGTATTTTGTAGTGAAACATTCTGTAAATCAGCAGATAACGTTTTTGCTGTAATTCTGAGTGACTAAGTTATTATATAACACTATATTATCAGATCTAAAACTGCTAAAAGCGTATGTACATACAGTACATGAACATTATATTGGGGCTTGGGTGGCTCGGGATGCTATGACAAAGCATTTCCTGTGAAGGGATGCTGTGGTGTGCAAATGTTTGAGAAACACTGCTGCAGAGTGAATTTATTTTCTACTCTTCTGTTTCTCATTCAAATTGATGGTTTGTGAGTGTGTAAAGCAAACACACGTTAAGTTCTAATGTTGCAAGTTTCTCAGACAGCGACAATTTCCATAGTTTGCACTAGCTGCATTAAAGAGTCCTTCACTGTCAATGAAGCACGAGATTCCCAAACAATGTTTCAACGAGAACCAAACTTGGATTATTCTGGGTTGGCTTAGATGTTTGGCTTTTGTGATATGAACATTGGCCATTGTGGCTTCTGACTCCTCAGTTGAAATGCTGAATAAAGTGAAATAACTGTCCCTGAAAACTACACTTGCACGCAATTAAACTGCACAACAAGCTGTAGAAAGCTGAGCAGCTTTCCTGTTGTTTTGATGATCACTGCTAGACTCTTCTTTTGTCTGAGGTACAGGGATTAATGTAATACAATGATACTTAAGTAAATATGAAACCAGGGACCAGTTATGGAAACAAAAAAACAATGCATTCATACTGTACATCTGCAAAACATCCTGAATCTATACAAATAGATAGATCATGCGAAACACAAACAGATAGATATACAAAATTAATTAAACAAATACCTATAATAGTATTTGCTACTGCTACAAATACTGACATTCTTCACTGTATGTGCATACACATACCTTAACTTTACAGCAGGTAAAACACCGTCTTTAAAGAGCTGAGGAAGGATTCTCAGTGATTCTGCAGATTTCCTTATAGTATCATGTTCGTCCATGTGAAGTGGTGAAGTCGCAGCTGTAATGAGCCGATCAGTCCAAGTCACCTGTCTGACAGCTTGGCTACTGATCATATCAGCAGTCTTTTTCAATCATCAATCACATTAAAAGGAGGCCTTAATGATCTAACAGCTCACACTCTTACTTAGCAGATCACTGTGCTTACCTGTGCCGACATCACCTCAACCTCTTCCTACAATTATTCCTTGACAAATGCCTGTGCAAGCTGTCTTGAAATGATGCCTGATTTTCTGCTGTATTTCATATTCATGAAAAACATGAAATATGTATTTTTACTGTGCAGCATTGCAAGAACTCTTGCATAATTATTGATTTGCAGAGTGCCTTCAAGAGCAAAGCTTTTTCCTGCCAAGTACCATTGCTGTAATAAATGGTCCTAATTTTTTTGACACAAAGTGTCCCTGAGGGAATTAAGAGTTCAGTTGAACTTTACAGTTTTACAGGTTTGTATAATCTTACAAATATTGGTAGTAAAACATAAAAGTTCACTAATATATAACAATAAAATGCTAAAACAGCAGAGTTTTCTTTTGTTACTTTGAGCCCAGACAGTGGAAAGTAAAAAAAAAGAAAAAAAAAAAAAAAAGACTACACTACCCAAAATGCAGTGTGTGCCCTGTCTCAAAGGGCCAATAAAGCGCAGTGTTTGTTCTGTTGTGGCAGTGAGTGGGTGAGAGACAGTGAGCGAGAGAAGCAGTGTGATTACAGAGCAGTAAAGCAGGTCTTGGCTCCCTAAAACACACACACACACACACACACACACTCACACGCTCACAAGGCCCGTCAATCGTCAGTTGAAAAATGAGGCTCACCTTGAAACGACAGGGGACTCGATTCGCTGGAGCATTCAGCGCTCTGTTACCACTGCAAAGATGTGGGTGCGCACTCATTCACACACGTGTACCCACACACACACACACACACACACACACACGAGGCCTTGCTGAGACAGCCTGCGTTGTAGACAATTCTTGAACAGCCCAAACCCACCAACTGGTAAATTAAACTCACTGCATGTATAAACAGATTTCATAAAAAGCTGCACCCTGTCAAGTAACTCCCTGTAGTGTTTAAGGGCTGCGTGTGTATGTGAGTGTTTGTTTGTGTGTGTGGTGACAGATGCTCAAACACACTTGCAGAGCGTATTGATTACTGGCAAGCGGTGTGCGCGGCTTCCCAGACCTCCTCCTTCCTCTCTTTTAATGTCTGTCTCTTCAAGAATCTCTCTCTCTTTTGCGCTTCCCTCTTTATCCTTTAACAAACTCTATCAGACATTTTTGTAGATTTCAACTTGGGCCTTTACATCTCATCTTCTGACACACACAAACACCCACGCATCACTTTCATCTTGTCCGTGATCCTGCTCCTTCATCTGTTCTCTCTTCCTTATCCCTCCACCACCTTTCTGCACCTCCCCATGCTGCCGTCTCCCCTGTTCTCCTCTTTCGTCGCCTCCCCTTCATCCATCAGTCAACAGTGTTACCTCCCCTTCCCCTCCCCGTTCATTTTGCACAGCCAGAGGTGTGATGTGGGCGAGAGATTAAATATAGAGACAGAGGGAGGGGAGAGAGAAACACACAGCAAATCAAAGACAGCATGACAGAGACGGAAAAGGGGTTGGCATGTGGAAAAGTGTGACAACAAACACAGGTAGGTACCGATGAAAGATGAGAGCGACCAGGGTAGTGTGAGACTTGAAGACAGAGAAAAGACTGAGAGTGGGAGAAAAATGGGAGAAAAAGAGAGACAGGTGTGTGTATCAGAGAAAGTGATTTCTGAGGATATGGTGTCACTTTTCTTCTGACAGGTCAGAGGTGAAGAGGACTACAGAGGGTAGACGCATATATATGCATCCATATGCACACATAGGTAGTAGAGAGAGAGAAAGAGAGAGAGAGAGTTTGTTGGAGCAGGTGCTCTGGTGTCTTGTGTAGCTGCTGGTGGAAAGACAAATGCTTGGAAATGAGCTGCAGTGAAATTATCTTCAATTGACTTAGCCTGAATCCCAAGGCAAACTGCTTGACAACACATATCCAAACACACACTCTTACATATGCACGCACATCTGCAGCCAGTGCTATCTCCTTTGCACACACAAACACTGGCTCACTCTCTCTTCTCACTTTCCTCTCTCTCTCTCTCTCTGTGTTTCTCTCAGGAAAAATATCGTCATCATCTGCAATTTCTTTTTGCAAACAACACATCTCAGTCCATTTTCTCATCCACCCAATGGCTGCGGCCTGCTTTGCAAATATATTTCACACGCACACACACACACATATATATATACCCAAAAAGAAAAACACACATAAAACTGGAAGACTATGTGAACTCTGGGTCATGACCTGTGTGATCCACTCTAGGACAGGTTGCCACAGTTACCATGGCAACCAATAATAAACAATCTGGGCTGACAGTTATGTGTGACCACCTCCCTGCTAGCTGACAGGCAATGCAGCAGTCCTTGAGCCAAACACGCTGTCAAGATATTTGTATAAATAGCAGCAATATGTCACTGAGGCAGAAATCCTTTGATCTACAGTGCCTTACGTTAAGACCTTACATTTCAAAGCTCAGCTGTCTGTCAGTGAAGCTCTCAAGCACAATTTTGCAGCAGAACTTTGTCATGAGTGCCAACCACAGTACAGTGTGACACTGGCTGTTGTATCAGAAAACATGTGGAAAAGACTCATAAAATAGGGACACAGACTGAAAACAGTCTAAATTTAAACTGTTCCCAATTCGATTGTGCGGCCCATGGGCAGGCCCACCAGCATAATAAACTGAATTCACTCAGTTTGAATATTTAATGATTTCAAATGAAACCTGAAATTCCAAAGGGTCTGACTGTATTAATACAGTTGCTGTCAGGGTAAAGCGAATTAACGGGCTAAAATGCCATGTTTTGGGTTTTTTTAAATACTGCTCATGCTGTCAAAGCAGCATGTGACATCAGGCTTCAAATGAGTTGATACAGGTCACATGGAGCATCAGTACAAGTGAATGTGTGCATGATTCTAAGGTTGAATACATACAGTATGATCTATTGGTGCAGCAGCCAGGCTCATTACAGTCAGTATGAATTAGTACCTGTCCACCACTTAAAACATATGAATTGCTGCAGGGCCACTGCATATTTCTAAAACTTCTAGAAACCCTTGAATATGAATCAACGTTTGCATTTTTTTTTTGAGATGAGCTTCCTAATGAAAACTATTCGTCTGCAGTCTCACACATTCTTAAACTAATAGGTGTACAAGGCCATATTTAATTTACTTTGATAAAATATTGCAGTGTTCCAACCTTGACCCTATACTGTAAGGATCAGTGCTGTGATGTTGCACCAGCTGGCTTTAAGTAAGTTCTTTCCCTTCTCCTCTGTCAATGTGTGTGTGTGTATATACCAGCAGGTTTAACAGCTCATACTGACTGCAATGAAAGGACAAAACTGTTGTAAAGACAAGAGGAAAAAACAACTAAATATTGATGGAGAAATAAATAAGATGTCAGCCTGCTGATGATGCCCTGGACAAACCTAATTTCATACACAAATTATCTTTTGCAACCAGTTTTGTAATTTGCCCAAACAGACATTTGTCAAACAGCACTTTCAGGAATCAGGAAAGACTTTACTGGTTTCCTTGAGTCTTATTGAGGAATCACAGTTGAGCAAGATGATTAGAAACAAAATGCTGAAATATCTGCCAAGCATCTACAACGAGTCTGAAAACATATAGTAGGAAACACTTTAAAATCATATAACAAATACATTAAGCACTCCCAAATAAATAAACAAAAGCTTGAATAATAGATATTTTCTACTGGAGTATTTATATAAATAAAAGCAATATATTAATACTTTAAAAACACAGTATGAATGAATTACTAAGATAAATGTATTTGTTTAAATAACTACAATTTACTCTTCTATTTCTTTTTTCCTTTGATGCACCCTGCCAATGTGTCCTGCTGCAATGGCCTAATTTCCGACCTAAGGAAAACTCTGATATAATATTATCTTGCCCTAATTTTATCAACTACTCATGGTGTCATAGTGCAACATTAAAGTTTTTTTGAGTCAATTCTCAAGAGATTTGAACTGACTAAGATCAAAAGACTAATACTGCTCCCCTCCCAGACAATCTAAAATATTTTGATGAAGCATATGACCACAAAAGAGTTTAGTACTAGCTAGCAATGCATTTGAATTATTGTTGCTGCCTAAGAAACAGTTAACAAAAACTAAAAGATGCTCCAAATGAAAAACAGGAAGATGAGAACATTGTTGCAGAGCTTGATATTATGGTGAACTCATTAGACAGATTTCAAAACTGCTTCCGTGAGCGATGTCAAAGCATGATGCATCATCAGTTTACATACTGCTGTGTGAGGCAAACATAACATCGTTTGAAATATGTCACACTGTGTCATCACATAATAAAAGACTGCAACAACATCTGTAGTCCTAAATTTCTAAGATTTATTGTTCAAGCTGGGTTGCTCGGCTGGGCTCCAAGGGTGAGTGTGCAACTTGCTATTTTATAGACGCGTAGTTTGCTATTATGCTTAAGATATGTCCAGTTTTTTCTGTTTCTGCAAGAGTTACAACTTGATGAGAAATAGAGTTTTGCCTCTGTAACTCCAACCCACCTGCTGGTTTAATAACAAGTTGATAGAGTTTTATCGATCTGGGCAGCGTGTGTGTTCAGTTGAGGTCAAAGCTTTTATATGGTGCTTTACGTGCCTAATGTCTGTGTCTCCTTGCCAATCTGACCATTTACTCCCTGTTGTCTCTCCTCTTTTCTGCTGTTTCTTTTATTCATTGCCTTTCTCTTTTTCTCTGTCTCCAGAACAAAACTGCAATGCTCTGGGATCCATCCAACTCATCATCTGCGGGCCACTGGTTAGAGACTGAGAAAAGCCATCAAACTGATGTCCAATCAGAAGTAGCTATAGAAATAAGGAGGTCATTAACGGGAGGACACTGAGAGTGTATAGCCATATTGGATATTGAATTCCTGTCTCCAACTTCCACATACAAACTCTCTTACGCTGCCTCACAAACACACAAATTCATCTGGGTAAACAAAAACTGGCGACATTCCCACGTTCTATTGGATATAATCCGCTGAGGTTGGCTGATGTCACCGCTTGCCTCTATTCCGTTCAGCTCCTCAGGGGGCTGAGCCAACGTGCAGGGGAGTATGGGCAGGAGGGTGGCTGACCCAACCAATCCAGTGCCTGCGCTGGGGGTTCCCCTGGCAGGAGGGCGATGGGGCCCATTGTGCAGTGTCGGGGTGCAAACGTCTCCCGGGCTGCGGACTCTCCCCTCCATCAAACGACACGGCAGCCAACCAACCAACACGCATCGGCCACTCACCATGGCAACAGACAAAACGACAACAGTGGTGACAGCGGGTGTTATCAGAAGTGACAACAACAGTCTGCCCCTGTCCAAGGAGACATCTCAGAATGAGATCAACAGCCTGACACAGGACGACATGGGGTCACAGGGGTCAGGCAGTGGAGTCTACTGCCAGATTAAAACTCTACGGACAAACCCAAAGGACACAAGAGCTAAAAGGACAGCTCGGTATACAAATGGCAGTGTGGTAGCCTCTGACGTGGTGGGAGGGGTTTGCACTGAGGCCACAGATGGTAAAGAGCCAGCACATGAGAGAAGAAGGGTGCAGTCTCTACGTGGAGAGGCCCATCGCTCTGTTTTAAAGACAGGGAGCGTTTGTACAACTGTACACGCAACCCCTCCACGGCCATGTCGAGTGATGACGACTTCCCCGCCCCAGCTTTGCGGGACATGCGGGAGGAGACGATCACAGCTTACACCGTGCACAGGTGCATGTCGAAGGAGGGCTGTCAATCAAATAACAGCCAGCCAGACTTTACCCAATCCACCACGGACACTGTCTGCAGCTAACAACCAGTCAAGAAAAGAGGCTGCTCTGGACTCTCAGTCTCACACCAAAAACACAGATGCGGCAAACACTTCCAAGCACACATCAATGAAGACTACTCAAATACCACAGCTGTCACACACAATACCAAAAAGACACAGCTCACATTCCAACCACACATCACACTCTCAGAACAAAACAAAAGATTCAAAGCAGCAGACAAGGCCACTTTCAGCAGACTTTACTCATTACAAGGACTCAGCCACACAAACAACAGACACACACATGCACAACATAGACAGGACCACATCTACTACACATACGCACCAAGCACACACGCCATCTGCAGAAGCAAAAGAACCACATTTAAAGGACAAACACAAGCATGATTTTGCTAAAACCCAGCACGTTGATGAACACAAAGACATATCAGTCAGTATATCTCCTAAACCTCCAGCTGCTTCCCCTCTCTGTGACACCCCGCCCCTGCCACCCAAAAACTCTCCCAAAGCTGCTCATTCCAAACCAGCCACACCTGTAGCGCAAACCAAAAACACCCCAGAGACCACAATTATTCCCAAGCAAACGTCCTCCTCAGAGCGGATCAAACTCAAAGACTACGCAAAACAGAAGAGCAAATCATTTGATGACCACACTCTGCCTTGTAAGACCCATATGAAAGCACAATGTAATGGGGCACCAGGAGGATTGTTGGCTGGACAAGCAGTGAATGCCCCACGTGGGCTGGAGAGACAGCTGCAGAGTGTGGAGGAGAACTTGGTGTCCAATCAGGAGAAGATCAAGGTGCTTCTCAACGTCATTCAAGACCTGGAGAAGAGCAAGGCTCTCAGTGAAGGGTGAGAAAAGGGAACAAGTGATGGAAGAAATTTGGAGAGAGAAGGCAGGATCGGAGGATGGGAAAGTATAGGAAGAAAAAGAAGAAATGGAGGATGAAGTGTGAAATGAGACAAATAAATAGGGCTAGACACCAATACAGGGAGTAAAAGGAAGGAGAGATGAAGATGAGGATGAAACTAGATATACTGAATGAAGAAAAAAGATGAAGGGGGCGGGGGCGGAGATATTAACGGCAGTAGCAAGTGCTTAAGGAAGAGTGTGACAGAGTGAGCTCGAGTGATAAAGAGACGAAAGAGAGGGAGAGAAGAGTGTGTCAAAGGAGTGCACAAGATTAGGAAGAAGAGGGTATATTTGAGTTTTTATAGAAATATATACAGACAGGCTTTCAAGTCCATGTAATAGATTTTAAATGTCATGCAGGCCAGTGGTGAATTGCTGTAGTGTGTGTGTGTGTGTGTGTGTGTGTGTGTGTGTGTGTGTGTGTGATCCAGTCCAATAGGAATATATGATACCTGCCAGCCAAGACTTGGATATCCTTGCTCTGTCCTTTAATCATATATACCTTATAGGGTATGTACTCCCTACTGAAAAGGTTTCCCTACAAGACATCGTACTGCCCACCAAGTTAAACTAATCAGTTCTTCTTTCTCTCTCCTGTTAATTCTTTTATTCATAAATCCTCCTCTTCTGCTCTATATCCTTTGTTTCTCTCCTCTTCATGCATCCCAGTTGGCTTCCCACACTCACTTCTTTTCAATCAGCACCCCCCCCCTTTCTCTGAGGCTCTTTAAACCACTTCAAGCTATTCTTCCCTTTCTCCACCTCCACCCTCACACCTCTTACCCCCATTCTTAATTAATACCTTTTCTCTCTCCTTAACATTCTCTCTTTCTAAACCTCCGCATATAAATTATGACTGTAAATCCCTCCTTTGCCCTCTCACCACTTTCTGATCTTCCTCTCTGCTCTGCTTTGACAACCCGTCGATCATTCTCCCTTGCTGTCATGTGTTAGCCATCAGTCTGTTTTGTTTCCCTCTTCCTCAATCGCTGCACATTCTTTACCTCCCCACCCTCTATTTCCTAACATCCCAACTATTTCTCCTTAATCATACGTCATCCTCCCAACCTTATGTTTTAGCCCCTTTCTCACATCTCTTCTTCCTAGATCTCTCATGCTCACTGGTTCTTCCTACCTGCCCAAATCAGTCACTCACCCTTTTTGCCTTCTTCTCAAAAATAATCTCCACCTGAACTTCCCCTTTACATGTTTTACTCCCTCCATCCCTCCCTCTTTCTATTCTGGGGTTAACAGATGTCTCTAGCTCCAGACTAATCCCTATCAGATTACCTTTGAGAAATGCAATTAATGTTTAAGCTGCACAATAAGGCTCCTAAACTCAGTGTACACACTGTCCTGCCCTGTGCGTATGTGCGACTGTATAAGATTATCCATTAATTTCCCTCAGTGTGTGTATGCATGTTGTGACTCTTTTGCGTCTGTGACAAATAGGGTAAAAAAGGGGGTACAAAGACAGACTGAGAGGGAGACTGAAGAGAAAGGGAGAGGCAGAAAGAGAGAGCAATTTAGAGAAAAAGACATAAAAAGAGAAAGAAAAATCAGGGAACCAGCAAGTAAGAGGGGCTACATGTATCTGATGCTGAGCCAGAAATGAGAGTACTCTAAGTGGGCTGCTGTGATAAAAGTGTCGGCTGAGCTGAAAGGTTGTTGCTGTGCTCAGCTCCTTGTTTTCTTTTCCCTCCTGAAGCAAATACTTGTCTTTTCTTGCTGTTGTTTTCTTTGATAAAGACTGGTAGGGGAGAAAACTGATGCCAGTCACGCAGTCTCTCTCCATGTAATTAAAATGTCTATTTTATCAACATAAATCAACTACTCTCTCATCTACACAGTTCAGTAAAGGGGCAGCCAAAATATCTTGGCAAAATAAAACATCTTAATTACATGACAGTCAGCATGAGCTGGTTGATTTCTGTTGCATCTCTAGCTCTGTAGTCTTGTTTGACCTTGATAACACAGTTTGTATGTGTAATCACATCTTTTGTAACAGCAGACCAATTTTCAACACAGCTATTTTCTAGAATGACAGACAACAACACACTTATAATGTGTCTTGTTCCCAGCAGTCACTGCAAACAATGCTCCCAGGTTATTTTCACCTGCCTACAATGCTAAGCAGGCTGGTTTTTATCCCACCAGGACTATTCAGGTGATGCCCTGTTACTTCTGATGGGGTGCATCACAAGCAGTAAACATCACAAGCTTATTTGATTCCCTCTGACAAACCCAAGAGAACACACCTGTTGTTGCTGCACTGAGCATGTGTAGGTGGGTAGAGAGTGGTTACACTTGTGACACCAGCAGTCAAGAAAGCAAGACTCTTTCCAGCCAAGAAAATCTAGGCTCATTTCTAGTGCAAAATCACTTTCTACCATTTTTGCCTCTTCAGTTGAACAGCGGTGCATAATGTTTAGTCTGGAATGACTTTGGTTTTCAGAGGTTGACACCAAAAACTGACATTTATCAATAAAAAAAATCATCAGGAGCAAGAAGCCTTTAAAGATGTTGACATGGACTAATGTGCGGTAACCATATGAATGAAAAAAGAATCAATCTTAAAAAAAGTATTTGTGACATCAGACGTGTGCTCACTCAAACTCTTTTTGCGGGCGTGTGTGAATATTTTACATCTGTTGTTTCTGCAGTCGCAGCTCATACAGAACTGGTCAGGACATTAACAACTGCCCCACCTGCCAAAAGACAGCCTGCATCATCTACAGGTAACCTGATCAAGATAATGAGCTTTACTGCATTACATAACTCACCAGTGACAACTCATTCTTTCCTGGAGCATAACAAACAGCCCTGAAACTTCTCCCAAAAAGCTGTGTGCCTCCATTTCCCACAGGTTTTTCTGAGCTTTCCCAGGTTTTATCACTTATTCAGCACATATATCTTTTTTTGTTTTATTTTTCATTAGCCTTTTCCCTTCTGGTATCCTGCTGTCTCTGCCCTTTTCTGCCACTCTGATAATTGTACTGCTCATACAATATATCCCTATTATGTGAAAAATGCGAGACTATGAATGATCCACCTCATCAATATTGAAATGAATACATGCCGTATTCGAGAGATTAGAAGAGGATGCTCTCTCCAGGAAAGTTATTTACACACAAAGGAGTGTTCTGTGCAAACAAGCAAATTAATTCAGCACCTAAATGATGCGTCTTTCCTGTTTCAGTCGTCCCTTGTGTGCATGACCTAAATAAGAAATTGCATTCTCAGATCCTCTGCAACTTACAGAAGTGCTCCCTTACAATCTGATATCATATATTATAGTTTAATCCTTCCATCACCTCCACACCATCCTGCTCTTATTTCCATCTTTCATTATATAAATCATTCTATCTTTTTATCCAATGCCTGCTCAATCTCGCTCTCTTTCATCTCTAACTTTCAATCAAACTGGTTTCCTCTGTACATCCGTGACTCATTCCATCTGTCAATTGGCAAAGCTATAATCACCTGTGCCCCACTCCCACTACAGACTCTGCTCCTTTTCCACTCTGCACACAGGCAAGCTGGAAACGTCATCTTTCACATATGTAGTGGCTTCACGGACACAGAAACAGAACAGAAAAGAAACATTTACTAGCTGTGACTGGAATAATCTGTATCAGACCAAAGCTAAGCCAGAAGCTAATTCTGCTTGTTTACATTCATACATAAACCTCCCTTGTAGGCCACAAGGGATAAAGATGCATTTTACAGGGCCTTTATCTCTCCAGCTCTCTCTAATTCACAAAAACACCCACCTCTCTGCAGCCCCACATCTGCATCCCTCCAGTATTTTTACTTTCTATCCCTCTGTTGTTTCATCTCTCCATCTCTTCACAGACTTCTTCAAGTCCCTCTTCCTTCTCATCACATTCTCTCCTCCCCTTGATCTTAATTAACGCAGCAAGATCGTTAGCCCAGTGAGTTGTAATGAACACCAAGGGAAAAGAACCGCCACATGGTAACATACAGATCCACCTATATATCCATATAGATATACATAGATGTAAATGAACGCGTGCAAATACCTCGCCCCACTTTGCATCAGTAATCACTTGGTCGATCAACAGAGAATTAATTGGCTACATTGTTCATTAATCAGAGTGATTTTTAAAAGACAAGACAAGATGGTCTGGCTATATTTTTTTTAAAGTTAGGTTTCAGGTGATTTTATTTCCTTTAAAATTTTAAGTTTTGTAATTACAGGTTCTTCCCGTTTGCTCTGCATTTTAATTTAATGCCCATCTGATTCTGTGTTTTTTCTTAGTTTTAGAGCTTTTATTCAGCGTCAACCATCAAATGACAGCGTGCTTATTCTTACTGAGTTTAATAAAAGTTTGGTGTCCATTCCACTCCATCACTTCAAATATTTTATGTCTTATAGACTGATTCACACCTCAGGTCTAGTACTGTGATCTGGTTTCTCTCTCAAGTGTCTTAACTTTGTTGATATGATTGTAGTTTACCCTAAAGCTGTTGTTTTAGTTTCACTACAACTCTCTACTTGTAGTCCCCCATCCCAGAGCATGCCCTTGCATCCTCAACAATGTTTCTGCAGTTAAAATAGGTGATGTTTTTAATGTATCATCCTTTTTTCCACTATATCTAAATGCAAAGTTAAATTCATTTAATGACCATTGCCATGATCATCTCTCGTCAACCAAACTGCACTGTTTAAAACTAGAAAACAAAACTCAAATGATCTCCCACAAGTGAACAAAAATCTTAGTTATAACTGAAGAGAAATGGCAAAATAAAACTTCGAAAAGCAAATGTTGTTTTCTCATAAAGCATATAAGTATGCAAGATCAGCTTAATGTTTTAAATTGAAATGTAGGAATAACCACAATCCTGGAGATCTGTTTAGCGTAATTGGTTCTGTCATTAGTGATCCATCAATATCTTCTCCTGAACCTAAACTTGAGCTATCTAAAAACAATGTTCTCACTCATTTTGTAAATAGGGTGGGAATATCAGAGCCCAGATCGAGTCTTATCTCTAAATTCTCTTCATTCTTCATGCTGATTCTGCCTCTTTTATCTAGTTTCAACCCATAACAATTTCAGGGAGACTGCAGCCTCCCATATAAACTCTTAATTATAATTACCACTAAGCTGCTGATGGCAGTATTTTCCACTGGTAGCCCTGTTATTTCAACATTTTTTTAAATAATTCAATAACAGTTGTTGTTGCCGTTGTTCCAGGCAGGTATAATCATGCCATTTTGCATTCTTTGCTAAAGAAGATTAATTTAACCCCCCCTGTCCTTAAGTAACTATAGACTAGACTTTTTGTCTTTAAGATTCTTAAGTGATTTCATCTCAACTCATTATTGATGAGTTATGAATGAAATTGTGTTTTTAACAGTTTTTAGTCTAGTTTTAGAGTTCCCCATTGCACTTGTCAAGGTTATTAATGACCTGCAGTTGGCTGCTTTAGATTTAGGTGCCATCTTTTACACATTAAGGTTATCCTCTTAAATCTCTTGGAGACTTTGGTAGGTGTCCAAGACTTGGCTCTTGGCTTTTTTCACACATAACTCTCAAACAGAAGTATCTTTGTCACCCTGGGTAACTCTACCTCCCTGATTCATCAGTTGAGTTGTGGCGTCCCTCAAGGGTCAGGTCTTGGCCTGTGCTGTTTTCTCTACTTATGCTGTTTCTTGGCCAGACTTTTTAAAATCAACATTTATACATGCCATCAAACATCACAGATCCCAGCAGCATGGCTAATCTCACAATTTGCCTTTCAGAGATTAATCTTTGATGATAATCTGAGGTTATTCTGTTTGGTCACCCAAATTCAATCACCTCTTCCAGTGCTAATCTCTGTCAAAGAGTATTGATGGTAATTCTTATCAATCACTAATCAACAAAAAGTCATACCTAGTGTTATTTATTCTCAGCTTAACAAACACTTGCACTTTACTCAGCTCAGCCAGGACTCTCCATTTCCACCATTTGGTATAAAGTTGTGCTGCTCAATTCATTAACCCCTTCATCAACCCTTAAACAGATTTATCGGCTTTATCGACCTGGTGTGTGCCCACTCAACGATTAATGTTCGTGGATAGAGTCCTGCTGGCTATTTCCAGGTCACAGTTTGTGACAAAGTGTGATCAGGTCTTTTTCTGTTATAGCCAGCACACTATGAAACTCTGTGTCTGCTGAACTCAGACACAATGAGTTTCATGCTTTCTTCAGTATTCTCTCTGAAAGTCTCTCTGTGAAAGCTTTTCAAAATGTCTTTTTATTCACACTGTTTTAATTCAGGTTTATTGACTTTATTGTCTTTACTGCCTTTGTGCTCATTTTAATTGCAAATCATTTTGGTCATTTTCATATTGATCAACTTCTCCAAAAGTATTTCCTTAACTGAATGTGACAGGACTGAATTTAAACTAAAGCAACAAACCATGGTGAAAAAAATGACTCTAAAAAGAAAAGAAAAACAAACTGAAAGCTCTGTATGTGTAAATTACCAGTCAAGGATAGTGGAGGAGAGAAAATTAATGTTTATAGACCTTAAAGTGTTATTATTTCCTATGTACTACTATTTTTGTACAAATAAACCTACTCTGTAATCTGACTGGGAGGGTGCAGTATTTGGAAGCCTGTCATTACATAGTGACCAAAAAAGAAATGTCTAACAACAGTAATTAAGCAACAATACTTTTCAAGGCCTTGAATACAGATATTTTCAGACATTTTGAAAACTTTTTTATAGGCCTGACACACTCCTGATTTTATGAGCATATTGCCATCATTATCATCCGTCTGTTCTGTCTTCTCAGTTACAGAGATTTTCTTTTCTTGGTCCACTTTCCATTTGTTTGTCTCGCATTCATGCAAATATTATTTTTCACACACTCACTCTAATTAATCCAACAAAAAGCCTTTTTTCAGCTTATGCCTCTGCATACTTGCATGTACACACTCATACATACAGAGAAACAATAGATGAATAGATGAATAGATTTCACGCTATGTGGCTCAGGCAGATATGCAGCATCAGCATTTGTTTTCTTATGTAGCAGTAGAAGTTTCATATGAAAAGAAATTACACACATTAAAGAGACAGGAGAGACATTTTAGCATCCCACTGTGACAAGCTTACAAAAAAGTCAGGAGCACAAGACCTCCTTTTATTTGAATTGATACCAACAGCCTTATCAAACTCTCAGGGTGGATTCTGGGTAAAAGGGGGTGCTCGATAGGGAGAGAGAGAGACACACAAGCACAGGGTGAATTATGCGTGGGACTGAAACATCTATCCTAATGATTTGTGGTGAAAAAAGGGGTTCTGATGTGGGCTGGCTGCCTGAAGATGTTTTGCCATTGTCAGTCCTAATTAATCTGTACGATGAGAGACAACTGGGGGGTGGGGGGCTTTTGACAGCCCCTCTGGTTTCCTCTCATAGCTTTGACACTGCAAACACACACACACACCCACACATACATATGCAGGCTATACACACCTAACACCTGAAAGTATTCTCCCAATGTCTTTTGCACATATAAACATATCCATACATGTAAAACGTAAACCTGAACTCTGTCCACTGCAGCACATGACTCACCCACACAATAACCAAAATGTGATGTTTTAAAGATTTAACAGCTTCTCACAGGGGTAAAGGCAACAATTACACACAGTCACGCACACAGCTGCAAAGATGCGGAGATGACAGCTTGCAGTAAGAGCAGTTGCTGTTCCCACCGCGCCGTAATCCCATGAACAATAGTGAGAGAGAGGTAGATATGGGTGGAGAGAGGTAGAGGCAGTTAGAGAGAGGATAGAGGGAGGGGGAGATTGAAACCAAGTTAAGTGTGTGGGAAAAAAGAGAACTGACGAAGAAAAGTCCCCCATTCTCATTTAAAATAGACTAGAAATTGAGTGCATGTAGGACAGGTACACTACTTTGTCTTTTCTTACATATACTTTGTATATGTTGCGTGCGCATGAACAATATCTGGCTGTGTGTTTGTGCAGTCATAGTAAATTTGCTTTATTATTTATTTATGGCAGCCATCTCCCTTCCTCTATGCCCACCAGAGCTTTTACTTCCTCCTCTATTTACTCCTTCCATCACTCTCACCATCCCTGCACTCTCTTTCTAGGGCCGCCCAGACCTTTCTGCCCTCCTCCTCCCTCGTCTCTGGTGGCTCTCATCCTCTCCTCTTTTACTTCCTCCCTCTGTCTTATTGTTTCCCTTTTTTATCCCGCAGTGACCTCCCTGACCTGTTTTATTAAAGCTTGCCTTTCTTTCGTTTATCCATCCCTCCGTCTCCCAGAGGAGTCAGGTTCTTTCTCCTTCTATAAGTCCCTAGATGTTCCTTTTTCCCCACCTCACTTGGCCATGAGCTTGTTGTGGAGGATCTACCTGCTGGATGTCAGGGGAGCATATATGTGTTAGTACTGTATGTGTGTGTTTACGTGTGTGAGTGTGTGAGTGTGTGTGTTAGGATGCTGGGATAGCAGAGGAGGGGAGGGTTGGTAGTTGTCTCTGCTCTGTGTGCCTCATCATGTGGCTCATTAACTCCAGATGCCAGAGCCTATGCAGCCCCACCCCTATTATCCAACTTAACACACACACACACACACACACACACACACACACACACACACACACACACACACACATTGTTCACACACAAAAACACAGTTACCAAGAGGAGAGAGAAAGTCTACTATACTATGACCTGCAGCGGTGGACCCTTCAGACACGGTGAGGAAAAGCAGAGCGAGAGAAACGAATGGGGGGGTATATGAGAGCGAGAAGCATAGAAAAAGGAAGCCAAGAGGGTCTGCTTTGAACACATCAGAGGAGCAAAAAAAGTTCTTCCCTTGCTCCTTCCTTTAGCTCCTCCATTTGGGTACACACATTCCTCTCCTCTCCTTTCCTTTCTCCTCCTCTCCTTTCCTGCTCTCTTTTTCATTCTCCTCCCATCCCTCTCATCTTACCAGCCTGTGATCTATTGGTGCATGAAGCGCAGAAGAATACTACAGACGTGAAATGAGTGCTGAGTTGAGGCCTGTGTGAAAGTATGTGTGTGTGCCTGCGTGTGCTGAAGGTGCATATATCTGAGTTAAGAACACAACACGACTTTATATCTCCACATAAAACTGCATTATGCCTACGTACAAACAATCTTTAAGGTGTTGTCAGCATTTTGCAAAAACATTTTAGAAGTCCTTTGCTCACCTTTCTCTCAATCCCTATTTTTCTAATCTCTCCCTCTGCTCAGCAGACCTCCACTTGTCCTCACATCCCTCTGCTCATCTCCTCTCTCAGCCCCCACATCTAATCTCTTTTTGTGAAAAATGAGCTATATAAATAAATTTGACTTGATTTGACACTGCCCCAGCCTCTAAATCATGCTCCCTCCTTCCTTCTCAACCACTCTCTTCTTGTCTCCTCTCCAGTGTGGAGCACGATTTCCGACAGCAGGAGGGGCGCTTACAGGGTATTATGGAGGCCCTGGAGGGGGAGTATGATGTGCCTGCACCCACACTGACCAAGTCCACGCTAACCCCTTCCTCCTCCAGCCGCCCAAGCACCAAGGCCCGTGTCAAGAAACTGCGCAAGAAGTGTTTCTGGTGGCTGTAAGCTTTAGGGAAAAACACAACATGATTATGTTTCAGGAGACACTGGGCCCCAAAGTGTTGGACAAAGCATATCTCTTGCGTTCCTGTGGGTGTGTTTAAGTGTCATGAAAATCTGTGGCAGCATTTTCCAAGCTGCATTCCTCTAAATGGCACTTTTTTTCACTTCAGTTCTGGAAATATACACCAGGGGACCAGGTAGAGAAAGAGGAAATGCACTAAAGAAGAGAAGCAGGACCAAATGAGCTCCTGAACTTTCCTCTCAGATCCGTCTAAGAGGAAGATCAAGATTAACATGACCTTCCCTCTGTGGAAACCAGACTTCAGCAGCTAATTTGTGATTAACTTTTGACTCCAAGTGAGGATAGGGTTTTCCCATATCAGCTCTGTAATAGAGAAGTGAAGCACTGACACTTTGGATGACAGACGGGCGGACTGTTTGTCATTTTGGCTGAGTGGCTGTCTCGACAGATGGACAGATGTATGAAAGGATTTATGCTAAAATGGATTCACGCCTACAGCTGGGAATGAGTCTTCACAAGAATTTCGGCAAAATTACAGCAATAAGCAGGGAAATCTGAACAATTCTGAAAATCCAAGGAATTTGAGAACTAATCGGGATACTGTGTCATTTGGACGGCTTGACAGCTAAAATTTGAATGTAGCAGCAACCGAAGCATCGTGAGGATACGAGAGGAAAGAAAGCTGATGAGCTCTCTGGAAACAAAGAGACAGCTTGCTGGAGGGATATCAGGGTTTTGGGAGAGCACAGTGGAGATTGTATTAGGAATACTTTAAGAGACAATGTGATAGGCAGCTGATCACAGACTGACAGGCCGTGTCAGATAATTAAAAATTCTGTCAACACTGACTGACAGAGTGATTGATTCTCTCCTTTATTACAATCCAAAATGGAGGTGTTTTGATGTAAGCTAAATCTTGTTTCAAGGATTTTCACATTCTCACACACATTTTTGTGCATACAAATACATGCACAAAAAGGTATACACTTACAGGCACGGGCACTACTCCACACACACGCATATTACACTTGTATACCGATGCAAATTAGGGTTAGATCACTTTGTAGTTAGTTACTGGCCTGTATTCTTGTTTCAGAGATTTATCAATATTTGCAAAGTCTGAGCCATTAAGGTACAGATTACAGTGAAACTAGCTGTGCATATCTGAGGTTTTTTCATAAATTCACATCGCACATTGTGCAGTAGAACACTCTGTTGTCATGCAACATGTGAAGAACCCAAAATATAATTAGCCCTCATGTAACTGTGACTGTCTGCAGTTTCACAGTGAGAAAAATTATCCAGTAGTAGAAACAAAATTAAAACATGTCCATCAAATAATAAATATCACCTTGTTTATGTCAAAATACCATAGACAATAATTACAATATCATGTCTATACTGCTGCTGCTAGTTTACTAAGCTACAAAAGAGAAAGAACGAGCAGTATATTTTATCAGGTCAAGATACATTACAGACTTTAAAAGTTAAATTTTAACAATGTCCCGGTAAAATCGTAACACAATTAGAAAAAGAATGTGATATTTTTTAACTAATATGTGAGCGGGCATGTTTTCCGTCAGATATTAAAGCTCAAAAATGTGTAAAATTTTTCTTTGGGTCTATCCCTGTTGCATTCCTATTGCACACACATATAAACAAACACACACACACACACACACACACACACACACACACACACACTTTTTGCACATATTGCAGTTTAGAGCGTAACCACTATTCTCACCAGGGCCTACTTCAGCTGCTTCTGGGTGACAAGTTGCCACAAATTAGAATCCTGGATGAAACCACTCTTACTAATTAACTATAACAGTCTGTGAGCTCCCATGATGCCCCTATCTTCCTGATCTTCCTCTTGTATGTACAATAAAAGTGTGTATTTTAAACAAGATGTGCTGTCGTCGACATACTTTGTGTTTCAGAATGAAATTGCATGTCAGACAAGATTTGATGGAGTCATTTTTTATGACTCCACTTTAAGCAGAAGATAAAGTGAGAGAAAGACAGGAGCAGGTTCTGTCATGCTTGCCTGTAATTGGTGTACAGAAAGTCAGGCATTCATAAATTGCATGTACTCACGATTAGGGCATGCTCTCTACCCATTGTGATGACTGTCTGGTTAATGATCCTCAGGAGAGACACCACAATATCCTGGATGTGCTGAAATGTTTCCCCCTGAGACAAACAGAGACAGAGAAAAGAGTCAAACAAAGAGAAAAAACAGAGGACAGGGAGGAAAATAGACAAGGAAATAAGAGTTTGTTAGGCTTCCTCAGGTAAACACATACACACACACAAACACACACACGCACACTGATGCAGAACTGTGACTCGTCAGATTTTGTTTGTGCAGCCATTCTCGCCTCTCATGAACTCCTCACTGCGAAGACAACCAAGAGTGCACACACAGTCCAGAGCTTCACTGAACGGACGGATGGCAGATCAAATAAAACAAGAAAGAGAATGCAGTTTTCTGAATCTGAAACTTAAAGTCTGCTCACTTCTCAGAAAATGAGCCTCACCGGAACATTCAGTTAATCAACTTCAGTCTGAACTGCACAAGCTTTTGACACTTAAATAAGGATATTTCTGTGCAGACCTGCTTTCCTATTCCTATTTCTCTCTTCCCTTTGAAGCCACTCTTCTGTCATGTTTCCTTTTCTCCATCTGCCCAGAGGGAAACAAAGAGGACGAGATAGTTTGTCTTCATTCATGCTCAGACCTGTCCCAAGTCAAATGACTCTTTCCTGGTAAAACTATTGTAATTATTTGACCTCTGCATGGCCAAAAGTTGTTAGACATTAAGAGTGGCACATTAGCTATCTGCTGTGTATGCTTTGCAAGTTGTGCAATGGGTGAACCTTAAAAACAGTAGGCTTCAATGTATTATTGCACAAACTTAACTACCTTAAATCTTTAGTAGATTTGAAAAAAAACTCCTGAACCTAAGAGTAGGTCAAATGCAAAAGTCATTCTTAATGGTATGTGTGACTTTATGACATTATAGTATTTTCTGGTTTGCTGGGGTGATATTGACAAATTCAAACACTGAGGAGCTCTGAAATCAAATACAATGATGAATCTCACTTAGTGCTTTATATATATATGTGTGTGTGTATTAATAAATTACAAACTATATTAATATATTATTATTTTACAATCATTGAAATCTGTCGATACCTGATGAAAAATAAACAAATAAAATAAGAAAGAGGAAATAAATCAAATTGTTTGATGACCTGAGTCGATAGGATGTTAATGTAAAATGGCAATTAACTGAAGACAAATACGTAAAAATAGGGCAATCCCTCTTTCAAAAGTAAGAATACACACAGGACAAACACACACATACACACACACACACACAAACTCGCACTCTGCTACAGTGAATGGGTCAATGGAAGCTGACTCAGATTTGCCTAGGGGCAGTTACTCTCTAGCATAGCATCTGCTTCATCCAAACACACCTTAGCGTCAGTGCTGCAGGGTGCATCTCTGTGTGTGCACGGCCTTGTTAGCATAATCTGACCCGTGTGTGTGTCAGTATGTCCTTGAATGAGCTGATCAGCAAAGCATAAAAATGAAGCGGTACAGTCCAAAAATAACAGAAGTAGGGAAAAGGTTCAAAGTTTCAAACACACCTCTCTGCATCTCTGTGTGTCTGTGTGAGTGTCTGTGTCTGTGTCCCAGCCTGACGGCAGATGATTTGAAGAGCCTGATGAGAATCAGGTAGGCAAGATTACTCCACATTAAATGCACTGACTCACAGCCACAGGACACAGAAAAGATAAACAACTGAATATTGTAACTGTGTGCGTGTCATCTCGCGTGCCATTTACATTTCAGACTACCTCAAACTCTCTCTCCCTCACATACACACACACACAAATACACACGCAAAGTTAGGTTGAGGTGCAGCTGTTGATCTTAAATAAGCCTAACTCTTTCTGGTTCACTGTAGGTATTTTGGTCTATTGGAAAGAGTTTCTCAAACAGTCATCCCAGAGCAGGAAGACTAGAGATGAGACACAATGCTCTCGCTCTCCTGCAGAACACAAACAGGTGTTCATTTATTCCAAAATGTAGCCAGACTGGTTTATCATCTCTACTAGCAACATGATATAAAAAGTGAAAAAGCTCTGGCGAGCCATGTCTTTCTGTCACTCTCTGTTAGTATCCTCCCTTTATCACGCACACACACACACAAAAGTTACACTGAGTTACTTGTAAATTCAACACAAACTCTCCCACAGACATGAGCATCTGTCTACCGCGCTGTCTTTCTCCTCCATCTTTGTCTCTCTTTTTCCACATCTCTTTCTAGCTTTGCAGACATCTGTGGTACAACTTAATCAGGTGACACCCAGAGCGAGGAAGAGAGAGACAAGGTTGGAAAACAAAGAGGAGAGAAGAGAAGTAAGAGGTGGAGGGTGAGGTGGTGAGACCGTCTCCCATCAATTCTTTTCCATTTTCTTCTGTTGTTTTCTCTCCATCTGTTTTCTCTCTCTTCCAATTTCAAGCTGTCACCTCTCCGGCTCCCTGCTCTGCTTTCTTGTAAAATCCCTCCGCTTTATTGTCCATGAAACAAACATGCTCACCTCCGTGTGTTCAGCTGTTAACTCTCTGTCCTGCGTTTCCATTCACTCATCCTCCCCACAAGGCTGTTAGCCTTTTCATCTCTCTGTCCCTTTCTGCTCTTGTTCATTCTCCCCCTGACAATTTCAAAAACTAATCCTTCATAGTTTGCTCGTATGTGTATGTCTGTATGTGTGAGAAGGAGAGAGAGGTAAACGACAGAAACAGTGGCAAACAACAGTGTTTGTATTTTAAGGATACCATCTTGAGGTCATTTATCTATACTATGTGCAAACAAGGAAAATGCATACACCTGTGTCTGTCTGTCTGTGTGTGTGTGTGTGTGTGTGTGTGTGTGTGTGTGTGTGTGTGTGTTTTACTCTGACTGCAATGTTTGCACAAACAGCATTATATATTTATTTTCAGAATGAAATATCAGTACCCATTTTCATTTTGAAAGCATCTTTAATGTTTAGCACATGGGCCAAACGGGTCAGTATTTCTGTAGATAATACTGACACTTAAATGTCTTCCAGTGGCAGACTTTTGTCCTCATGTAGTTTGACAGAAGACCTGTTTGTGGGCATGCGTCACTGGTTTTGTAGTCTCTGCATGACTGTAATTGTACCCGTCATATCCATTTGATACTCTCTGCCGCCTGCTCTCATTTTTATACCTCAACCACTGCAAATTCAACTCATCAAATTCACTCCACTCCATTCATTACTTCTCTCTTCTCTCACTGCCTCTCTTCTCTTGGCTCATGCTTCATTAGTGTTATCCAAATAAATAGAGCTGAAAAAAAGCCATACCTTCACTTCAAAGACTCAGCAGGCTGTCAACGACGTGCAGGAGCAATTAAAAAGCCCTCGGCTGGATACTGGTGATGTATTTGTTCTTTGTGTGTATGTGTGTGTGTGTGTGTGTGTGTGTGTGTGTGTGTGTGTACGCGTGTATTAAAGGTGTTTAGTTCAGGAGCAAACTGGATTTTGTTTCAACAGACTAACATGCGGCAAACGCGTGAAACAAAATCAATTAGATTCTAATTGGTCAAGGCCTGCTTCGTTGCACAAGTGAAGATGAAACAGCTTAAGGCTATTTGCTTCAGTATTTAGGAGAAAAGTTTAACCAGGGTGGTTTGGAGCTCAGGAGCAGTTCAAATTCATCCAGTAATGCTAAAAAGATGAAGGAAATATCTTGTTAATTCACTGGCTGGATCATTTCTACACAGCATTTCTGAATCTTAATGCTTTTTAAGAGGGTGTTGTGGTTTCAGATCAAATTATACTTGGCAGGTCATTCACTTGTGAGTTTCTGCTTATTGGTCTGCCACAAGTGGAAACAACAAGCGTTTATTGTTTTAATCTGTGGGAGTGAGCATGGTCGACAGTCAGAGGCTGGAGAGTGAGATGTGGAGAGGGCTCAGGAGGCAAGCAACAGGTAAGCTGATCGTCACAACTGGTGCTGGACCTCGGGTGACTGCCATGCACACCAGAGACAGACGGCCATGTTGGCCAGTTTGATTTGTGTTTTATGGTATATTTATGTTATACCAGAGCTGTTATTAAAGGGCGAAACTGTTGTGGCAGTGCCCTGTGTGCAGGGGGAACTCAAGCAGAGAGACCTGATGCACGCTCAAATGGTCGTTTTTATTTTCACTAGCCCAACTGATCATCTTTTGATATACATCAAAATATAGTAATCCATGGGCTGGATTATCATTCTGATGTACATCAAAAGATGACAAACATTAAAAATCACAACTTTTAAACCAGCTGCCTAATATTTTGTAGGTCCCCCTTGTGCAGACAGAATAGCTCTGATCTGTCTAGACATGGAACTCATGAGACCTCTGGAGGTTGTATCTGACACCAACATGTGTCAGATACAAGTGTCAACAACAGACTTTTTAAGTCCTGCAAATTGCATTCATGGATCGACTCATCCAGTACATCCAAAAGATGCTCAATCAGAACCAGATCTGCAGAAACTGGAGGCCAAGTCAGCAAAACATTATCATTATCCTGCTGAGAGACGACAGTGCCTGTCAGGGATTGCTGTTACCATTCAGGGGTTGTACTTGGTCTGCTGATGTTTAGTTTGTGATGAGCATTTGAGTGACATCCACATGAAACTGAACATATCAGAAGACCTGCTGTTTTTGAGATGCTCTGACCTGGTCACCCAGCCATCACAATCTTGCCCTTGTCAACGTCGCTCAGATCCTGATGTCCATTTTTTTCCTGCCTCTAACACATTAGTTTCTCCGCCTGACTGCTCACTTGTTGCCTAATATACCCCAACACTTGACAAGTGCTATTTTAATGAGATGAGCAGTGTAAATCACTTCAACTGTCAGTGGTTTTAATGTTGCGGCCGATCGATGTATGGAGATTGTGTCTGGGTAAACTAAAGCGGTGTTATTGCTGCTTGTTCCTGGCATCAAGATCACTGTGTGATCCTCAAGTACCTGCTTAGGCTCTGATATTGTCTCCCACTGACATTTGATTATATCTGTGGAAACAACAGCAATTCAGCCACAGAGTGAGGCTATGCATGATTGGGACTGATATTTTCGAATTTGATGAAACTACACAGAAAATTTTAAAAATAAAAGATATAAAAAAAAAGGATTTAGGTGAGAATTGAGTGAGGGTATGATATAAGAGCAGGCTGTTTGGAATAACCATGTTGAAATGTGGCCTAAGCAATTCAAGCACCAATAAATCCTTAGTGCATACTCGATGAGTCCACTACTTTGTTCTTTAAAACAATTACCCAGAATGCAGTTGAGTTCAAAGTGTGAAGAGGGCACGCTGTGTTCTTTAAACACTGCTGTTTCTCACCACATTGTTCCTGCTGAGGACCTCCAGGATGTTGTTGAGCAGCTCCAGACTATTTCTTCTCTCATCATGTGGCCCATCAGCCATATTGGCCAGTGCCCCGCTCAGCTCCCGCAGCATCATTGGTAACAGCACATCACGGCACTCTGTGAAGAAACAGAACGAAACGTGGTGAAATTATACACAGAAGTACGATAATAAACACACAAAAACACACAGTGTTGATCATTTTTTCATCTCCAGAAAGAAAACTTCCCGCTCACTAAGAAAAATTGTATACTGTGAGACAGCAAATTCAAGAGAAATGATTCATTAGAGTCTTTTAGGCAAGCCCCTAAAAGATAAGTTTGTTTGAACACAAACATCAAAAGTCAGCTAAAACGTCAAGATTTACTTTAATGTGATTCCTCTTTGAAAAACCCTTCAAACCCTAAACCTCGGACTCTTACATCAATTGGTGCAGCACCTGTGGAGACAGCTGTGCCCACACAGCTATGAGTGATGATGCTGCTGCACCCCAAAGAAGAAATTCAACCCTAACCCCAGACTGCACAACAGAGTGATATCAATCAAGTGTCTATTTACAGTTCCATGCATGTCTGCTGCACTGTCAGCCCCACAGTCAACACATCAATCAGACTGGTCTCTCTCTCTCTCTCTCTCTCTCTCCAATCTCGCTGATTAATCCTAATCTTTAATTAATTCATGTGCTAATTTGGTCACACATGCAATGCATCAACAGTTATTAAATCCATAAAAGAGTGAGTCAAAATGGACAACACTAAAGAGAGAAAACAATTTGAGTAATGTTAAAATACACATAGTTAAACCTACATTACAAGAAGGCATTGGTTATATTCTGATACTATTCACACCTGGTGATTAAATTCTTGATGGATGTTAAATGGTCACAGCTCTTCTCTGGGGGCTGCCCAAGGAAATACAGGAAATCACAGACTGATGAAAGGAGAAACTAGTGGAAAGTGAAGTAATGGCAGACCTGAGTAGATTAAAGGATGAGTGTAAGGCATTAGCATCCTCAATATGCAGTCTAGTGATATTTTTTATGCCCATGTTCTTTAGGTTTTAGACTGTTCAGTGTGTTAAGACCTTTAAAAACATTCCTCCCTCTCATCTGCAAATACAAAAAATGTGACGACAAACTCAACATAATTTATTTTCATGCCAAACCAACATAGAGAAAAAGCTTTGGCTTCTTATGAGACTGGAAACATGCAGGGCCTCTATCTTCTTAGTGCAGGGCCACCCAAAGTTGTCCCGTATTATGGTTTAATTTGGTCATTCAGATGTTTCTAAAAACTAATTAAAAATACATAATACAAATTGCTGTTTGTGCTGTTTTATTTTAGTGAGTGAGTCTTTATATATCTAGTAATCCTAATTATTTATTTATTTATTTTTTATGATATGAGCATTGGGCATCTGATTTAAAGGAACCTGGGATCCCCGTGCCATTTTGAATCATAACAGTAAAACATGATAGTGTAATGATAGATGTTTTCTTTGGGCCTGTGCTCCGCCATAAGGGTTTTGCCTTTAGTCCTTTGCTCCTGCTTTTGTTGACATTTCCTTTAATATGTTTTATTGAGACTTTGTTGACAAAAAAAGCAAACCAGACCTCTAAATCTATGTATTGTTTTGTGGACAATGACATTGATGATCTCATGATGACAGAACTGAAATCACAGATTTTTAATGAGGCTGTACTGATAAAATTCTCCACTGATATTGTAAACAATATACTTGGCAGTTACGGATATGCAAAGGAAGCACTGTGAATGCAGTGTAAGTGATCCTCGTCAGCTCTGTCCTCTCCCTGTCTTGTCTCTCTGTCTTTACCCATCCTTCTTTACACCCTCCCCCACCTCTTCCACCCCATTCCTGTCTTGTAGCCGCAGGTAGACAGAGCCCATTAAAAGCTCATTTGGGCTGATGCTCGTTAGTTCCATTATTAACTGAGCCAAGTCTATACGCCTGCTGAGAGGACCCCCATCACAACGCTCACTCCATCACATAAACATGCAGAGAGGGGGGAAAAGCATGAGTCACTGAATGCCCTCAATGACTCAGAGAAATAGGAGGAGGAGCTGGAGGAGGGGCTTGGACAGGTGCAGGAAACCCAACAGGAGGAGGGGGAAGCTCAGATGAGACACTGGGAAAGACTGGACGTCAAACAACAGCAGCATCTCACTCTATTTAACATTATTTATAATGTACAAATGAAATGTGTTTGCTTTGGATAGTGTTTCCAATGTTGCCAGCTTTGTATTTGAGTAGGAACCCCGCTAAATCAGTTTAATCCATCAAAGCAGAAACTCATCATCTTTTGTCCTTTCACACAGAAAAAACAACGGGTGTTTTATAGCAGCATTGTTGTGAGTGCGAGCTCGAGAATTAATCCATCTGCCTTCCGGAGGCTGGATGTACCATTAAACCTGTGGAGAACTCCATTCCCTGGTGAAATGACCCCAAAGCCACCTGCTTCTTTATTTCTATTGATCTGAGAAACAAAACCAGCTGATATTTTTAGGTGCAACACTTTCAGGGGAGAGAAAGTGAAACAGAGAGCAGGTGGGGGGGTTGAAAGGGTATCTTGTTGTGTGAGACAGTGTGCTTTTTGTTTTAACTGTGTCAGGAGCCAGGCTTAATGAAAGAACAACCGCGATAGCAAGTTTCAAGGTCTTCGCCCACCTTGACCCTATGTTCGTGTGCAGGGAGACAGAAGAATACATTTACTGAAGCTCTGTGCATAATGTTACTGCACATTTAGTAGTTGTTTTTTTTTTACATTTAGAACAATGATATTAATGCACAGATATATGTACTTTACAGGTGACTGGCATTTTACAGTGGCAGATGAGTTAAGAACATGTTAGAACACAGCAAGTTGCTGTTTTTAGTAGGTACACAAAATAAATTAAAATGTATTTTATTCTTGTTTTATGTTCTATGTCTTTTTTGCTATTTTCTAAATAAAGAAAATTAACAGTATTTTAAGCTGCTATATTTAGATACATATATACAATACTATTGCAGTTTCATGTCCCAGTGAGACAATCTGCTTGCCTCTTGTCGACCTCTAAACAAGGCCTGTTGATACATTTTCAGTATATCTATATTTCACAAATTTGAAATGTGATGGAAAAACATGCAGAGTGTCACGCTTGTTGAGCCCTCTCTGTAAAATCCACACTCTTCTGGGAGCTTTTGTTTGCAGAGTAAAACACCTTTAGTTCAGTCAGCAGCTGCCTCTCATCTTAAAATTCAGAAAAACTTTTCCAAATCCATGAACTCCCTAATAGCTTGCTCATCTCCAGCATCCTACTTTGACAGATCTGGGAGTGTGTGTATATTTTCTGTTTTGATTTTTACTTAGCTTCTCTTTCCTTTTAAAACGCCTCTGGAGCTCCTGAATATGAGCATCAAAAATGATGAAGTACAGGCTGCTTTGGTAATGCTCCTCCAGACTCTGTGGCTGATAGTCTTTAGTCACTGATTCGGAACAGCGCCTTTAACTTTGCAGGTATTTCTCGGCGCCTTGCCTGGCCAGGAATAACATCAGGAATGTTAATATCTGCTGCTTCAGTCTGAATGGTAGCCTTCTCTGAGACTTCTTTGAACTGTACCGTGGTCCTGCGGGCATTCGGTCTTGTAAGAACAGCAGCTACAATAGTGTGCAGCTCCCAGGTTTAGGTCATTCTTTAAAAGGGTAATTGAAGTGATTGCTATTTCAGGTAACACTTGCTTACGGGTGCTGCACGGTGGCTGACCACAGACAGCCTCTCTGTGAAGAAAATTTTGTGTGCCAACAGACAGATATGCAAAAAACCAGTACTTCCCTACACACTAATGAGTAACTCCTCTTTGATGCATCCTCATCTCAGTGGTCCAATCAAACATAATGGATGCCTCCTCCTCTTCTTCTTAGACTTAGAGATTGCAAGAGCACATACTGTGAGTTGAGCCCCCTGAGGTCATTTTAGAGGGATTTTATTTCTTGACTGAGTCAAAATAGACCTTAAGAGTACTATCATATTGGCTGAGTAGTTTTAGTATCTGTACAAATTTGCCTTGATTGAAGCTAGAGGGACTTTCATATTCACTGAGAAAAGCAGTTGCTCACTGACAAGATGCAATTAATTCCCTCAGCACAAATGTTAGATCTGTTGAGTCCTTGAATGCAAAATGCTTGCAAATTTAACTTCCTCTTACAATCTGCAGCTTTCTGCAAGCCTCCTCTCACTGCTCCGAGTGGCTGTCTTTCCCCTTTGTGTGTCTCACTTTCTTCATCTCTTATTTCTGTTTGTGTTCCCTAGTCAATCTAGGGCTTCTCCGGCTTCTCCATCTCAATCTTTAACCTGTTGTTTCCCATCATGTTTTTTCCTCTCTGCTGACCCCTCTATGTGTCCTTCAACACCTTCACCCTAGATTTCCATTGCCATCACGTCAGCGTACTGTTCTGCTCCCACCACTGCTTATCCGATTCAGCATGTCAGGTAAAATTCATTGCAGTGCAAACTTTTAGTAACTTCCTGCATTTTAACTGATCCAACCAATCACCAGTTTTGTGTCAAAAGCTTCTTCTCGCGCTTCTGTCTTCTCAGTGAGTATAGAACAGCACTACATGTGCTATGCGCTCTAGATCTGCTCTGGCTTGAGCCTCTCAGGCAGAGCTTCCTTTTGGGCTGCATATAAATCCAGCCTCCTTTGCTGGGATTGGCAGAGTCTAACCCCAGTCATGGCCCTAATCCTATAACCTTAAACCATTTTTGCAGAAGTCTGTTTGGTGGAGCTCGCTAGCGGCTACTTTGTAACAAAGCAGCCTAAAAGGAGACGCCGCCTGAGAGGCTAAACTAAAGGAAAGTGGGGTGGAGGGAATGAAGAAGTAGAGAAAGTGTGAAAAAGGCAACAGAGAAAGGGAGGCGTTTGAACTGATGCAGTTGTTGCTTTTTACTTACTATCAAAGAGGTTTGAAAAATTAATAATATACATGATATATTCAAGCTATATGAAATAGAAATGAAAGCACACACACACACACACACACACACACACACACACACACTTGCAGCTTAAATTAACATTGTTAAATGCACCAGTGGTTGCACTTCCCAATGCACAGCTGTGTTTCTATGTTCCAGTCGCACGTGTGTTTTAGTTGCATGTTATGGGTTTTAGCCCGCAGTACAACAATGCAGGAAATCAATTCAGCCGTGCTGTGGAATACAGTGTTGCCAACAGGCACTGACAGACAAATGGAAATCAGGGTCTTGGGGGCAAACATTGGGATACATTTTAACGTTTTCTCATCTAGTTTTTTACTGTGTGCAGATACCCACATTTTTTTCAAAGACAGAAATACACACAGGTGGCCACACACAGCAACATATTCAGAAAGCACACCAACAGAGTTTAAAGTTCTCATCTATATTCAACTGGAAATGTCTATTTATTCTAGCTGTAATCTCCCTTTGATTATTAATACAAATGTGTGTCTGTGTGCCGAAGTGTGAATTGTCCTTTTTTGCGTCTCATTTGGTGCTTCACGGCTGTTTGATGTGTGAGAGCTGGAATTTCTTCGTGCCTGTGTGAGGGTGTGCTTATGTGTTTGGGTTACCAAGTTTGCGAGAGGAGACAGCCGCGGGTGCTGGCAGGCCACCACCAAGAGAGCAGCTTTGATGGCTCAGCAGCCAGCTCATCTTTTCTCTATTCCATTTTTTTCATTTGACACCCAAACACAATAAACTATAGCACATGATAATGAGATGCAATCCCAGTTTGTAAGAGGCATGTAAATCAGAGGTGTCATCCCCTTTCTATTCATCCTCCTCTCTCTCTCTCCTCACTTTGGTTGTCATGTCTTGCTTTTGGGAAGATAGAGTGATAGAAAAGATGTTAATGAGGAGGTTAGGAGGCGCAACGACAAGTAAATCTTCTGAGTTGAGAGGGGGTTGGGACCACGCCAACTGTCTTCCCGCTTGGTGATGACTAAATGTCTCTCTCAGCAGGTTTTTCATCTCTCTGTGTCACTGTGGGTGTCTCCTCTCATCCACTCTTCCTCCATCCTTCATTTGTCTTCCCCCCTCCCTCTTCACATTTTCCCTTGCTCTGTCTTTAAGCCCCATTAGAAATTTAAAGGCCTACATTTCCACTGTTCGTATTTAGGATTGTGCTTGTCTGTCCACTTTTTTTTTTTTTTTTAATCGTTGGATTGATTCGGTGGGGTGGTAAAACAGATTTGACATGTATGATTTGTAAAAGCAAGAAAGCTGTCACAAAATGTTTTAGTAGGGTAATATTTTTTTCACAGAAAGACATAAAATTGTCTTGCCTGTGTGAGTGAGTGCTCCCCCAAAAGTGTAGACCAGTAAGTTACAGATGATAGAAAAGCACTATTGAATGACATATACAGTGGTTATGATGCCTCAAAGTGCATTTTTCACTGTGCTTTTTGCTATGATGTTGATAAGGCCTGGCATAGAACAAATACTGTCAGCAAAACCAAAGTACACATTTACAGTAAAGGGTGCCGTCTTGAGAGTGATTGCATTTCTCCATTTATACACACACCCATGCAAAAAATAGACCAAAAATCACTATAGCAAGAAATTAAAACAATACTGTAAATATGTGTTGATATATGCTCGTTAGTCCAGACAGGGGGCATGTTTGTCTTGTTTAACACAAAAATTAGGGTTTTGTTGCAAGGACCACTAGTAGAATAAACTGTTGTTTCTGTTCAGATAATCCCTTGAGAGACGTTTCAAGGTGCATCTTGAATTTATTTCAGCCTCTGCTTCAAACAGCCTGTAAATGATCTTTCTCCCTCTTTCCACCGGTCTTAGTCACTGTCTATGAGTCACCCACTAATTGCCACCCCTCATTTCTGCCTTTCTCCCCTGCTTCATCTTCTATTTGACCATTAAATTGATTGACCAATTAGTATGTTGCTAGCATTAGCTGCTACAGAGTTTTTGATCAATTTAACCAAAGCAGATCAATGGCAGATGAATGCCTCATGGCGAACCATCTCACTGCATTGACTGATGGGCAGGCTTATTCCCAGTGTCCTCTAATAGGAGGGTAATATATCACAAAGCTGTCGGCTCTAGTTAAGCCTATATCTGATTTCAGTTTTTAAATCCTGCTTTGTATTTGTTCATATTGGATAACAGGATGAGCACAATTGAGGAACATGTGCACAAGCTGTGAATCTTTACTCACTTATTCTTTCTATTATCTCCAATTTACTGAGGCATTGAAATCATTTGGTGTAATATCTTCAATGCCATGCACTTCAACTGTTATCACTGCAGCTGTATAATGACCCAGCATCCCAACGGGCATCATTAAGCTTTTAACAGTCTCACAAATATTATTTTGCTGTAACCAGAGAAACATACAGCGTGAGCTACTGTGGCAGGTTTCTCTTGCCTCACATCTGTACCAGATGAAATAAGTGCGTTGATACACTGACCGTTGTGTCCCTCTCCTGTCCTTGTCTGCATTCAGTTTCCATCGAGATCAACCCACAGACACAAGCATGGATCAGAATATAAATGAGACAGAAGGAGAGTGCGAGACAGAGGCATTTCCCAAAATGATTAAACTCCATTCACTTTGCTCCATTAGTCTCATCCATCCCTCTTTTCTTCCACTGTTTCATCCACAACCTCCCAAAGTGCAGTCTCTGCAGACTCTGAATGAATGACAGAAACTAGCTCTCTCTCTCTCATTAACCTTGTGGAACGATCAACCCGCAGCTCTACAGTAAGCACAGCTATTTTGGGTCAGCCTGTACAACAACAGTCAAAAATCATTTGTGGCAGATGGCTCCTCTGCTGTCAAACACACATCAACACATTCACGCACGCACACACACCATTTCTTGGACCCAATTTATATTCATAATTCCTTGACAGGTATGTCAGGCATTTTTCTCTGGGTGTTTGTGAGCATGATGTCAATGTAGTGATTATAAGGCGTGACATGAACCTTAATGTGATGTAACAAACGCTAATGTAATGTAACACAGCATAAAATAATAAACCAGAGCAGGACACAGCAGGTGGTGGTGGTTGTTGGGGGGCGGGGGTTGGAGAAAGGAGAAAAGATGTGATGAGAGGTATACTGTAAACAAATATACATATATACTATATAAATATAGTTTAGAAGGAGCAGGGGAGAGCAGAACAGAGAGAAGCACTTTTGAGACAACTGGAAGGGGCACAATTATGTTTTTATGTTTCACATGTGCATCACATAATATGTCCACGCAACTAAGGATACAGCATATGGTTGCATGGGAGCTTATTGGACCACCAAGCAACCTGTCACACACACACACACACACACACACACACACACAGAGCAGCAGTAAAGCTGACAGCTTTGAAATTACAGCTCAACCAGCTGCTTTGAGAAAGACCAGGAGAAATACATAACAATAAATGCAGGTCCCTTGTGGTGCATGCAAACACTTGCTTACCCTCGGGGTAACCCTCACACATTTATCACATAACATCTTCCCTCTATTAAATACACTGACTTTCATAGGAGACTTATTTAAGGTAAGATAGTAACACAGCCTTATATTCATTTAGATTGTGGTAGTTAATTGCTCAGTTGGTTACTTTGTGATATCTTTGTCATCTAAACCTCTCTTTAAAGCCAAACATTGGAAACCACATTCAGTATCATTATAACTGAAGCCCAAAGTGACCTGTCACTAATGCTGATTGGTACACAATGTGAGGACAACTGAGATCACTCAGCAGTGATTAAATCCTGACGATATTAACTACACAGTACATCACTCATCCATATTCATCAAGCACTGACATGCATCTGTTAAGTAATCACAGCAGGGGGAAATATAGACATGGGTGTGAACAATGTCAACAATACTGTATAATGTGCTGCAGTAAAACCCAAGCCATTTAGGTAATGAGATTGCTGCTGTCTATATGTACTGATATGAGTGGTAGAAAAATGCTTACTGCACAGCCAGCTTTTCTGATTTTCCTTCTTATGTTTTTTTCTTCACGTTGTGTTATGTTAGCTCAAACAATTATTCTTACAAGAGACACTAAAATGCAAGGGTTTCCATTCCTTTAATCTGTTTAATATTTACGACAAGACGAGTGACATGACTGCAGTCTTTTCTCCAGCTGTACAGATGGAGAAGAGGAAACGGCAGCTTGGCTGAGAAAATACAGAGGGTTAGTGGATTGAATCAGGGACTTTGACCAGCTTTGGAAAATGAGTGGGCAAACAAAATGACAGACTCATCCCTCTGTCCCGCTGCTCTTTGCTCCCCTTGATCTCTCGTTCTTTTTTCCTCTTTATCAGTGGTGATGCTCTCAATCTGTCACAGCGATTGCCTGACGGCATTATAATTTGGCTAAATTGAGCCATAATGCGCCTCGTAAATTTAATTTTGTCTCAAAACCAGATTAACCCGTATGACAGGATGCACATGTGTATCTATGCATGTGTGCCAGTGTGTCTATGGGTGCATTGTGTGTGTTTGTGTGAGTGTGTTTATACAGTATGTGCTTGCCAAAATCCTTAATCCCAGGAGCGTATGCTGAATAAATCAGAGGAGTATTTTTGAGCAAGAGGAAAAAAATCCAATCCCTTCAAACACTGCCCATGGATGCAACCAGTCATGAGAAAGCCAAACACATGGTCAGGCAAAATCAGCAAAGTTGGACACACACAAGCACACACTCAAACCAGCTTTGGAGAAAAATGAATACATGCGACAGGACCTCATTACCAAAAAGAGCAACTGCGTTCATGCAGAATAACTGCAAAAAATATATGTGGTTGTTAAAAACTCAGCTTTTCTTGCTCGATTCTTCACAAAATATACACATATTTTTTGGGATTTAAACCAAATTTAATTGTGTTCTTAAAGAAGATGCTGACCAACCTAGTTTGCAGTAAACAAAGCCCTCTCCCAATGACGACAGCTCAGAAATCTTCCTGTAACAGTATGTGAGGAAAAAAGCTGTGGAGTCGATGCAAATGTGTTGCTCGTTGTGCAACCCCAAGTAAATAAAACACTAAAAAAATGCATTAAAATAAATTATGCTAGAATTACAATTAGTACTTTTATAATCCAATTAGCACCCAGATTTCTGTGTTATTGATTAAAATCTGTTTTTATAGGTTAACTAAAGGTCAATGACTTCACAGATTTTTGTTTACATAGTACAACAAAAATAAGACTGTTCAATCTAAGTTTCTTTCAAACATGCAAGCAAGTGATAGCCAGTCTTTTTCCCCGTCTCTCTCTCTCTCTCTGTCTGTCTCACACACATAGACACACACACACACACACCATCCGCCTTCCATCATCTAACCTCTCCTACACTATCAGTGGTTTGACATTTTTCCCAGGAGGGTGAGCTTGTCAGGCCTGCTCAGACAGACAGTCAGACAGACAGGTAGGGGTTATTAAATATGTATTGCAGTGCAGTGATAGGACACCAGGGGCCATTAGCTATTATAAATATATAATTTAGCTCTGCTGCATATTCTAGCCTCCTGGGCGAATGGCACCCTAGCATACAAGCCCTCTGATTAGCATCCCAACGCTAAAATGCATCTCAATTAGACTGAGTGTCAGCCCTCATTTGGTGAGGCAGGGATCGAGATAGAATGGACCAATGTATAAATGAACGAATAAATAAATAAGCACTATGCCAGAGGATGGAGAGAAGACAGGGGAGGAGGGGTTAGGTATCTCTGACCAACAGCATGCAGGTTTGCTGATAGATTGCTTGTGAGCAGGCCTTAAACTTTAATCACTTCTGCACTGTTTAATAGCAAAACAAGGCCAGTCTCCCTCTCTCTCGCTCTCTCTCACTCACACAAACTTATTTTTCACTCTGTCCAAGCTATTTTGTTTTCTCTCAGCATCACCATCCACCTGTTCTTTCCTCTCTCGTCATCCGTCTCAAATCCCTTGTTCCTTCTTTTTCAACGAGCCTTTGTCTCTACCCCACTCCCCTGTCATCCATCTTTTGCATCCCCTTTTTGTATCGCTCTACCCCTGCTCCACCTTTACCAATCATCAAGTCATCCCTCTTTCCTTTTCTTTCTGCTCTCAATTCCTTTAATCCCCCCAAAGGTTCTTTCCTTCTTTTTCTGTCTCCTCAATTTTTCTATTTCCTTTCCCCCTGTGTTTGTTCTTATCTCCTTGGCATGGCCGCTGCCTCTGCCTGACTCCACCTGCATCAGTTTTGCATTTGAAGACTTTTATTCTAAAATGAGACTTCCACCATTTCAAAATTGGCAAACACCCATAATGGCATGACCCTCTTGGCATAAATTCAAAACAATTTATGGGCTACGAACGGTGCTAAAAGTAATTTTCAAAATCCCCTGCTTCAAAAATACTTGGAGGACAGTCATCTGTTTTTCACATATTGACAGATAATTCAGAGGTCTTTGCCAAAATTGATATGTATCATTTTGGCATGTTGCCCACATTTCTTTTGATTTTTTTTCTCTTCATCCTGCTCTCGACCTGTCTTTCCCATCGCTCGCTCTCCTGTTACTTTCATCGCTTTCTTCCCTATCCTCTGCCTTTCCTGGTGACAGAGTGTGACTCTGAGTGTGTTGACAGCTAGCCAGAGGGCCGCGCCTGTCGTCTCGCCCCCTGGGGAATCAATCATCTGAGCCAGGATCAATACCAAAGGACCCTATCCTGGACTGGCTACTGACTTGGCTGGCAGCAACTAACTAATGAGAGGACCCAGTGCTACACTCGGCAAAAAACAACATTCAAGGCAGGACACACGCCCATTTAGCATGCACCATGCACAGAAACATGCACTAACACACTCAAACCCAAATTTATGTCATCAGTCACTCTGAAACAAATACATACAAATGTGTTTGCAGGTGGTGTATCAGAATGCATTCATGCACACATGGAGCAATGGCTGTGATGTGACTGAATCTGTCTGACACAGCCCAGCATGGATTTCATCTCAGTCCCACTCAGACAGATTTCTGTCTCAACCAGATTTGGTCAACCACAATCACTCATAGTCTATTTTCAATTCTTTGAGTGGCCCGTTTATAGGCCCCCTTATCGTGTCTGTATTGTACAGCAGCACACATTATCCCACTCTATCCATCACCATGTGTTCCTATGCAGGGGAAACCACCACTTATCAGCCCGCTTCAAGCAAATTAGACAGACATAATAGAGCTGAACAGAGGTAGGGGGTGGACTGATTGGTGCAGAGCGGGTGATCATTGATGTGCAGTGCACTTAAAAAAAAAGTTACAATACAGACAAAGTCATGTGCCCCTGGCAATTATGCCAAATCTAGTGAAAATCATTTAAAAGTAGAATAGGCATGGTGTGAAAAGTGACACATTAATGACAGTGAATCTGCAGCGCTCTGAGAAGACTTCCTGTCTTGTCGGCTTCAAACATTCTGTGATATTACTTCTCCTTTGGCAGATGGCAGGTATCACCTGTGACATTAATATGGATAACACTTATCTGTCTCTATATTCACCACCAACACTTACTGAGGCGTGAACAGTGTACTCATTTTCTGCTCCCAATAAGGTTCATGGACACTTTCAGTCTGTCTGGAGAGGAAACATCAATGCCACAAGGACAAAAGCAAACAGCCAGATACTGCCAATGACTAACAAATATCTGTTTAGGTCAATGTTATCTTTGCCTCAAGACTGTTAAATCTCAGCAAGTTTGACTTGAAGTGACCTTTACCATCAGTGCAGGAGGACATTAATAGGTGCCACTTGTGCTGATTGTAATAAGATGGTATCTGACTGGGGTCCATTGCAATGATTGTAATGTCCGTGTACGTGATTGTGTGTTACAGCATCAACATCAAATATTGTTTTCTTTATCACAACAGAAAATTGCCCCTGAAAAAAAAGTAACTAAAATAGCCAGGTCTTTTTATATGAATTCTTGTCAAAACAGCAAATAATTTATAACAAAGTTTTTTTATTTAAAAACAAATAAAAAGGGCAAATCGGATGAATATTGTGATGAAATGCTGTTAAGAGTCAAATCAAGTTTACCCTATATACAGGATATTAAACTGTGTGTACGTTGCAGTAAACCAAATAAAGCATAAATGCATAAACACCAGTATATGCGGCCATCATTTGGCTGATGCTTTTATCCAGAGTGCTTTAGTGGATTGGCCCACGGGGAATGGAACATTACCCTTTCAGTATTAGCACCACACTTTTATCCACTGTGCTGTATCAAGATAAAACCTTTAAAGCAAGGCAACTCCCTCACTGGTCATAAAGTACAGTGTGAACATCTGTCTGCCCAGTCCTGTTGCTGGGCTGGAATCACTCACTGTATAATGGACCTTTTAATGTGATCTCAACCTTTAAGTGAGAAGCAAGTAATGCTCTGTAGGATTTCACACAGAATGGTTTGGCAGTTGTTTGCTACTGTGCACATCTGTGATTGGTTCAACACAACCATAAAGTTTGGTGCTGGTTACTAGCTCAGCGTTGACTAAATGACACACCTTGTCTCTGGAAGAGTTGGCTGCTGACAATTTCAGTCATGGAGGCCACCTTCTGTTTCTGGAGCTTCTCAGGGGGGATGCAGGAATAAAAGTCATGCAGCAGCTGACTGGAGAGAGAAAGCAATAGGCGTGGAATAAATAATCAGTAAGATCATTATACGGGAAGAGCAACAGGTTTGTTTTCTTGAAAATGAGCACAATAAATATTCAAGGATCATTTTTTACAGATTATTGTGCGTGTTTTGAATTTTAATAAATATCCCCACCATTTAATTGAGCCAAAGATTGAAAACACAACCAAATCTTAGACAGTCGAACTTAAAACCTCCCTTCTTTAAGGTCATAAAATATGCAACCACTAAAAGCAGTGGTTTCGCAGCATAGACATGAGCAGTGCAGGTGCATGCTGCATGAAAACAAATGAGCCAAAGCCTAAACACACTTTAATGAAGACACAGGTTTGAGTCATCCTCCGCCCCAAATTCAATTTTAGAATAATTAAACAGGCTGGTTGCAAGCCCTGACGCCACTTAGAAAGATTGAATGCACAGAGCATGGCAAACCCTCTGTCTTTTTCTCCTTAAATTATGCCACACAGGTTGCAGAAGCACTTTCAGTAATGGTATGAGAGAATGAAATGCACCACCTCTGGTCCCAACCGAAACAAAACAGAAAGGTTTGTATGACTTTTGATGTGCATTAGCTGGCACGAGGACACGCTGGGGGCACAGAGGCTCAGTGCAGACTTATCAGGCCCACTAATCATCTGAGCTGAATTTAATTAAAACCCAAAATGTCAGCCTATTCCCACATGGACATGCAAAGGACACAGAGAGCTAACAAAAAACATGCATAACTGACAATGTATGTGCTTGTAGCACTCCATGGATCACACTTCAGGTGAGTCTACAAGGAATGTGACTACCGAAGATGAGACAAAGCTTTGATGTCCACCTCATGCACAGTGATTGTAATTCACACAGCTTGCTTTTGGAAACTCTGCCTGAGGCAGTTCTGATCAGGAATGCAATGGGGACCTTACTTTCAAGTTTAGATGGCTCGGGTAGGTTTGTGCATGTGTGTGTAAAGAAGTAGAGAAGACAGACAATACGGGTGAGTGAACGAGTGTGAAGGAGAAAGAAAGAGAAAATGAATGACAGAAAGCGAGAATATGTGCAATGAGTTTCAACTCTCCGCCCCTCATCACCTTTCTACCTGTGTGTGCAGTGTGTGTGTGTGTGTGTGTGTGTGTGTGTGTGTGTGTATCTGATTTTGTGTGCCTGGTGGTAAAGGTAGCACCTCCGTGATGTGGCATTGACATCGAGTGACTCGAGGGACTGAAGTGGCAGATGAGGATAATCCACAAATACACATATGCACACAAAAGCACACACAGGTCGCAGAGAGGTGACAAGAGAAATTATGGGCACGAGGGTGTCTGAAATTGTGTGGCAAGTCAGGAAAACATCAATTAACATCTCCCTTTGGGAAAGTAATGTGATCATAGTGGATATTTGTTCAGTTGTGGAATTGCTTGAGGACAAATAAAGTGCACGAAATTTCTAGTTTGGTCCATCTGATGAAGTACATGCACCAAGGTCATAAACAGTACGTTGTAAGTTTGATTCAGGGTCACAGAGAGGTTAAACAAGCCATTTCATGTCATTTTGCTCTCCACAAGGCTGAGAACAAACCTAAGAGAAGATGCTCAAATGGGTTTTGTTTGATGGTGTCACTGAAATTGTCAATTCACTCTGGGGCACATGGAGGAGGTGCAGAGTGTGTTTGAGTGTGTGTCCTTGTGTATATGTCAGTTTGATGAGATTTTTATCACCTGATAAAGAAGGTATGGCTCGACCAGGATGGAATGTGTGGGTGACAGTAGGATGGGGGTCAATGAACAAAGCCAGGAGGAAAACTTGGGCTAAGCTGAAAGCTCCCATATATCCTCTCTGTCAGTGTCCCTGAATAAGACCAAAGATAAGGCACTAGTTTGTGTGTGTGTGTGTGTGTGTGTGTGTGTGTGTGTGTGTGTGTGTGTGTGTGTGTGTGTGTGTGAGAGAGAGAGAGAGAGAGAGAGAGTGTGTGTGTGTGTGTGTGTGTGTGTGTGTGTGAATGCACTTATGCGTCTTTAAAAGGTAAGCTTACCTGAGGAGTTTAGCATCAAACACTTTCTCAACATCATGCAGGACCGTTGGCAGGTACTTCAGAGCAGCAACCTGTCTCACATGCACACGCACACGCACACATACACATACACACCAGTAAACACTGTTAAATTACTGTCTTGAAATCCTGTCAAAGTTGTTGGTGAATGGAAGGTGACTTTGCCATCAAGCAGTGTCTCATCACAAGTGTGAGAAAAGATCATTTTTTTATGTTTCACAGGGCCACTTGTCCATCTGCCTCACTTTTTGTGATTTGGCCTGTTTGTAGGTCTGTCTTGCTGTAAATAGTATGAATGAGAGCAGGACATTAAAAATCAGAATAGTGATTTAGTCAGAATCAGGCTTCAGAGTCACATTAGAAAAGTTTCAGCATTGGGAGGAGTAGGAAGATGTGACAGAGATGAAAATGCAAAAAAAAAAAAAAACAGGAAGAAGAAGAAAAGGCAGAAGGACGAAAAGAATGTGAAGAGGAGCAGGAGGTGGTGAAGTGTGGGTGCAGGGTGAGGGTGCGTGATTACCCTGAGCAGCAGAGTAGTGGTGTAGTCTGTTCTCATCAGGCTGTTGATGGACTCGAAAAGCCTTCTCAGTGACTCCTCAAACTCTGCCTGCTCCTTCCCTTCGTAAAGCCTGCGGGGTGCGGGCAAGAGGAAATTAATGGAAATGCAACAGGAGAAACACAAAAGGGCAGAGAGGAAGAAAGCAGAAGGCGAACATCAGAAAACATGACGTGACATGATTAGTAAGTGTGATGGAGGGAAGGGTGAAGGAGGCAAAACAGATTAAGAAAGGAATTGAAAGATGAGACAAAACAACAGGGATGGTGAATATTCAGTGATGGTGGGGCATAGAGAGAGACAGAATAAGAAACAGGGTCAAAATAAGGATAGCTGACAAGAAGCTCAACTTGGATGTAAATACAGGCAGAAAGGGGTTTATTTACATTGTTTCTGTGAAACAGGAATATGGAAAGATTAAATTGTTTGAGCCTAGGTAAAAGGGTAAGTTTATAACTTAAATATAATATGAAAAAGTAACTTCAGTGAAGATGCATGGGCAGTTTATTCAGCGTTTAGTTTACATTTAATATTGCACTAGCCCACCTCCTTTACTTCAGCATCTGCCACCTCTGTGATTCATCTAGTCAATCATAGGCCATAACCCAAAGGACAATAATGCATAATAAGCTTGTGTCTCATCTTGGTTGACAGATGTCCTGACCTTTTTAAATTTGCTTACTATGCTCAAATTTTGAAAACAAAATAATAATTAAGAAATAATAATAATAATTAAAAGCTATTTAACAAAAAAAGGCATAAACAGGGATAATCTCATAGCAGTTTGTGATGCAAGCTTAACATTGATACAGCTGATACGTCTGGTAAAGAGGCCTTGTTTTGTATGGACTCATCCCGATTGTCCAGGTTTAAAATTCCTCCACTCCACTGGGATGTAAATTATTCTGCGGCAGTTGTTTTCTATCACAGTTTAAATTGATTCCCAACTTGGTAATGATAATGTTTTTGAAGTTATCCTCGTCGAGCAAGAGTTAGTTTTCTTTGCTTTAACTTGGACTAATCTAGAAACAAGCAAATTGTGTTCTTATGGAAATGAGGCATGAGCTGAATTGGCTGCAGTTCCTCACATCTTCATTCAACAAAGTACTTGAAAATACATTGAGCATCAAAGTGCTATAATGCACTTCACCTCTTAAGTAAATATTTTACATATAAAGTTGGAGGATAATAACAACAAAAATGCTATACTGCATAAATGCATGAAAGCTAACCAGCGCGCACTTGTAATTCAATGCATTGTTTCAGTGATGCAGCAAACCAATGTAGCATTATGTTGACAAGGCAAAACTAAACATTGATAAGCACTGAGTGCTGTGATTACAACAATCCTCCTCTGACTTCTTAAAAATCTGGGTTTTCTTTGTTGCTGCTATTCAGTCCACATACAAAACACCCACATGTTCCTCTAACATCCCTTCGGTTCTTCCTCCTCCACCCCTTGCAAACTTTTCTCTCATCTATCTCTCCGCCCCTCTCCTACCTCTGTTTCCTCACTATCTCTGTGTGATTCAGTGAAGCTGTGCAGTTGTTAATTACAATAGAAGTTATGAGTGCTGGAGGGAAGGATTAGTATGTGGCACACAGCGAGTTTAGCATGTGGGGGGAGGGATTAGGCGGTAACACACAGAGGCATTATCACTGAGCTCTTTGCAGAGTACAGTTATGATTACAGACGCATTGTCCTACTTAATCCACCGGCCCTCCCTGTGCATGAATGTGTGTGCGGGTGGGTGTGTGGAGAGATGATGTCTACATGTGTCAGGGTCAGTGTTGGTGTGATAACACCAGGTTGTCACACATATAGTACATAAGCACGCTTCACATTAAAATGTCCCCCACTAGTTAAGAAAGTATATGTTACAGTCTATAGAGAACCAATTTAATCAAACTCAAAAGATGTACGTGGAGTTTAAAATAGTCATAGATGAGTTAACTACACACATACACACATACATACATATATACATGGGTACTTACCACACATGCATACAGTAACACAAATACATCATACTAGCTCAGCAAGCTGATATCTGGACATGGATGGAGAGGACAGAGAAGGATAAAGGGACAGTAAACAGGAAGGAGGGACATTTTTGAAGAAAGCAGTGAGGGGGACATAAAAATAAACAGACTTTTATTGACCAGCAGAGATTGAGGACAGTTAAGGTGCACACAGATGTGGATGGCAGGAGGAGAAGGAGTCAGGAGCTCAACAAGACAACATTAAACATATCCCCCAAGAATTATGAACTCACTGTCTAAACAAATCATTTGCAAAAGTCACCTTGTTATAATTCATTATTGCAGTTTTCCACCAAGATCAATCAGTAAAAATGTTTAACGCTGCAATTAAGCAGTATGACACAAGGTTTCCTCAGGTTTCATCCAAATCTGAAATGCAGATATTTTTCTTCACTCATGGTGACTAGCACCTTTGTGATGCATCAAAATGGTATAATAAAAATTGCATTGCTCCTCAAAGACTAATAAATGAAACTTTTAAAGATGTAAGAGTGGTGCAATGAGTCGCACAATTACATTGAGGATTGTTAAATCCTATTTGACTTTAACAGTTTATTCATGCAGACAATTAAACAAACAGTGTGGACCCATTAGGCCAATCAGCGTCATTGTGAGAGGCTGGGATTCATCAAAGTATTGTTTGATTAGTAAAGCTTTCTGTATCTGGTGGATGGCAGAGAGTAAATGCATGATGTGTCACTGTAATATTAGCTCTCTGTGCCATGAATGAATGTGTTATAATGATCTTCTTCTCATTATTTTAAGATGTGCATTTCTTTATATTGGATAATATGTCTTCCTATCATGAGAACAGATCTCAAAATAATGAGATGCCATTAAAAGAAAAAGATAACAAAATTAGAAAGTCCAGTCAGTCCATAACTGGAAATGACTATATAATAATAGTGTGTAATAAGATGTCATAGGAAACAGAAGTTTTCTAATCATAATAAAGATCAATAGAAATCTTATGTTAGCAAAAGTCCTCAATTTCTATGCGACAAAGTGAATGCACTGCACGTTCATAGGAAAAAGTGAGAAACGATTAAAAGAGGAGGAAGGAAGGAAAGAGAAGGTGAGATTTAAAGATCGGGGGGGGAAAGAAAGAGGACGAGAGAGATGCAACACAACGGGGGAATATAGAACATAGCAGGTGCTCAAGGGGAAAGGAAAGAAAAGAAACATACAACTGATGAACTTGACTACAGGGAAATAATGAAAGCTATCGAGCGTGAAGGACAGGAAGAAGGTGAAGGAAAGAGCAAAATCTGGCACAGCAAGCTTTACACATTTTTCAAGTAAACATCACACGTCCCTAATAGACTTTGCATGAACACGAAGCCAGTTTGACAAGCTAATAAATCTTCAATGCCACGTATTTAACTATTAATGACTGCTGGTCTTGATGGCAGTAATGATGGAGCCTTACAGATGCACCTACAGCGCCAGTGGCTCCCTTGAATACCTGATTCTTGGTTGGCATGACAAGGCCTTGTAGGTGGAAAAATCTGATGTGAAAACTTCAAATGGTAAGCAAGCTGAAGTTGTCGGCTGCAGGTAGTTGGAGGACGACAAATAGAGGAGGAGAGGGGAAGAGAAGAGGAGAGTGAGATTTATCGGTACAGAGATACCCAGGGGAGGTTGGTGACTGGAGTTCAGTCAATCCAGGAGCAGTGGAGCGATAATGTGATGCACAAACGCACACACACACACACTCAAGCACACACATACACACTCAAGCACAGAAAAACGCAAAAACTCAGACGTATGCTTAAATGTATAGGTGTTGGCTAGCTTAGATGCACACACCTACACATGCATATAAACACACACATCAACACCACTTGGGAAAGCATGCTAATGCATCCACACAAATCTGCACACAGCATGAATAAATAAACAAACCCACCCACCACATCAATAAACAAACACGCTAATTTCAACAAATAAAGCCCACAATGCCCTCTAGAAGATTAAAAAGACAGACCTTAATTGACCAGTGGACTTCAAATAACAAACACACACACACACACACACACACACACACACACAGACATAGATTCCCTCCTAACTCAGTTACACAACCACTAAAGCACTGCTCCTAACAAAGACAGACAACCTATAACAATCCAAATATAAAGCCTGAATTCCTGAATTCGTACGTACACAAGCACTAAGTTATGACATGATTGCACCCTATAGATCTGCACCAACACACACACATCCACAGGTATTTTATTCACCCATGGATGAGGCACATAACACAGCTGCAGATCAAGCCTCTGATCTGTCAGCATCAGCTGTTGCGCTGCAGTTATAAATAGTGTTTACACTTATCGTATAGTGCAGCTCTCGGCTCCGCTCAGTGGGTGTCATAAGTCTCTCCTGCAGGAACTTTGTCTGTCTGGTGTTTCCTTGGCTGCCCGTTCAGCAGCCCTGCCCTGTCATTAGCTCTCATTCGGACGATGCACTTCATCATCAATGCTTATTAGCACAGTTAGTGCTGTAATCAGCAGCCTTTTTTCAGAAAGCTGTCAAAAACGATTACCCCAGCAATGCAGTGTCACTGAGCTCTGTGTGTGCGTGTGCTTGTGTGTCTCTGCTTGCATCATAGTGGGTCCAAAAAGAAATTAGACAGACACATTTTTGGTGGACGGATCAGTCCACCAAAAAAAAGGTACAGAAAAACTCACTGGGAGTAGAGCATGCGAGACCGGACGATGAACTTGAAGATGTATTCAAGGGCTTTGAGAGTTCGTAGGATGGGCTCACACTGTTCTCCTCGACTGGACACATCCAGATACCTCTTCAACACTGACATCAGCTTTCTAGGAGAGAACGATAGAGAGAGTGAGAAAGGAAGAGTAGAAAACAAAAACGAAATAAAAGAAATAAAAGGGAAAAGGGAAGAAAGAAACCAAAACCACTCAGTCAGAATTGTCATTCCTTCTCTGATGCTCCACAGGTGGGAAAGCTAATCACCAACTCCATTTTTCACTTCCATAGAGCAGAAAGACAGCGTGCAACAGGGTGGGAGAGAAAGAACGAGAGAAGGGAAGACTGAGAGGGAGGTGGAGGTGGAAAAATGGCAAAATAGTATTTCACACCTCAACAGATGTACCTTTCACACAGCTCACAGACATTTTTATTTGCCCTCAGATGCATGATGAAAAAAAAAATTCTCTAACACATGCGAAGCCCAAAGGCATCTTTAGACACACACATAAATACTCCGGTGTGTCAAAGCGGTTGGAAAGAGGTGTGGGTGGTACAGAGTTCAGTCTAAGTTTCCGACCTACCAGCATTTCTCTGCCCAATCACCCTCTGTTTTATCTCAACGGCATTCAAAACTAGCATACTCATAACACATAAAACAATACTGTAGGCCTACAGAGGGTTAAGACTTTTGGCTCTGATGGCTCTGTTTCCATGAAACAGCAACAGGGGATCACCCACTAACTGGTTTAAAACTATCAAATCCTCTTAAACAATAAAAGTCCCTTTAAAAAATGAACTCTAATCTGGCCTCACTGCCATCAGGGTGGCCTTGAAAATATCACCATTGTTAACATTCAGTCTTCCCTAGTTTTGTTTTGGTGCATGGCTTAAAGGCAAGCACTGGAGGATTTATTATTTTTTAAGAGAAAGAGATAGGGAGTTTAAAACGTAGTGAGAGGCAGTTAGAGAGTTTTACATAACAGCCCCTGGGCTGACAGGCGTTAAGCTGCAGTGACCCTCTTAAAGAGGGTGAGCACCAACACATGGAAGGGAAGGGATGGAGTGATGGTAGAGACGAATAGTTGGAGTGAAGAACCGACAGGATGAGAGGAAAGTGGAAAAGAGAGGTGGAGAGTGGTAGGGATAGTTGGGCAAAGGGGGTTGAGGGGAGGAGAAGTGTATGGGGAAAGCTGTGGGGGGGGGCAGGAGCAGTCAGATGTGTTTTTTTAATTTCCAATGCAAACAAATGCTTTCTCTAGTGCCCACTGAATCAAGTGAAGTGTTTTATCAGAGAGTAAGAAGCAGACAGAAGTGTTTGGGGAGAGAGAATGAGTGCTTTAGCTGCAAGTCCACAGAGAGGCAGGGTTAAAAACCCAGGCTAGCTGGGAGTACAGTGAAGGAGTGTTGGCTAATCCTGCTCAGTCAAGTGCTCTAAAGGCCAACACACACACTGACCTCCAGCGGAGGAAGCTGGGTACAGTACAACATTTAGTCACTTAACTTTAGATCTTCAGGTGGCATTGAAGTTACCACAGTAGGTTGGTGGAAACTTCAATGACTTGCCATTTAAGTAAGTAGGATGAACACCTTACTTAGAGTATGAGATGGGTATCAGACAGGATTATGCATTGGATTCTGATTGATACAACCCTCATTGATGTTATCCTACACATACATTCTTGGTTACATACTATAAGCTGCTGTGTCCGGCTGTCTATGAAGCACAAAGCAGTCTGTTTATTCCAGCTTGTTGACAAAGCCTTATTGAGATTATCTGATGGGATTTAAAAGATTTCAGAATTCCCTCGAGGTAGGACTTGCCTCATAAAAGATCAAGTAATCCTTCATTTGAAATGAAAAACTTGCTGATAGACTGCCAACATTTCTACATAAAAAAAAGCACGGTGCAAACAATGATATATAGTCCAGCACTGTCCTTACACATCCCTGACGTCAAACCTGAATCAATGTGATCATCTGGCATTTTATGGTACCCACAATTATTTAAAGCATAAACAGCCCGTGATCTTCTGTGAGTTTAATTGATGATCAAGTCCCTGTGGCAGATTCAATAAGGAAATAAAAATGCTTTGATTGTTGCACAAGAGTGCTGATTTACAGTATACTTTTTGGAAAGTGAGAACAAGGACTTTTTCAGTTATCTTTACAAAGTCTTTTCTAATACAGATTAAATTACTCCAGTGTTTATACTTTTATACGCCTTTTCTTTTCAAAAGGAGAAAAGGTATAATGACGTGTGTGCCTTCTATCATTGGGAATGCACATATAAAGCATAACAGAATGAGCTGAAAGGAAGTGAGCCATGATCCAGGAAGTCACCTACTTGTAGGCCAGTGTAGCGCTGAAATGCTGCTTGATGTAGGCCTCCAACACGGTGTTGAAGTGTTGAAACTTTCTGTCAGCGATCAAACCTATGATGTATATCTGGCAGACAGGAGAGAGAACAGTTACATGTTTACATAGCAGCTGACATTTACAAGGCAGATGAGAAGTTATGTCCCATCATCTGACAGACATGTTTATTTGGGAGAAAAGATGGGCAGGTTAGACATGGAGATGTCAGACTCCACACACACACAGACAACCTGTCAAGAAATCAGTTGACAATGTGCACACACACACACACACAGGCCTTTGCTGGGTAAACACACACTCACCAAAGCGTCAAATACGAGGATGTCGTAGTCGTCAGTCTGAGAGTGCTCCATCATGATGTTGAACAAGGCATCCAGAGTGTCTTGCAGAAACTATACACATACAGAGAGACAAAGGAGATGTCCGGTGAGACCGCGCGCACGCGCACACACACACACACAGTGTTATGCAAAGACACGCTTGTATTCACACCACTGACCTTGACCACCTCTTCTCCATCAATGATTTTCAGTTTCTCCAGGTTTTCTTTAAGGAGTTCGGGTCGAGTCCTCCACTTGAGCAGTCCCAGCAGGCCCACTGGTGAGGGGAGACGCATACACAGCTGTCTTCAGCGTTCACACACATATTGTCACTTACTTGAGGGTGAATGTTGATCAAAGGTATTGTAATGAAAATTTTGCTGACACTGTGAAATTTTCTAAATCACAGTTTTTCACTTTCTGTCCTTGGGCACTTGACAGTGTGTGTTGCACAGAATAAATAAATACTGTTAAACTGAACATAATAATTTTAAATGTAATATTTGGGACAAAAAGTATTTTCTGGCCAATAGTGACTTCTTAAGGGAAAAATTTACAGTGTCATTACAAGTGTCCAAAAAAACTGATCTTGTGAATTATGAGCTAATATTGTACCAATATCACTATGCAAATGTCCTCAGAGTGCTGCTTGCTTAAAAAAAAAAAGAATAAATTCAGTTCAATATTCTTCATATTCTCCGTGGCAATTATTTCTGCATCATGTACCAGAAAAAAAAAAAAGAGTTTGAATGTTGGTGCCGATCAGGAACATATATGCCGATAGGGATAAAATACCAATATGTTGGCAAATATCGGCAAATATCAGCCAATAAGATTGGTTGGGACCATTTAAGAAGCTGAAGTTGAGAGGTTGTTACACTGTATGTAAATTACACAAGATTAAGTTAATTGAGAATCACATTAATAAAATATCGTTTGCTTTTCTGCTTTTTCATTTTATATTTCTGAAAATGTAATACTTTGCTGTTTTGTTTAAATTGTATATATGCATGGCATATTACATACATACATATTACAAAATTCATGTAAAAATTGATATTTTATTATTTATTTTATTCTCTGAATGACAGGCAACAGCAAAGTGGCACCGTGTCAAGTGATGATTTGGCATGTGGACAGTCCCCGTTTCACTGCTTAGTGAGACATTCAGCTGAACATTCAAAACCACAGTTTCTGTCATTAATTCTGCTACAGTTTGACATGGGGCAGATTTCCACGTCTCTGCAGGGCTGCCCGCTTGAAGCTCACTGCTTCCCCTGTCCAATAATTTCTGACTCACCAAGCCAAGGCGCACATCTGGTGGGTGGCCCCAAACAACACTGTGTGCCTGCAAGCCTGAGAGCCTTTGTGTGTGTCTGTGAGTGTGGTGCACCTGTGTGTGTGAGAGAGTGAGAGAGAGAAAGAAAAAGAGAGAGAGCAAGTGTGTGTGTGTGTGTGTGTGTGTGTGTGTGTGTGTGTGTGTCGTACAGGTGATTAATACTGCAGGATAATGTTCATTATAGTGATGGACTGGTTTCCTCAGTAACAGCTGTTGCACTGCACCTGTGTCTGATGCACCTTACAGTCTGGAAGGTACCTGTGTGTGTGTAGATGTGGATATGCATGTGTGCCCGTGTGGCTGCCTGCCAGAGTGTGTAGGACAAAATGACGCCACTCGTCACTAATAAAAACCTATGTGTACACACGGTACCCTCCATCCTTTGCTTACTATCCCATGACCATAACACACACACACACACACACACACACACACACTTGTAGTTCTGGCTCCATTAACCTAATTAACATAATGTTGACTCACTGTTAATTGGCTGGATGTCTCCTTACCCTAACCTCACCTCACCCTTCAGCTACTGTCATCCTGACTCAACTCTTAGCCCCAAGCCTAAAAATAACTCTAATGAGGTCAGAAAAATGTTACCTGCTTTTCGTTGCCAAACCTATGGGTTTTCTGAGGACGAATATGAATTTTTCCAACAAATTAGCACCAGACAAGATGGTATGCACACTGACCAAGCAGTGTTTTTCAGAACGAAAGCAACATTGGAACTTGTGGATTTGTCCTCTACCAAAGTCACAGGCAACTGGTGATTCATTGTCTTGGCCTGCCCTTATTACTCTGTTGAAAGAAGATGTTAATTAATGTTTTTTTTGATGTGTCAGGTTTAATTTCAAACACCCTCACACTCCTCATGATTTCTGGCCTCACCTTTTTTCAATTTGTGTGTGTACATGGGAGTGTGTGGGCGTGTGTGTCTATGAATAAAAATGATTTGCCCTGCCAAGTCACTGGAGCAGCTTAATGTCAACACAAAGTCAGAAAGGGGCCAAGTAAACATTACAATACTTGTTACGCCAATATACAAAAAACACACATGTACGCCTACCATTCTGGGTGAGTTTGGTGGAACAGACCAGGGTAGAGATGGTGAAGCTGTCTCTGGAGCTGACTGACAGGGCGCCTCCACTCCCAGACACGCTGCTGGAGCTGCGGCTCAGCATTGCCACCTTGTGGGGGTCACTGTTGTGGTGGCGGGTCGAGGGCAACGACAGGTAGCAGCTCACATCCTCCATGCGCTTGCTGTCACCCTTTGAGGACAATAAGGGGGTCATTTCTACCCAAGAATGAGTTGACGCTACAGCTTTGTTAATGATTGCACAGATATTTGTTTGGTCCCAAGGCAGCACTGGGACAACGATTATATTTCCTGTGTTTAGTCAAAATGTCTTGATGCAAATGTGGGAGTAGAAACTTAAGAGGCACTGGGATTTGCTGCATTTGTAGTAATTTATCCAGTTGATGAAGAGGAAAAAAAATGACCAATAATGTTTGAAGTCGTCAGTTCTACAGCAGCAATCCTCTGTGATCACTATGTCTTACCTAGTTTGAATTAAAAACTCCAACTTTGGAAAGCAGGACAAGTTAGAAAATTAAGAGCACAACACCAGGTATCGGTGCAACACCTTCACTCTTAGTGGGAAAATGCTGAGTAGCTAAAGTCAATACATAGAAAGAAAGGGAAAGATATAAAAATGTGCTATTTGTCCTCTTGGCATGTGGTTTTCATTATGTGATCGTACTGTACCTACTGTCTACTCCTTTCCCTCTATAAATGTATCTTGAGGTCACAGGTTCTTTCGGACTTTGATTGTCACCTCTGCCCTTTTTAATGCCAAGCCAGTAATAATCAGTGAGTGGGTGGAAAAGCAGGGAGTTAGAGACTGAAGCCATGAGTGGCACGGACATCAAGGGGAATGCAGGGATAACGAGAGATAATCGAGAAAGAGGGCACAGAGGGACCATCCATTCGGTCTTTGAGTGAATCACGAGTAATTAATCTTCATTGCGTTTGGCATTTAATCAATAAGGGGATTCAATCTTAGCTCGGGCTCATTTGGCAGGAAATCTATTTGGCTTCACTCAACCCGTCTGTGTGGCCATAATCTCCCGTCCAGACTCACTATATGTTTAAGTCTGCTTTGATGATGGCTGCAACTGAACAGATGTCTTGAAATTCCTTCTCTGCTACAGTATACACTTTGTTTTCCCCTGGGGAAACAGTCTGTCTGCGTTTTTCTACCATGCTTCAGCCAAATAACACAGTATGCTTTACATATGTGTAAAGCCCACCATTAGCTTCTCACCATTATACACATGTAGATGAAAAACCTCCAGGACTGAGCTTTGGAGCAGCTGAAATGAATTTTCCTATTTGTTCATGTCTGACCATGAATGATGAATGAAAAGAATTCTGTGAAGTGGTTTTGTTATTTGCCACTTTCATCTGACAACCTACTTAAAAACATTTCATATCTATGAGAGTTGGGCTTATTCAATCTAAAACTGGTTGGTCCAAAAGACGTCATGAGCTGTGACACCTACTCAACATAAAATACTCACTATGTCACTTTATTACTCTCAGAGGAGCTTTTTACAGCGCAAGTCTGAAAGTGTCATGTATTGATCTGCCATTCTGTTGCATAATGGTATTACTCTGCAAATTGTGGGTCAGGGAAGATTGGATTTAGGTGATAGTAAGAAATCAAGTTTTCAGAAGGAGAAACTGAATCCAGTTTCCTTCTGCAAAAGTTGTGTTTCTGGTTCTCACCTTGAAGACGACAAGGTCATGCAGCCCATCTTGTAAAACAGTCCCATCATCCTTCATCAGACGTACAAAGGCCATGGCAAAGTTCTTCTCGCTCTTGTCCTTGGCTGGAGGCGAAGGACAGGAATGTGTAAACAGAAGGAGGGAGAGGGTCAGGGGAGAAACACGTGAGGGAAATAGAAAAGAGTGGTGAAAGGGTGAGAATTAAGGCATGGGAGGTGAAAAGACTGCTGATTTGTATAATCAAGTGTGTGTAATGATGCCTTGGGTCATTTTCCAAATTGCCTCCAATCACTGGGTCCTTGCAGTGTCACATTAATGCCCAGGGGATCAGTGGAGAGAAGTTAAGGAGTGTGGATGTATGCAGACAGCAGACAACGAGAGGCTGATACTCACACTCCTGGGAAGAGCGGTGTCTGAACATGAAGCGTAAATGAATTCTGTGCATTTCCTCCAGAGGGACTGCCACCTGGAGGACAGCTCGTGTTATTATAGAATATAAAATAACAAACACCACTGACTGTTTTTGAATTATTAGCTGTGCAACTCTCACAACAATATATGCATGTATACACACACACCTTAATTGTCTCCATCCAGCGGGGCTGTTTGATTTGGTAGTAGATGACGGATCTGTACTCACTGACCACCTTATCCCCTGCTCCCAGACAGATGGAGTTCTAGGAAAAACAGAAGAAAAAAACTTGTCATATTGAGCTGAAGGATTTCATGTTTGTGTGTGAATGTGTGTGTGTGTGTGTGTGTGTGTGTGTGTGCACCGGCGCACGTGTGTACATGTATGCCACGATGGGTTTCTGGGATAAAGTCACGTCTTGTGGCCCTGACTATGAAAGGTTAGTAAGCGCTTGATCAGTGCTGTGCTTGCTCACTGGCCCATACCACCTCAATCCCCTAAACACCACACACACATGTGGTATACACAAACACACACACATACACAAAATATCTCAAATGCACACATTCAAACCAATCCGTGTTTACACAAATCCCTTTCCTATCAAACACAGACATGCTCCCATACGACCTCTTCTCTTCATGCTGCTGACCTGCAAAGCCTTGCCCTCCTCATCACAGACCCACATGATGACCTCCACATTTTTCTGTGTTGTCTTGTTGTATTTGTCAAAGTCGCCGCCCTGTAAGGTGAGGTAGATGTCATTGCGAACATCACCGGGCATAATGATCTCTGGGAAGCCCAGCTTGCGGGCCACAACAGTGCTGCGGTCGACCAGATGAGGATATTCTTTCCGGATCTGGACTATGTCGCCAACCAGAGCCTTCATGGTCACCCATAGACCTGGAAGGGAGAGGGGGAGAAGAAAAACTTTGTATTAATGTCAGTGACATTTTCTTTTTTCCTTTTTTCAGTGTTTTCCTGAAACATACATACACTTGATAAGCCCCTGAATAAACATTTACATCATTTTGAAACTGGAATTTAAACAGATAACAGCCTGACGTGTGGCACATACTGTGTGGGATATATTTCTACTTTACCTTTGAATGCGTCTTTAATCTACAGAGGAATAATTTAACTTCTTAATTTAATTTCTTTTAAAGATGTCCATTGTCAGTCAAGAACCCTCATTGTATCAACTGCCTGACAATGTCTGATATTCATTACCTTATATTAATTTATTCCTTTATTTGTCCCAAGTCATTGCAAAGGGTTTTTTGCAAGTCCTTTTATACTTCCACAGTGAACAAAGGTGATAACCCAAAACAACTTAGGAAAACACAGGCTCTGCGTTTATATGAGAAAGTCAAATGTAATTCTTCACAGAACTGTGTTGGACCAAGTATTAATAAATTTACCCAGACAAATAGGTGCCACTCCAGGCGATTTTAAATCAGGTTTTGAGTTTTGATTTCTCTCTGCAGTTAAGTAAATTTAAATTAGAGCCAAATGAATGAATAAGGGATTTCAAGGCTCTGTAGCATTAAAACGGAATATAAAACATTTTAAGGTGTTTTCAGGACTTACAGACTCCCTGAACCATGAGGCCTGAGAGCAGAGCCTAAAGTGAGATCCACTTTGTGTAAAAATGTGAGTGTTTCTTCAAACGGGGAACGTAATCAGTACAAGAAAATTTCTGCCCCCTGTTCATGAGAGTGGTGTAAGACAGGGGAGATAAGGAGAGAGCAAAGGTGTTATCATAATGAGAAGAACATGGGCAGCACAGCTTTCAAAGAAAAGATGTGAAAAAGAACAGACAAAGAAAGGACAGAAAACAGAAAAAACGGGCGAGCTATTTTAGGGAAATACATAGTCGAAAACTAGACTATGTCACAAACCCACATTTTCAAGGCTAACCACATACCAAGAGGGAATACTCTGTATATGTGTGTCTGTGTGTGTGTCTGTGTGTGTACTGTGGTAGAAGCATCTCAAAGTGAGAGGAAGGAGCGATTAGGGGTGAGTAATGTTAAGAACAGACATCTGGTGGCCTCAGGTGCTCCTTCCATATCTGCTCGTCCGGGTGCTTCTTTCATATCTAGGTTGTGCCCAAGGCCTTCGGGAGCGGGGGGGAAAATAAAAGCTGAGCGATATAACAGTGCAGTCCAACATGTGCGGCTACTCTATGTGGAGCAAGACAGTGTCACACAGAGGGGCTGTCAAAGTCGGCCATAAACATGACGTAGTGGGCAGTGAGACTGGAGGCTGGTGAGGGAGGAATAAAGGGTAAGTAATATGAAAACATCGGCTCAAGGGCGCACGCTATCCATCAGGATAATGACCTTCATTCTCACCCACGGAGTGGAGACAAGAGGCAAGGATGCGATGAGAAAAGGCCATATTTGTCTGACCACAAATGAGTGCAGTAAGCACAGCTCATTAGGAAACCTTCAGTGCATACAGGAGCACGAACAGAACAGTGACACAGCTTACATACTACGTAACACAGGAGCAAAGCCTGTAAGTGTGGAACAGTACCTTGGCCACCACTGTCTCCTCGTGATGCTGTCACTTTGTTCAGCAAGGTGTGGAGAAAGTCATTCTCTGCAACTACCCTGGAGCCAAAAACACACATACAAGAGAACACACAGACACCGGTTAATCTTATAATCGTGCAAATGCACAAACCTTCACAGACACACAAATTGCTTTATTGCTATTTTAATTGCAGGCAGAATCTGTGAACAGAGAATTTGAGTTTCTTAGAGAAGAAAAGAAGAGAGAGAGAAAGAAGAGGTGGAGCTCCGGAGGGGGAAAATAGGACGTACGGGAAGAAAGGGATGAAAAACTGCTTCTCCTCGTCGCATTCGATCTTCCCTTTGATGAGATCACTAATGTCCATCACTACCAAGAAAAGAAAACAAATGTGTGTGATGACTAAAATCAAAGAAAATGCCATACAGTAATTTCTGATCTGAATCATTCAAAAACAACAACAATGACAATAACAGCCTCTGTGAACATTCTGTATACAAAGCTCATAATCACTAGTCTGGCAACACAGGCCACACTCCACACCCTGAGAGCTGTTTGGTAAGGTTATATGAGGATATGAGCATGAACATTGTTGAACCAGAAGGCAAAACAATAGATGTATCAGTAGAAAAGAAAACAGTGGTTGGTCAGTATATCAATATTTTAGCTTTGTTTGTGCAAAAGATGAGCGCAGTTGTGCTGGGTAGCTCCCAGGTGTAAATATGGGTGGTGATACCCTCTGCAGCAACAGCAACTGACAAGTCAGGCAAAATTACTTTGACCTTTAGGGAACCAAAGTAAAAATGACTGAAGAGGCTACTAAAGCCCATTATTGTGGACTGAGCTAGTGAAACGTGACAATGAAATGAGGCAAAACAGCCTTTATCTGGAGCTCTAACAGAAGACCTATTAAAAGCAATTCTCGTAAATATTGACAGCACAGACGAAGCTTGCTGACTAGCTACACAGTCAGTCTAATAATTTATCCTTCACACAGCATTCAGCCACTTGGATTTGAAATTTAGTTGAGCCTTTAACCAAACTGAAACTGTGCTGCAACTAAATTAGCTCACTTAAATACTGTTGTTAAGTAGGTACTTGTACTATACAATATAATGTACCATGTACATAAGCATATTATATACAGTTTTATTCAATCTTAAGCAATTCCACCACATCTCAGAGCCAAATGTTGTACGTTTCCCTCCATTACATTTGCTTTATATCTTCAGTTACATGTTATTCTTCAGATTATAGTTTTTCCAAACCCTTCCTGTCCGCTGAAAATCATGTATCTGCAAATGTTCTGATTTTGAATGTTTAGATGAATGACAAAGGACAAAGTATTCCTTTATGAGTTGAGATAGTTCCCTGATGTCTTAAGCTAAATAAACTATTTGTACCTCAACATTAATCATCTGGAAAATGCACAAAGCTCCAAACGAGCCTTTTTTCTGAGCTCATTAAAATAGTTTTTAGAGACACGTGGGTCTCACATGGAAACAGAAACACTACAAATATGTGATGACCAAATAAAACATGATGCATTGCTTTAGATTAAACAACCCAACTGTATATAAAGTAGTTAAAGTTAGAGCAACCTCAAACATCTACAGCAGTAAAATGCAACATACAAATTGATTCTGCAGAAATATTAAGTGATAAAGTGCTGATAATACTTACATACTTTTACTAAAGTAAGATAAAAGAATAGACTTTTTAAAAAACTTTTAAAATCACATAACATAGCTGAATATTTTTTTCAGCCACTGCTGTATTAGCTGGTCTTCGAGTACCTGCCACCCCGAATGGCCGTCTCAGGCCCTGAGTGCATTTCTTGATGTTCGTCTCTTTCAATTCCATCCTGCCCACTCTCACTATCTGACAGATCAGAAAAATCTTTTCCCTGCTCAGGTCCTTGTTCCCCAGGTCCTGGAAGAGAAAATCATGGGAAGGAGAAAAGAGAGAAAACAAAACAAAAAAAGAAGATGGAGAAAAGAGGAATGGAGGACAGGAGGTTAGTGGGAAACAGAGTAGGACAGAAAATAAAACCCAATACAATCTTTTTAGAAGGAATCACTCCATTCATTTCCATCAGGTGCGTTGCATGTAGTGCTGAAAACAGTGTGATAGTGTCCCCCTGTGGTCACTTACTGTAAAGACAACCTTCAGGTTGTTGAGCATGTCAATCTCCTTTGGGAATCCTTTGCTGCCCCAGCGAACCAAGTAGTTTTCACTGCAGGAGGAGGGCAGAACAGTTAAATGACACACAGCATGTCTGTTACATTACTGTTTTGATCCATTATTTTACTACACAACCACTCATCAACCTTTTCTGAAAATCTGTAGATTCAGTTGACTTGGGAAAACGGGAAAAATACCTACAGGGTGTGATGAATCAGAAACACAGAGACACTATCTTTTTCCAGTCCACAAGTGAGCGAGTGCTTGCTCCAGATAAAGCTGGACTGTTTTCCTCCCTCATCCCTTGGTGCTATCGAGGGGAGAATCACAGATCAGCCTGCCTGGTGTAGCATGCTATCTGCAGGTACTGACGTGACTCTACATAATTTCAGGGTAAATTAAGTTAAAATGTTTTAATCAGCCCCTGACAGGCAAATGTTCCCCAGCACAGCTGCATAATATAAATTCAAGAGCTAAAAATACAGCCCTACTATCCCCCCAAACATTTCCCTGACATATAAGCAAGCACCAGACACTGACAGAGGAATGAATAGAAAGACAGACAGCAAGACAGAAGAGTGTCTGTGGGTAGAGTGGTAGTGAATCAAAGGTGAAAAAACCTAAAACCTACCTAAAACATTCCTGTCGGGAATCTTCCATTTTTTGAGACACAGAAAGACACATAGACAAGGTGAAGGGATGAATGGTGCCAAATGAAAAATGTAATCAAATCAAACAAACATGACAGGCACAGATGAGACAGAAGGGGAGAAAGTAAGAGACGATGGAGTGGAGGTGGATGGAGGTCTACTAAGGAAGAGACGATCGATCCAGGTCTATCTTAATACTTTCAGCTGCTGTGGCTGAGACATAGATATACCAACTATGACAGTGAGTGACAGGGCTTAGCATCAGCCCTGTCAGGCACCACATAGTGCTGCCAGTCACTATCTGCTGCCCTGTAATTTGTGTTTTCTGTCTGCTTATTTTTGGCGTACCATTGTTCTAATTTAGTTGGGTTCAACAATGGAGGAGAGAGCACAAATGAGGATACAAGAGAAGGAGAGGTATATAGACATGAGGAAATGAAAGCAGCAGGAGAGAAAGTGTGTGTGTGCGTGTGTGTGTGTGGCCTGCTGTGTGTGACAGAGTGTGTGTTTTAGACAGCTGAGAGATGGAGGTGATCTAGAGAAAATCTCAACTTGAAATTTATTTCAGACAGTAAATTGGTTGTGGTTGAGGTTAAACCCACTTCACTGTCATTTTTATTTGATCTATTGGATCAAACAGATACACTTATCTTAGGGTTCACTCATTGACGTGCAACACTCAGACTCAACCCATAAACAAATCAACATAAACTATACAAAGTCCTCAAGATCATTATTGAGCACCTTGTTTTTGATGTCTATGCAAAACAAAAGCCAAAACTGATGCTGAATGTATAAATAAATTAAATCTGCCTGACTTACAGACATATCAAAACTTGCATGTGAATCTGGGGTTTTAAATCCTAAAATCAACCTTGAAAAAGAGCACACTGACCACTGTCTCCCTGTACGATACCAAAGGAACTAAAGGTGGAAGAGAGGGAGGGGAAAAGTGACACCTGATGATGGTCTGTTTCATGGGGTCATAGAGGGACATGAAGAGCTCCGAGTCCTCTCCGACGCGACAGACAAAGTTCCTGACAAACACGTAGAGGCTGTGGGTGGGGGAAGACTGGATCCGTGCTGAGATCCCACTGTGGTCAGTCTGGATGTTGGACTGCAGGAGAGGACATCAGTTGTAGGAGGTGAACTTGGTGATGAGGGTTCAACAGGACAAAATACCAACTAAAAGCCTTGAATTCAGGGTTCGGACAACTCTGTATGGCTGGTATAACAAATAATAGATATTAAAGTGTTATTTAATTCTTGGGTGTCCCAGCTGTAGCACCCAAATTTGTCAGGGAGAGAAAATCATCATAGAGAACACATTCTTCTCATAGTAATGAATCAATGCTGAAATGTAAAATCGGCTGTATGGAGTTGAAGTAAAGTCAAACCAATTTGTGAGGATGTGACTCCTTAATTGAGCTTGACTCAAGGACGATTGGCAAGTGCAATGTATCATGGCATTTTCATGCAGATTACATTTCATTTTACAACGTTCATATGAAATAAAAGCAAAATGAAATGACACAATTGTGATCCCATCCATATCTAGTTGATGATAGCTTTCACCATTTCAAATATTATAATCCCATGATAGGGGAGAAAAAATCCTATTGTGCACATGTCTCTGGGAAGTCTAGTGCATTCAAAGCACAGTAATCTTAAAGACACTGCCAAATATATTTAATTGTAATTGCAACATCCACCATCCTGTATGTCTATGTGTTCTCCTCCTTCCTGCCCTTCTCTTACCTGCTCCTCTTTGATGCGTTCATTGATCTTTGTAGTCGCCTCTTCATGGGCTCGAAACAGACTGATGACACTGGTCCGCTCTGGTTCCAAGATGTTTCCATCCTCATCCCGAACCACCAGGTCCAGCTCCAGGATCCTGTTGTGGAAAGCAGATGTGAGGATAGGGGAGACTGATGGACAATAGATGGCGCATGAACAAGTGGAGGTGAAAATGGACAGGTGTGATAGGAGGGAGGAGGAAGCTTAGATGAAAGAAAGACGAGGGGATAAGATACACAAAAAGGTTAGGAAGATAAAAGAAGAAGCAGGAGAGCAAATTAGCTTGTGTAGATGATACTTTTTTTTTTGAGGAGACATACTTGTTTCCATAGTCAATCTTGGAGGTGACTTTCTGCTTGAGCTCCTTGAATTCATCACTAGGGAGAGTGCCAGACAGGAGCTGTGAACGCCACTCCATTAGCTCCCACATCAGTCTCTGGACCTGCTTCACACGCGCCTGTTTATTTGCCTGGAGAGAGAGATGTATGGGGTTACTCTCAGTCGTTCATGCACACACAGATATACAAAGTGATTTTGCTTGTTTGATTTTTGTTTTTACCACAAAGAGCTGCTTCCATATGCTTCCCCACTCCCTTAATGTGGTGGTCACCTCCTTTACCAAGGGCATCTCTGCAGACATCACTACCTCCTCATCTCTGTAGTCATACACAAAACATAACAACTTAAAACAACGACAAAATACATATGTTTTGGAGAAAGATTAACTTTATTAATCACTCACCCTCGTTTTTCAATGATGACCTCCTTAAGATGGACAAAACTAGCAGGGAATACACCCTGTGGGGAGGAGGTGAATAAGAAGGATAAAATCAGTGGTAGCTCACACCACAATGTGTTATTATCACCTTTCTGTTAAAATCAATGTGATGCACAGTACAAACAGTAATGAACGTGTGCGTTCTTACATGTTGGGCTTTGTTCCTTGCCAAGCACCCTCTGTACCATCCTGAAAGACAAATTATTCATCATGTTACTGTCACCACCAATGGACTGACATACACATGCACGTAATTATTATACAACATAAATTCTGTAACATATGGAAATTCTTTTGAGGTTAAGCACTAAATTGTGGAAATGGACTGGAATACATACACTTTTTAAACGGTATAACAATAACACTACATATTTGGATACCACTGTTTAGTAAAGTGGTTTATCTCCAGTCTCATCTCAATATGAAATATCTCGGAAAAATATGACAAAATATACACACAGGTAATGTTTAACTGAGAAAAAGTGTGATCTATCAATATGACATAGTGTGGTAGATGTATGTATAATGTAATTTTTCATTGATGAACATGTTAACAACCAACTTACATGGAAGTGATAGACCATACAACAGAAGTGATGGCATGTGTTTAATTTTCATATTTTGAGATATTCTTACCCTCACAGACCTCCTGGATGTGGACCATGTCTCCCACCTCGAGGGAAAGCTGCTTCTCTCCTTGGCCGACAAAATTCCACTTAACTAAAACATAAATTGTTACAGTCTGAGAAAGGATAGACCACGTTTTAATGATAGCTTTCTTCGTAAGTTAGTATCCTTATTTTAAACATAAAGTTTAGCCCCAAGTCATTTCCCAGCTGTTCTTATTTGTTTGTAATAATATGTAACTGTTAGTCTTTACTCTGTGCTACACTTTTTCCACATCATGTGTGACTTTAACAGGCTACAAATTAGCATTTATTTCCAATTGCCTTTATTTAAAAAAAAAAAAAAGTGAACAAAAATGCATCATGGTAGTCATTTTTCATGCAATAGGGGAAAAAGATTACAGGCTAATAATTACAACTAATTACATTCTTATCATAAACACCTCTCTTTCTACAGACTCCTTTAGTGGACCAAAAGATTCTATATGAGTGTTGGCAGGTCTATTTGATTAAACCACTCAACTGAATTAAAATTATTCTGAAACCATTTTGTAAACAGATAAAACGTAATCTAAAATGTTATAAAATATCTGATTACTGCTTCACAGTTGTGAGGATTTGCTGCTTTTGTTTGTTTTATGTGATAGTAAAATGCACAGTTTGGAGTTTTTGGACTGTTCGTGGTCAGTCTAATCAAACAATCTGAAGATGTCAAGTCAGACTCTGGGAAGTTGTGATGATGGGCATTTTTCACGATTCTCTGACATAGACCAAATGCTTTATTAATCATCCACAAAATAATCAGCAGATTTATCAGTTATTAAGTATAAATGCCAGCTGCAATCTTACTGTGCAAACAACACTGTTAGCAACAGGAATAAGCACTGCGGCAGCAGCATGGCTATATACCTATACTTGACGGTTTAGTCACCACAGCAACAAGCATTGATAAAGCTTTAAAATGACTGCTTCACAAGGTAACTCTTATAAATGACAATTCTGTTAGACCAATGTGTGCATTTCTGAATTTTGTGTGGATTATATGTTGGGTTTTTTTTTTCATTCTTCAGCTCTTTTTACAGTATTTAGCGTACGGCTTGTCAACTCAAACAAACTTCCTTCCTTCTTCCTCCACTTCCTGTGTTGTAGTCTTACACAGATCAGGAAGAAATGAACTCTAAATACAGTGATAAACAACATTTTAATGAAGTAATCATCTGTAGCAGATTCCAAATGGCTTCCATAAATGGTGGTCTTGATTATTTTTACCTTTAACCTTAAGTTGTAGAACTTTTGATATAAAAAAGTACACAAAATATATGACTGACTTACTGCAAGTAACTGATAAATCAATGCATTGTCTGAAAGATCAGCAGCCCTCTGCTACTAAAATCTGTTTTAGAATTAAGAAATGTCGAATCTAGCTAAGTTTGTGTCTGTATTGCATATCTAACGGGAGCACGTCAGCTTGGCCATTTTAAACCCACACAGCAGATAAGCTGCACTGAGATAATCAGATAATCAGCAGATAATCTTTTCACACCTAAAACTGTCATTTTCAAGAATCATTTATCTTCTTACTTTTGTATTTATGAGCTGCATAATATGTAATGTATGGAGACTGCCTGGTAACCAACATTCATTTCTCCATCAGCTTAGGATGGGTGGTACTTTTGTTTCTGATTTTATCCCTCACGCAATCCACTGTAGCTCTTATGAGTTCTGTTGCACTAAAGTTAAACGATGAATATGATTTGAGCATTTTAATTCTTTGGGGGTAATTTGTCTGATGTGAACATCCTGAAGTACCAAGAGGCCATATGCACCTGCTCACATCCTGTTTAGCAGGAAGTGTTGAGCATCTATTTTTCTTTTTCACATTCATAAAACAGATCATGAATACGGTTTACCATCACAGCTAAACAGAGAGACACTATAGCAACATGTATATGCACACACGGACAGACACATACATAAGTGAGTACACACTTACCCACACCATACCGCTCTGAAGTGGTCCTTGTCCAAGGAGCCATGATTGCATGTAGTCCTTTACCTAGTTTCTACCCTTCTTTCTGTTTCTCCTCCTATTTCTCTCTCTCTTTTTGAGGGTGTCTGCTAAACTTTTCACTTCTGTATTTTTTTCTACTTTAAATAAATGCAATAAGCCCATCCCCCATTTGCCTCTCTTCCTCTTCTGTCTCTCCTCTCTTCCTGCCTTCACGAGGTTTAGAGGAAGTGGGTAAGTACAACAAGGTGGAGTCCTACAAAGCCCAGAGGCCTGCGCAGTGTGTAAAATCTCCATTTTGTTTATTTGAACCCAGTAGATTACCCTGCAATCTGTATAATATGTACAATGTAAAACATCAACAAAGTGGGTTTCCTGTTACAGAGGGGTTAAAACGTAGAGTGTAAACTATGCAAAATTATACATAATGTCATGACTGGGCCTGAACATGTTCCTTTTCTGATCCACTCTCATATCTGAACAAAATACATATATACCACGCACCACAAAGCCGCTGAACCGTGGGTGACTTCACTCAATTGTCTGCTACCTTACATCGACTCTCACACTGTGTATTCTCACCTCTTCTCTTTGTGCATCATCCTTCAAGCTTTCTGAAATCTGAAGTGTTTAAGGTTCGAAGCAGCAGCACCACAGGTAATAGCTTGGTGCTGTGTTTGTCTGCAGATAACCCCAGCTCAACTGTTTTGTCCCAACATCCTCTCTCCTCCCTCCACAACAAGAAAGATAAAAATGGAAATATCACCCTGATCAGACTTAGTGGGAAAAATACTCTTGAATTGGCTTTCAGGAAACCTTTATGAAGCTCAAATTGATACCTGAGATTTCAAACAAAACTTACCCACAGCAAATTTAGATTTTGCACTCTTAACTTAATGTTGCCAAGATTTGCATTTGCATTTTCTCAACACAATAATAATTGGCAACAGTCTTTCTCTTGGCTTTAGTTATGGACTACATTGTTGAAAAGTCAAGGGGAAGAACAGGAAGATCTTTTCTTTTCCTTATGCATCAAATTGTTACATTTCGCATCCAAGCACATCTAACCCAAAAATCCCAGACTAAGAGCTCCCTAACCCATTTATTTGTCTGTATGTGATTTTGATGCTGTCAGCTGTTTCATATTATTCCGCTGATCCACAGAGATCAATAGATCTAATAATGAATCCAACAATGAACAGAGTAATTCAACTGGAAAGACTCCTACGTAGGAAACGTGGACGCAAAAAAAAAATCAAAACTAAAACATTGTCTTTGCAGGTGTTTCATGAGAGAGAATATGTACTGAAACATTTGTCAAAGCTCATGGATACACACAATGCATTTTGGTAAGAAACACTTAATGTGAATATAACTTTTGTTTGTTTACAAGGGAACTATACAGTGTGCCCTGTAATTGTTGAATAAATATTCTCAAAATGTAATCTTAATTCTCTTCAATTATTTTAAAAACACGTTTTATGTGTTAAATAATTGCAACTAGAGTCTTACTTGAGTTTAAGACCCGCCAAGTTGAATACTTGATGAAGTCCTGGACAACCAAAGTAGCATTTAGAGTATAAAAGGCTGCTTTGTAGGTTGGCTCTCAACCGACGAGGTTGTCACAAGTTGACAGATGCACAACAGAGCTGATTTACAGTTTGATCAGTATTTGACTGATCGCGTGGGTGATGTGAGTTTTATTATGCTGATGATTGAAGGGACTAGCTTTTACCACGCATTAATAGTAGCTACCCCTAACATGATGAAGAAGAAAGTACAGTATGGGTACAACGTGTAAACACCATCAATATTCAGAAGACAGCTCTCTTTTCACAATTTGTTTTGGCCACATCGGTGCTGATATAGATTGTGTATACAATAGTTGTGTATATTTAGTCATACATCTCCATATGACCCCTGATAAAAAGGTTACATGTAAAGAAGTGTACACATTATTAAAATAATAGAATTAATAAAGTAATTAAGTTCAGTGTCTAAAAGATGTTGGTTATAAATTCATTTGTAACATAGTTCACCGCAACTATTTAAATCAGCAAACAGCAAGTTTGCTGGAGCTTATATCTCTATATTACCCATATTGTTGAGTGAAATGATTTAATTGAAGTGGTTCTAAAGGAGTTGCCAGCTGGCTTAGCTAACATGTAACCATCTTAAAACTGTTCTGCTATTTAGATTATAATAAACATCAACAACAGACCTAGATTATAAAGTAATCAGTGGGAAATTACAGCATCAGCAGGTAAAAGCTGTCATTCAGTACTACTTACTGGTAGAACTGCTGGTTGACATGATATGATGAAACAATTTAAAGATAATACTTTTTTATCCCACAATGGGGAAATTTACATGTTACAGCAGTTCAAAGACAGAACAAAGAAATAAAAATAGTCAAGCAAAAAGCTTCCACATGCACCATCAACACACAGGAAGCAAAAGAAGAAAGAAGCAAACCGCAATATTTTGGCTTTATAAGGAATAATACTGTGGAAATCAAATATAAGGAAACTAAAATCACTTACCACCTCTCATTACTAATTATTACATTTCTCTTTAACTTCCATTTTTGCCCAACTAATCTCCTTGGAAATTATGTCATTACTTCAAAAATCCAGCAGAGGGTGGTAGAGGTCTGAATCTTTATTTCATTTGGTGTATTCCCTTGGCATTACCTCATCTTATCTTATCTCAAGCTATGGCATATTTTAAACACACTGTTGACCCAGACTGGAACTGTGGTTTAACTTCCCATAATAAAAATTCATATTACAATGCTAATGGAATTTGAGGTACCACTGCCAACTGCCTTTTTCGCTACCAGTTTAAATAAATGGTTTGTTTCCTTACTCTACCTCGCATGGAAACACTACAGCCCAGAGGCATCAATGCCAAGGAATATCCAACTATGGTCTTGATTATAAAATACATGACATATGCAGCCAACTGTCTAATGAGGTCGTCGCCCAGACACCCAGAGATAGCAGTGCCAATCAGGTATCATCCACTAACTCTGTTGTTATGGAAACATGAGTGGAGGCAGAGCTAAGGTGTCAACACAATATGGATGTAACATAGACAGAAGGTTGAGTTTAGAAACATTAACAAGTATGGGCATGTGAGGTGGTGACACTTTTTTGTGCCCTTTAGAAAAGGAGAGAGACAGACAGATGGATTGATGAAGAAAGAATGAGAGGGTGCAGAAAAAAGGCAAAAAGATAAAGAAAGATATGTTATCGCATTGTTGTGTGTAGTGGAACAAGACTGGAACCTTGCTGCTGTGACTCACAAGGAGAAATAAGGGTGGAGCTTAAAGGTGTGGAAAGAAAAAAAGGGTGAAAAATGTGACAGGCTGTTATATAACCAGAGATGAAGGGATGTACAGATGAAGGAATAAAGAGACAGCAGGCAGAGTCTCAAACGTCTCAAAAGTGAAAAAGCACAAAGAGACAAAGAAAGATTGGATTCAGCACCAGGGAAGATATGAACAAGGGCAAGGAAACTGAGACAGAGCCAAAGACAGAAAGAGATGAGACAGATAAGGAAAAGGCAGGCAAAAATGGACAAAAGTTATGAAAAGAGATGTGATAATGACTTATGAATATTAGCCCGGAGCCCAGAAGATGAATTGACATTGGAAAGGGAGGGAAAGTCACACCAGGGACCAAAGCACATGAAAAATAGATACAAAGGCTGAGTCAAGGGCTGCACCAGAAATAGAGAGATTGATTTAGAAATCTGTGTGACCTATTGGGTCATTGACATCACTCCAGTCCAACTGGTGCCAGTTCTCAGAGATTTACCCCACTGCCAGCCATACATGAAGCTCTGAAGGACCCTTAAATTATTCAACTGTGTTTATAAAGTTTAAGTATAAAGAAAAAAAACAAGACAAAAAATGATGCACGCATGAATACCATGCCTCCCTGTCTCTCTCTCTCTCTCCCCACTAAAACTGAGGACTGAATGCAGCAGGTTGCTTGGATTATTCAAGTCATACGGCACAGTCTCCAAAGGCAATGGTTTGTTAAGAAGAACCTGCTTTTTCACAGCAGCTGGAAAATACAAGTTTGAAAGCACGGTAAGAGAATGGAAGAGCTATTAAACTAATTTCAAAACAAATTACTCTAAAGAGATCAGGAAGAATAATAGGAGGCGATGCAGAGAGAGTGAAAGAAAGAGAAGGGGGGAGGGGGGCTGTAAGAGTCACTGGTGCTCCCTCACTTTCTCTCTCTCTCGCTCCTATTTTTCCCACACACACTTACACACTCATTAAGCACCCACACACACCACACACACTTCGTGAGCAAGACTGTGGTTCTTTCAAGGAGCAGAGCAGGGTAGCGGGGGCAGTCGCTACAGAAAAAGAAAGGCAACGCTGAGGTGAGTTGATAAATTTGTACTTAATACATCATAAAATATACTTAATATGTCATCAAACTTGAATGAGTTGTGTGTGAAAACATAATCCATCCAGTTGTGTTCATGGTGCGACAGCCTGATTAAGTTTAACTCTATATTTTATTCTTAAGTGTGCAATGATTAGCTGGTGTTCATTTCAGCAACAAAGTATATTACTTTAATATGTAAAATATTTTGTTAAAGACTTTATTTAATTCACAGTAAAAAAAACAAAAACAATGAAAATGTAGTTTAATTCTGTTTTTTACATATCCACATCAGACTGCCTGTTGGTGCCTTTTGCATTTACAATTACAACAAATACAACATTTTCAGGCGAAGACAGGCAAAGTAGAGTTAAAGATGTGATAGGGAAGCAGTATATGTGTGGTTGGTGACACGCAACCTCGGACATGAACATAGTCACTGTATCGGAAGTTAGGAAGGTTTGTCAGCTCAGGTTTTGGGGAACAAATAGTGTTGCAACGTAAATTTAATGTTTGTGGCTGTGGGGAGCTAAAATGAGTCTGGAGTAGGAATGAGAACTCTGCACAATGACAAATACACAAAGAGGTCATTTAATCAGTTCTGAAAATGAGGAAGTCAGATTATTCTGTGTGGGAGTGAGTGTTTGTGTGTCTGTGTGTGTTTTGTGTGTGTGTGTTGCATGTGATAGAATCACATGTAACTAATTTAGCTTTTACCTTTTACATTTTGGTTCACAATTAGAGGTTCTACATTCGAACATCTTTCCACCTTTTATACTCTAAGACAAATACAGCGAGCATGTCCCTAGCAACACCCCAACAGAAATCAATAACGATATATAGATCTCTTCCTTGGCTTTTATCTTGATAAAGGTTCTGTTCCTGTGGGTGGTGCACTTTATTCTACATGTTGAGAGGCTGTAGCTGTCACTGCTGATGCTAACCACAGTGTTTCTTACAAAAAGAGAAAAACAAAGACAAAATTACCAGGTAAAGTACAATCTGATGTCAGATATTTAGAACAAAAAATGTGAAATCTTTTATGAAATGGCACTTAACCTGATCAATCCAATGGCAGTAGTAATGTTAACCCAAATCTGCAACAACAGTGAATGTCAGTAACAGCTGATGCAGCTACCAGAGTAGTTAGAGGAAGTGGTTGAGTGTCATGACTTGGTCAGGGACCCATGCACTGAGCCGAGCAAGTCACAGGAAAGTTTAACGTCTAAATAGCTGCAAGGAAGTGCAACTGTAAGATACAAAGTGAAATGTGAAATGTGTACTTTTCTATGCACGTGTCTGTGTGTGTACATCTACTCATACAGGCATTTATTAAGTTGAAACGACATATGCAGAGGCTGTGATGTTTACACAACAGAGGCGTGGTAAGGGCAAGACTGACACACGTTTGTGCCACAGCAATGCATGCTGTTAGTCGCCATACATATTTTATGTGTCTGATCCCCCTGTCTGTGTACCTGTCTGCGTTCACGTCTGTCGCTCGGTGTGTTTCGTTTTCACGCTTCGTCAAGATTCCACAGCTTCCTTCGACCGGTCTCGCAACTGTTACCAAGCAACCTATCATCCCAGGCCACTTCCCTTTCTCTAGCAGGGTCTCTCTGTCAAGGACAAAAACAAAGACAAACAGGAAGAGAGACATGCGCGCACACCCAGGCCCACCCACAGACCCACGCGTGCATGCACCTACACACACAAGCGCTGTCACATTAACAAAAATGCAGACGGCTATAGATTGCTTTGCAAAAGCAGAGGAAGTGAGCGAGCCAAATATTTGGCGCTCAATTAAATTAGATAGGGAAAAATGAAGCATTCAGATGTCTGATTGTATTATGATGCTCTTATGGGCGCTCCGTGCAGGGACAAAAGTTGCTTTCAAGATCTGTTGGCCTTTTCTTGATTACAGTCCCCACTAATTAAATGTTTGATGAGCTGAAACCATTTTAAATCCCCTGCTTTTCCTTTTTATGTAAAGTAAATCTACAAATAACAATCTAGATCTTTGCTGAAAAGTTAGATGTAGATGTGGACACCAGTCACTGCCAGTGTCACGCTTACATTTGTGTCCATCTCATCTCTAGACCACTCCTAGTTCACCAACCACTGAGACATAAAAGGAGTCACTGTTGTACCTGTAATGTTTTGTACTGCTGACAGAAAGCAACGATTTCAGCAGCTTTGCAGATACATGGAAACTGATTTGGTTCAGTGGATCATCTGAGGACAGTGCTATACCTCTTACCAACCATTAGGTGGCAGAGCTGCTGACTGATTCAGTTTTAAATGGATTAAAATAATGAATGAATGAGTTATTTCCTGCTACTATGACTACTCTGTAGCAAGGGTATAAAAAAGGTAATTTCACACCCTGCTGATAAGTGAGAGCTCGTCTCAATATTGCAGTGATTTGAGAAGACAGAATTAATTTATTCCCTGAGTCTGTGTAAACACATTGAAAGACATTACATTGCATTTGTGACAATATGCGTGATTGCTGTGCTTGCTCTTTGGGTTGAAGAAGAGCATATATTCCTTATCTGTGTATTTGTGAAAAAGACACATCTGGCTGGAAAAAGGTCGCAGAATGAACACATGGTATGTGGAGAATCTGACAAATCAAGCAGCGAGTCCCAGCTGAGAGGTAAATAACCTCATTACTCATCTCTGAGCTCAGGCCATGTCTGGTAGAGAGCCACTGTTCCAAGATGTTTTCTGCCCGTCTTTCATCTCAATACCCAAATTGAGCTCTTTTCACCAGACCACTCACTGAGTAATGGAAGGTTTAGATGGGGTAGAATGAAACCTTTGCTGCTCGTTTGTAGGATAGGAAGTTATTGTGGTGTTCCAAAAAGTTAATCACGTTGTTATGTCCACCAACTGTTGGGTGTCACCTCCATTACACCAATAGAATTGTCCTGGGATGAACCCTTCATGCACTCTCCCTCAAAACCACAAACCCATGCGCTCCTTTGTTGTCTCTAGAAAACATGAAACAGCATTGTCCTGCAGAAAACCTCCAAAAGTAGAGCATCTTTCACATCCTGTGAGAAAACACAGCACTCAGCAGCCATTACAATCCATTACACCCCTCAAAATGCATTACTTAAACATATGTTTTGGGTTGCTTGTCAGTGTGTGCATGCACGCCTACATGCGAGTGTGTGTGTGTCTTTGATTATATATACAGATGTAGTAGCACTCACCATTGTTTTCCATTAGGGACAACTAATGAGAAGTTTGTGAAAGAAAACAGATGGTCCTTAATAAAGAAGCACACTGTCTGAATGAGTGATGCTTTATTTGTTTTAGGGGAATACCAGACTTCTCCGATCTAAAGTGAATGACTTTGACTTTCTATATTAATAGTGACTTGGCATTGATAAAATAAAAATGTGTAGCACTTGTGTCTTACTGGTAGTAAATAATTGTGGTGAAGTTCTTGATAAGTGAGTGGGCAGGATTGTATATTAATATGGTTTTATTAAAAACACAAATGTTTATGCAAAAATAAACACAGGAAACTAATATGGTTTTTCTCTCACACACACATGCACTGTAACATGGGAAAAGGAACTAATGCCTTCTGCAGAGGGCAGATAACAAGTACACACAGATGTACACCCTCATATACATTACCTCCCTGGGTTGAAACAAGGTTATTGATAAAGATATATGGACTGTAATTCATGTCTGTTTTGCAGACAGGCCCATCTTGAATCTAAGCCAAAAATCATTCGAGCTGTGTGTGTGTGCATGCGGTAAAGCAGGACAGTGACAGACAGAGGCAGATTTTGATGATTGAAACAGTTAAAATGTGCAGTCTGTAGATCAGTCAGATGTAAAAGCCTGGGATGTCGTGCATTTGAGAGCTGCACTTCATACTTAGTGGCTGCGTTATCAGTGTTTGCTCTGGATGAAGTTCAAAGCACCGGGTCGGTGACAGAAATGTGTCTGCAGAACAAAGAAGTAAAGATTAGAAGAGTTCAAAGATTAGAGATGGTGTTCTGGTTTTTGTAGACACCAATTTAATTAAAAACCTCTCTTTCTGTGGCCTTTTCATTACATTGTCTAATGCTCTTTCTTCTCGTCTACATGTGAAGCTAGTGTGACCACCTCTCGACGTCACCCAGTCTCTTTCTTTCTCTCTCTCCCTCTCTTTGAGGTGATAAGTGAGTGGCTTTGGACCAAGTCTGGCAAATTTCCCAATACCCATTACGGTGTTAGAAAATAGATGAGCAAACATTACCCACCACTCACTGACGCAAACACATGCACTCCACAAACACACACACACACACACATCCTCACTTATCAAGTAGTTACCCTAATTCCATCAAGCACACATTCAAAACGCATGCCCACATGCCATTAATGAATGAGTTCACAGAGGACAAATAACACTGTGCAACTCCCTTGACATCGTCTATGTCAGAAACAAAACCTAACAGCCTTTTAATATTATTCATGGCCACTGTTTGGTAACTATATTGATTAGACTCAATCCATCTGTTCATTAGCTGTCTGCAGGCAGACTAAACTGTCAGAAACGTGACTCAAGATTTCCGTTTCTGACCAAGAAGAATCCAACAAGATTTCATTTTAAGATGCCAACACATTATTGCATTAAAATATGAATCCTATTTAACAACATTGAAACCAGAAGTCGTCCTAGTATTATCTCAGCTGCAGCAGATTGCTCAGAGACAGTTTGCCATACAGGCAGTTTACACAGTCACACACCTTGTCCTTAGCTGAACAAATACTGTGCCACAACAAGCATGCTCCTCTGTTTTGGTTTGCGGTTTTATTATGGATAGTTTGGAATTCCCATTAGCTGGGTGCCTAAAATGGGAGCTTTGTTTTTAGTTGTTTTATCATGATATTGATTGTCATAATTCAATATAACAAATGACAAATACCTACACATTTAACAGCAACATGCTTTTTTAAAAAAATGTGATGATATATAATGGATTGATTATTACTATGCCAGTCCCATACTAAATCATTCTTTACCATCATAATTCATGCATGCAAGCCTTAAACTTTAGGTTTAGAATCACATACATCATCATCTTTGCTGACTTTTTGTTTCAACAACTCAGGAGAGCTAAACATGGTTTGTGTGTAAATGTATGCATTTGTGCTTGTTATACTGTCCTTGTAAGGACTGGTTTGTAAAAAGGTCATTATGGTCACTACTTTTGAGTGTTTAAAGGTTAAGACTTGGTGGCTTTAAGGACAAGGATATGATTAGATCTAGGTTAGGGATATAGTAGGGACTGGTTTTAGGCATTATGTGAAGGTTGTGGGCTAATACATGAGCAACACTACAAATGTGGCCTTACTAAGTGCTGTTTAGCACAAGTTACACAATCATGCTTCAAGAAGTACATTCATCATTGGAAACACATCACAGAATGAAAGGTGTTTTAGCATAAATCTTCAAGGTTCACTTGTTCCAAAAACACATTTCTGTGAAACTTTCCAACAAACTGTATCATGGACAGCTAATTTATCATTTTTATCAGCTACTACAAACCTGGTGCCAAGCAAGTAATATATGCCTTAGTGACTTTAGTTTGTTTTACTTGATTTCTTTTACTCCCTATTTAATGATAGTTTGTGATTCTGTTCATGCAATAATCTTTTGGATAAACTGCAGTTTCCATCATTTAGCATACTCTGTGAATCCATGTATGGGAAAAAAAAACATGTTTAAAGGGCACAAATGCCTATACTAAGCTGCCTGTGCTGACACAAAAACACACAGACACATTAAATACTGCATTCTACATCATTCAACTTAATATTTTGTTAAACAAGTGTAATGAGAATGTATTCATACATGAATATAAATCTAATCAGATTGAAACAATATGTCACAGGAATTGAAATAAATAAACTATTAATAATCAATAAATATATAAAATAGATAATATAAAATAAGTTAAAATTATGACCAAACCAAAAGAAAGTAACTGATCTGTCTATATCTGAATGGATTACTGACTGTGTTTGTCATGTCTGTCCACTAGATGTCACCACAGCCCAAGAAGATGGTGTTGAAGTCAAAGTGATACCATGGATCACTGCCGGTCAGCGCTGCAGACAGAAAGCTGTGCAACAGACGTCACAGACACTTCAACAGCCAAGCAAGGAGCTGATTTGAGATTCTTAGTAGTAGCTTTTGTCAACAGGCAAATGTTGTTCAACCGACTTCCTGTAAGACTTTTCTGATGAATGTCATTGTAAATAGGAATGACGGTGTGGTCCAGTCAAAGGAAAGTTGAAAGCTATGTTTAGCAGGATTCAGGCCCAGCAGGAACAGCACATAGTCCTGCCAATTATAATTTAGGACAGGTATGACGGTAGAGGGATCAAACAAGAGCTTAAGTCACCCTATAACCCACGGAGACATTGAGATTAGATTCTATGCACCTTAATAAACAGGACCATCCAAGCACTGCACTTATTTAATAAAATCATAAATTATCTTAGGTTTCTTAATTACTATTCTTTGCAAAACATGAGGTCTCTCTTCTTCTTTAAAACTGAAAACAATGGTTCACATTAAGCTCCAGTGCTGATGTCATCACACTGTCTCCAATGAAGCACCAGCGATAATGCTGTCAAACGTGATGCTGGGTGTCTTCCTGTCCCTCCTCATCCTTCTGACTGTTGGCGGTAATGTACTGGTGTGTCTGGCTGTCTGTGCCTCACGACGCCTCCGCTGCCTCACTAACTGCTTCATTGTGTCGCTGGCTGTGACAGATTTGCTGCTCGGCCTTTTAGTCCTCCCTTTTTCTGCCCTCATCCAGATCAATGTTGACTGGCCACTTGGTCCAGTATTCTGCAACTTTTACATTTCCATGGATGTCATGCTGTGCACAGCCTCCATCCTCACCCTCCTGGCTATCAGTGTGGACCGCTACCTGGCAGTGACTATGCCTCTGAGGTACACCTCGCTGGTGCTGCCATGGAGAGTTGCTGTGGCCATGGGTAGTGTTTGGACAGTGTCTGTGGCCGTGTCATTTTTGCCGATCCAAATGGGTTGGAACACCGTGAATGGGACAGTGCAGAACCGTGGGCCATGGGCTCCAGAGAGGAAATGTCGTTTTGAACTGAACAGACCCTACGTTCTGACTGACTCTCTTCTCACTTTCTATCTGCCTTTAATTGCTATGTGCTGGACCTACCTTCGAATACTTCGCATCGCACGGGCACAGGCCAAACGCATCATCAGCGCCCGACCCACTTGCATCACCAGCTACAACTGCAGGAACAGTCCTTCCACCAGTACCACTGTGGTTTCCAGTGTTACAGCCGTGGCTTTGCGAGAGCATAAAGCCACAGTGACACTGGCAGCAGTGATAGGGGCTTTTGTGGTTTGCTGGCTGCCATATTTTATCCTGTTCACAGTGCTGGGCCTAAAGGAGCATCCGGACCCTAGCACAGTACCAGAATATCCCATTGTGTTGTGGCTGGGTTATGCCAACTCAGCTCTTAACCCTTTTCTCTATGGAGCCCTCAACAGAGACTTCAGGTCAGCCTACACCCATCTGCTGAGATGTCGATGCCCTACCTACAGTGGGTGGAGAAGCCGTCAGCCTTCTCCTATTGTAACTACAGGTAAAGCTTTTAATAAACTTTAAGTGTGCTGGTAAACCAGAACAGTTTAATTCCCCTAAGTTCAGAATAAGTTTAATTTAAGGGAGGACGTTTATTTGAAGAGCATATTACAGTGCTCTACATGATAATGCATCAAGATTTAAAAAAAATAGACATTTACAAAATGCCTAGCCCCACTGTCTCCAGTTATTCTTCATTTCCTTCTCCCCCTCTCAGCCAGAGACGAGCTAACAGAGGTGACACTGCTGTGTGGCCACACCCCCTCCACCTGCAGGGCAGGTCAAACAGATCAAAACTTCATGCTCCAAGAAATGAACAGCAGGGCAGCCACAGCACCAATACAATTTATAAACGGCACTGCTGCCACAGACGTCAATGGCAACGAAAGGTAAATTATTTTTCTGCACATACTTATCTTTATCTTCGTGAACCAAAAATGAGAATGAAATGAAGAAGTGATGCTTAGAACCTAAGCTGGAAACACTGATATTCACCTACCATGGGACAGAAACTGTGTTGTAAGAAAGAGTTACTCAGAGAAAGCACCTATATGAGTGGCTGCATATGACAATCCACACAAGTCACACAAACACACAAAGATGTCGTACTTGTCTCATCTCTCACCCTTTCCTCTGAGCCCAGGTCGTGCTGAGCCTGTGCTGGTGAGGTGGATGTTGCGTTCAGTATTTTGTGGTTACAACCAAGAACCAAAATCCACTGGTCGAAGAAGACAGAGCAACAGTTATTTACAGTCCCTCTATTTGGAAGCCCTGTGTGCCACCGTAATACACCATGTAAGTAGATATACATAACATCTCTATATCCCCCCCACAGACTATGTCAGGCCCAAAACAAATGAACTGTAACACACAGATCCTAGCAGTGTCGTCCGCAGTGCATCAGGCCATATGGCAATATGCTTATTAGGCCAAGAAATTCGCTTTCAGCACAGAGGAGATGCATTATCCAGTTTCACACCCTGCTCTCGTTTCTTTGTTCACTCTTTGTGAATATTATGGAGGAAGAACCTTTCTTTGTGTGTATTTGTATTATTTAAAGCAACAAAAACATTAAAAGTAGAGGGTTTTTTTCTTCATGACTACCAGTGTATTGCTGTAAAGTGTGACAGTGATGTAGCATTTAGCACACACATGCAAACATGTACAGGCGGACTATGACAGTCAGTTCTAAAAGAGCTTTTAGTGCATTTATCTATGCAGTGTATATGTATGCATATATGTTAATGGTGTCCCTATTGTCTCCTGAATATATGACCAGCTAATTATTCAGACAGTGGCTAACTTTTTCTCAAGCATTTTATTGTTTCTTGTCTTTTATTGTTTCTGAACTATTTGTTTCCCTGTTTCATTCCCTGGTGCAATTACTGACAAAACTATTGGAAAAATATGGTGTGAATGTTTTGGTTTTCTATTTGAAAGTTTAAAACATGAACTTCAGAGCAAAGGAAATTATTGTTTGTTTTAAAAAGTATTGTTACAGTAGTTTCTGACAATGTTATTGTGTGCTGACAACCTCCTAAAAAGTTTATGCGTAGTCCTGTATTGTTGTGTAATTGTTGATACAGTAAAATGACTAATCTCTGTATCAAGATTAGGAGCTACTCCTCACTCACCACAGAGGTGATATGAATGATTTCTTTCATCTCCACAAGTCGTTGTTCACCCAAAGTGAGCCGAGAGCAAAACTTTTGACCCTCCTTCATTTGTGTTTCTCTTCCAACTCTTAGCAATCACTAAATCCATCCCCTAACAAATACAAAATGTGAGAACATGGGACCTCAGCAGCTCCACACTTCATCAGCAAGAACCAACTGTACTGAACACATCCAGCCTCAATACAACCCGGACCAAACAAGTGATGATGCCTATATGTGGACGGACTTGAAAGTCTAGTTGTCCAACAAAATCTTTCCACTGCAGCAAACCATCAAACAGGGCGACATGTGGCCCTGATATGTTCTTCAGCTAACTGTGGATAGTACTGAAGCACTGGGGGCTTAATGGGACCAGCAGATTAACTTGATGGTCATCAATTTCATGAGCTACATTTTTATATAATGACTCAAGAGTGCACTCCAGTGGAAACACAAAGTACCACAACTTTGACCGGCACAAAGTAAAAGACAAATTATTTCCAAAATCGAAGGGGAAACACATGGACTTTTATTTCAGATGTCAATTCATGTGTGATGTGTTAAAATGTGTGACTTAATTGTGTAACGTGCAAACTGATGTTATGTGTCTTTTGAAAAATGCAGCCCCCTCCAGACTTTGTCTTTGCGGTTGCTCATTCAGTGACATAAAGCTGGAAAAGTATGTATTGTATCACACTGTAAAAATAACTGAGGACTGAGGAAATGACACATTTCTCTAAAATAGAAAATTACAACCACGCAGTACCAATAAAGAGCAGCTTAAACAAAGAATATAATATATATAATATACCATTTTGGAGAGAGTACAGATGGGCTGTGGTTAAGTATGGACAGGGATTATCATGTGGGGTGATACAGAAAACACCATGTGAGTGTAAAAGAGTACAAGTACAATGGAAGCAATTCATCACAGCTGTCAGCACACATTGCCTCAAACTATTGCCACATTAACACCTAACCTTCTCCATACTTGGAGCTATTTCCTTTGAGGGCTGGCACAAGGAGTGCAGATAATATCTATCTGCATGTCAGCTACCAGCTGGAAACAAGTGTTAGGGGGGGATTTACAACCCATTTAACCACATGGAAACACTTATTTGGTATTTATAATAACTCATTGCTTCAAATCAGCTCCGGAGATTGTTTTACTTGTATTTATCCAGGATGGATTAGCTCAGAATGAATGCTCACACCAGCAGCCATTTCTGTTAACCAATGAATAACTCTGCAGGAGCGGTTTATGGTGCAGGATGGGTTCAGATTTATCTTAATCAGTACCCACATGTTATTTGTACTCTAATGATCCCTCCTATCTGTGTGGTAGTGATCCCTTTGTAACCTGACAACACTGTCAAATATGAGGAACCAAAAACGCAGTGCTCTTTACGGTAGCTCTCAAAGGATCTGAGCAGCAACAAGAATTCTGCAAGAATCCTTGAAGAAGAGAGTTACTCCTCCAACCACATATAGTAACAGTAGAGAATCAAAAACATATACAAACATACATTAACAGTAGATCAATCAACAATTGTTAAACATTAAATCATGTAAGGAAGTGGTTGCATGCTGGGGTGTTTGCATCAGAAATCAGCAGGTCAAACTGAGAACAGTCACTTAGTACACTCATATGAAAGCTAACAAGAAACAGTGATTAGCCAGAATCATTCAGCCAATAATACTAAGCATGAATGAGAGAAATGAATGTGTGCAAAGCTAAAATAAGGCACCTGTGCTTCAGTCCACCGGATATTCGTTCCATCTTTCATTCACTTCTACCTCAACCGTGCACTTTTTCTGTTATGTTGCAATATGCAGCCGGTTGCGGTGGATTCACAGGTCAGAGTTCCCCTTTGTTTAACTTACACTGAGTAAATGAAAGATGTAGAATGTATTATTCTATTGTTCTGTATCAGTCTGCATGTAGACATTAGATATTTACACACTGTCACACTACCAGACAACAAACAGTAACGTTGCTCTCAAATACTATTTGCAGCTTGTTATTTACTCTGAGAATATTTATTAATTACCCACATTGGAAATGTGACATCACTTCCTTTTTCAGACTAAAATTTTGTTAACAGAAGGTACCATATGCTACCATATCTATAACCTGGCAGTGCTGGTAAAAACACAGGTAACTATAAGGACATATCGACCCCACTTGGTTCAGCTAAACAGACTCATATTAAAAGAGTCTAAGTTTGAAAGATACCCAGTGGACTTGATTTTGGCTGCACCAACTTCTGCAGCCCCTCCTTCAGCTCTGCTGAACATTAGAACAAGGTTGGGAGTTTCCTCCCTATCAGTTACAGTGCAGAGGTGCTTGAAGGCATCGCTCATTGAGGAGGAACGATTATAGATTACAACTCTCTCCATGCAGTGTATATATATATTGCATGTGAGGCTTTTATTAACAAACAATAACAAAAACAAATTTATGTGCCTTTAAAAAGGCTTTTTACAAAATCTGACTCATGGCATGAAGAAAATCGCAAGCAGATGCAGTAAATACTTCATTTAGGGTTTTAATGGCTGAAAACCAGAGTGGTTGATGTCTGTATTCTCTCCTCACTAACTGAAAGACATTTATTGTGCTTTCACCTCTCTGAGTCCCCTAATTCCTGCATAAACATCATGTGTCCCTTCTTAATTCTGGTCACTTGTTTCATCCTCTCTCCATCTTCTCTCTGCCTCTTCTCTCTTTTTCAGAGTGACCATTGACAGCTCAAACTACATGAAAACCATTCATCACTGCTTCTTTAACATCCGATTAATGTGGGGAAAAACAGAACATATAGACTCTCCCTCTCGCACAGATACAGTACACACACACCACACTAGCTCTGTATAAGCTATCAATCATACATATTGTCATTATTCAACTGTGTCATCGACAAGCCCCTCTCCTCCCCGCTCTCTCTCTCTCTCTTTGTCTCTCTTTCTGTTTTTCCTTCTCTCTATTCTCTCTCTATCCCTCTCGATCTCACTCACTCTCTCACACACTCACATGCGCGCGCGCACACACACACACAGGAGAGAACCATGAATCATAAATCTTATGAATGCCATCTAAAGACTGCTCAGTGCTATGAGAAAGAGAGATGATTGATAGACGTGAGTGACTGTGGCGAAAGCAAAGAAGATGGACAGAAGGTTGTAACCAGCAACACTGAGGTCAGAAACTGCAGTTCAAGGGTCAAATGTATCGGAGGAGGCACAATATGGCCAAGAAGGAAGGAGAAAATCTGGGAGTAGGAGGAGGGGAAGGAGTAAATGGTTGAAGGGGAATGGAGAGAGAACAGAGAAGGGAGGAGGGTGTGAGGGGGGGATTGCTGCCACAGTGAGGCTAAAGCCATAACTCATCTTTTATTAAAAATAATGAAAAAAACTTAATGAGTTAATAATATCATGGAGAAAGAGATAGGGAGTGAGACAGAGATGGAGGAAGGGACAGGAGGACGGAGGAAAGGGAGGAAAAGAAGAGAGGAAATGAGAGAGGAAATGGCAGTGATAAAAAAACAGAACAGGGTCAACGTGTGTCTCTTTTTGCTCTTTGGTCATTTATTCCAGTTTTCAAAGTTCACACAAGATCCATTACAGCAGCAGGGACAATCGTAGCGATCCCCCCCCCTTTCTGTCGACCTAAATCCCAAAGCCTGCCTGGTAATTAAAGGCACTTAACAACCAATTAACAGTGATGAGCTAAATTAGCAGGATATTGTCTCCTTTGACTAGGCTACTGCATTATCAGTGTATTGAAACAGCGATGAACAAACCTCAGTGGCCCGTGTTTGCATGTAGGCAAATGACGGATTAATTACTATTAAAACTTCAGCATCTTAATGAGCTTGGAAACAATTAGAGAGGTCGTTAGCATGTGGAGAACGGCTGAGAACAGGAGAAGGGGGGAGAGAAATCTTCATTGGAAAGCAATACTGATTAAATGGACGTACGGTCGCACTCATCGCCCAATATCCACGGACCTATTAAATACATGACATCACCATTTGTCTTTTCTACCATCAAGCTACTTTTTCTCCTGCCATTATCCTCCCCCTTTTTTCTCCGGCTTCCCCAACTCTCTGCCTTCGTTTCGCCTCTCATAAAAAGCCTTTTTCTTGCTCTTCCATTCCTTTCTCCACTTTCTGCTTTTTCACTCCCATTTCTTCCTTCCCTCCTTCATGCTTGGGGGGCACAGTCCTGTGAAGGAATTTAATATGCAACTTTTATATGAGAAACCAATCGCATACGTCTGGGTCTATTGGGCTCGCAATCTATCGGCCCGGACGGCTAATGCAATAGAGAGAGCCGGGGCTATTTATCACACAGGGAGCTATCTTTTCCCCTCTCTCTCTCCCACTCTGCCCTCGCTCTCTCTGTCTTTATTCAAGCCCAGATTCCTGGCTGCCACTAAATCAGGCCAACTATGAGCTATGGCTGCCCAGAGGGCATCTCCTCTTTTATAGGGGGATTTGGATTTTGTATCTACTGGTTCCTCAGTGGTCGTTGAGACTGTGCTAACGGAAGCTATAAACATTCAACAAACAAAGGCAACAACTTAAATGTCCCTCCGTCCCCACTGTAATGATCATGAACGTGTAGAGATATATGAAAGTAGGAGGATGCATAAACCTGATGAATAAGTTATTGTGGCATTTAGAATGATGCTGCAAAGACTTGTTTGTGTGCACGTCTTCAAACAGCGAGGCAGAAACACATACAAAGGACTACACATGCACAGATGTGTGCACACATACTATACTGTTATATTAATATGCTACAGTATGATTCACACAATATTTCTAATACTAGTCACTCGCACAGCAGCAGCACAACTTCAAAAGTTTCCTGCTGAAAATCAAAAGCGACAGTGTGCAGAGGACGCTGCCCACCTGCAGCAATTAAAATGCCTCAGAAAACCAAATTCATTTCAACAAATTAGCCCCATTACTGGCCACTGTGTAATCGCTGATGGCAATTAATAAGAAATTAGTCACAATCAGCCCTATATTAACATCTCACCCAGGGGCCGCGGCTGGAAATTAATAACCGGAGATTCATCTCTCTTACTGTCTTTCTGGCTCTCTCTCTCTCTCTCGCTCTCTCTCTCACACACACACACACACACACACACACACACACACACACACACACCTATGCCCACCTATATTGTCCATGAATCTCCTCTAAGACACTGATTTTTTCTATGTGGATCGTCTCATATGATCTGCAATCTGCTCATGTCAGCTAGCCAGCTTCCTCTTTACCAGGGTGTGAAAACCCCCTGAAAGACATGAGTGTGTGCATCTGTGCGTGTCTTGGCGTGCGTGCATGTGTGTGTGTGTGTATGTGTATGTGTGTGTGTGTGTATGTGTCTGCATGTGTATTTTTTCACCAGTGCATTTACAGTCAACACATGTGCTTTGAACAAAAATGTGGACATATATATACCATAGACTGTACATCTGTGTGGCGTGTACTGTATGTGTGTGTATGCGTGTGCATGTGAGAGAGAGAGAGGTGCTACACAAATGGGGAGGGGGCATCAGCGGAGACTGGGCCCGCCTCTAGGGGTCCTCACACCAATCAGCAAAGCGCACCAAGAATCAATTAACACCAGTGGGAGGGGGCAGAGGGTACGGCACCACTCACACTTAGACACACACGCTGTCCGCACGCACACTGCCCACACACATGGTACTGTCTGAGGAGATATCCATCACATCACACGTTGTGCGATATGCCAATGTGTGCGTGAGCGTGTATGTGTGTGTCTTTGAGCATGTGTGCGTGTCCCTATCCTGGTGTGCCCCGGTCTCTCATGGTGTGAGGTTGGGGAACAGATTGGGGGTCAGCAGGGGGGTCAGGCCAGGGTCACCCCCATCTGAGCCTTGTGTGTGTGTTTGTGTGTGTGTGTTTCAGTCTCTACATGTGTGTGGAGTTGAGCCTGACCAGCACTTCCAGGGCTCACTGGCAGGCTGAAGTGAATAAGATGGATGGTGTTGATTCATACTACGAATTCATTGCTCCCCCTGAATCCATAGAGAAGAAAGACATCCAGTGAAATTATGAAGCAGGGGACCAAAATGAGCAGCTCACATTTTATATTCCTCTTTCACTTTTTCTCCCTCTCTCTCCATCGTTCCCTCTCTTTGTCTCTCTCTGGCGTGGGGACAGCTGCTGGCTACATGAAAACCATTCATCATTGCATCTTTACCATAAAATTATTGACAGCAAGGAGGGTTGAGGAGCTTTATTGGCTACACTTTACAAGGTTGGACAAAGAGAAAAGTCACACATCAGTGGAAACATGAAAACTTGAATTAAGTAAAAACAAGGAAAGCAGCCATGTTTTTGAGGGACGCCGTGGATGCTTAGCTGAAAAGAAGTGCAGAGAGGTAGAAAGCCAGACAAGACATTTCCGCTGCAACAGACAAAACAGAACGGCCAAATAAAGTGATCAAAGGGTGTCTGCCATTTGCCCGTGAACGTTCCACTGCGAAACCCCACCTTGTTCTTCTTCCTCTCTCTCACTCTCTCTCTCATCACATTGCCGTCTCCATCTGTTAGCCCGTCGTACTCGTCCGTCCACTAACCCCCCTCCCTCCCTCCCTCGTTTCCTCTCCTCCGCTGCTTCTCTCTGGCCTACCTACCCTCAGGGAGGTAAGGTGATCTCCCTGTGCTGGTGTAAGTGACTGGTATTAGTCTCCTTCTCTGTCTGTCTGTTTGATCCCGGCACTAATGACTCCACAGGGACTGGGGTCTGATAATGGGAAATCAATATAGAGAATAGTGCTCTGGAGTGGCCTCACTTAGCTCTCGCTCTTTCACGCCTCAAAGCAAAGTGTCCCTGTGTATTTGTGCGTATGTGTGTGTGAGTGTGGAAGGATGTGCACGTAGGACATCTGTGTTGGGCAGTATTCAAATATGGGCCTACTGCCTGATGCATGAAAATGTGGAAACATCACATTTTTCTAACTGAAATGAAAGATCACTAGCCTACTAGACTATGAGCTGAATGAATTCTGCTGCCTATGAGATGTTGTAAAACTACACTGGATCAAATCAAAGTTACAGGAGGGTTGACATGTCTGGGCTCACCCAGCAGTAATATGCACGTGTGGCTGTGTATATCTGAGTGTGTCTAATCGGTCACACACTTGTGCCTGGGGCCAGACAGGTGGGGCTGGTGGCATGAGGCTGATGCCCCCCCTCCACCCTGAGGGGCCAGAAGGCCCAGCAAAGCAGGGGGCTGGAGTAGCTCCCTCTGCCAGGCACCACAGCACTATGGCTGGTGGCAGCTGGTCCTCTGTCCCTCCCTCCCCTCCTCCCCTGCATGAGCGCCCCGCGGGCAGGCAACAGGAGGGGTGAGGAGGTCAAGAGGCAGGAGAGAATGGGTGGAAAGGCGGCGACATGCAGGATAATCGGCTTTTATGAGGCGGAGAGGACACAGACAGAGAGAGACGGGAAACACAGCTCTGACACAATGCAACTGACTACAAGCAGTAATGAATTAACACATTAGCGCCACGACCAGGGGCGTTCAGGAGAGCTCAGCTGCTCTTAAACACAAACCCACAGTGGCACGCTCCCTCTTTCTCTCTCACACACACATAAATCAGTCATAAGTCATTAAAGCAACAGCAAACACACGCACTTATTAATTGCATCAGTCATTTTGTCGAAGGCAGATCCCTCTGAAGGCCCTTGAGTATGATCAGAGATTAAAAATGTCTGCACAACAGCAGCAGAGAAACTTCAGCACTCAGAACAGATAAGATAGAGATTAACCCCTCCACACACACACACACACATAAAGTTGAGACAATGCTATGGGAATCCTCTTGTCCAAACTCAAGCCATGTGTTCAATTATCATCAGCCCCAAATGATCCCCCATTAATGCTTTAACTCTTTCTCTCACATCTCCATCTCAGCCATCCATCCATCCTGTTTTTGCTCTCTGCTCTCCGTCCATCCCTATAATTCTCCGTCTGTGCGGTTACTTACTTCCCTCTCTCGCCCTCTTCCTCTCCATCCTCCTCTCCCTCCCTCTCTGACTTTTAACCAGCGTGAAGAAGCAGCCATGCATTCAACCATCAGACAGGCTTACATGGTCTACCCTCACACACGCACACACTGAGTCAAAGCATATTGGTTCCTCAAGTGTAACGACAATGCGATGTTCACTGAAACAAATATCCACCATATCAGGGCGTCTTTATGCGGTTGAATGTGCATCCTGATACTTGCACAAAAACAGCTAACATGGCTGATTTATACACAAGAGAAATCACACTGAAAGTTTCTCTATTGGCTGTTTGACTCCATGTGAAAACTCTGTCGAATAATCCACCACAACAGTTTTATACTCAGCTGCTATGTGTAAAAAGCAACATTTTGACTCATCTTACCTCTATTAAAGAGAACTTTTTGAGATGACAGCCTCCATATTTGGTCAAGTCCTGTAATATCTACTAAGCCATATATTTGACATTTTCTGTGACATTTTACATGCTGTATCTGCTTTTTAAGTGTCTGGCAGATAAATTGCGTGCACACAGCGCACAGAGCTGTAGTCCAGTGACAGCCCAGGGATGATGATGGCCCCGACCAAGTCCCTGATGGGGGATCCCATTCCTCTCTTCTCATCCAACAATCCCACTGAGCATGTCAATATGAAACAGTATCTCCCCTCCACCACACACACACACACACACACAGGGCTATGCTAGGCTATCCCTCCCATTATAGACAAGACAGGCTTGCATTGATAGGATGAGCCTGTAAACTGCTGCATCTGCGTGTGAAAAGATGCATGGCACGGTTGGAGAAAAGTGTAAATTAGACCAAATCAAGTCTCTCAACAGTAAAACACATTTTCACTATATTGCACTCAATGTTGAGCGTGATTTACTGCGCGACTTTTGTTGTATGTGGGCTGAGGGAGAGCGGGCCGTAAAGCTTTGTTTACCCAACTTTAAAAAAATCCACAGCCTTGTAAATGTTGTCAGATGGCCGATGCCGGTGTCTTTCAGCTTAATACTACCTATATTAAATAGTTTAAATATTTCATAAGGGCGGTTTTTAGAGCGAGGGAGGGGAAATCGTTAGCTGCGGTAAAGTTTCATTAACTGGTCCCCATTTCGCTGCGAGGCAAACTCATCTCCTCTTATTGTAATAAAACAATCTCTCTCTCTCTGGGTGCTGCTATCCACTCATCTCCCTCTCTCTACCGCCTCTCTCCTTCTCTTTTACATCATAATAATACACTACATCCCCTTTAAATGCACTATTACTTACCGCTGCCTTTTCATATTGTAACATCACGGGCACTTTAGCGACAATATAAAAGCGTGTCATTCATTATTCAGAAGCAGCCGGCCTCGTCCCCCTTTTAAAAAGTCAGGCGCGCTGCTGAAATTGATAACGGCGAAGAGACGCGCAATAAAAACGCAGCCCCCGGGTACCGAGCTGCAGCCCAGACCCCCGATTATGCAGATCAAGTGGTAATTTCTCAAACAAATCGCACTCTTTCACTCTTTTGTTGTCGTTTCTTTTTGGACTTTTGGAATCAGGGTGTCAGCATTTATATTGCCTGTGGAAAAAAACGAGGATTGATGAACATCTTAATTGTTGGTAGGGGGCTGTAGGCTTCGCTGAAACACTATCTAAATATTTTGGCCTAAACGAGATAACCTCAAGGCTGCGGTTGTGTGCGTGTATGCATGTGCTTGCGTGCGCGCGCGTGTGTGTGTGTGTGTGTGTGTGTGTGTGTGTGTGTGTGTGTTTAAGTGGACTCTTGGTATCAATTATTTTTACCTTTTCTGCTGTAATCAGGAGGCAATGAAGTGATCCGACACCGGCGTCAACATTCAGGCCATCAATAAATTCAGGGAGGCTGGCAGGAGGCGGGCTGGGGCTTCTCCTGGTGTGTTTTGGATAACCGGTGTCACGGCGGTATGCCGGTAGGTCAGATTTAATGTGTCATAATCACTCATAATCATTGGATTACACACCGGATTACTAACACCCAACATCTGCAATCAGTGGGACCCCCGTCTGCTCCGTGCAGGCTTGGAGGGACTGCTGTCACTCTGTGGAGGAGTCAGGATAAACACAATTATTATTAACTTTCACAAGGCGGTTATCCGTGGTATGCGTCGTCCTATAAGTGACCGTTGAATTAGTTTAATACGTTTGTGCTCGATTCACAAACGTCGTCATTATTCCTGTTGAGTAAATATATTTTTTGCAATTGTCATCAAGAGAAACATAAAAATGTCCACAAAGATGACAGCTATAACAGACCAATTCTCCCCCATCAAAAGCCACCGGTGAGCTCACATATGGCAGGGTGAACCAGCCAACACCCAGAGTCTGTCCATATTGCCAAACAAACACCTCGGGCCTTGTCCAATCTCATATTGCTTCATAAGACTTTATTGTGAAGGGCGGGATGTGGATGCTTTTAAAAATATATATTACCTACTTCTGTATTTTTGCATTTCTGTTTGATTTTGTAGCGTATAACCTGAAAATGTAAACAATTATTGTTATTTCCAGAAGATTTTGAATGCAGTTTTACGCACCGACACATAAAATTAGGGCGCATTTTCTCAAAGAATAGATTATAATGCAAAAACGCTAAGATTAACAATAATAGCTTATAGCCTGCATAAGATTTAGCCAAGATGGCAGCATAACCCTAATAGTAAAAGTGAGTTATTTACACAGTTAAGACATTGAAATATATGTGGACAAAAACGATGATTAATGAACAGGGTGGACAGATCTTTTAAAAGCCCACAAATATAAACCCCGCTGTCACTAAATGAATATGCTGGTCATTAGCTGGTTAAAGTACTGTAATGTGATAGCTTAAAAAGCCACCTGCCGCATCCAAACCCGACGCGCATTTGTCTGTCCCTGAGACAAGTTAGTGAAAATGTGATTATCCGGTCACTTTGGGCGCCTGTTACATTGAATCTGAGCGGTTAGCAGCTTCCAGAGCCCGGACACTTTATCTGAAGTAGCCCATGGCCTTCCCTTGTCAGGCCATTTAATGTGGCAATGGCTAGCAGGAACAAATAAGGCCACGTAATGTTTTGCCATGCTCAATAGGTTCCTGTGATTCAGTGCCAGTGTTCAATTAGGCTGCCGTCCTTTTATTTATAACAGTGACTCGATGGGTTACACGCGCGTAATTACGCACCGGTGAAACACCATCCAGGCTTCAACATTTCGTTTCTCTTTCAATAATCTCACAACACATAGCAGACTTAATAAAAGCTGCTGAAATGCATTATTAAGTAAATGGGGTTTTTTTTCAATAATTTTACAGTATTTTCTCCATAAATAGACATCACATCAACATGATTATGACTCCTCTGCATTTGGTTATAAAGGTGTGAATGCATTATAAAATACTGGAAGAACATTTAATCAGTTTTAGCTTCATCTAAAAATCCAACCGTTTTTAAACACTAAACACCACAGGAGGAGGCGACTGTCAAAGAAATATAAAAAGAACTCCTCGCATTTGATTACAAGGCGTGGACGATATGAAGGATTTAAATTTAAAGGAGTATAAATTGAGAGTGGCATTTCTTCCTTTTGTTCTTTCCTTTATAATATATCTGTGATAAATAGTCTGCAGGTTATAAAGCACTGCCTAATGGCTTTCAACCAGTTTTCGTGTGAACTCATTATTCCCGTACATTCCACATACGTCAAATAATACAGACTGAAGAGGTGACACAGACAGCAAGAGGACAAATGACGCGCACTTTGCGTCTTGCCTGAGAAGTGGGAATGGGCAGAAGCATCATTTCATCAGACCCTGAGGTGTGTAAAAAGTTTTTTTTAGCTTATATCATTTATCACCAAAACTTATAAATCTATTCACAATGAATACATTTATGGGGCCAAGCGGAACACTGACAGATGACTGACAAAACATCGCTTGGCTGAAACGATAATACATTAGATGTTCGTCACCAAAGACGCTTAAAAGAACATTGATCTTCAGTGATCTCTGCTGCGATATCTAACACATGCCATATATATTTCCATGAAGTTGTCTTTCTTCTTCCCTGCCTCATATTATAATGCTAAAACAATGACAGCATCAAATACTGACTCACGCAGAAGGTATGAAAATGCATTATTTTGCCATATACATACATACATATAACAAGCTGACGCCCGTGGTTATGGGAAATCTTGGTTATTGTGCCAAATCATGGGCCTACCCCCATTAACATTCAATCAGTCAATCTGGTGTTAGCCAATGAATGGTGGAGAGGGATGGAGGAGGACGGAGCTGCTAGACAGAGCGTTTTGACGCGCTGAGAGGAGGACAGAGCGTCACATCTCTCCAAACGCCCATCAAACTTTCAGCACAGCCTGTAGAGAGGACCCAGTCCTCTAAAAGAGGCCTGTTAGAGACAGCAAGGACACGCTGGATTCAGGGCAGACAGCTGGACAGCGATGGAGTCACAACTGGCAATGACTTTTGGTACAGTTTGACCCTCCGGTGAATTTTTCTGAGATCATCTTGTTCAGTTTTTTCGTCCTTCTTGTGACACAGCGACGGGGATGGAGCAAGCACCCAGCGCGCCGAGTCCTCCTCCCAAACCGGCCCATCACGAGCCCATCAGCTTCGGCATCGACCAGATTCTGGGAGCCAGTACGGAACCGGAAAACGGGCGCACGGCTGGAAGACAAAGTGGATCCGATTTAAGCAACGGGGACGGTTATTACAGTTTAGGAAGCCCGACCGGGGCCAGTGCGCCCTCCTACACCGCGCTGTCTATCTCCCTCTCTGGTGTAATGCCTCCGGTGGAGGCTTCGGGTTCTTACGGGGAGAGCAGGAGTCTGGGCAGCCGGGGAGTGATTCGAGTCCCGGCCCATAGACCCATGACAGCCCCGGGACCCCCGGCTCCCGTGCAGAGCGCTGTCCCTGGATTTGGAGGGCTGTGCTTCCCCTGGATAGGAAACAGATTCGCTAAGGACAGAATATCAGGTAGGCCAGCTGTTAGACATAATGGGTTTCCCTCATTAATATTTTATTATGTTTAGAGCGTTACCAACTGCTGCTCAACACTTTATAAACACCAGCACCTGTGCCAAATATTTGTAAAGACTATTTAACTGAAATGTTGTCATTTAAATTATATAAATGGATTAAAACTGAAGAAAACATACATCAAGATACCAGAATAAATGTTTTGGGGGTTGTTAAATAATGTGTGCGCGTGTGTGTACGTGTGTGTGTGTGTGTGTGTGTGTTGACTACGTTTACAGATTAGTATTAAACTCCTTGTGTCTGCATTAATGTCTTCACTCATGTTTTAGCAGTTAAATATTTTATTATGTACATAAGCAAAACAAACGGCCAATCGCACATCTCCTTTCAACAGGCTATGTTTATAAATAACCAAACAACACCAGCGTGGTCTGTCATAATTTATGACTGTAGTGAAAAATCAACTAAAACGTTACTGAGAGGCTAATTTTAACATGAATAAGAATGAGAAACCCCATTAGGCTATCAAATAATTTACATATGATGGATAAAAGTTAAAAAAAAATAGCCTAGGATAAAAAAGTTAAAGAAATTTCTTTGTATTGAGCAAAAAATGTGATGAAAATCAAAATGTAGATAAAATGAATTAAAGCTAGTTTAAAGTCTTGTATCACCCAGCAGCCGTATAGCCCGTTTTACTGAAGATTAACTGGACCCTTTATTACCAGTGGCCTGTAATACAGTATAGAAAAGACAAATAGGTCAATAGGCCCGCTGTTCTCTCTGTAATTACAAGAACTATAATTATCCAAACAACTTTAAGATGAGCATTTATTTATTTTCAAAAAGTGCACTGTTCCCAGCAGTTTGGCCAGACTCATCTTTCACAATAAATCTCAGCTCACATTTTTCACACAGGGCTTACACAGTCTAAACAGGGAATTGTTGTCAAACAGGGCAGATATCTGTGATATATGGCCTCGAATTTCCATACAGAGTGGGGAGTGAATTAGTCTTTTTGGTGCTGTATAAAATCTCATCTTGCACTCACCGGTATGTCTGTCTGTTTCCCTGCAGCGGCCCTGGTGCCGTTCGCCGTTACGCGGCGGATAGGACACCCGTACCAGAACCGGACACCTCCCAAACGGAAAAAGCCCCGCACGTCGTTCTCCAGAGTTCAGATCTGCGAGCTGGAGAAGCGCTTCCACCGGCAGAAGTATCTGGCCAGCGCCGAGCGGGCAGCCCTGGCCAAGAGTCTGAAGATGACAGACGCACAGGTCAAAACCTGGTTTCAGAACCGCAGGACCAAGTGGAGGTTGGTATGAAAATTCATATTTAATTGTTAAAAGTTGCTTTTCTTACTAAGTTTGTAAGCACACGTTGTCACGATTCGCCAGCAGAAACTTGGGTCTTCTGCCACAGGGAGTCGGTTTTAGACGCCAGGTGAAAAGTCAAACTTTCCTCGTTTAGCAGCTGACCCCTGCGCGCAATTTCCTGTGAACTGACCTCGTCGACACGGAAGAAAAAAAAAACTAAAGGCTGAAGATAAACAGCAACAAATCAACTATTTAAATTTTACATTTTTTATCTGCATTGATCTGTCTTGGTCTTGTTCGTTTCTACTTTTTTTACATTAATAAGTAGCCTAAAATAGTTTAAGCCTAAATAAAAATAGGCATAGATTTGACAAATTATTGCAGAAAGTTAAACTTTCTTTTTTTTTTTCATGCTTGACACAAATTTTCATCTTTGCTTTGCTCCAAACAATCTTTATTTTTATTCTGCTGTTTTATTCAAATTTTAGGAATATTTACACCTCTTAATTTTTTGGGTTGTCCTTAAGCGATAGCAGAATATAATACAGGATGCCTCCATTATTTCTGAATCTATTTATTTATCTATCAATGATTCAATCTTTTTTCTCCTGGCCGTCTCCTTTCAGGAGACAGACAGCCGAGGAGAGGGAGGCGGAGCGTCAGCAGGCCAATCGCCTCATCCTGCAGCTGCAGCAGTCCGCCCTCCAGAAGTCCCTCAGCGAATCAGCGGTGTCGGATCCACTGTGCGCCCATAACTCCTCCCTGTACGCCCTGCAGAACCTCCAACCCTGGGCCGAGGACAGGGAATAGAGACACCAGTCACCACGCTCTAATCAATAAAACATCATCTATTATCCCTTGGAGGATAAATAGAAATTCATTTAGGCCTACATGAGGACAGTGGGACTTACTTTGACCCATGAATTGGAGGGAAAAAAATATGTTGGACCAGAAAAACTGAAGAATTGGTCACAGCCGTTTGAGTGGATGGCTGTGAAAATGGACCTGAAGTTATGGTGAGTGAAGCCTCTCTTGAAGTGCAAACGTTCTGGGAATAAATCTTGCAACCTGGCAACATTGAGACTTTTTCAAATCCCAAAAAAGGGAAACAGAAATTGTGATTAAAATTTCTTGTCACCCTGTGATTGTCCTTGTTATGCTTGTACTTATTCTCTTGATTAGAATAAGATGCATAAAGACTTTTGCCCTGAGATAGGCAATTCATTTTCCACCATAAGATACAACATGATTGTGATGATGATCTCTAAAATGAATCATCTCCTTAATCTGAGACTTAACTACACTTAAAAAAGGCCGATAGAGGCAGGGCCTTCACTCCTACACAGTAAAGTATATGCATAAAGAAGTGTTTCTGAATTTTAAATAAATCTCCTGCTGTTTTACCAAAATACTAAAAACAAAAATGTCTTCACAAAAATGCCGCTAAATGATTTTTCTTTTCTCTACTTCTTCAAATCTCATTCATAAATGTTTCCACTCCAGCTACAATGCACCGCCACAATCACCTGTACACACGCAGGTGGGGTGCACCACCATAAGCCAAGAAAATTATGCCCAAAATGTTACATTATGGAGAAAATGCTTTCATGAGCAGTAATAAAAGGAAAATAGATGTCAGGTTTAGAGGCGAGAGAAGTGAAGAACATATGAAAGAGGCTCTAAGTTGGGTAATAAAAGGGAGTGATGCATGTTCAGTGACGGTGGTGACGTTTTTTCATATGCACATTATCTTGCTTTATTTGTGGGCCGTGTCCTCTGGAATCGAGGCACAAATGTACAACTCTTTTTGTACTTTCATTGTATATGTGTAAATAACAGTATAAACCGTTCTTGTGACCCTTTTTTGTTCATGCTCTTTGTGGTGCATAATATCACAATATATCAGCACAAAATATCTTAATCTTTTAATACGTAATAATTATAAGCTACAAAAAGAAAGTGGCAAGAAAAAAAACAGGCATGAATTCAATTTGTTTCTTGAAAAGTTTATTGATAAATATAATGATTTTATACAGTATTTCAATACACACATGATATCATTCTGCCAGTTTTAAGCTGCCTATCTGTTTGTCTTCCTGTCTGTCAGTCTATGTGGACAAATGTAAGGGTACATTTGAGATTAGCTGCAACACAGCTCAGCGAGGATTTTTATTACAATAGTGGTAGCACAGTGAGAGGGCATGACAGTAGATCATTTGTATTTTTGTCCTGCTCAATCTTCAGAATGATGGCTCTTATATGAAACATGGCTTCCGTTCCTTCAGTCAGTGAAAAGGTCTGTCTCTTCTTCTGTCTTTTTCTCTCCTCTTTCAATCTCACAATCTAGTTTCCCTCTTCTGTCTCTCCCTCACAGTGAAAGGTTTGGTCGCTCCGAGTCGACGTTATTTTAAACATAAAGAACTGACAACAAATCTCTCCTCTTTAGCAGAAACACGGTCAGCTGAGCCAGACTGACGTCCACAAGATGAAGCTTCATGCTTGAAAAAATTACACTTACTTTTATTCAGGCAAACGGCAACTTTACACGAGGACACCACACGCACACACAAACACATGCACGTCCCTGTACCACTCTGCATCTGTGTGCCAGAAAACCTTGGAATGGACTTTTTCATTTAAGTTGGAATAATTACATTTTTTTTCTAATTTGACAGAAAGACAGACAGATAGTCAGAATCAGAGACACACAGAAAAGACAGGAATGACTCCACACAGCGAGTAGAAGCCACAGATACAACAGTTAGAATATCTACAGGCGAATCGTTACAACATTGAAACACTGACTGACGCCACTGGAACACACACAGCAGGAGTACAGAGGTTTTGAAGAAGCTGTCGCGACATGTAAGACTGCAGTAAGCTGGCTGAGGTCAAATTCAACTCTGCAAACCTTTACAGGCCTGTGTCTGACTTGAGTGGACGTCTGTAAACAGATGAGGCGGCTCTGTGAGATGCTGCACCCAGACCGTGGCTTCCCAAATGTAAGCACTTAGCAGGAATATATTGCCCCCAGGTTTTTTTATGGCACATATACATTTATTATGCCGTAGGCCTTTGCATTGCATGCTTCACAATATTGCTCACATTTGTTGTGTAGACACAGAAACGTTATTTAAGCCTCTAATGCACAAACTTTGCATTTGTTTGATCTCAATGCTAAGCTGCTTTTAGGGATTCGAGTCCTGCTTGATATTGTGGTTCAGTTTACACGTTTTCAGAAAATTATCCAACCAAATGCGAGAGAATCAGTATTTACACAATGTCCATGATGACAGTAACCATAACGACAGGAACAAACGAGAGGTACAGAGATGAGGTAAATGGTCACAGGGAGGGCAAATGAAGGGTTTAAGTCTTAAAGACACTTTCCAAAACCAACAATGGTTTTGTCGCCATGGGTTTGTTACAGCAAGACACCTCCAACAAAGTTCTGTGGCAACTGTCCCACACAAAGACAAGATCCTTGTTTTGTTTCAGTTGTAAGCAATGCTGGTCCTTTTCTCTTGGTCATCCCTCCCTCTCCTTCTTCTTTGTTCTTTTCTTTTCTCTCACTTTGTGCTTTTGTCTGTTGCACTGTCTCCCTCTTCTCTCTGTTGTCTAGATGACATTTTCAAAGAGCTGTAGAGACCTCATGATGTTTTCGTCCTGTGAAAACAAGATAGAAAATTTAGAAGCTGACTGCAAGTAGAATTTTATCCAACAATCACCTTTTAATTCAGTGTACTGGCCACTAGGGGGCAGTGAATGCCTGTAAAATGTTAGTGATCTCTGCAGATAAACATCTTCGTATGAAAGGTGGCAACGACCATAAATTATAGCCAGAGTAGTGAGAGCTGCTGGAGAAGGATGGAGAACTTTAACAACAGAAACAAACAGAACTTTAACATAATTAAAGAAAAGAGTACCTCTTGACAAGAAAGGATGAATTCATCAAGAGTGACCACACCGTCTCTGTTTTTGTCCATTTTCTGTGGAGAGCACACAGTGTGAAGCCTTTCATTCAAAGTGGGTCAGGGAAGATATGAAGATTCACATTTTAGTTATAACAATTTTTATGGGCATCTCCAGATTTGGTGATTTTAAACGAGAATTTTTCTGACAAACTGAAGGATCAAGTGGACCTTAATGGGGAGAGAAAATTCTCCTACTCCTTGGGTTAAAAAAAGTTAATTAGCTGCAGAATACTTCATCACAAAGCTGAAAACGAGGCTGTTTTTCTGGGTCCGTGACTTTTTAGAGATAAGTCGTTCTCTTGTATTAGAACCTTTACTGAAGTAAAGCACCTGAATACAGCTAAAATCAGCAGTGTGAGATAACTGTCACTGTGTCGTTTTGGCAACTTCTGTTATTCAGCGCTCTTCACTCTGGTGTTTCTGCACCTCCCAGATATCACCTGCCATTCGTCCAGTGAATCCTGCATCATGTTGTTTTTCCTTTTATTTATTTCCTTTTTTTGTTAAGTTACTTTGTTTTTTTAACATTCTCATTTTTATGAGACTTGGGTGATTTTACCTGAAAGAAGGCATCCACATGCTGTTTGGGTGCATCGGTTTTCAAGACAGGGTAAGTGTACTTCCCCATCATGTCGTATATCGCTCTAACAATGTCTGTCATCTCCTGTGAAACACAACACGAGTACATACACAACAATGAGATATGAACTGTGAGATTCATATAACAATATAGACGATGTTGGCATATCATATTAGAAATATGGTAAAATATGAGTTCTCTTTCACGCCTCTTTGTTGATGTATCCATCTCTGTTGATATCATAAAGGTTGAAGGTCCACTGCAGCTTCTCAGTGACAGAGCCTCTCAGCAGGATGGACAAAGCCGTCACAAAGTCCTGATGGAGAAAAACATTGACAGAAAGAAAAACTGAAAAGGGAGTTTACAAATAAATCAAAAAAATATTTTTATAGGAACTTTTCAAAACCCAAGCATTGTACACAAAAGTGGGTGAATCATGCAAACCTCAAACTTTATGGAGCCGGTATGTGCTGAGTCAAAGGCATTGAACAGGAAGTGCGCGTAGGTGCTGGCATCTGTAGGAGAAAAAGAAGAAAACAATTGGGGATACACTGGGTGGAAGCAAGACAGAGACAAAGACGTAAACAGCACGATGCTCTCCTTACCGCCATGTGGGAAGAACTGAGAGTATATTTGCTTGAAAGTTTCCTCATTTACGACACCACTTGGACACTCCTGGAGGAGAAAGAGACAGGGGAGAGTAAGGAGGTTGAAGATACACATTACAGATACTAACCATGTAGAGAGATTGACCAGGAGGACTGTGATGCAACAAATTAACAAATCACAAATTACTGAGAAACCTCTACACCTCTATGTGATTTTGTCCGGAGTACAACAGATTGCGGTAGCAAAGCCTCACCTTCTCCACAGGGTGCCACTACTGAGTCCAGTTTTAACGTATCCGCACATCTGCCCTGTTGTGTCACCTGATTCTATACTACAACTTAATCGTTCAGCACAACTTAGAAGTATGTTTATGTAGTAAATATATTTTTTAAAATTGCTGACAAGATCAGTATTGATATGAAACAGTCATCAACAAAATACACACAAGTATAGTAAGCCAACAGCAGCCCCTATACCAAGTACAAAATTATTTCCCCAATGAAAAATATTTCACACCAAACCTTTACAGATTGTTTTTTTAAATATACTGAAGCAACATCTACATGAGGTCATTTTTCATCCAAAAACCCTAATGTATACTCTCATCAGCACTGCTCATTACACAGACATACAAACTGACATTAAACCAGACTTATAACAAGTTGCACTGTGGACAGCGCAGTGAAACTGTCAAACAAGAAGTACATATACATCACACTGAGTGTTCGTGCAAGCAAAAGAGATCTTTCAAAAGGTTGTGTGCATTTATAGAAGCACTGGTCATTCATTTTGCTACACACATCTTATTTTCTCAGTTTAGAAACACAGGTGATGGTTTTTACCTGGAGGCCAACTCAGATCATGTTTGATGCCTCTTTGTTTGTCTGGACTTTTGAACTGGGGATTCTGTGGGTCTAGTCTGGGTTTACTGTACAAGCCATGATGTGACAGACGGATTCAAGCTGTTTAATCAATTTATTTATGCACAAACTAATATAGTCAAACATAATTCAGAATTCTCAAGAGAAATTTTCTTTTTCCTCCAAACCCATCTCTTGGTTTGCGAATCTCCCAAGCACAAAATAGAAAATAATCATTTAGAGAGTCTTGGTTTAGTGAGTCAGGTTAATTCTACATGTCAGCCCTGGAGTAATATCTGCTCTCTGCATCTATGAGAAAGACAAACACAATGTAGTCACTTACATTCTTAAAGCCCCGGTACAGCACTTGGAGCTCTCTTTTGCTGAAGTTGGTTTGAGCTTCCAGCTGGTCAAGGCCCTCCGGTCGATGGCACACCATGGTCATCTCCAAGTCATCATCAGCTTTGTCTGGAAAAACAAATGCACAGAAATGCATCATTACTGAAGATCATATTCAACACACAACAAAAGAGTGAGAAAGCAAAAGGTAATACGGATCTATTATCAAAGTAATGTGAAAAAGAAAGAGGTGGATATATGACAGGGAAAGGGGACACAGTAAAATAATCTGGACATGTCAGGTTTGATATAATTTCAATTTGTTCTGTTTAGCAGAAATAAAACTGGAGTGGAGAGGAGGGGAGGAGAGGTAGAGGTCAGTCTAACAGCTCCATGTTCCTCCTCTCACTGGCCCTTTGATTAACAGCTCATTACTCTCCTCGCTAGAGGGGAGGGGAGAGAGGACAAACCACCGACTACACTCACTCACTCACACACACACACACACACACACGCACACACACTCACACACAGACACACAGTGCCTATAGGTGAACATGACACCTCCCCTCCCTCCATCTCAGACACTCATCTACACACTTGAACGAGCGCACACATACTCCCTGAAGCAATCTACAATGTAATAATTATGCATACTGTTATAACTGTGCATAATTTAATAGAGAAATAGTAATAAAAATTCAGAATATGATAAAGTGGTCATTATGTGCAGTTGTAAAATGCTAAACCAAAAAAAGGGCTAGTGGTTAAGTAATAAGATGGTACATTAAATGAACACCATATCAGAATAATGCCTGATTGTCCATCACATGTGTGCAATACTTTCTTGTAATGTGAATATTTTGGGGGACAAACTGTTCGACTGCAAATAAATGTGCACATATTTAGACACTGAGTCAGGACTGCTGCCTGTTTGGATCTCTAATCATCTGTAGGGGCAGACTTCCCATCTAAAGGACTGCATGGTGATCAAGCACCATTTCCTCTGTCTTCTTGGTATTTACACGCAAAGTACTGTCATCACTGCAGCCCGCAGCACTGTCAGTGTCTCATTTACAGATACGATGGGTGAGCTAATCCATTTTAAGGGCTCCTATTCTACTTTAATGAAGAGTCACAGAGTCACAACGTTCACACTGTCCTTGGCAATCCAGATTTTGAAACATCAACAGTCTCGAAATAGAAACATTTTTATCTGTGAGGCAAGACCATTAGTGCTTTGTAAAGCCTCATTACACCAACACCTCTTCAGTCCTATTATCCCAGTGAATCATGGCCACCAGGTCGGCATTTTTATTGTGCCAGGCAATGACAACTTTATCCTACAGCTAAATTAAATCTCAGTCAACAGCCAACCTTTTTAGATTCAGTATCAGCTGCTCTCATCTAACACATCTGCAGACCTGTCCATGTATGCAACTACACAGTGCTGCCATCAGGGAATAAGAGCAACTGTAAAAGTTAACATTAAAAAAAGTATTTTATCCAGCTAGTACTTATTACACTGTGCTCACTAGTCTTCTACATGATGGATTCATTATTATGTTCCTACTTTGTGTAACTTCTTTTGGGTTGCTAAGCAGGCTCTCTTTATATAGCTCCATTCCCTTGCCTTACACACACATGCGCACACACGCTTACACAGCCCCTTAAGGCTGTTTGTTCATCACTCAGGCAGTTCAGTCTTTCTCAGTGTCATACTGGGGTGGAGGTTCACACTCATGCAAGGTGACAATTTTCACTCCTAATTCCCAGTGGTCTTCAGGTGTAGTCTACTGTATACCTGACAGCACATCACACACAAAGACACACATAGACACCAAAACAGAGATGACCCGTGTGACACACACGCACATATTCCTGTGAATGCATTAAATCCAAATGTGGGGACACTTTACATTCACCAGCACTTATCTGAATCTTATTGGTTGAGTCTAACAATGTAAAAGTCATTCATTCACATACAGATACAATAAAGGAATATTCCTCTGAATATTTCTGTGTAGGTACGTCTGTGTTACCTACACAGTCACCGTCACGCTCCATGCATTAAAACCAACCACAGCACAGAAGGACCCATCTGCGTGTGATGTATATGATGTATAGTTGTGCCTCTTACCACACCAACCACCCAAATGTGCCTTGAATTAGCATATTTTAGCAGGTATCAAGATCCTTTACAAAAATATAACATGTAAAACAACTGCAGTATATTCATTAGTTAGTTAATGGCAGCTCATTTCACATTATTCTCATATATACAAAGATAAGACACACTGTATATGCATACTACCAAAAAAATTGTAAAATTATTAATTCTCCAAAATTCTGATAGAGATATAAAAAAAAGAAACGGATGTATGCACAAGTGCTTTGTTTTTTTACTTTTAGAAAGTATCCATTATCAAGATTATCTTTTTTTTTTTTTAAATCATGGACTTGTAGCAACTTCAGCCTCAATTTTCAGCATTTTTCTGTTCTGTGATTTAAATTATCAAAAGCACCAAAGAAAATGTACAGGCACTCTACAGCAAGCCTACATTATGAGTTGTTAATGAAAATAGTTCAAAATTCAACAGTCTAAGGCTTGTAATATTTATTCAGCAGTAACTGTACTTCTACTGCTTTGATTTTCTGGAAAAGGAGCAGTCAAATCTATCAAACGTTCCACATAAATAATCCACATCTTTTTTTTTTTCTCAATAACTTGCTCAGCGGTGAAAACACAACCTCCATCCAACACTGCTGGTAGGGTTAGTGCTGGATTACACTGATGTAATACTAGATGTAGTACTGACTCACCCTCTACAGTGATGACTCCCAGTAGGTGCAGCAATTTGATGGCCCCACAGCACAGCAGAATGATGGCTATGGTATGTAAGCTGTTCTCACTCTGCTGCTCTCTCTCCATTGTGATCAGCTCTTTCTTCCCTCTGACCTTTGTCTCCAACTCTCCTCTTATTCCTTTACTTCAGACGTTTGAATTTTTAATCTTTTATCATGCAGAGAAATGCAAACATACTTGAAAGTTTTAAAGTTGCTATATCTTTCCACCATGCGCTACTCGACTCTAACTCCAGCAAGCTCTTGTTTCTCTGATCCTCTCTCTCATGCCCATAAACTTTCTATCCATCCTGCTTCCTCCCACAGTGAGATCAGCACTCACCTGCCTCTCTCCATCTCTGTCTTTTTATCCCCCTGTCCCTCTACTCTCTGGGGCATCTCCCTCTCTTTATCCTGACCTTCGCTCCATTTCACTATCTCTCTCTCTCCCCCCTCTCTCACTCACCCCCATGTTACAGTCACTTTGTCCTTCACTCTTTGGGAACTAGGCTTCAACTCTGGGGTTGAACCTGAGCCCACTGAAACAATGATAAACTCACTTTCTACTGTAGAACCATATGTGCTTGTTTTCTGACTGTGTGCACGTGTGCAGCTGTGTGCGTGTGTGTGCTCATGAGCAGATCAGTACTTGATTAATTGGTCCCATTAAGACACACAGTCTTCCCCGAACAACAGAAGGCTTAATTTACTACAAAGTGACTTTTCTAACTAAACATGCTCGAGTCCTTTTAATTTGACTTAGTCTGCAATGTAAACAACAAATTATATGATAATTATGAATATGTCAAGATCCATCATAATCATATACACTTAAAGTAATTTATGTAGAATATTAGAATATAACCTGCTATAATGTGTTATTACCAGCAGGGGGCAGCAGAAGCTAAGAGAGGACACTGGCATGTATCAGAGCGCCTAATGAAGATATGTTATTTCACGTTATTTCAGATTTAGCTGATTTTTTTATTCACACAATATTAATGCTCACAAAATCATTTTGTGTAATGAAATAAACTATGCTATATTCTCAAAATAGAAAGCATGTATGGTGTGGTAAGAAACACTTGAAATCGCAATGAAATAAACCTGAAATGTTTTCAGCAGCGTGTCTGTTCTGTGACCAGCTGGCTCTCATTATTAGTCTTAATGTGAATGCAAAAAGGAGCTGTGTAGCGGCTGACTTGCAGACTGCAGGGGGCTCTGCTGTATCAAGAGGTTTCCCACAGAGCTGTCAAATGAAGGTTTGCTTTATTTACTGTGCTGTTTACTGTTGCTGCAGTGCTGGGTAAAATTAAATTTAGTAGCAGGAGTAGCAGTTAATTTAATTTGCCAGACATTTAAAAGATGCTCGGTAGTGTAAACATCACTTGATAAAGATGATTGACTGTATATTGTGTTCATTGAAGTCATCAACCTTCAGCGATCTCTCACTGTGACCAATCAGCAGAATTTTGTCATGGTATAACACTCAGACATGAACAAAGCTTTCTGCCACGATGTCGCTCCTTTGTGCAGATATCACACAAAGTAGTACATGCAATGAAATGTGGTTAAAATAAGCTTAATGGGGCCAAAGTGTGTGTTGATAAATGCATACCTACACACCTACATGTAAATTAATCACATGCAAAACACATTTCACATGTTTATCAAATAACTGTAGAAATACAACTATATTTCTGTAGTATATTTCAAAAAAAAATAAAAACATTGAAAACAAATCAGAGAGGACAAATGAAAAGACATTTAACATGTAATGAACTGAAATATACACACGTGTTATTTTCAGACCGTTTCTATGTGATAACAAGAATTTGGGCCCCGACCCACTGGGCCTGTGCCTGGTTAACTTGTTCAGTAATCCATCCATGGATATTAGGGAGAGGATGATGTGTTGATGCAAACCCTTGATAGACAGACAGAACTGTTTGCATGTCTCCAGCTAACTGTTTCTGAATACAAGATTTTGATCCAGGAGACCGTAAGATTAACTCTTATGAATCCTGCTAATGCACAGATTTTGTTGCTAACAGGTGAGCTTTAGAAACCTGGAACAGAATCTGCAAACTTAGCAGGTTAGGAAAACCTGGATAAACCCAGCCTAGAAAGCTTCACTTCCATCTGTTGCACAAAGTATTTTAAGATGTAGAGTTTGACAGCAACCAAAAGCCTGAACCCTTTTCTTTCAGAGCTTGTTTGGAGTATTAAGCGGTGGCCTGAACTGTCAGCAAAGAAAGACTGCCTGTCACTCTTTCCAGGCAGCAACCTGTCATAAAAAATATCTCGTACATCACACACACTTCCTCCAACCCAGATACACAATTTAACTCCTAGCGTCCCTGTAACTTCTGCTGGCTCTGGTATTTCATGTTAGCTCCAATTTCTCTTCCATCACTTCCTTTCTTCAGATGCCCACTGAATCCTCCTTTTTACAGCCTTTTTATCTCTTTCTCATTCTGCCAAACTCTTCTCTCACTCTGCCACTCTATCTCTGCCATGCTCTCTCTTTCCTTCTCATACTATGTCCTGTAATCCTTGCCAGAGAGTGTGTCATTTGCATAATCTGAATTAGCCTAATCTGCCATCCAGGCGGCAATGGAGTGGGCTCGCTCTCACCGGCCTCTTTAACGGTGGAGAGTGCTCTCCAAGAAAGTAGCAGCTCTGGCCATGGGATCCCTGGAGGTATGGATGAAGCATCTTAAAAATAGATTTCAGCTGCAACAGTCCTATTTACACCATGTGAAAGCTGCACAACATAGTCATGAACCATAGCACAAACTGAAGCTCACTTTCTGAGACGCAATGTTTTTGCAGTTAACATCCAAGCTAGTGGACACAAGGCCAATCCCTGACTTGCCTTTGGGTGGTTCACTGAAAGTCCAATGAATCACTGTGGTTGAAAACACACACCAACATACATGCTTCACCACATGCATCCAATCACACGCCCTCAAACAAGACAAACATGAACACATTATTTCAGGGGTCACAGATAAAATACTAAGCACCCGCATGCATAAAACAATACACACTCCCATGCCTGCATGCTCACAAACATCTGTTTGCTTACTAATCCTCAGTCCATGAAGGAGGACTGGAGTGCTGGAGGGGGTTTGCAGTGTTGTGTGGTTACGTGTGCATAAGGCACAGACAGACAGACACACACACATACACACACACACACGCATGGAAATCCACCTAATGCCACTTCATCACATTAGTGTGGCACTGTTGATTATGTTTGGGAAGGCTGAGTCAAATACATCTCATTTACACACACATAGCAGCATGCCAATATTGATTTTTGAGTAAATACATGTCTAGACTCAGAATCTGCAAAAATACACAAACACACACACACACACATAAGGCACAGTAGTACACACAAGCGAACACACACACACACACACACACACACACATAATGCTGGATGCCAAGAGAGGAGAATGACAAGATGACTTAATAAGCACTCACACCAGCTAATGGAAGCGTGGGTGATGGAGAAAGGGAGCAAATGAGAGAAAGAATGGAGGCATAAAAAGAGAGAGGAGAGGGAGAGAGGTCTGGAAATGAGGGTGCCAAGAGCAGATTGTGGTGGTGGCATGAGAGAGTGTGGCAGGGAAAATTAGAAGTGAGATAAAGAGAAACAAGCATGGAAAAGGAGTAGGAGGGAGAAAAGGAGGAAACAACAGGGAGAGGAGAAAGCAGCAGGGTAAAATGGAAGACAGAAAGATGTGAAACGGTGGAAAGAACAACAAAAAGGCAAGGTTGATGGGTGGAGAGAGGCAGCAGGAATCAAAAAGAAAGCCAAAGAGAAGGAGGAACAGAGAAGTGACATAAGGAAAGGGAGAAGATTGAGACAACACTGCTGCAGGGAGTAAGTGAGGAAGGCAAAGATATAGGGGCTGAGAAGAATTTAGAAATTCACTGGGGAGGAGAGAACAATGCCAGCTAAAAATCTTGCTGTTGAGTTGTCAGAGACCACCACAGCAGATGAGGAGGAAAACAACAGATAGTCACCAGACAAAATCAGGCAGACAAGACAACAGGTAGGGGGAAACTACCACCAAAGAGAGGCTGTCAGGGAAAAGGGAGAAGAACACTTGACAGAAAACAAAGCAAGTTGAGAGAACAACAAGGAGCCTTGATGAAAACAGACAGTCCAGACAAGCAGGCATGCAAATATGTAAGAAGGCGCCGGACGCAAACATGGCGAGGCGGTTCTGTTTTCTTTTTTTTCACCCTTCAGAACACACAAGCTTGTGCTCAGAGGATCAATCATGTAGGGATTTAATCTCACAATATTACAGCCGTGCACTCTCTCCCTTGCAGTGTTAATGTCAGTGTCAAGATCCGGGATAACAAGCTGTCTGCATCACCACAGAAAAGGCGGCTGAACACATGCGAGCCCTGCTGCACTAATCCTGCATACGGTGAACATGTTGGAGCAGAAGAGGCTGAAGTACCACAACACAACACCAGAATTACAAACAACCTCCTCCAAATTGCTCCAGTCCTACATCCCATTATTTCGTGTTTTTGTTGGGCCATTTGTGGAGGCAGGAAAAAGGTTTGTTTTTATTTGCAGGGGAGTCAGACGATTTCACACATTTCCACAATGTGAGTGCATCTACAACCACCTCATTATTCAAAATAGCAACAAATTTACACCTAGCCTTTTTTAACACTCATGGGAGAGGGCGTTTGTTTGAGCTTGTAGAGGAAGGGAAAAAGCGTATTCAAAAGATGAAACGAGCCATATGCACTCACTTGGAAAATGTCCTGAATGGTCTAATTTGCACAGAAAAACCGATAATAGCCTGCCTCAACAAATAAGTTTAAATGACTGCACACTATTAATAGGGGGATATTTTCACTCTGGCACTGATGTCCTGTTCAGGGTGCCCATTCATTGTAGTAGCCAGTTTGGAATTGTTAGAGTAATATAAATGAGGTTTATAAGCTTTTATTAGAGTGAGTAACGAGGGAGTACAACGTGTCTCACAGGCAACAGGTTTTCATAAAAAAAGAAATCTCTCTTTTCGCTTCATCTGCATATTTGCATCTCTCACTATCTCGGTCTCTTTCACATGGCCTTGACTTACTTAGGAATACCCCAATCTCATCAAGCCCCTCTCGCTCCACACCCCCACAACCCCTCCCACCCCAAAACTGACATCTTTTGTTGCCATGGCTACCGTGCTTCCTAGGTAACAGCAAGACGGAAAAGCAGTGTGTGAGCAGAGTGACAAATACCTTCGACATGTGTGTGTTTACCAGCGCCAATGCCCACATCTGCACACACAGCCAGACAGACAGAGCGACGTGTGCACACACACACCCACACACACGTACACAGAGAGTCAAACACAGTCAAAGAAGCTGTCTCTTACTCTCCTCCCTCGGTTTCTTCTGTCAAAAATGATAAGCTCAACAACAATCACATGGGTGCACACACACTATAACGCTACAACTTTGTTGAAGAATAAAAAGATTCTCTTTTCCTCTGGGAACACCTGTTGGTCCCTCTCTGTCTTTTTCATACACACACGTGCGCACACTACAAACCATATGCCCTCCTTCTTTCCCTGCATCTTAACTGAAATACCAGCAGTTATTAATCTTTGGTCTGCAGCTTGCGTACGTGCGCCGTATATTTGTCCTGGATTGTGTTTGTATTTCTGTATGTGTGTCTAGAGGATACAATTAAAACACATAGTTAAAAGTTTCTCTGTTCATATCTGTTCATGCATCTTTTCATTAAAATGAGAGAAAAAGTGCTTTGTGTTAATCCTTAATTACATGCATATGAGGGTGTGCACACTCATGCGCGTGTGTGTCTATGTTTATGTTTGTGTGTGCATTCCCTCACCCCTGGACGGCCTCCTCTGCTTGGTCTGCATGGTCAGCGTACCCACCACAGCCCCCATGTTTGCCGTCGTCGTCGTGGAAACAAGCGCGTCTGTATGAAGTCTGTATCTCTTTGTCACGTGTTTGGATGGTTAGAACACACACACACACCCTCACACTCTATCTTTTTCTCATCCTCCTCCCTCTCTCTCTCCCTCTCTCCTCCTCCTCTCTCGGCAGAAACCCTTTCTCTATCATTCCTCATGCTTTCTCACTCCATCTCACAGTGCTCCTCCTCTCTTTCTCTCTCTCTCCCCTTTTTTCTCCCCACACTCTCTCACACTCTCTATCTCCCTCCTTCCGATTTCCTTGTTTTTCATTAGGGGTTGTAGCCTCCCTCCCTCTCTCCCTCCCACCTCCACCCACAAGCCAAGAGCCCGAGTGGAGCATCAGTGATTCAGTATGAAAACGCCAGGATGTTGATTCACTAAATTATAAATTAATATGAGTGTACCCATTGATTTGTGCATGATAACACTCTCTGAGTCACTCTGGAAAAAAACAACAAACATGGCCTGTTACATTTCACACCTAAACACATCTGTTTTTTCTCTGATGGTGGACAAATATGCAAATATATACAGACTGAAATATTGACTTGAGAGGTAAATATGAATTATGGAGTGAAGGGAAAACATGTACCTGAGACAAAAAAAATAGTGAGAGGCCAGTGAATCACTTCTGTTTTTCCAGAACATCCCATTTTTTTCATGAAAAGGCCACTTCAATCCATCAACACCTCCATTCACTCCATCATTCCTGTCCATCCATCCATAATACCCCCACACATACGCTAACAGGCGATGGATAAAGGGAAAGACACAGAATGTGCGTTTGTGTGTATGTCTGTGGTGGCTCCCAGGGCAGGAAGAAAGGAGAGAAGGGAGACAGGCAGGCAGCAAGAGAGCAGAAAAGAGGGGAAAGGCTTAAAGTCAAGGATGTGAGAGGGAGAAAGATTAAAAGCAGGAAAAAGTAAGGAATGAGAAGAATGATCTATTTAACAGGGCAGAAATAGAGGGATCAAGACAAGTGTCAGATAAGACTGCAAGAGTGCACTTGCCTGTGAGTGCTGCACACCCACACACCAGATGAAATCACATTTTAATTACAGTCAGATCAATAAAAACAAGGTACACGGTCTTACATGATGAAAGTACAAAGAGACAACTTGGAAAACGGCTGCAGATGACAAACCAAACATGCTGTGCTTGTACAGCACATGCACAAGCAAAACACATATTTCAAGGATGCAGTGGTGGAAGAAGCAACCTGATATTTCGTTTTCGAATAAAAGTAGCAATAGTTATTTAGGACAAAATTTATTGAACACCTCTCAACATAATGTAGCCCAGTGCAACACCACCTTTAACTATGACTTTAATAATAAACATATCACTGAATTAGCAAACATTATAAACACTGTTGCTATTTTTTGAATAGCAATGGATTGTGTAGGTGTACTTAATAAAGTCCCTAATTATGTTACAAGATTAGAATTATTAATGAATTATTTGAAAAGAAGCATTTGTATGCTTTCTGTACTGATCATATGTTTGTGTGTACATTTTGTGTGCATAGTAACCAAAGTAACTAAAGCTGTCAAAGAGATGCAGTTGATGGAGCAGTGTCGCTGTCAGATAATAAAATCAATACTAACAACAGGAACTTGATGGCTGATTTGTTCTCAACCACTCATCACTGGCCTGGCTGATGTCCTGAACTTCCAGATAGAACAGCAACTAGCCTGAGGACACAGCATGTAAAAATGTGATCAAAGTTACAGTTTGCTTCAAGAAGAAGAAAACATCTCAAATCTTCTTTTTGCCACTAAATGAGCAAAGTATAATGTTTAATAGAGTTGCAATTGCTTCTGCAAATGATGCATATGTCAAGTTTAACAGCCAAGTTTCAGTGGTCGATTTGGAAAACAGACACATTGTCATTTCATATCAAGTCAGCCATCCGTAATAATGCTTCTGCAAATGTGGCAACCGCTCCGAATATGGGGCACTTTTTGTCTGCTGATGGTGAATAATGAACGAGGCGTTATTGTTAGGAAGCCATATGGGAAGATTTAGCTAGAAAGATTTAGTTTGGTGAGTAAAAAATCTGCAATCTGCTTCTGTGAAAATGTGCTCGGATGTGTGGTTTCTATTTTTTTTTCACAGTGAGAGAGACAGAATGGACAGCAGTGGGGAGGCTTTCACTCTGCCTACACACACACGCACATATACACTCGCACGCAGAGAGACACACATATGTACACACATACATTTTGCACATGCACCAACCGTGGGCAGAAAGAATGGCTGATCATACGATGAGGTCTCTGTGGACACCAGTGGCATCCAAACAGTGTGCAGCCCCATGGAGCATGACCATTTCCTGCTGCACACACATACACAGCTCTTCTTCTCAGCTTGCTCTGCTATATAACACACTGCTGGTATTGGGCCTATAGGAATTCACAGGCTATCAAAGTGATTTCTCCCTATCTTCACTGCACCCTACTTCATCTTTAGCCTTAAACCGTATCTATCCATCTCTCTCCCCTCTCTTATCTACAAATTTGTCTCAAGGCATATACAGCCTACGCCAATACACCTTTATCAGACCATCTCTCCCTATAAATCTCTGCAAATGTATAAGCCTAGTGTTCCTGTCGTTTCAAACACTGTTCCCAGCTTGTTCCAATCTCAAATCTCCATCCCTCTCTATCTTTCTCCAGTCCCTGACAGGCCCGTTTCCACACACTGACAGAAGTGTTTCTCCTTCAAGTAATCATTTCAAAGTCTGTCTGTAGAGCAGAGGGTAGGAGTTTGGAGCGAGTATGTGTGGGGGTGTGTGTCTCAAAGTGTGCTTGTTTTTTTGCTTGTGTGTGTAATATTGTTTCCGAATTGCCTGGTGTTTCCCTGCAGGCATGTGAGGGAATGGCTGCAGACTGTTTTACAAGACCCAAGTCACACTTTTAGGAGAGAGAGATTAAGAAAGAAAGGAGAAAACAGAGGGGGTGGGAAGAGGTAGGACAGCAGCACATAAGGAGGAAGAAAAAAGCAACGAGGCTGGGAATGGAAACATATTTGGCAATGAAGGATGAAGAGGAAGAAGGAGGAAACACACCAGGAAAGCTTCCAGCTGGAGATTAGAGTGAGATGCAGAGTGCGAATGAAAGAGAAAGAAGTGGGTAACAAGAGCCAGGAGAGTGGGCGAGTGGCATTGCGAGAAAGAAAAGGCAGAGGAGAGAGCAAGTGGGACACAAAAACACTACATTTCCACAGTAGAGGATGGAGGAACAAAGAGCATGAGAGGAAAAACGAGCGTGAGAGAAAATGAAACTCTAAAGATCTTGATTAAGATTAAACCTCCGGGTAGGAGCTACAGAGAATCAGTTCAGCTTTTCAAAGCAGCACATTCAGACCAACCTCAGTGCTAAGCTGCAGGCCTGAAACATAAAACTCACCATTTCCTCCAAAAGGGTTCCTCCTAACAGTTCAATTATGAATCCATCATGTTGCTGTATGACACAGTCTCGTCGGCACACAATGCTTTGGCAATTACTCATGAGGGGGAGCATGGCTTTCTACGGGATAGAACGTGTCTATTAGGAAAATCAATACTAATATCTACCGCTGTCCAAATGAGTTCTCATACAGACACTCCTCTGTATCTTTATTAGTGGACGCATGCTGAGCCTCTTACCGACTCCCATCACATTATGAAAAAAGGAAATAATTAAAAGGGCCTCCGTTATTGATCTGTCATCATCTAGGGAGAGGAGAAAAAGAGAAAAAGAGGAATGGAGGGGTAAATAGGGAAAAAGATAAATGAGAGAAGGCGAAATGGTGACAGAGGGGAGGTAGGGTGGACGTGCAGAGGAAAAAGAGGAATAACAAGCAAGACAGAAATGTGCAGTGAGAGAAAGCAGGAGGTAAAGCTTGAATGGGAGATGGAGAGTGATTAAGGAAAGAATCGATGAGAAAAACTAAAGAGGGACAAGCAGCAAAGGGGATAGAGTCGTCTTCGTATTCGACACAGCTTACTCCACCATTGCTTTCAAAGCTAACTAGTTTGACATGGGACATGATGCCTTAGGAAAAGACTACAGACCCACTGGCAGAGGGAAAGAGCAGCAGGAAAATGCTCATCCAGCTTCGAGAGGTTGTTGAAAGAGGTTTTTGCCAGCAAGATTGTAAGAGGAACAAAACGAGCTCAGAGTGACAGTCAGTCTATTGGATGTGAAGTTCCTGAGGGGGCTGAGAAAGGCTGAGTTCCAACAATATTAAGTCCTTTCAGTACAGTCAATGGAAACAACTTATCAATTAATCCATTGAATGAATAATAACTGTCAACCACTGAATTGTTTCAAATATTTGAAGGCAACTGTTCATTGGTGCAGGCTTCTTATAAGTGATGATTTGAAGATGACAGCAAACTGTCTTAGAGTTTTGGACAGATGGACGAATAAAACAACCAAATTGTAAATGCCACTTTGGCCTCTTGGATATTATCATAGGGATAAAAAAATACCATAATGTGTACAAAGACTGAATAATGACAAAATAAAACAAAAAGGAAATGTAATGATCCTTAAATTGTTAAACATCTTTCATTTCAGTTGCGTGGAAAATGATTCATCAATCATGTATCTAACCATTAACTACAACTACAACCTTAAAATTTCATTTTGTATTTGCTTTGTTTTGCACATGTAGGGATTAAGATATCTATCAAGTGCATGACACAACTGTGAACCATGACTCACTGACCTGACACACATACATCATACATGATACATCATGCATTATTTACAGCACGGACAACCAGGAGCACGCACACACACGAACACACAAATCATTAGAGTCAGATTACATAGTTTTTCTGAACAGCTGAACCGTCAGAATGTTATTTCCAGTGTCAGTGTGCAGTGAAACCAACAGAAATGCAACATACTGAAGAGTGTCTGTGATAAATCTGCCCCATAGTTTGTTTTTCTTCCAGATTCACTTGAGTTTTTGAGTAGTGGGTAATTAAAGCTCTTCATATTTCCTCTGTCCTTCCTTCACACTACAAAAGTTTTTTGTTTCTCAGAGGTGCAACATGTGGTTGGATGAATTATTAGTTAAGTTATTAGTTATTCTGCAGTTCCTAAGCTAAAATATAGATTAAAAATAAAAAAAAAACAAAAAACAAACATGAGACTGTTCCTGTAGGACTTCATTAGTGTAAAGAATAAGAATAAGAGAGAAATGATTCATTTGTTGTGTTTGCATAGTCTCCAACCCCCTTGTGTTAATATTTCACTGTACCTATACTGTACAGGTTGGTATGAAAATGCAAACTAAATACGATTAAAATCTAAATTTTAGAGCAAAACATCATGCCACTTCAATATGAAGCGAAGGTCTTGAAAAAGTGATTTTTAACTCAATGGATTATTAACTATATACACTGTGGCTCTTTAGGTCCATAAACTGCCGACAAAAACATAACTTTGGCTTGAATTCAAAGTAACTGAGATTTCTATTTGTTATAGTCTATGTGGTGTAAAATGCTATACTGATAGCATCTACAGTTCACTATATACATGCCTCATTTCAGCTGTCACATTAATTTAGCTCAAGTGATGTGCGTCACTGCTGTCATAACTGTGCATACAGGCCTAACCATATAGCCAGAGCTAAGTAGCTATCTATATTCATCATCTGCATTTCTCTCATTGGCTCCAGTATTGCAAGGCCTGAAGGCAAGCACAGGGCTGAGCTGTCTACAGAGATAAACTGCATGGAAAATGTTGTTTATCTGTGAAGAACTGAGCAAATCATTTGCCTGCAAATATTATGCAAATAAAGTATCTTTATTTATACAGTATATTGATTTTTTTATCTAATAAAATGCTTGAATGTGGGTTTAATTTGCAACACTAAAAGATCAAACATTGACAGAGTATCTTAAATGACAGGCGGACTTTTTTGGAAATGACACTTCCTGTGAAAATGTAGGATAGAATAGAGTGAAAGAAAATATGAGATAGCAGGTTGTAATATCACAACTTCATCATTAGATGCTCATATACAAGTCACACACAAACACACACATGCTTCAGGCATGGGATTAACCAGAAATACATTTTCATGTTGCCATGTGCCTAATAAAGCTCTTTTGCTGTCCTAATTGGCCCTTTTGGTGCACTTCTTTTGATGTGCGGGGATGAGAGAGAAGGGTGGAAACTGTAAAGCCTATTAAAGAAACAGGGCTCCTCTCCCTTCAGCCCTTTAGCCCTGCAGCAGTTGGAAACATTGAGCCAAACGTGCTTGTTCTCCAGAAAACCCGTATACACTCTATTCTATTTACATATACTCTGCCAGCTCCAAACTAAACCTCCACATGAAAGCTTGGAGCAGATGCGGTGATCTTAAGAGTAGAACAAGGCTATCTACTGTGCAAAACGCACAACACAAAGAGATGTGAGGGTTCGAGAGAGCGAAAGAGACAGACAGATGGAAAAAGACAGAAACCTTGAGATAAACAGAAAAGGCAGGCGAATAGCCATAGATCAAGAAGAGAGCGGCTTGGGGAGTGGAAGAAGAAAAACTTAAAGGGAGGAACACATAAAAGACAAAATAAGGAGGTGAAATGAGGTGAGAGCAAGCACGACAAAGAGAGGGAGAGGGAAAATTCACTTGACAGAGCGAGAGAGCACAGAGAAATGAAAGCAGAGGCAAAAACAAATGGAGCGAATGGACAGGGAGATGAATGTGTCGGCAAGGTGCAGGTTTTGTAGTTTATAACATACCCGCTGGGAAATATTTCATAGGAGGAGAGTAGTTTGTGCACAGTGACAGTGGATAAATTATTATTTTTTGCCGCAGGTGACGACAGACTTATAGATTCCTTAATGAGACAATAGTCAGGACACTGGTTAATATCTTTGCTTTCTAGTTTCTGTCATGGAAAAGCTATGACTTGATACTGGCCACAGCGTCAGTTCAGGTTTATCTAGTAAGGCTCGCTGAAAACCAAAAACAACTGACTGCGTTTGTAAAGCAGCTCTCTAGAATTCATTTCATTCAATTCCTCATCATAAAAAATTCCAGATAGGACTTTGAATGGACTGTATTTGTTTACACTTTTTTTAACCAAAGCACTGCACATTGTGTGCCTCTCATTTAGTATGCACGACAAACGCCTGGTCACGGAGAGCAACTGAGGTTTAGTGTCTCAAGCAAGGATACTTTGAAATGAAGACAGGTGGTTTAAAACTACCACCTGCCATTAATACTTACTTCTACCTCAGCAAGCGTTTGAATGGTCAAATCATAGAATAAGGTGTTCTACAGCAAATGTCAAAACTGTATTTAATAGAAGGTTAATACAGTGTGTCCACCAGTGATTTTGCCTTCTAATGTTATTCATGTGAATATTTTGAAAGGGCTCAAACAAGTGAAACAATCAATTTTACAATCAAAAGCATTGCTCCCATGATAAAGTCTATATAGTGGAAACATCTGTAACTGTATCTGTACCATGCTTATGTATTAGCCAAGTACAGGTAAATATGCTTTCATTTCTGTCAGGTGTGTGATTTATGTCTCTTACTAATATCAGTGGGGTATCATAGACCTTGATGTAGCCTACTACAGACCTGTCTGCAGTACATTTAAACTGTTTGGTGGTGCTATCCAGTGAGCAGGGATATTGTTGGGTTAGGCATGTGAACACCAGCATGTGTGTGAGAGAGGTCAGCTGTAGCACAAGCACAGCGTCTGTTAGAAAAAGGTGATCCTTAAACTGTGTGAACATCTTATGCACTAGTTTTTCAGCAATATTTGTATACTTGAATCTGTACTGAATATACAGTATATAGTCAGTATATAGTCATATTAATATCTCATGCAATTAATTGTAATCTTTGACTCGTTACTTATGTCGTTGTCTATTCAGTCAAACTGTAACTCACAAAATATTTCTCATCCCGAAAAGTTCTGCCAGTTAACTTTGGGTCCATCCCAGCTGGTTGTTGCCTCATGTTGGGCTGCCATCAAGGATGAGCCAACCTTCCATGCAAAATGAATCCTGCCCTGCTTTCATTAGGCCACTTTTTATAACACTGCAGCAGATGGTGAAACACACACACATTCACTGACACTCGCACTGCAGCCCCCTGAGGAGCAACCTCGCCTCCACTCTCAACTTTTCTCAATTTTTCTCTCCCACTTTTACTCATCTATCGTCCTCCTCCTCACACCCCAACAGTGCAAACTTCAAAGTGGCTGTTATTTAGAGGTTACTCTAACTGGAGGAGAGCTTTTCCCACACAAAATTGGCTAAAAATACATTTTAGTTGCTTCGTAAGCATTGTTGCCTTCTCCAACTAGTAAACTGGCTGCCCTCACAAATGAAAGAGACAACATGGATGAAACACATGTTTTCTCTGTTGCCTCTGTAATCTTTCTATAGGTTTCCTATGTTAGGCTGAGGAAAATATCCACCTTGAAAATGTGCCTCAAGTATCTGTTTAGCACAGATCTGAAGTATCTGCTGAGAGCTGTTGCCATGCAATGAAATGAGGCGCAGGTTGGGAATTAAAATAAACAACCCACGCAGGATGCTATATATGCCCGTATTTCAGAAAACCATTTGTGGTGTCTCTAAGGTTTTCACAGCCATTTCAAATACTCCGTGTGGTCTGACTGTAGTGTTTGACAGGTATAATAAAGAAAATATAGACAGTTGATGGGCATTTTCCTGGGGGATAAACACAACGTTCATAGCACATAATTTACATTACTTACATTGCCTCCACAGTATGTGCATATCTAACACACAGTTTGTTTAACATGATCTCGCTAACTAACTGACAGGTTAATAGTCCAATAAGGAATTCCTGCATCTTTTCCCACATGTGACAGTGGTGAAACATGATCTGACTCCTGTTTTCTGTCTCCTCAGTCTGCGCGCTGCAGCTCTGTGTCTGTTGGCGATAACCATCAGGTTTGAGGTCAACGGACGCAGGACAGACCATGGCCAAAGGCTGATGAATTACACCACACTGATTTACTGTGCACATGCACACACACACCGCTGCCACAGCCGCCATACACACAGCAAACACACCACGTGCGTGTGCTCACACATTTTAGCTCTTTACATTTGACATGCATAAATATTTTCATGGGCAAAACTACACGCACCTTTTTGTGTCTGTGAACACATACAAACATTTGCATGCATGTGTCAAGTGTCAGTGCCAGTTTCCTCCTGTCAAATGGCAGCAGGGCAGACAGGAAGCAGGTTGGTTTGGGGAGCAGACAGGGGTAAATACCTTCCCCTTTTATAGACATCCCCAATGGCATGGACCCACACACACACACACACACACACACACACACACACACACTTCCTTTTTCTATTCCTAAATCCACAGGACAGATGGCCTGGAGATTGTGAGATTGCATCATAAACCAATAATGAATGACATTTTTTGCCAACTTTACATCGCTGCTCTGTACATGTTCAGCTCATTCCCATAATGCACTTCTTGTGCAAAATTCATGACTCTGAGAGCAAACATGACTCCATCACTAAGGCACAAACGCACATCATGACAGGTGCTTCTCCAACATGACAGCCACATGCATGTGCACACATTCAAGAAAACACACACATGCTGAGTGTCTTTCCAGGAGAAATTTGGTAATATTTGAAAAATGAATTCTTACCTTTGTGGTAGTTCACCTGTTTGGATTGCATGGAAAAGGTTCCCATCACAAGACCCATGTTGACTTCTGGCCGCAGACAGGTTGTGTGTGTGCGTGTGTGTTTCTGCCCGTCTATAAACAAGGTGTGCTAGCTAGTGAGTGTGCCTACAGTAGGTTTTTGTGGTGTAATTAAGTTAGTCCATCAGCCAGCTGTATGTGTGGAAGTACAGATATCACTTCTCATGCTGCCTCACACCCACACAGCTCTGCTGCTTCTGCTCGAGGGTGTGTGCGTGTGTCTGTGTGAGTGAGAGAGAAATAGAGAGAGAGGATGTGTGTGTGTGAGTGAGAAAGAGAGTGTGTGTGTGTGTGTGTGTGTGAATGAAATAGAGGGCGCACATGTACTCTGAAGCTACCTTTGTCTACTCTGTCACTGAAGCTGCCTATTTTACATCCTGTACCGCTCTCTCTCTCTCTCTCTCTCACATGCACCCCTCCCTCTTCCTCTCTCTTTCCTGTCCCTCTCTCTCCCTCTCTGTGTGTCCCCTGCCACCAGACTGTCATTCCATCAATTCCTCTGTGCCTCTTTATGTATCTGCCTCTCTCTGTCTCTGCTTTTTTCTGCTCCCTCTTCTACTATTCGTCTCAGTCGCTCTTTCGCTTTGTCTGTCTAGTGGGGAAAGAGGGATTGCACACTGTTGCACAGGAAAAGACAGAGACAGGGAGAGGGAGAGGGGTGTGTGAGAGAGGGGGGATAAAACTCAAGGGAGACAGAGAAGGAAAAGGGAATGAGAAAATGATGAGAAGAAAGAAGAGAAAAGGGGGGGAGGAGAACGACGGGACAGAGACAAATTAGGAGGATTCACAAACGGCGGGGGAAGCAAAGTGAGGGGGAGAGGATTGGAGAGACAGGGGTGAAACGGAGAGATAGAGAGAAATGAAGAGTGCAAGAGGTGAGGGGAGATAAGGGAGGGCCAGACTGATCAGTCCCCCTTTGCTATTCAGCAGGCAAGCGCTCTGACTATGGAGAGTGTATTTGCTGCTTTATCTTTACATGCATGAGTCTGACAGGCGGTGTGTGTCTGTGTCTGTCTGTCTGTATGTGTGTGTGTGTGTGTGTGTGTGCCTGTCTGTCTGTTTGTGGGGGTGTGTATATGTGCGTGTGTAATTATTCTGCTGGCAGGTGGGTCACAGACAAAGCCCTGTACATCTGACACCACTACATTTGCAGAAACACTACCTCATATGTCAGCGCCTGCATCAGCGCGCTGTATTCAGACATGATTTTGCTCTCGAGTCCACTGATGAATCCATCAGCTACACACACATACAAGACGAGGCAACACACATGCACACACCCCCTACAACAATACAACCCAGGGAATGACGCCAGTCCACAACACAGTCCACCTCACACATGTACTCCTCTGTCAGTCACACTTAACCCCTTGCTGCTTTCCATGTAACAGCCTGCCGTCGAGATTGGCAGGCTGCACTGATGCAATCGACTGCAGCCCCTATTGAAATTCCTCACGTGCCTTTAGTTAAGAAAACAATTTACAGCCTAGCCATTGCTGTGGCTGAGCTGAGGCCATCAAGGCCAATGATAAAGCCATTAGGCCATGGCATTCATTAAAAGCTACTGGCTGCAGTAGTCTGCATGCTCAGAATCAATGCAGAGTAAAAACAGGGGAAAGGAGGAGGTGTGAGACACAGAGGTGAGGAGTAAAAGACAGAAAGAAAATGAAGACGAGAGAAGAGACAAAGAAAGTGAAAAAAGTAGCACTGCAGGGCAGGTGTGTGTGTGTGTGTGTGTGTGTGTGTGTGTGTGTGCACACACTCATGTGTGCAATGGTGGGGGACATTTTTGGGTATGCAAGAGCTCACCCCACACACATACACACAACTCCTCCTTTTGTAGCTCAGAAAGAGGGAAATCTATAACAGTCTCTAATCAAAATCAAACACTAACAAAGACATTTCACACACAGCCACACACGTGCATGCATGCATGTACACGTGCACAAACCCCCACAAGTAAGAGTGGCAATATATCAACAGAGAAAAACAGGTTTTAAAATGCACACTACAGCAGCGACACACAAGACATGCTGATTAAATTCTGAAAGCTCGGCTGAATAGACGAGATAAGGGAGCATGATTTGCTGTAGTGATGATGTTTAACTTCAGTGGAGGGGTTACATACACATCTATCAGTGGAGAGAAAGCCTTTCATTGATCAAATACTTTGAAAATCCACTAAATACACTGAAAAAACATCCCACAGTGGAAAAGCAGAAAAACTGTGTTTTCTCAGTCTTTGCTGACATTTTCAAAATACCAAGTTTTCAAATAGCACAGAATAAACTTATTTGAAGGGAACAGAAACCAATAAGTGTATAAATACAACAAAATATAAAATAATGACCTTGGTGTCAGTAGTGTACAGAGCCTTACAAATTATTCACAATGTCAACATGGATGAGAAGTCCTGAAAGTGCTCAGAAACATGAAAATGTGAGCATCTACAATTACATCACAAATGGGAAAACTCCATCTTCTGAGGGGGATAGTGTGATACCATCAACTGCTCCAGAACAGCTACTAAATGAGCCTTGTGGTGAGGTTGGTTTGTCAATTAGAATAGAACAGAAGTCTATTAAAGTTAGTCAAAAACCCTGCATCCCAGAACCCACTAGGCACTCTAAATAACCAAACTCCTATAAAAGATATAAATCAAATCACTTTATATTTAGGCTCATTTTTCAGTTTGTAATTAAGATGTGTCCTGATTTCTAGGCTGCAGCAAGGCTGAATGAGAATAGTTTGAAAAGCACAAATTATGGCGCAAATTCTCTGCGCAAAGAGATTAATTCATAAACCTTGTATCTCCATAAACTAATCAATGTCTCTCACAAGGTTCCTCAGTAAATGGTGCTGAGAACAGAGGTTCGGTCTGGGACGACAAGAGGGATCTCTGCTTAGATCCTAAGAATAGGACAACCATAGAAAATAAGACTTCGTGAAGTGACTGCTGTTATTAAGATTCACTATTATTACATTTATTGTGACTATTATGCACCAAAATTTGAAAGCAGACTCATTTTAAAAATGTACTTAGTACTAAAAACATACGGTTATGCTAGCTTAGCATTTGAACGTGTACTCACTGACCACTCTCTATTTTTCTATATTCTCTATTTTTACTTTTAATAAAACCACATTACAATATTATTTTCTATAAATTATTTGGAAATGATTACATTATATAAGACAGTAAGTCAACCTTGGGTTTAAAGTTATTTTATCACATATACAAGTCTGCTGTATCAGTCACCAATATCGACAGTAATCTTTTTGAGGAACCTAATTCGTAAGTGATATCTGGCTGACACACAAACAAACAAATTAATTGAGGCATTAACGTCTCCATGGTTTAGACAAGGACACCAAAATAGCTTTGCAGGCCTGCAATAACAATAAACAGCAACAGGTTCATCGCATTAGGCAGAGTGCCAAACTCTTCCAAGACATTAAGCCTGACATCGTCTGTGCTGCTACTCAGTCCTGTCCGGGGTGCTGTGGATCATTCTGAGTGCCAGCCTACGTCTCTCTCATCATTTATTAACCATTACACAATGGACCTTTTACTAGATTGAGATGGCTGTTTGGATGAATGGATGGAGGGTAAGGAAAGAAAAGGAGGGGTTTAGGCAGTAGTGCAGTAGTCAAAAGGGGGAAAGGTAGAGGGCATTTGACAGCACAGAAGGAAGGTGTTGACAAGCACAGGGAATGTTTCGAGAAGACAGTGAATAATAAATTGGCTGGTTAGTTGCTGCCAGCTCTTATCGGACTTGGCTAGATGGAAACTGTCATAGCAATGACCACGAAGAGGAGAGGAGATGCAAGCAATGAGAGCAGAGAATTGGGAGGGAAGGAAAGAGGGAGGGAGTGAAAGAAATGAGACGGGGGGGTAATAACTGTAGGAAGGGAAGTGAAGAGAGCGAGACAGATGAGAGCGGAGAATTTGGAGGGCAAGATAGATGGGGGAGGTTAGGGAGGGACAGGGAGAAGGTGTGGAGAATCGAATGAGAGCAGAGAATTGGGAGGACAAACTAGATGGAGGGGACATAGGTGAGGAGGGAAGCCAGGAGGAAGGGAGGAGGGTGGTAGATGAAATGAGGGAGCGAGGGAGTAAAAAATGACAGAAACAAGATGGCGGGACAGGACCGGGGGAGGGAGAGGAAAACAGAGGACTAGGCACAAGAGAGAGATGGAGTACAAGGAGAGGTGAAAATTGCACCTGGTCATTAACTGGTTCAAACAGGCTCAGTGACGTCTGAGTCATCAGAGCTAACAGTTTTATTTAATGGAGTGAACAGTGGAGGAGATGAGCTCAGCCATCCTGACAGACATGGGAATGAGGTGTAACGCTCCTGAGATCAGCCAATCCCTGCTGCAAAAAGTCAACCACATGTTGGTTTTCCTCTAACAAAGCCAAAACCGTGTCAGCTGCTCCTACACACTCTACAAACCACCAAGTCCAAGCTGTGCAACAAGGCCTGACTCCAGTGAATGTGTAGCGAGTGAGTAAACACTGACAACATAGTTTTGCTCCTACAATGGTACAGTGCTGTGAATGCTGGCAATCATATCGTCACTGAAAAGATCATATATCATCATATATGAGTCATATATAAAGACGCAAAATATCTCTATTTGTATCGGGCCATTAACATAGATATCTCAGATTTCAGATGCAAAATGAAGGTAAACAGACTTTTGCTAAATTATTAAAATTTAATAAAAATAATTTGTCTACTTCTTCAATGTAGAGCTCAGGTTATTTGATGATTTATTAATTTGCTGACCCAAGTCAATTAATCAGCAACACTTTAGCCTTTATCATTCACAAAAATTCAAAATTCATTGTTCAAGTATGAATATTTGTTGGTTGTGTAACCGTGGGATTCGGACGGCAATTTCTTAAAAAAAAAAAACAAAACATCTTTATTAACAATAAACCTGATTGCCATTTGCCCTGCCCCGCAGCTGAGTGGAGTCTTGTTTTGGTTTTATTGCTGGGGATCATTCTTTTGAAGAAAAAAAAACACTACTCAACACTTCCTGTTCAGCACCAACAACTAACAAGCAAAGTTATAAGAGTAGCTTGTGCACATCCTGGAGCATTAACAGCTGAAGTTATGGGTGAATGGAGACCAAAAAGACCTAAAAGGCGTGAATACTGGACTTACATCCGCCAGGGTCCTGTACCACGAAGCGATGTTAATCTTTTACTGTGATTTTGAATCCGGAACCTGAGCTCGCTTTCAACCGCGGGAGTCACCATGGTAACTATTTCTGCAACGTCGCAACCTGCTACCAGTCACTTACCAATCAGATCACTGGACTAACGTCACCATTCCTAAAGGATCCCGGAATGGACAAAAGAGTTTTTAATAAAGTGAGATGATAAACTGTAGTGTTGCTAAACTGTCAAATCGAGTTGCTATTGCAATTATTCTAACACATAATCGGACAAATGACAGTCAGTGTTTACAGATTTTTTTTAAGAAACTCATAATTTTATATATATTTCACATAGCTAATTATCACTTGCAGTGGTCAAATATTCTCACTGTTTAATCGCTGGATTAGAAAACGGTAAATTACTGAGCCAAATCATTTGCGGTTATCCAGGATAAACAATGTTAGTCTCAGTGAAGCCAAACAGCTACCCAAGTAGATGTTGAACATGCTCCTTGGTGCAGACCACAGATTTCGATCGAAAGACACACAACTCCAAAAGAGTGACTATATTTTTTCATGCATGTATAAAAAGGTAAAAGGGAAATTTGACACCACCGAACTAGGTGAGGATATGACAATATTGTGTTTACGCTTGTTTTTGCTGCCTCCCAGGGGGGAATTACACTAAAATTGGATTTCAAAAAATTATAACAAGCATTTTACAATAATTTGAAAGGTTTCAAGGTAAAATAATAAATCAATTAAGGGAGAAACTATTCACAGCCAAGGAAACACTGTTCCAGGAAATGTGCTGTGGCCTAATAGCTATAGCTGCACTTGAGTGCTAATTAGCATGCTAACATGCTAATTAGGATCGTGATTATGGTTAACATTTATACTTGCTTAACAGTTTAATCAGCAGGTTATTGTTATTGTGAGCATGTAAGCACATCAATGTTAGCATTAAGCTTCAGCCTCACAGGGTTGCTGTCATGTAAAATGACTTCTTCAGTGTAGTTTAAACAAAGACCACAAAAGAAATGTCATTCATAGACATCTCAAAACATGGACAAACCAAACCAAAACATATGTGGTTACATACAGAAAGGTGGAAAATTTGCTTTTTGATACAGTAATTTAGGTCAGCTGACAATTTGATTCCAAACCAGATGGATGGTGCCCAGTTTGAAACAGACTGATCAGAGGTAACAATGTAATATTTGAAGAAACAGGGCACTGTATTGGTGAGTCTGTACTCTCTCTCTCTCTCTCTCTCTCTCTCTCTCTCTCTCTCTCTCCATGACAACAGTCTATTTCTCCCTTCAAGGCCACGGCTGCTGTTTTTCTGTCCCACAGTGAATCTCTCATAAAGATTCACTGTTGTACACCACCCACATACTTTATGTCACCTGTCAAGATGTGAAAAACTCTACTTTGTGGCTACTGTCTAACCTACTCCCTCTGGCTGATACACAGACAGCACCATGGGCAGAGCTCTTAAAAACCTGCTCGAGGTGAACATGCACAGGACATAAACCAGCAAGAAACACACTAACATGAAACTGTTAATCCATTCATTTTTCAGCTTGGTTGTAATATTTGCTGTTTTTGGTTTTGTTTTGTGTTTTTTTTTCCATAAATATTTTACAGACAGCATCACCTTGCCTGTGGGTGCTACTGTACCCGAGCCCTATCACCCTCAGCTACTATTCCTGGACACAGAATAGTTAGCACATGACACACCGGGGTGTTGGCTTCTTCAAAAGTACAAACAAAAAGACAGTTTACATTTTGGCTGACTGCAGCAAAGTCTTATTTCTATACCTAAAGTACCACAGCGGTTTATGTGAAGTGAATACAAACACCAATATTGACTCTCTCCCTCTGAGTCTCTCATTTCCTCCCTCCTCAGCAGAGGAGAGTGATGGAAGTGTTAATTGTATGCAGCTTGGGGGATTGATTACAGCGTTGGTTGGGAAAGAACGGTGTCTCTTCCCCTGAGAGCCTTTTCCATATGAATTATTATGCATTATATTTTGTATTAAACATGCACTGTGTCCCCTTTGGCGCATTAAAAGTGATATGACAGCATTTTGGAGCTAAGCAGCAGTACATACACACACACAGGTGCACAGCACACACACTGGTGAAAGCAAACTCACTAATATCCACATCAAAGCTTGTGTGCACAAGGATAAACGTGCGCTTACTTACACATGCAGAGAGTGAAGCCATGTGCATGCATACAGGCACACACATTCACTCACTCACACACACACACACACACTCCATCCTCATTTTTCTTTTTTCCCTGCTTTCTGTTCTCATTTACACATCCATCCTACTTTCCCTCCTTCTCTTCTCTGAATACAAAAATGCAACTGAGTCCCCATGACTCAAAGAGGGGGACCTGAAGCGAATATCTGATGGAAAAAGGGAGCTGCTGAATATTTCATTAAGCACTTATGACCAACACCTCAGATCTGAGTCCTCATGGTCTATGCCGTTGAACCCTCAGTTTGAAAATCCACCTCATTGTCTGTCATCATTCATCAACCATCAGAGAAAGAGATGCTTCATCAGCAAGCACTTTGAGATGTTGAATATTTAATGTTTCATTTGGTTAAGACTCAACTTCACTTTTGCTCAGATCTGCCCTGACATAATGGGATTAGAGTTACGTTGCGAAGAGGACTCTGACGCCCTCTGCTGTGCAGTATGAGAAAAACTCACCCATAGAAAGAAAAGAAGAATAAAGTACAGTTTTTGGTCTAAAATAAAACATTTTTGAAAAATCAGTATAATCAGGCTTGCCATTTTAATAATACCCTTTAAATGATAATTGCTGAATTTGGTATTAACATTTAAGACTGTGGAGCCAGCAGCTTGTTTTTTCCAATCTGGAAATTAGGTCTGTCAGTGGAGCCGGTAAACAGACAGGAAGGAGGAGAAGGATGATTAAGGTTGCATGTTCCACATATTCCCAACAGAAAAAGAGCTTTGAAGACTGAGAGGAGTCAGCACATTTTTAAGTTTCTTGTTTTGTTCCTACAGGAAATTTTCCTCTGAAGGGAGTTTGTTTCTGATTACCAAAGAACCTCCAGGGGGCAGCCATAGAAAAATTTATCGGAGTTAATTATTAAGACAATTCTGATTAATGGTGCAGTGGTTAAACAGACAAACAATGAGATTCAATACAAGTGTCGAGTTGGATTTAAAGTAATATGCGATTCAAGTAACTGGAGGTTTCATTTGACTTACAGTAGCCTGACTGGAGAAAAAAAGGAGATTCAGTTTTATGTTGCAGCCAAAGACTGTTTTGTTTGCTGATGGCTGCCATCAGGTGCCTTCACCTGTGCCCAGACCACCACAGAGCGAACTCTTCTGCATCCAGGCAGGTTGGATTTGTATGCCAGTGGGAAGCACCTGAGGACAGGCTGCATGGATAGGATAAGTGAAATCATGCAGGCTGTTTTTACAGCTTGGCCCAGCTTGACAGGATGTTTAGAGGGATTTCAGAGATGACAGGAAGCTGAGGAGTTTAGAGCGAAGGCAGTGCAGAAAGTGACAGACAGTCAAAGATGAGCTAGGAGGAAAACCAAAGTGATGAAAGGGATTTGGTCTAATCAGTCTGCAGCGAGAAGAAGTGAGCAGAGCTTAAGAAAGATCTGGAAGCTCCAGCCTGAGATTTTTGTGAAGTAGAAGCAAACAAATCAGAAAATCAGAGAGAGATTATTTACAGATATTTTTGCCATTGATAGATAGTAGGTACTAGCAATTGACAGAAAACCTGGAAAATAAATGGCTCCGGCTACAACAGAAACAGGAAGCATCGGAGTTACAATTCAGTGTTTCATACTGCTATGCTGAGATCTACTGACATCTTTTCAACTTCATTTTTGAAACTGAAATTTACTTTGGTTTTGAAATTTGAATTTAGGATAAAAGAAGAGAAAATCAAAAACAGTCAAAACTGAATTACTCCCAGGAGTAAAAGACAATGTAATATTGCTTTAAAATTTAAAGGACCAATGTGTGGGATTCAATGGCATCTAGTGGTGAGGTTGCAGATTGAAACCAACTGAACCTAAATATGTTTCAGTAGACACCCTGTTAATCAAAATACAATGATTGTTTTCAGCACTTTATCTCATTTTAAACAAATGGTCATTTTTTAAAGCAGTCATTTGTTTTTAACCTTAGAAAATGAATCAAACCTCTTTAAGGTCTGGACCATGGACCTGTTGGGCTATTTGTCATGTTAATAAACCTCACTTGATATATATTCACTGTACGTATGCTCATCTTAATCTGTTTCCTGTTTGTATGTGTTGTTGTGATGGCTCATGTTGCCCATTAGCTTATTTTTCTTTCTCTATATTTTTGCACTGTAGTTGAGCTACAGTGCAGTACCATAGGTTTTATCACCTAGACAGATGCATGGCAATAATAATAAAGTATCGACCTAGTATCTAACAATCTTTCTTTGATCTACCAAGTCTTTGAGTTTAACACTCCAGCAGTAGGATCTGTGGTAAAGGTGATAAGAAGTTTACCACTTTATCATATATCTAAAATATTAACTCATGCCTGTAATAATTTAGTTCTGAAAAACGTGGCTCCTGTAAAAGAAATCCTTTTCAAGTTATTGTCATGTGAGTGTGGCTTCAGGCTTTCTTTCACGTTGCGTTTTAAAGGGCAGATTTGCAAAAAAGTTTCACTTTTCTCTTCATCCTCCCTGTTAGCACACATGTGTTGTGAATTTTAGAGAGGAAGCAAGATCAAGTTCGACTCCTTAACTTTTTGAGAGCTTTGCTGTCTGTGCTTGATTAAACTCCTCATCAGGTTTGCATGCATGATTTTATCTCTGCATTTTCTCAGTGCTACCAGCAGAGGTCAATGCTGCTCCTGTATTTATTCTACAAATAGCCAAATCCTCTGAGTATACCTGTATTTGCATTGCTTTTCAGTATACTTAACACACAAAACCTCAGTGTTTTCCCCCTCAACTCCCAAAGAGGGACTAGTGTAAAGCTCCTGTTGCGACCAAGAGAAGAGGAGGAAAAATATTCCTTGGTACTATCCCATGGTTTATTACTGTAGTAATAACTGCACTTAAACTGTCTTAAAACGCTGACTGTTAAAGGTCATCTGAAAAACAGTCTGTAAATTATAGTGTGAAAAAGGCAGTCCGGCCCTTTGGCTACAGAAGGAAGTGGCCCTGTTTACACTTTAAATTCAGCATCATACTGAAGAAAAAGATTTGCTGGCCATGCTACTGAGTGAACAGATGGATGGATCAATCAAAACAGCAAAACACTGAAGCCATTAACACATTTTACTTATAATTAACCAGATATGAATTCTGAAGGGTAGGTTCATATTTCATGTTTGGACTGAAACTATTGTGTTTTGGCCTTTGCAGAAGTTGATTCATCATGCTGTGACCTTTGTATTTTTGCCTACAGCTCCTAAAGGGAGACGTATCTAATCTTTTTCAATAGTAAACACAAGACAAACTGTTTTTTGTATGAGAGTAATGGTAGCAGAGGTAGTAGCAGTCAAATTTGCAATAGTAGTTCAATTTCAAAGAAAACTGAGAGGAAAAAGAAAAGGGGCTGAAGGGTTAAAGTGGTGCTCCACCAATTTAGAGTACTGACCCTGTACAGTGTGACTGTGGAGCCTGAAAGATGTGGCCATTTCAGTGTATTTAGAAAAGGATGCTAACAAGTTGCTTCACAGAATTCATCCTAAGAACAACTACATATTAAAATGCTGGACACCATTACACCAAGATAAAACTACATTAGATTAAACTCTTGCTACATTTACTCCAAATGGCTTCATAACTAAACAGTTTACTACTATCCAGTATCTAATGCAGACAAAAACTGAAAGTCATTTAAGATGGACCACAATGGCTAATGCAGCCATACGTAATTAGTTGTTTCCACCCTTAGTGTTCATCGATTTGAACAAAGAGGGCACAGGGCAGCTTCTCTTCATGCCCAATTAAAACACCAGCGTCCCAAATTGAAAAGCAATGGGCAGTAAACACAATCCATAGAGCTACAAAACTGTAACGGCCCTTTAAGGAGCTGGAATTTGTGTGTGTGTGTGTGAGAGAGAGAGAGAGAGAGAGAGAGAGTGTGTGTGTGTCTAGCCCATTTGCCTTTATGGCTGTTGTCTAATCTGATGTTGCACATGCAGCCCTTGCTCCCACCAGAGCACTAAAAAAGAGCAGATGTAGACCTGTGTGTGCGTGTACGTACGTGTACTTGTACGTGCATGTGTGCATGTATTTATTTGTGTGTTTCAGTGTCTGTCCCTGTTTGTTTGTGTGCCTGGGTGTCTGATATTCTGCAGACCAAGTTCTCTTGTTCCCGCTGCTCATTTCCTGATTGTCTGTGTGGGTGTTTTAATGGCCATATATTAGTGGCATGCTTGTTTTTAGTATATGTGTGCATATTCTGTTTATGTATGCGTGTGTGTGTGTGTGTGTGTGTGTGTCTGTGTGCATGTGTGCTAGAAAGAGACTTTATGTCCATGTTTACTGCTGCTTCTTTTTTTGACTTTATGTGAGGTTTTCTTCTGAGGAGTAATTTGTTACGCAACCAAACCTCAGCAGCAGTTTCTTTATGACGTTTTGTGTGTGTGTGTGTGTTTGTGAGACCTTGAGGGCAATTCTACCCACTGTGGCTGAATACTTGAGCCATCCACAAACGTGTGTGTGTGTGTGTGTGTGTGTGTGTGTGTGTGCGCATTTGTCTTTGTGCATCTACTGTATGTGTGACTGACTTCTTTGATGTTTCTCATCCCTGCAGACACAATGTCAATTGGCTCACAGAGCATTATACTGTAAGTGTGTGTGTGTGTGTGTGTGAGTGTGTGTTTGCATGTGTGTGTTTGTGCGTGCGCCTCCAGGCTACTGCTGTGCTGCATACTGTTTCTGAAGCACAGCTTTGTGTGTGTTTCCTGCTCTGCTTCCCTGCTTCAACAATAAAAGCATCAAAATGAAACAGAACAAATTCCACTCTAATACGTTAATGTTGCGTGCACACAAGCAAAAACGAAGACTCTTGAACTAACCCATAGATGCACACACACGGACACACACCAAATAACAACTAATGAATCACAATAATAAAGCCCTCCCCTTCCTCTCGGCATCATGTGTGTACGGCTCCTCTTCTTTGCCACACCAGCACGTTTTATTACTCACATTCATCACAAGCGCACACACACACACACTGCGCTCTATATCAACTTTATCTCTCCTCTCTATTAGCTGCTTACTCCCTTCATCTCTGTCTCCTTCACTCCTCCCTCTGGAGAACATACTGAACAGAACAAGGTCAAACGCAGACAAGAGTAGAGTAAAGAAAAGAGTTGTATGAGCACAGGATGAAAGATGAGGTCGATTGAACTTTAACTTCTGCTTTTGCGGTGCTAATGTTAAATTGTGGCCCAGCCTGCCTACACAGCAACTGATTACAACACAGTGCACATACGCACTCTCAGTGCTGGCAATTGCAGAAACTTACACGCACAAACCCAAATTTGCACTTGTACAAATATATAAAAGACATATTTGAGCACTCACCTTTAATGAGTGTCCCAGTGACTAGTTTGTGCAGGGACAAGACAAACTTGACGAGTCCCTGTTTGCAGCGCTTGGCACACCCCGTCATCCTGACTGTGACCTGGGACACAGCAGGCTGACCAGGGCCAGAACAGGACACCAGGTCCAGGTCCAAACCAGAAGCTGTAGGAGCACTCTCAGATCGCAGTGGCAATCAATACAACTTCTCCTGCTGGTGGAGTGAAGGAATCCAAGAGAGTGAAAGAAGCAGAGGAGAGTGCGCTCTTCTTACTGTGTCGCTTTTCTTCCTGCTGAGCTGGAGGAAGAAAAAAAAAAGAAACAGTGATCTCCCCCTGTTTTCCCTCCCCCACTCATCCTCCGCCTTCACCATCCTACCTCTGAATGTGTCCAAATTAGTGACTGCTTGAGAGCGAGGTGTGGTAGTGGAGAGAGGGAAGGAGAGATGAAGTATTTTAAAGAAATAAACTCTCACTGTCCAGGTAAGACAACTGCAGTTTGTTAGAGGCGCTCTTTTAATCCAAGTTTCCAAGAAACTTCCTTTTCAGTGTGCAAGTCAACCTCTGGGATTGCTGTAATGAAGAATCTTGTGAGCTCTTCTTGCTTCTCTCTCTCTTCTTCCTCTTCTTTTCTTCCCTGCTGCTTATCAAATTCATCCCCTCTTTTAAGTGGGGAAGCAGTAATCCACTTTCAGCACCAGTGACAATGGACAGCTCCCCACAATGCAGAGCAAATATACTGAGCTTGTTCTGTTTCACTCTCTAGGCAAACACACACACACACACACACACACACACACACACACACCCCTCCCACAGCCCTCATAACACATAAATACAGTTCATCAGTTGATAAAATGAGCCCTGTGTCTATTTATGACAATTCTTATGAGAACAATACTTTCTCTTAAAACGACAACACCATCATTAGAAAATGACACACTTGTTTCTATAGATACCTGAAACAGAGTCCTTAGTGATGAGCCCACATTTTTGCCACACTATTGAAAGTGATGATAGTCTTGATAATGTTGCTGTTTTCACACAATATATCCTCTTCTGTGCACTTCTGTTTGTAATTTGTTCCATTTTTCCCTTTTTCTCTGAGCTAACTGCTGCAGTTACACTGAAAAAGAAGAATTATGAAATCTCAAGTTATATCACATCAATCCTCAAGAATAATGGTAAACACTGAGTTAATACCACAAGGTATAATATTATGTGATAGGTTAAAGTCTCTAAATGAATAATAAAGGTTCAGGTGGTATTTTGAGGTATAAAATTATGTAATTAAAACATATTTATAGCATCTAGCAGTAGCAGGAACCATCTGGCACCTGTAAGAGTGTTATGTTCTGTCTATCTATATCTATTTACTATATTTTGCTATTGGATTATTGTGGCATTAACCCTCTGCAGTTCATTGTTGATACACTAAGAATATTTTTATTTATAGTAACAAAAGGGCAAAAAATGACTATACTCATTTAAACTACTCCATCTAAGACTGTTCTATAATACTATTCTGAATGATTATTACAATGAATTTGTGCATTCTTGATTGGAGCATGTATCTAGGACACCGGTAGCTTGCTTTGAGTCATTGTGTTGTCAGTTTAGTGGACAGAGCTGTGCTTTAAAAAAAATGGATGTGGGAACGCAAAAAAGTTTAAAAGGTGGAAAAAAAAATCATTAAATTTTTTCTTTTCATCTCAGTTTCATCTCACAAAGTGCCTGGTGACTGTGGCTGTAACAGAAATGTTGTGGAGTAAAAAGTATTGCACAGTACAAAATGGTAAAGTACTTCTGTAAATGACTTGGTATACTGTCTGCCACTGAAGATTAGCACTACTATTAAAATACTACACTAGATCTAAATATATGTATTGATTACCTCAAGAGCCTCTACTTTATTGATTTCTTTGACCCCAATCTCAGCTCATCAATATTCATCCAGCCAAACAGTAAGATTGCCAACCATTGGATCAAGTTGTATTTGACCAGTCATGTAATGGATCACATGCTTTTGACCTCTACCAGCACCTTGATTCATCCTGACACCATGATATTACCATCAGCTGACACTTGCACGTGACTCACAAACATTTTCAAGACAAAAAGAGAGAATAAAAGATGGAAAAGAGAGGAGAACACATGGCAGAGAGAGAGACAGAGAGCAGGAGAAAGAGGATGCAGGGACATAATCTTGTAATGTCCCCCTGGTCTATATTTAGTCCTGAATCACATATGGTTACTGGACTGAGGGCTAGAATGCAAAACAGAAAAAAAACCAGCAATAAAGGCAAAGTTAAGAGGAGGAGGGATGAAGAAATAGATGTAAACAGACGCTATGGGGGGAAGAGAGAGAGACACAGAGACAGAGAGAGGCAAGCAATGAAACAATAAAAATGCAAATGAAAGGCATAAAAAACACAAGGCATAGAGAGTATTGATGGAGGAGAAGGGGAATGAGCTGTGGAGTGTGCCAGTAGTAGGTGGGGTGTAAAACTCAAAGTCCCACACAGTCTCTGGGTTATTTGCTATCAAACTGAAAGGGACAGAGATCAATACTTTTCCACAGATTCTGAATGCTCTGGGTCACTCATCATAAAAGCAGGAGAAAGGTAAGATAAATTAAACAACACGACAGCAAAAAAACAACGCAGAGAGAGAAGCTGGAGAAAGAAAGTCAAACGGCTGAGTGGAGAAATAGAAGGGGGAGGATTGTTTGCTGAGGCGCCACCACTGTTTTGGCTATTAAGCATGAAGGAGATTACTGTGTGGGGGAATTTGCATAAACATGTTTCTCTATTACCGCCCCCATTGTTCATGATTAATGAGATTAGGCTTGCCTTTGCGTACAGATTCAAGGATGTAATAGCAGATAATTGCTTGTCTCTTCCCAAATTAGAAGTTGCGTTGTTTGATGTTTGTTGCAACATGGATTTGCTCAAAGTGATGAAGCGCTCACTCCTCCGCCTGCTAGGATAGAGCATACCTGATATCTGCGCTGTGGATGATAAAGATGTGAGGAAAATGAAAAGGGAGCTAGAGTGGAGGAGAAAAACTGGAAAGGAGATACAGTTTCATGACGCATGACAGCAATAACGCACTTGAAAATTGAACTGAAAAAGGGTCAAACTGGCAGAAAAAAGCTAAAAGAGAAGAGAAGAAATATAAATTATTTGGGGGAGAAAATGTTTCAGATGAGAGGCAAAAACGAGGATCGTAAGAGTATGCATGGAAACAGAGAGACTGAGGTGCATGAAGAAACAATACAAACTAAGACGACAGGAGAGGAAAGAAGAACAGAGATAGGCTTGAAGTATAAAGGTGAAAATAACATAAAGAAAATGGAAGGAGTGGAGTCAAGAGGAAAGAGAGGTCTCTGAGAGAGGTGAGAAAAAAGGAGAGGGGGAGGAGAAATGAGCGAGACAAAAACAGAGGAGATTGCTTTGAAAGCTGTAGATCTGTCAGAATTGAATCACAGGCGGGCAGCTGTACGCTCTGATAGTGCTTTGCCTCTAAATATAACAGACACTGAGATGGACTGATATGGCCACAACAACAGACAGAGATGGCGAGGAGAAAGGAGGCATCACAGCGCTGAGGAGGGGAAGAGGGGATACAAAATGCCAAGTCTGTGCACATACGAGAAGCCCTCAGCAGCTGGTAATTTTCATGTGATGACATTTTTAGCATGTGTGAATGTGTTTGCATAATACAACACTGTATCTGTGCTGGATTCAGCTCTTACTACACACATGCCTGCAGTGTCACACACCCACTCAGCAGGCACAGTACCACAACCACAACAACCGCTGCCGTACAACAAAATGACAAATCAAAACACAACAACCTTCCAGCATGAGGACCCATCTGCCCAGACACAACAGTGGGATGAACCCACTTTTAGAGCTCATCTCTGGGTGTGAGCAGCTAGTCGGTGCCCTGGAGGACTAGAAGTCGACTCCAGACCGCCACCCCAGTCTAGCCCCAGGACACTCAAGGTGTCAGTGGCAGTGATGGAGTGACAACGTCCCCTCTGGGTGAAATTAAAACCTCAACACACCATCCCTCCTCTCCTCTTACCCATCTGCAGCTCCTTTTTCATCAAAGCCCCCCTGCCCAAGACACCATGCTGACAACTGTCTGTCCATACACACAGATACACACAGACACACTCCTAGCGAAGCAGATAGACCCCTGGAGTGATGGTACAGTCTCAGCCACATATGCAGAGCACACGCACACACAAAAAAGCTCCAGAAGTGTCTCTAAACGTCACAACAGAGTATCATTGCAGGAAGCTTGAGCCCAGCTGTCGTTGTCACAGACACCTCCCTGACAAGTCGTGCGTACATGCTTTCTTTTGTCAATAGCTGCTAGTTTCCTCCCTCTCCTCCACTACTGTCTAACTCCCATGTTGGCCTACATGTGAAGAGTCAGGGCTAAGCTTGGCATCATTAACACCCAGCTCGGAAAATTAATTAACGCGAAGGTCATTAACTCAAGTAAACAAGACGTTAAGCACACATTACTTTGCTGAGGCGTGTGCATCATATGTGTGGTGTGTGTGTGTTAATAATGGAGGTGAGTCTCCCTGGAGAGTGTAACGAGAGTCCTATGGGTCCAGCTGAGCTTCTTTACGCTGATTCAGTTGGGCCGAGCAACTGCACTGCAGTTTTCATTGAAGCTTTCTTTAGTTGCTGCAGCACTGGACAACAGGAGACAACCAATTCATGGATAATTTGAGATCTAACAGAAAAGAATGTGTCCCATTCATTTGGATTAATCATGTGATGTCATTTTTGTTGCATGCAAACTAAATCTGAAGGTCCCATATACAGTGTCAAAAAGACTGATGCAAACTTTCAACTGTTTATATAAGACTGGACCATATACAAAATAAGACTTGATGGTTAATACTGTAATCAATTTATAATATAGTCGTGGGTAGATGCACTAGGATTTACAAAGTAACATAAAATGGAAATACTCAAGTAATTTACAAATATGTATGTTGTTTTTACTTAAGTACAGTACTTGAGTAAATGCACCTCACTTGGTTACTTTCCACCACTGTAAAAAAAAAAAAATGACATGGTGCTGTAACAGAGACAGGAAAAGAGGAAAAGGACCTGGAGAAAAGGTTAAACACAGAAGACTGAGAATGATTTTAATGTTTTCTCACAACTGAAACATTGTCCTCCTGAACTCAAACGCGTATAACCTACCACACAAGCATGCACTCACACGCACTCTTCCTCCTCCACATGGTATTCTTTCTGCTGAGCTTGAGTGATGACGTTCTCAGAGGAGCTCCCAAAGCTGCTGAGGACTGCAGGTCATTATTAAGCTCCTTTTTTTAAAAGCTGCTGATACATCCTCTTCTTCTACTTCTTCTCCCACGTCAGTTTTTGGTGTTGTGCCTGGTTTGTATTGAATGGGAGAGCAGACACTAAGATGTTTTAGGCTACTTAAGAAACCTCTGTGTATGCACGTCAGCATCATCGAGTAGACACTAAATCTCTGGTGAAAGCATGTGTCAGATGAAAGAAGGTACACTCATACAATACTATCCACAAAGTGATCCATGAATGGCTGCCATCTAGTGTTCATTAATGGGAAGTGTTAAAGTTGAATAAACTGGCATGGTTGAATATAAAAGAATAAAGAGGAGTTTCTTAATTATTCACATAAAGTTTAGCATGAAAAACCATGTATCTCCAAAACATCTTTAGCTCTGTGATTTTTTCAGAAACTCTAATGAATTTTAAATAGTTTATTGGGTTAAGAAGTGTGAAAAGAAACACTTTATTTATCTGAAAATCTAAAATCACCAACATTTGGAGACACTGTCAGATCTCAATGGATTATTTTAAACTACAATGGGTAAACCTAAACTGTTTCTCAACCTCGGTTCAAGTACACAGACACAGACGCTGAAATATTCATTTCCATTTATATTATATAAACATTTATTCTCTGTACAGTTGGATGGAATCAGTGGGAAATCAATAGCCTCAAATACAGATAGAAAAATACCTTTGCTGCACCATGATCACTCCACACTCATAGATAAAGTAAGTAGCAAAAGAACATTATACTGTGTGTTGTGAACATTGTATAAAACAAAAAACATGAGCGTGCAAACATGACATATATTAGGTATGAAAAACAGTGTCACTCGTACAAAAATGCGTACAGTATGTGGTACATTGGCATATTTTTATTATATTCTCTACAAAAAAATATCGGTGATAGTCTCTTTTTTTAATGTCTTTCTCTGGATATCAATAATGACTGTGTGCAAATTTCCAAACCTAAATATCGCCTGGTTTTGTGTGTTTAAAGTAACCCCGTTGACCTATAAGGAGAAGAAAGTCTTTGGAGTGAATCATCTTTTTTGTATTTGGCTTCATATGTAAAAATCAAGTAAGATGACCTCAGGGTACAATGTTATGTCGGCACATTATACAGTTTTCATACAGTGGATGTCCCTTTAGCCAGTCCAGAGAGGCAGACGGAGCCTTATGACACAGTGTTTTAATGTGCAGCAGATGCAGACGTCCCTCCAAGATGTTCTGTATCAGTTGAACAATGTCAGGCAGCTTTTGACAACATGGTTGATCTTGGCTTCATATAATTTGTAGGGAAGTAACACTTGTTCTCAGTTTGCCAGGAATCTGTTTGGTAGGCAGCTGCTCTGGCCTTTCACCTGGCAAACTTTCACAATGTCCATTCAAGACGTGAATCCAGTGGGCAGGACTCTAAAACAGGAAGTTATTCCAACAAAGATTGAGCTAATTTTGACCTGATTTTACTTGCTTGGAATCTGAGACGCTGTGTTTTGTTTGACATCTTCAGTGAATTGTTTTGAGGTTTAGTGGCCAACCACAGGTCACTGCGTGTTCATAGGCAGGTAATGACAACGTGAGATGAGTTTTCTGGTTGACCTGAGCCGGAGGGTGTCCCAGCAGTGTGACGGTGTCCCCTCACTTTCTGCAGAGGTGGAGGTTGGGACGGTCCCTCAGAGGGCTGCAGCTATAGATGGCTATGCGCTGAAGGTCGGACACACAGGAGAAAGGGAAAAATAGAACGTCACGCTAATGACGCCTAAGCCTAAAATCATTTAGGCTTTTTAAATAATTTCTGCTGAAATTAGATTACATTTGATGCCAGTTTGATGTCATATTCGTTAAAAACTTTTGCATCACAACACTACAAACACACAACTCACCATTCAAAGTGCTGAGTGAAGACTTTCATTGAAAAGTTGCCACAATCCTACAGAGACACTGACAGAATGATAGAATGTTTGTACACGTTTGTATTTGATGCATAAACAATTAAACATGGAGGAAAACAGAAGTGTCTAATACTTACCCGCTGAGCTACAGTATGCCACCATTACATTTGCTGTAGTCAGGACACTGTGAGTCAGTGGTGGTCTGCTCTGGCTGAAGTTCTGTATACAGTGTGGACACTGTTTGAACTGAGACCATTCGAGCCCAGTGTTTGGATGCTAATGTGGACTGGGACACTCAGGTCCACATTCTCCAGAATGCACTAGAAAGAAAACACAATATGCCGCATGTAGACTACAGTTATTACTTCAAGGGGACATTGTAATGCAGAGCTGTTAAATGTCAGGGGAGAGACTAAGATACCTTGGTGCACGCAGAGCTCAAGACAGATTTGTGGAAGTCCCCATCTACAAACACCTGAGAAGGAACAAAGAAACAGTAAGTAAACGCTTTTAGACAAATAAATTTAAGTCCAAGTGTCATTCTGCCTTCGTCTGTTGTCAGTTCTTCCTACCCTGTATCCGTACACAAATGTGTCATTACTGCAGCCCAGCTCGTCCAGTAGTGGCCTCTCCCAGCCAATCATGAGGCTGCTTTGGCCCACTGTTTTGATGACCTCAACAGAGCGAACCTCAGCTGGAGCCTCTGGAGGTGATGAGACAAGGAAAAGTCAATCACAGCACCCAAACTTGCTTGTAATGCTGTAAACGCAGAGTACATAACTGCCTAAATGGGTATTTATCTATTTATTTCTTTGTTAACTACCTTTCACCTTTTACATTTGAAATTCTACCATAATAAATAAACATAACATTATTGCTGCATAACATTGAATCCATGTCATTTGGTAAAGGTTTCTAGTCATTCTAGTCACCACTGTGCTTAATTGTATGTAGGCAATAAACAGGGAAACATCAAACTGTCAGGATTTGCACTGAACCATTATACGTTATTTCCAATAGAAGGCAGACAAACAGAGAACTGCCCATACCAAAGCTGGATATAATCACATTGCAGCAGTATACAACCATAAAGTAATATTCTACTATCATTAGCTTCAATATTATGTACAAAAGTCATAACATATACTTTAACTTTACTTTACTTATAAAAGTTTAAGCAAATGTTGTTTTATTGTCAAATAAATGCACTTTTTTTTTTTTTAAATAAATCCAAGAATTTATTTCACCAGGATTGAGCAATGGTGTGTTCTGTCCCTGTGTAAAGAAGCTAAAATATTGAATATGTGCATTACCTGGTTTCGGTCTTGCTGTCTTGGTCTTTTCTAGAGCAGGAGTAGACCTTCGGGTAGACGTGTGGGACATCTTGGGGGAGCGATAAGCAGAATGAGTGCAAGATGCAGCAGATACAAGCCCGTCATGTGCGGGCGCAGCACCGTCACTTTTAGAAGGCGGGTTGAAATGATGAGCTTCGGGGGCAGTTGATGTGCTATGGGCAGTTGTGTCTGAGGCAGTGGTTTTTGGATTCATGTCAGAGCATATTAAGACATCAGAGTTAAAAGTAGTGGTCCTCAGAGGTAAAGGGGTAGAAGGGGTATGTGTGACATCAGATATGTCGGGAACAGCAGTGATTTCCTTTGTCAGTTTTGGGGATGTTGTTATATTAGCACCACAGCTGGAGGTGGATTTGGCTTTGCTAGGGGCAATTGTGGCAGCAGATGAGTTAGAAACTGCACTTGTAGAGATGTCTGCTTTAAAGTGATGGTTAGTGAACATGTTTGGACTGAATGTTACATTCGCAGATCTAGAGGCGACTGCGTTAAAAAGTGTTGCTGATTTCTTAGAGAACATGGATGCAGATGTCACGGCTGGACTGTGATTGGCAGAGCTGGAAGCAGTGGTGACTGGGAGAGAGCTGGTATGTGGTGCATTAAAACTGAGGCTCTGCTTCTTTGTCTGAGAGGATGGTCCTAGGACTCCTGTAGCTGAGAAAGAGAGACTTTTCCTGGGTTGTTGTCCTCGTCCACTACTAACTGGAGCCTTGAAATTAAGAAAAAATAGTCTATTTATTTATTTTCATACCTCCAACACCAACCTGCATCTGTGTAATCCTGGATGTTCAAAAAGCTTCACTGTAGAGTACCTGATAGCTGCTCATTAGAGTCTTCTGCAGTTGCTCATGTAGGCTGATGATCTTCTCAGGACTACTCAGTCTCCTGTTGGGACTGACACACATGCTGGAGGAGGGAGGAGAAGGACTTTGCGAGGATCCATTCAAACTTCTCAGATCTGGGGAGGACTTCCCTTTCATATCTGCATGATGAAATCCAAATTTCTCAGCTACGCTACTTGCTTTTTCAGGTCCACTGGCAGAGGGAGAGAGCTGTGATAGGATTAAGAAAAGGCATATCATCATGTTTCTGCACAAAGAAGGGCGTAGTTGTGTAGCATATATATCAACGTAAAATTAACTTCACGATCCCACAAACCCAGTTGCAAGCAAGATTTTTGCTTCTTTGGTCAAAGTTTTTCTACTAAAAATAAGTTGGAAGTAAATAAGAAAACAAACAGTGCATTAATATATTCTTGTTTTGTCAGGCAGTCCTTTTAAGAAAATTAAGAAAATGTACCACAGAAGTTAAGTACTGCTGCTTATCTTTATTGAAAAAATAGTGAAGTGAATGCTGGAATGGAAATACTGCTGTTACATCTACAACCTTAAAGCTGAGGTGTCAATCAATCAATACATATTTGAATATTAATAGTTTGCATGATCTCACCTGTGCTGTATTGGTGATCAAGCTCTCTCTAAGTGCTGGAGAACCAGGTGGTGGTGTGGCTTGAACTCTGGCATACTCTTGCACAGGTGAGGCTGGCACAGGTGAGATGGTATTTTTCTTTAGTGTTCCTGATGATGCAGGTGTGACTTCATTGCTGAAGGCTTGATGACTTGGTGTGGCTTCAGTGGTGACTGAATATGTGTGATTTTCATTTTTTCCTTCTCTACTTTTTATTGCAGATTCAGGCGTGAATACATTTTGGTCCAGCTGATTTATATTTGGGGTTATAGAGGGGCAGGTCTGATCAGGTGTGAATCCATTGGTGTAGTCTTTAAATTCTGAAATAAACCCAGAACTGTAATTGCAGGTCTTTACATTGCTCCTTGGTGAGAATGCTGCAGTGTAGTCCTGCAGAGCAGTGTCACTGAGCAGCTGTTCAACCTGTTGTGTGAGTGTGGAGTCCACGCAGCCTCGTCTCTGCATGGCCTTCATCATCTGGACTAGCAAGGTGTTCCTCTCCTGACACTTCACCACCAGGCAAGACAGCTTGGCCTATTATTGGACGAAACCACTGTAAGTCAAGCTCAACTGCTATTGAAACATGACAATGATTTTCTGTCATACAGAGTAAATTGGTTGTCAGTGCTGTAAAGTGTCACACAGTGCAACATACAGCAGGAGAAGCTCTATGCCTCTTTCCTCACCTTTAAAGGCGCCATATCCAGATCCCTCTGGCTCCTCTGCTTCAGGAGTGTATCATACTACAGCACAAACAAAATACAATTAAACACAAATGCAAAGTTATTATTGCATAACATGCAACTAACTGCTTTGACTTTTATGGTTTGCTTACACACCTTTGCTCTGATGTCACTGTAACGTGTCCTGAGTGAAACCAGAGCGCTGCTCAGATCATCCTTGCTGCCCTGGCCTCGTTTCAGAGCAATATACTCTGAGTTTAGCTCCTCCAGAGCCACCGTCTGTGAGGTTTACGCACACATTAATACACACAAACAGATCTGTGATGAGAACTTGGTGCAGCTCATTTTTTATGTATTTACAATTTTCAGTTACTGCTCCATTCTAAACATTCAAAATAACTGAAGAAGAGTGATTAGTTCAAGATACGAAGTATTATAGTCTGGTCTTACTAAAGTACAGTAGACATGGTTTATGTTTGAACTTCAGATGATGATCAACACTTTCAAAAATCAGGTCTTATCATTGTCAAATACCAAGAATCAAATATATAACAGTGTCATTTTCAGGTGCTTTGTGATAAATAACAAATCAGAAAGAAAGAAATTCTGCCTTTCTTACCTTAGCTTTCAGCTGAGCTGTGAGGATGTTGTACTGCTCCTCTGTTTGTGCCTTTACTGACAGTGCGTCAGTCTTCTCCCTGACCAGGCCTGTCAGTTTGCTCTGCAGCTCCTTTACCTGCAGCAGACACAAACAGTGGTGAGGTCAAACAGATAAATAAGACATAGACAAGTATAACAATGTCTTTGAGTTTCCCCTGAAGGTAGAAGTGAAGTAAGCAATGCCAAACATAAAAGGGAGTCCAAACCACAGGATATATATCATCATATATCATCTTAGAAAGGGTTATTAGAGTAAGCATTATATGTTCAGATTTTCTGTACTTCATATGTAGGTAACCGCCATGTCTGTTGGCGTTTTTGTGTATATATTTACATATTTAAATACCTGATTCATGAGGGTGTCATTTTCATTTCTGTTCTCTTCTATCTGATTGGCCATGTCTGTCAGTCGTAGCACCTTCTCAGCTGCTTGGGCTGCCTTTCTCTCTGCCTCCTCCCTCCTGGCCTCTGATTGACACAATTCACTGTGCAACCCCATGGTCTGCACGTGCCACAAACATTCACATAAGTACAACAAGTTAGGTAAATCTCCAGTGACACACCACTGACCTGTAAATATGACACTACATGTGCCCTGTGTCAACTTTCTTGTTCAGATTAAAACTGAAACATATTATATATTCAAAATTATAATAATAAACAGCATTTTGTAACCTAGACCCATCGATGTTAATTCTTGACCTTGGAGACCTAAAGCTAGTCAGTGTACCTTGAGCTGGGATTATGATTTTAATCAAAAGAAACCCTTTAGAAAGAAAGATAAGGATGAGTAAACTCACCTCTACATGGCTCTTGTCCAGTTCGTCTCTTGACCTCTTTAGTTCTGCCCCCAAGGCTTCAATCTCCCTCATCAGATCATTTTGATCCTGCTTTTCATCAAAACCACATTGTCTCAGTGCACAATAACTCAACATGATGACAACACAATGAGCCATAATACTTAACTTATCTCCTAATACCTGTTCATAGTTTCCTCTGTGGTCAATAGTCTGACATCTCTGTGTGGCATATTCTCCTGTCCCAAGAAGAGTGTCTGTCTCCTCTGTTGTAACAGCGCCTTCTGGATCCAGTAGATCCTTCCTCTGATTGCTCCCCTCTGTTCGGGCCTGGCTGGATAAAGCAGCTTTGCGGCTGTTTTTTTCTTCTCTTAGGCCCTGAAGTAGCTGCGTTATCTGCTCTTCTTCCTGTTTCAAGCATCTGATTGAAAGTTCAATTCTTCCTTTTTCTTCTTTCAAACTGATAACTGATTTTATCAACTTGTCCTGGTCCTCTTGTAAAGTGTCAGATAACTGTTCTTTGTCTTGCCGTTCCTTCAGACACTTGAGAGAATTGGTCAGTTCGTCTCTCTCCTTTTTCAAATAAAAAACTGCCTGAGTTAACTGGTCTCTCTCTGTCTGTAAACTTTGCTGTGACTGCCTGATTTGATCTCTCTCTTCTTTTCCTCTTGAGAGAGAGTCTACCAGTTTCGCCTTTTCTATTTCGAGTCCAGATAAAGACCTACTCAGCTGCTCTTTCTCCTCTTTCAGACCACTTGTTGACCTTATAAGCTGGTCTCTCTCATCTTTCAGACCACACACTGTCCTCGTAAGCTGTTCTCTTTCTTGTTTGAAACCAGCCAGAGACTGAGAGATTCTGTCGTTCTCCTCCTTCAGTTCCCAAACTGTCCGAGTTAACTGCTGCTTCACTTCTGTCTGTGTTTGGACTGACAGAGCTGCTTCTCTCTGCTGCTCTCTGAGAGATTTTATGCAAACTGTCAGTTCCTCTTGTTCTGTTTTGAGGCTCTGGACTGATTTTGTCAGCTGACCCACTTGATCAGTCAGTGAACTAACATGCAAACTGCTTTGCTGGCTGTTCTGCAGTGGATCATGGTGATTATTGTGTTGAGAACAAGGTGCTGATACTGCAGTCGTATCATCTGGTTGTTGACTGGACATCAGCTGTGGTTCTTCCCCTTTCAGCACACTTTCCACCAAACTGTCCACACTTTCTTCTAAGGTGTCCTGTTGATCTGATTTTGCAGCTGTATATGCATGCAATTTAGATGGATACAACTTTTCGCCAACCTTTGATTCCTCAACATGCTGTTCACCCTCCACTAACTTCTGCCTTAGCTCCATGATAGTGTTGAGATCATCCTCAGTCTTCTTTGTGAGCTCTGTGATCAAACACCCTTGTTCCTGGTTCTCTTTCACCAGTTGGACTCCGTCCACCTCCAACCTGGATATGTGCTCCCGCAATTGTGTTTCCTCCCTCTTGATCTCTTCTTCTCTGAGCTCAATATGAGACAGAAGCTCCTGGATCCGGTCGGCTAAGGCCCGGTTCTCCTGATTCAATGCCTGGACAAGATCATCCTGGGCGAGGGTGAGAATGGTATTATAATCATCTCCATCACCCGGGTGTAGTTTGCTGATCTGAGTATACAAAGAGGTAGAATTTGACTGGAAACATTTTTATTGCCATTTTGTCAGAATTACTGTATAGCTGTATAAAACATTTGGGAATACTACAACCCCTGTTGCATACCTCTTCTCCTGAAGGCTCTTGCACCAACTCTGCTTCTTTCCTGAGTTCCGACTTCAGTCGAGTATTCTCTTGAGCCGCCATCTGCAGCTGCTCCCGTGTATGCTGCAGGGTGACCTCCAGGCAGTTACGTTGTTCTTGAAGTGCCTCAAGATCCTCCCCCAACCCTAAGCTCCTGTAGGCTTCCCTCAGGGCATCCGATTCCTCACTTGGGCTTTCCTCCAGGTTCAGGATCCCACCTGAGCACCAACTCCCCAGTTTAAACTCATCCAGTGTCTCTGTCGTCAAGGAAAGTGACCCGAGACTGGGGTTGGTTTTGAAACCAAGGTGATGAAAGAGGTTCAGCTGGCCTTTTTTTGGTGGAGTTTCTGATTTGGCAGATGTGGATGGATCCTCTTTGTTGCTCTTTGCTGTAGCCTGGTGGTGAACAGGTGGAACGGCATCTGAGGTTTGCTGGACCTACAAAGAGATATTTGAGATTTATTTATGTAAACATGAAAATGATAAAACATTTAACAATGCAACATAATCCAAACTCAACTTTAAACTGATACTACAACATGGGAGGTGGTTACATAATGCTCAAAATCCTCTAAATCTACAGCAACAGAGAATTCGCTCTCTGAAAGCAGCCATCCTTTTTATGTTTTTTATGTGTAATTCCTTTCTCATGCAATAACATCCTGGGATGCAAAACACTAAGCTGGATTGAATATTTTATAATCTTTTGGTTATTTTGCTACCAACCATATTCATTTCGAGAAAACAAAAAGGTCAGAATGAACTGCAAAAACAGATTATATCCAAAATAATAAAGTGTCACAGATCAATCAGTTGAACAGCTGATCTTCATTGTGTTTTATTAAGAGCTGTAAAATAGGAATTCAAGAATTTGTCTCTTTTACGTTATGTTTAGGGCACTAATGATCATCTGCAAGTATTTTAATTTCTTCTCAAACTCAAACCTTTGACTTGTATATTCCTGACATTTATACACACAATGGCAGTGAACCTTTAGTTGCTCAATATTAGAAATATCTGTGATTTTGGTAAGGACTGTCGTTGGCTTGAGCTTGTGAGATATCCTGTATTTTTATACTGTTCAATCATTCTTAAAACAAGTTCATACAGTTTATATCTGTTTCATTACAGAACACAAATATCAAGGTGGTACTTTGTGTAGAATGAAAAAGAAGTTTGGTCCTCAGTGACAAGAAGAGAGCTCAGATCTTTGTTCATCAATATGTCCTACTAAGGCTGTTTTAGTATATCCATCGCAGTTCATTAGATGAGATCTCAGGTTTGGCTATCTCTTGTGGCTGAATGTGGTTTTGTATGATTGGCTGTGTTTTGTTTTTGTGATTTCTAAAATCATCCATTTCATACTAATAGTCACGTTTTACATACCTCTCCAGAGCTCCCTACTGAAGACCGTGCTACAGTTGTTGTATATGAGAGAGGGAACTCGGGGCACGTGGATGTTTGGTTGGTTGCATCCGTAATGGTCTGCTGGAGTCTGTTGTTCTCCTCTCTCAGCTCTTCAACCTCCTCCATCAAGGAGCTTTCAGCCAGTTTCAGCTGGTGCACCTCTGCCTTCATCTCCTCCACCCTGCAGGCCAAGAAGTGGCTGTTCTCCTGAGCCTCTTGAAGCTGCTCCAATAGTCCCCTACGCTCTGTCACGCCATGCTCCTCTCTCTCCAGCAGCACCCTGAGATCCTCCTGCAGGCTCAGGATGAAGCCCTGCAGCCTGGCTTCATTCGAGTTCTGTTTTGTTACTTTAACTCTTTCTCTTTGTATGTCTTTCTCCATCTTTCCCTCATCACCCTCTCGCCCTCCTTCTCTGTCAGTTCCCACACTTGGTTGCCATTGCTTCCTCCTCTCCTCTTTTCTCTCCTCTTCTCCTTCACCCTCTCCTCTCATGGAAGGTAGCCGCTCTTGTTCTTCCCAGTGTGTTACAGTCCCAGCAGTGATTCTGACGGCACTGGTCGTTGTCATGCCAGTGGCGGCACTCACAGTCATGTCCAGTAGCTGCTTTTCTAAAGTGTAGATACGGTTCTGTAGGCTCTGCTCTCTGTCCCGGACCAGGCTGAGCTTGTGTTGCAGTTGGGACTTGAAGTTCTCAAAGTACTGGGACTGGAGACTCATCTCCTCCTCTTTGGCCTTCAGCTGCCTCTGACAGCGCTGCAGTCGCTCTCTCCACACCCGCTCCCCTCGCTCCTTCTCCTGGGTCTGAGCAGGACAGAGACAAAGGCGATGTTAGTAATGTCGTAGTTTTTATTTTACAGGTTATCTGTTGTGACCCAACCAGTCTTGCCAATGAAAATTAATATCTATCATAACATCACAGTGCAATTACTTAAAAGAAACATACTATGAAAGGGTATATCTGAATATGGTTTTGTCTTAAAATCCAAAGTCTAAAAGACTCAAAATGTTACTGCCATTTTTACCTAAAACCTTTTTGTAGATTCTAAGCAACATATTCAGTCAGGAGAAGAATCTGTTGAATCTACATGATATAGACAATATAACAAATACTGTGACATAAATCAAACATTTCTGCAGTTGGGAATCATAATATGTTAGTTTAAGTTTTTTTGGACTGTTTATGTTGTATTTATATTTTTCATGTTTTGACTGATGTACAGACAGATGAATACAGCCTCCTCATAGGTCTGCTAATTGTCACAGTTACAGGTTGCTTTAAATTTGAAATCAATGTGCTGATTCATCCATTAAAGGCAGTGTTTGTACTTTATGATTAAGATCCTTATCCATTATGTTGTCTTTCCCTTGTGCATTAAACAGACATTTTTGTCTGGATATGGTTGGAAAAGACTCATACATCCATTACAGTCTTCCTGTTTTACAGTTTGTACATCTAAGCCTATTAAAGCATTCAGAAATCCAGAGTACTTACCATGGTCCTGACTTCCTCCCTGAGCATGTGGAGTCTCTGGTCCAGCCTCTGGGAGTGTTGCATGCTGGGGAGGTTTGAGGCAGAGGCGAGCTGTAGCAGCAGTCTCCTCTCTGACCTCTCTAACTCTCTGACCCTGACACCACACCACAACACAGACAAGCTCCCATTACATAATCTTACTAGCTTCACACAAATTTGTACATTACTAGATAGATGAAAGGTTTAATAACGTTTTCTGTTGAATTGGTCTAAAAATCTACAAATATGATCCAATTTTAACCTTGTGAGAAAAGATGAAAACATGCAAATAAAACCTCCTACAGCGAGCGCTTCCCAGCGAGATGTAAGCAGCAGCGTGCTCAGATGAAAGTGTGCAGTGCAGTCAGGTGCATGTGATATGTGATATCACCTTGGTCAAAAGTGAGTATATAGTGTGTGTGTGCGCGTGTGTGTGTCAGTCATCGGATCCCCTATCTCCCAGTATCTCACCTGTTCCTCAGATAGCTGTCAGCCTGGAGGGCTGAGACTCCCCTCTGCTCCAGGGCCTTCACTCTGCTACACAGAACTTGCAGTTCGGAGTCCCAGTCCGTGTCATTTCCCACTGAGTTGGTTACCGTGGTTACAGAACTGCTTCTGGTACCGGTCCTGTCTGATGAGGTCATGTGATCCTCCATTGCTAAGCCTGTACCCACTAGGTGAGTTTTACCTGTGGTACAGGAACCAATAGTGTCATAAATTAAAAAAGGAAAACTGTGTCACATTTTCTATGTGCTTCTTTTTTTAACTATATGTTCATCATAAACTCAACAACACTGGCAAAGCTAAACACAGATGTTAAAAAAGAAACACACACACACACAAAATACAGTCATGTATTTTTCATTATGTCAACAGCTTGGTAGCTAGTCGAGCAGAGGTATCTCTCAGGTTACCTCGCCTCCTAATCAGCCTGTCCCCTCCTGTGACCTTAAATTCTAGGTTGTAGCGATAAATCTGAAGAACTTTTTAAAGGTAAACATAAGTAATAACCTGGTCTTTTTGGTCCACTGGGTGTAATTTTATCTTCTCAATACTTCGAAGAGCTTCCAGAAAGTTCAGCTTCTGCTCTGTGAACTTAGTTGCACTGTTGTTTCCTTGGAAACACCGCAGACATTGGACTTGCCAAAATCCTCCATATCCAGTTGGCACTCGGCTTGTTCACCCCCTCACTCAGCCATGTACTTTCACTCCTTCTCTCCTCCCTCCGTCTCTCCTTTTCCATTGTCCGACTGGGCATTCCTTCAGCTGAGGCTCGTCTCCCTTTAATAAATCCTCTGATTCAGAGTTTTCTCTCAGTAAATCCAAGTCTTTGCTTCTCACAGAGGAGTTTAAAGTTTGATGTTCCAGGTCCAAGAACAACTATAGTTAATGTTATTTATAAATAGATCTCACTTTGTGTATATCTGGGTATTTGTTACATTTTCAAATATGTTTGCATTCCAGGTAAGAGTCTTCTGCAAAAGTGCACATTATAAAAAGGCCATAGGGTTTTTGTGAGCTGTCTACAAATGCATAAAAAACAATTAAGTTTTGTTTCATCCTTGTTTGCCTCCACAGCACCTTAACACCTAAGAAAAAAGAAACAACTTTGAATTCTTTTACCTCATTGTTATTGTTGATACTATTCTCTTTATAACTTGGTTAAATAACGATATGATACAGTGAATAATGGTGCTACCTGAAGTGGGTCCATGGTCACTTTCATTAAGGCCAAAGAATAAATGCTAAAGAGAAAAACAAAAAGAGGAACAAAAACTAAAGGAACACAAGGGTTTTAATCAACACATGAAAAAAGGAAGAGAAGAAAAAGAGTGTCAGAAAGTTAGTGAAATATCACACACACAGCCTCAGTACAGTAGATATAAACTCCCTCATGTTCTCTCTGGCTAATCTTTGACTAGTTAAGTCACAGTTCACACCAGCCAGGACAGAAAGCTTTCTTAGAAGGAAATACAATTTGAATATGTACCTTTTCCTCAATCTCCTTTATTTGTCTCTTTTGCAAGTCAATCCTGTCCTCCAGCTCTCTAATTCTCTGCGAGGCAAAGACAGACGTGGTTATATGTTAACATGTTAAAATATAAAAGACTGTTCAGCTAGATCTCATACAATCATTTACATTTGTGTGAAATGCTGTTAAACATTTAATAGGGCTATTCGTGTATATACTCCAAATACTCTGCCTTGTTCCCATCATGCCCTCTGTCTCCATGGTAGCTGTGTTGGGTAATAATGAGCTGCCTTGGCAACAAAAGAGCAGATTTAACAGTAATCAGAGGAAGTCACTTCATCTTTGAGACTTTAAATCTGAGCACTTTATCCACTGACTGTGGATCAACACATTAGCCTTCTTCTCTGCAAAGAAACATCTTTTATCTCAGTGGCAGTGTCTGTACGTTCATTCAGGGTTAAAAAAGTAGCTTACAAATTCACTGGCACAGACACTTGGACCGAATCCTAAAACTAGAGTACAAGTTTTTCATTCTAATACCGTCTATTTCAAATAAAGGTGTAGCTGCTACTGACTGCTGCAACTAAACACAGTTTAATCATTAATTTTTAAGATTTTAATTGGTAGACCATTGAGTCAACCCTGGCACTGACAAAGTGCATAAACCTAAGCCCCACTATGGAGAGAAGAAAACGATTTCACTGAACCTTTAAGTGACAAGAGATAAACAGTTTCTAGATATTTAATGTGAATGAAATACACAAGGCATAACAGATATATAGGGTGTGGGCTACTAACACTACTGCATATAGTTAATATATTTCATTAGTAGTTGATTAAAAAGTCTTTTATGTGTTCTATGGTTAGAAATTAGCAAAAACATGTTAGTTAGTGTACAAATGAAGCTGAAGGTGCCGTGGTTGTTGATGTACTAAATGGATAACAGATACTGTACGAGCCATGAGGGTAAAACTACTGCGAGGGCTGCAGAGTGGAGGGATACTGAAGGAGTTGTGTGGGGGGTTGTTCAGATCACAATGATAAACACACATACAGCCACAAATTCATTCCATCTCAACCTCTCACTCTTCCACACACTTACAGATAGTTACAGGTTGCATTCACAGGGATACTGCATCTTTTTCATAGCACCAGAGGTGTGGTGAGGTCAGACGTTTCAGACAGGGACCATGGGTCAGATTGAGGGAGGGCAGGACTCAGTGACCTGACTCAAGTCATTTTAAGCCTTACCTGCTGGGCCTGCTGTAGGAGCTCCATGCGCTCCTGTAAGATCTGACTGTCAAACTGCCGGCTCTGCCGGAGAATCTGACGCCGCAGCTTCTCCACAGCTAGCCTCAGCTCCTCCCTCTGCCTGTCTGTCAGCGACTCGGCCACCGCCTGGCATGCCGGCTGCTCCTGCTGCAGAGCGCTATACAGGGTGGCCTCCAGCTCCTCGATCCTCTGCACAGCCAGCCGCATATACATACATACAGGTACACAAACACACATAAACACACACACACACACACACACAAACATGCACATGCACATGCAGAAACACACACACAGGCATGCACAAGCACACACGTGAAGGCACACACACAAACAGATACACATAAGCATACAAACACACACACACACACACACACACACACATACTACTGTGACCATGGCAGTAATGGGGAACACTGTTCCACTTTACACTGGGAGTTATTCAGACTTGATCCTCACATGGTAACTTCATTATGGTAACAGCACAAACCATGTTTTTATTCTCTTTTACTCAACATTCAGATGAATTCCACAGCTGACTACTGACTGTTGCAGCAAGGTTACCATGTAAAAATCAGTCTTTAACGAACACAATATAAAGTGGGACGATAAACACAAACTGACAACAAACTGACCAAATAAAATGGTTAGAATTATATGGAGAGTGACCTAAGTGTTAGCATCTGTTTGCTGAGAACAGCCTATTTAAGTCAGAGGGGGAGGAGAATGTTTTTATTATGCTAATAATATCTAACGTTAAAAACATTTAAAACTTATTCTGTTTGAAATTATTGCTTATTTCTTCACTTCTGCCAAGTAACACAGAATATTAAGACATTGTATCTTCATATTTATCATTTTAGAGCGAGTAAATCAGTGATTGGCCTTCTCAGAAAATAAAAGAGCATCAGGCCAGTAAGCACGACGCCAAATACCCTGGCCAATTCAGTGGCTCATTGTTCACAAAATTTTGCCTTCAGTGGTAAAAGATGCAGTATCCCAACACCATGTGACAAATTTTACCTTCATGGAGCATGTCGCATTCATGATGTTTAATGGGGTTCCAAATGTTTATGTGTCATGCTGGCGTGACAATGTTGCACCGCTGCATTCCTAAGTCACTTTAATCAATGAACCATTATGCCTTGTACACAACCTTTGTTAATGCTGTAATTAATATAAATTAATGCATTTTGTCTATTGGAAAGACCAACATTTGTATAAAAAGCGACATTTCATACAGCCCATTCCATACCATGTAGGCCTGGTCCAGGGCCTGCTTCCTGTAGTCCAGTTCTTCCTCAAGGAACCCCTTCTGTTTACTGAACAGCTCCTGCAACAATATTTGAAAATATACATTATAGGAGAAAGTATTGACTTAATACAGTATATTCTGTATGGTCAGGAAAACAATGAGTGCTACATTATGCATCTTTCTGGCATAATAACAGCACAAAAAGCAGTCAAGTAGCACGTTGTACAGTGAAAAGTTACTGTGTACTGTGTTCATGAATGGTAACCTGATTTTCACCTTGTCATTTTCCAGGTCGATCATCTTCTGTGTGAGGGCTGCCTCTGTGCTATCTATCTGCTTCAACCACTGTTCAGGGAGGATTGGAATGAAAGAAGAGCGAAGAAGAGTTATAGTGCTTTTTCAGGTGCTAAAATAACTGCTTTATTTGTATCTATATTCAACTTTACAAAATTAAGTTTAATGTAGTTATAGCAATGTGTGTTCACTAAAAACGCAACATGATTGAGAGGCCTTTCACTGACCTTTTCACACAGCGAGATCACAGTCCCTGCCTGGATCACAGCGACCTGCTCCTCATTTCTGAGATTCTACAGAAAATACAGCATATTAGAAAAGTATAACTCAGGTACTGAGGCTTTTTCTAATGTTTGTAATGTTTCTATGTTTGAACCTACCCCATTATCTCCCAGAATGTCTAGTTTCTTCATCAGCTCAGGGATGATTACATCCTATACAGAGGTCAAAACCATCAAAAATCAAACGGATGATTTCATGCAGTCTTAAACGAAAGTAGGTTTGAGTGAATGTGCTATCACCTTTACTCCCTCCTGATGGCAGTAGATCTGCAGGGCACTGCTGCTATTCTCAGGGAAAGCAGTCATGTGTAGGTTTAGGGCAGGAGATCTGCGCTCCCTCTCCTACAGAGTACACACTCACATTATCACTCACCTACACACACGCACTCCTAAAAACATGACATCAGTCAAACTGAAATTTCTGCATGTCTTCCAGTCATTTAACAGGTCATGGTGCGCAAAGAGACACGGGATGTAAATGAGTGGAAAGGGAGTGAAGGAGGGATTTACTTACATGACACTGAAAACATGGTCAGGATCTGCCAAAATGAGGGAGGTGGAAACCCATAATTCAAAGGGGAAACTAAACCAAACCAAACCAACAGGGAGTTTGAAAGACACATGCTGAAACTCAACTTTGAGAATGTATAGGGGCTACTCTGTCTGCATTCAGACACTGCTTTTAATAAAGAGATGCAATGTCAACTGATATGACTGATGATGATTAATCTTTCCTTTACTATCCATGGAGGGAAGTTTTTATTATATGGAAAATGTAAACAAAACATAGGACATTCATGCAAAAATGAGAGACAAAATGAACAAAGGTGGGATTGAATGGTGAACTTAAATACATTTTTATTTAATTAAAAATTATATTCATCTTAACACAACATTCTTCCATTATAAAAAAATATTCCAGTTCAGAGGAGGGGGTTATGCACACAGCTGCCATGCAAAACACAAATGTATACAGAAGAGGACTCAAGTGTGTGAAGGTGAACAGTATGTCAATCTGACTGTCGGTCTGTCTGGGGAGTCACTGTATGTAGGTCTTGCGTCGAGAACTGAGATTGTTGTTGTCGCCTCCTGGTGACAGTTTGACGTTGGTACACTCTCTTACTTCCAGTTCCAGCACCCTGAACTCCAGCAGCTCATTCTGATCCCGCGCATCCTGAACCTCGGCCTGCAGCCGCGACTCTGCCTGCTGCAATGCGCACATCTATAAAAACACACATACAACTATTTCATACAACTTCAATGCTTTGGAATGTTTTGCAATGAATAATCTGAAGAATGATGTGCTGTGTTCATCAATTTGTTTCATAATTGCATTAAATCTGCTCAAATTCTATTCAATTTCTATCTGAAAATGATGGTTAACTCATACTATGGGCGTGCTTTCCTAGCATAGAAAACCTAGATAACCATGGATAATGTTTAGTGCTTGTGTATTCCATACAACTTCTGTCTAAACCTCATGCATTCATAATTATTGTCTTTTAGACTTACATCTCAATTTCTTCAAAATAGTTTGTAGAATTTGAATTTTCATTTGAGTGTTGTATGTATTTAATTTTTAATGTTGAGAGTGAAGAGAGAAAGTAAAGCCCTAGTGAATTTCCTTTGTGTAAGAAATGTGCTCTGGCAAAATCAGAAATTCATCAGTTGGGAAAAACTTTAGTCTAGCACTAGGACAGGGGTATAAATAAAATGGGACTGCATCACCAATAGCTTTGAAAAATGACATTCAGTTCTAATTCCCCCGTCTCCATTGTCAATACAATAATACATTATGTGCATCAATTAAAAGCTAATGTAATGTACCTTCTCGTGAAGTTCCTGGTTTGTCCTGAGCAAATACTGCTTCTCCTCCACCCACTTTGAATCCTGCCATAACAACCAAACACAACATGAGCAAGAGATGACACTGCCAAGAACAGTAAAGGTTCCCAGATGACAGAGTGCAATGAAAAAAGCTGTAAAAAACACAATCACCCAGCTCAAAATCTAAAAACCATCTACTGCAATTCCAAATGACACATGCAAATATACCAAAGACACAGACAGACAGGAACAGAGTGGCAGTAGTAGTTTATTGATCCAGAGAAATAAAGACCACTCCTGAGATAACAGGCAAAAGAGCTGCATTCACAACCATCAGGAGTTCACAGTAACAGGAGGAACAGAAGGTAATCTGAGGTGAAAAACAGCAGAGTAGGAAATGAAAATAACACAGCTGGATCAAGCCACAGTGGAACAGGCAATATGCAGAAAACATGCAGTGACAAAGGAAAAACTTCACAGCAAATGAAGAAACTGAGAGTAGTGATGTGGATTCTTCATGATATTCAGTATAGGAAGTAATTAAGGTGCTCACTGTCAACATTTCTTTTAGTCATCATTTCTCTAGCTTGGACAATGCAGCCAAGGTGTTTCTGTTCCACAGGCTTGGCTTGGCTTAATGCACAGACCAAAATGTTTTATGATGACTTTTGTATATATTAAATGAACTAAAATCAATGTAAACAATGTATTTTAATATTTAGAAAAGATGAGACATTGCTTGATTAAGATCTTGTCTATCTATCTGTTTGTAGCTGAGCCTCCTCCCTCAGCTCAACAGCACTTTAAGGCCCAGTAAGAAAAAGAACCAACAACAAGAGGCATGCAGGCACAGAGCTGTGATATCACACGTGCAGGAAGTGACATCATAGGATTCTGCGGAAAACCTGGTCAGCATAGCGCCAACCCAGGAGCAATGCAGCCAGACAGACATGCAGGAGGGCCAGTGAGAGCAGGACCAGTGAGCTCCTGTCACCATCCCCTGTCTTTGTTACCTGCCCCTTCTCAGCCAGGGCCTTCTCCAGGTCTACAATCTTGGCCTGGCAGCTGCTGAGCTCCGCTTGAAGCTGCTCACGTGTCTGTGGGAGGGAAGATCACATTCTCATGGTATTACAATAATGCACCTTTGACCTTTACCTTTCATTTTATAATTTTTTTTTATCATTTTTATATTGTTTGAGAGCAAGGAGGTTCAGTAAAGAAGTTAAAAGTACAAACCCTGGCCTCTCTCTCAGCATCCAGAGAGCCCCCCGTCTGCTCTTGGAGGAGAGCATAGGCTCGCTGGAGAGCCTGGTACTCTCTAGTCAGCTGACGGAAACGAAGCTCTGACTCTTCACGGGAAACACTCTTAATTTAAGAAAAATTGAAACAAAACAAAAGGGGCAAGTTCAAAGAATCATTTACGTACCTTTACCTTAACTTATTTCTAAGTCTATCTCCAATTCTGTGAATTACAATTAATGTCCTGTCTTGTGTTGGTTAAATATGCAACTCATCTTTCAGCAATAACACCATAAATGTTGTTGTTTTGTAAATTTAGCATTTTTCTTACCTCTTCCAAATCCTCCTCTGGAGTTGCAGGTGTGCGATCAGTGAGGTCAGTGTTATAGGAGGTCAGAGAGGAGGTCTCAGAGTCGATCGACTCCTCGTCAAATCCAAAATATGTCTCCACAACATGCCTCTGCAGCGAGTAGAGGACAAGAGAGGATATGCAAATTGTTGATAAAACCAAAACCAACATTTGGTTGCCTTGTCTAGAAAAAAACAACATTCATCTGGATGATTTACACAAAACATTTCTTGAAATCGCTTTCTTTTGTTTATTCGTCACCATTTTGTCCAAAACCAAGTACCATCATTCTGTCTATATAAGTAAATCAGATAAAGTCTCTGCATGTTTGTTTACTCCTTTGCTATTAACTTTACCAAACCCTAGAGTGTACATTACCATCATGTTTATAAGTCATCTCCTGGCAACCAGAGAAGTAGAGGCAGACAAGGGCACAGAGGCAAATGAAGGCAGAGAAGTAGAGGATAAGGAGGAGGTACTCCGTCATGTTGCTACCAAAATTAAACCACCAACACTAAACTATAAAGAATTTCTCCAGAATACATCTATAATATCTTGGCCTATTGTGGTTGATCTATAAAGCACTCTGCAGGCCTCTAGTGAAGTCCACAAAGCACGATTGCTTTCCTATGCACTCCCACACAAAATGGAATAGCAGACAACAAAGCCTCTTCTTACAACCAAACTACTCCTACAGAAAACCAGGCTAGCATCTGGTTTATTGTGTCCAAGCTCACAGATTCAGCTTCTGCTTTAAATTCCAAAAAAGAGACCAAAACTTCCAGTTGGCAGTCCAAGAGAGACACCACTCTGCCCAACCCTGCATCCACCTCGCCAGACAAACTGGTTCCTGCAGGAGAGGTGGGATATATCTGACAGCCACTGGCACAAACTCCTCCTCTTAGCAACATCATAGATTCTAAACTGTCCCCTGAAGTATTAACCTGAACGCAGCAATTAGTAAGCATCATTGTTTTCCTTTATACACACACAAGTAATCACACATAAGCAAAGGTGCAACCACAGATCAATCTCCAACAGCAACACTAACCTAACCCATAGCTTAAACCAAATCATATTTAAAGACAAAAATTGTAAAAAGCTAATAATAATTTTCCACTAGCTGTGATGTGGTTCTTGAAGTTCTGTGTGTACTCAGCATGATGCTCCCAGCTGTGGGGGATGCTGTCATTATCGTCTCCTGAGCCCAATTAAAACCAAACATTCACAGACAGACACACACACACACACACACACACACTCAACCAAAAACCATGCTTACAGATCAGTCAGCCATCAACAGGGTAGTTGCTTAGCTACCCACCCCTCAATTAACAGTTTAGAAATCACACACGGACACTTACTTTGGACAGTTTGAAAGGTTTCCTCCTGTTCTTTTTGCTCATCACCAATCTGTCACGTTCCTAAAGGCAAACACAACAGATCAACATCTCAAACTTTGTCCCTGACAAGAGAAACATCACATTACATTACATTCAGTGAGCAGACATCACACTGTTCCATCAAAACATTAATCAAAATACAATATTTCAATGTAGTATTATCCAAAGTCTTTTTCTATAAGGTTGTGGAGACATCAGAAAATGAAAAACAAATGCTATTGATAATAGTAATTAAGTAATAATGAGGAACAGACAATATAATCATATGAATAAAGTATTTGGGTTGAGACTCTATAATGAGGAAATTGGAAGGTTGTGCTAAGTTAGGCCTTGGTGGAAAGGCAAAGAAAGTAGCGTGGTAAGGGGAAGACAGGAGAAGGTGAATAAATCAGAGACTCTCTGCTGATTAGAGATTGTGTGGCCATTTGAGAGCTCTCTATATATGTAATTTTATATATGTAATATAAATAAATATAAATAAAACACTAATGATATTGCTTTTGGTATGAATTTGTTTTTGGACAATCAACATAGAAATTGTCAACAGTTAAAATAACAACACAAGAATGTCCAGTGAGGTGAGTAGGCTGAAAAGTGTAAATATGGCATCACATTAAAACAAACTCAAAAAAATAAGAATATTTGCCGCAATATTTTTAATAAGAACATTGCTGACAGTGGTCTATACATCAGGCTCTATCAACATTATGGTAAAGCATGTAGCCAAAAACAAATCAATATTATCTGACAGCATATATATGAGTTTTACTACAATCTTTGTGTGTTTTCTAGAAGAAGTGGAGGATATCAGTGCTCATTCAAAAACACTAAATGTGAGTAGAAGTCAAGTAGAATTGGCTGATTTCCACATAAAATACATCAGAAATCTGACCGTAGCGGTAAAATCCTGACCTGCGTAAGCTCGTCAATGATGCCACGTTGCTCAGAAACCTGCAGCTTGAGGAACTCCACTTCCTGTTCCTCGTGGGCATGGCTCAAGTCTGTCAGGGAGCTTGGCCGCTTCAGCTGGGGCTGAATGGATTGTTGCTGTGATGGTGGCCTGGAGGAGGAGGCTTTTTCCTTCTGAGGAAGAAAGACATACAGAGTGGTTGAGAGAGAGGGCAAATTAGAATTGTATGGAGTATTAATACATGCTTTTCCTCAAACGGCCAGCAGAGGTCCCTTTTCCTTTTTCAATATAATTCTCAGTAACAAGTACAGAGTCACAACCCATCATCCTCTAAAAAAACAAAATTAAAATTTCTACTTGATATTTCAACTTTGAACTGATCTTGAACAAGGAACAACAGGAAAACAACAGAGCAGAGTTGAAACGTGCTGGGTACATCTCACCATCTCAGCGTTCTCTCTGCTCAGGTTCTTCAGTTTCTCCTCCATACGTTGTAGAGTTTGCAGGAGGTCATCATTCTTCTTTGACAGTCGCTTGTTCTTTTCAAACATAGGCTTCATCTGGCTCTCTGCCTCTCGCACCCGCTTTAACTGGACAGAGGAAGGAAACAGGGAGGGGAAACACTGTAATCTAAAGCCTTGAGAGAGAATTACCAGAAGAGGAAAGATTGAGGAAGTGTTTTATTACATAGGCATCCATGTTCCCCTATGTGTTTTTATGTGTGTATTTAATAAGTTTTAGGGTATTCGCATGCCTATAATCATGACATGTATGTACTTCTGCATGAGTGTTCCTCACTAGTTCATTCCTCTCGTCAGCCAGCAGTGCATTTCTGTCCTCCAGTTTCCTGATGACCGAGTGGAGTTCTGCAATCTTCAGCTGGAACCTTCTCATGTCACGCTCCTCCACCTCCTGAGGAGCAAGAGGGAGAGGAGAGGAGGAGGAAGACAAAATCTGAAAACGAGGGTACATGCAGGGAGGCAGGCAGGTGATGGAAGTGGATGGGAGATGGGAGGAGTTGGGATGAGCGGTGAGATACTATTTCACAGAGCAACTGCGAGCCTGTATGTGCAAGCCTAGATTAATTTAAAGGTTTACAGTACAGTCCTTAGGTTTTCTTTAAAATGATGGGTTCAGTGACCATAAATACACATTAAAGGGAGAAAAAGACATACACTGTTGTGATCACAGGTAGAATTGAAAGTTCCGTGTATATGTTATATATCATATATGTACATTATTGTCCAAAAGTTTTATTCAGGGATTGAGAGAACACACTTTTTTAGGATACCTAAAGGTAAATGATGCCAAGAACAGATCCCAAACCAGTGTTCTTTCTTTAATTTCAATTCTAATTTTGAGGCTCATAAATAATAGCAAAAAATGCAGTATTTTACATTATTTGTATGAAAACGGTCAGATTTAACAATCAGAAAATGTGTTAATGCAATAATGCACAAGCACAGATGCATGTTTATGCACATGATTTTGCGTATACCTGGCTGTTGAGCAGGTCTGGATTGTCCCCCAGCCCAGGCACCACCTCCCTCTTGGGGCTGCCGTGGTTGTGTCTCTCAGCCTCTCGTACCTGGCCCAGCTGCTCATCCAAGGCTTCCTTCTGAAGCTGAAGCTTCTGCGTGTAGCCTGCCTGCAGCCCTAGCTCCCTCTCCAGGGCACACACCACCCGGTCCTTTGCCTTCAGCTCATCCATCTATATGAGGGATGGATAGGAACATGGTGGTGGGTGGTGGAACAAGTGAGTGAGTGAGGCAGATAGACAGTTTTCCATTAAATCAGTTACAGCCCAAATAATCATGACTGAAAATGTTCAGGATGAATGAACAGATGATATTTCTGTGATCGTGTTGCCAAAAATACATCATTTTCACCAATGAGTGATTATCTGGTTTACACAAAGTATCTTGATTTGCTTGCAAACAACTAGGTCTAATGTGATGCTACCTTTAATTTTCAGTCTTGACATCTTCTGTCTAGCAAGCTTTATCATCTGATGGCTGAAAATGTGACTGGTGGTTAGTGACATTATGTTAGCTTTTACAATATTGTACCTCAGCTGTGATTAATTTATGAAGCTCTGTTCTTCTGCTGCGTTCGCACACAGTCTTCTGAAAAATACTCCCACTTCTATTTCCCTCCATATTTTGTTTTTCAGCACTGGTCTTTCTTGCAGTTTGTGCTCTCCATTAATCAGCCACGCAACATTCCTTTGCTAACAATAATTCCTGTTATTGTAGCCCTACTGTTAGTATTGGGGTTAATGAGTAACTGCAACAGATAAACCACCTTTTATTTCTGCAGATAAGCACCCCATGGTGAAGGTGAGACAAGCCCCGACAGACAGTGCAGCAATTAGCCTGTACGTAACCTTCGTATGCCGATAAGATAAAACCTCAGCTGGAACTGAACTTCGAAAGCAGGAAAACAGATGTTGCGTGGGTGTGACTGTCTGTGACATTCAAATTAGGCTCAGACAGACGAGGACTATAAAAATTACAGCTGCTGTGTTTGTCCTGCTAACCTATCACAGGAATAATGATAAATGGTTTGTACCGCAGTCTATGATCAGTCTTTTCAGAGTCATTATAGATCTATATCTTGTAATTTAATTATGGTTAGCTGATTGTGATGCACATAACATGACACGTTTTACCAAGGCCCAAAGGGAAAGTGATATGGTATCATATAAAAGTATAGTCATATTAGACAGTCTGGATACAGTACATAGAAATTTGTTAACTGGGAAACCAAAATTAAGGTTAAATAAATTAAATAATTTCTAATAAATTTCAATTATGCATTGTGTAACATCTAGGAAAGACCCAAGTTAGCAGTAAATATGCCTTCAACCATGTCTTTAGGCAATAATCTGTTAGCCTTAATCAAAACATTTCGCTAATGACCATGTCATCTTAAGATAAGAAACATTTAATGTCTGTTGTGTTTGTCTTCCCAGCACTGTGTGGTCTCACCAGTCGGCGTATGTCTCTCTCACAGTCTCGTTTAATGCGGTGCACTTCATCCTGGTGCTGTTGGTAGGCAGTGCGGAGATCTGCTGCTTTGGCTTTATCTGCCTGTAGAGCATTTCCAAGCGCCTCCTCAGCCTGTTTCCTGGCTGTCTTCTGCTCCTGGATCTAAAGGACACCAAAAACACGCACGATTCATCGCACAAAACCAAAACCATCAAAGAGCCTGATACTCATTTATAAACACATGTCCTATCCTATTAGACAGTTGTAATGATAGATGCCCTGTTTGTCTGCAAAGGCTACAATGGAACAATAGCTTGGCAAGAGGCTTTTCCACCCTGTTTCCTGTTTTTCAGCAGCAAATTTACAAAAGGGTTTACGCAGTCCTACAGCAACACTCTGCAAAGACATGCACACGCGTGCAAGTCACATGATGGTTTCAGAATGCCAACTTTCCAATGAAACTGTTTGCGTTCTTTTCAGAATATACATTGCCCTAAGAAAATATCAAAGCTGCAACATTCATTCCACAATTTTGTTAGGTCAAACACCAAGAAAACCACCACAACTAACAGATGATTACAATGTGTAAGTGAGCCTCCTTAGGCTAAGCTGTACTTAGCAAATACCACAAATACTGTGAAAGCAGCTTTAGGGTTAATATTTGGGTGTATTTGCTGATGTTACAGTTATTACATCCATATTTCTCTACAATCTATGATGGAAACATAATAAATACTGCATTACAGTCACCAATATACATGGCGCAACCTACCTCTTGCTGTAGCTTTAGCCTCTCCCCATCAAAAGCTCTCCTGGCCTCCTCCCGAGCCTCTCCAAGAAGAGCATTTTTAAGCTTGTCCGCAGCTCCATCTCTCAGTGCGTTTACAAGCCCCTGGAGCCTCTGCACCTCAGCATCCCGGATCTTGATGGCTCTGGCCAGTTCGACATCATGCTGTCGTGCCAGGGCCTCGCGGACAGCTGCTATCTCACGTAGCTTTTCTTCATGGAGTTTAGCACGCAAGTCAGTGAGTGCGACAGCATGTTTGTGCTGCTCAAGCTCCCGAGCCTGCCGCTGCTCCTGAAGCCGCTCACGTAGCTTACACACCTGGAAGATCAACACATTTTACTAGAAGAGTTGCAAAAGAGTCCAATCAACTAGTCATCATCATGAATACTGCAGTCTGTCAGAGTATTCATCCATTTCTGATAACTTCATTTTCAAGTTCATTCTTTAAGTGCTGGCATTCTAATACAACACAAATGAGCAATGATCAGTTTTCAAGTGGTGCATCACTCCCCAACAGAGAGCAGTACACTATAAAGAAAAATAGTTATTTTGTCTGTAATGGCTTAAACATGTTAAATTAAAAATACATTTTTTCCTTTTGGGAATTTTCTTATGTGATTTATTGCCCATCTGAATTTCATCATGATATTTAAAATGAAAAAAAAAAGAGTAATTCCTTTTGATGCCTCATTATACTTGTCCCACCAAAACCATCACTTATCATACCTTATGCACTGCAGTTGACTTTCTTGCACCCATTGTTCACATATATTTTGAGCAAGGCTTGCTCCAGTAACAATCCAGGTTACTGTAATTTTCAAAATGAAGCAATGACAGATGCAGAGAGGGGCACAAAGAACACAGAATATCTCTCTGCACTCTCTGTTTGGATGCGATTCAGAAGATACTAGGACAAGCATTTCCAAAATGGGACGAAGTGTAAGAATGGCAGGGCACTGAATAAATACAATGCTGATCGGGCAATGTCGTGCGCACTGATGAAAAGCTGCCATATCATGGCATACTTTAGTGCAATAGGCCAATAGGTGACTGAACAAGAACAAGAATAAATAATTCTGATAAATAGTTCCCTCTTCTTTCCCCGCCTTCATAGCAATTATGTGACTGTGGCTGTTGTTACGTTTCTACACAAGGCCTCCAGTCTCTCCTCTTGCTCCTACTCTCCCTCACCTTTCCACGCTCCTGCTGCAGCTCAATCTGGACATCCATGAGTTTGCTCCTCAGCTCCTCGTTGGTTGCCTGCACTGAGTCAGTCATCACCTCAGATTTCTCTGGCTTCCTTCCCTTCTTAAAGGGCGGGGCTGCAGGGGGTGTGGTTGATGACATAGCACTCTGGCCGCCCTATCTGGACGGACCCAGAGTGCTAGGTGTGGCAAAAAGGAGGAGAGAGTCAGTCGCTGCTCCTCCTCCCTGGGAACATCATCATCATTTCGTTGTCAAGCCTACATCATGGCTGGAGGTTGCTGGGAGTTTCTATTAGAGACACATAGACAAACAAAGGGAAAAAGGAAAAATGGAAAAGGGTGAGTCAGTGTTAAAAACTGGGTTACACGACACTGCTCTGCACAATGCTCTGGGCCCAAGCCACATGACGTGTTACAGCCTAGGGAAAATAAACTATTTTTGGTACTAACATTTACACTCTCCTCTGTCACACACTCCTCTCTAACACATACACCTGAGCAATTTATCATCATCCTATTCAAGTCCCTGGGCTGTACTTAGAAGCTCCACAGTGCATGAGAATGTGTCTGACCACCGTAGTTATGGTTTCTGGCCTCTCATATCCCCCTTAACACTTTTCTCTTTCAGTAGACCAATAAAATAATCTTTTACATGATTGCTTTGTCCAGAGACCCTGTGATCTGTTCTGGATCTTTATAAACACTGTAAAGAATAAAATGCCGCTCTGGCATCACTACAATAAACTTAACCCCTGAAATAAAGTAGTCATCACATGTCAGCACTCCTAACTGCAAATCACCTGAACAAGTCCTTGGAGATTTTGATCTTTGCCTCATTTAGTTTTTCCTGCTCATCTGTCTCTTTTCTGTAGCCTTCATTTTTTCTTTTTTTTCTTAACACATTACACATAAAATTAATTGATAACCACAATCTAAGCTGGAAAAAAGGTGACATCCAATTCATCCACAAAAAACATTGCAAATAGAAAAAGGATTTAAAGGAATCATTTGTTTACTCATCCTTTTTCCCGTTGAAGGGTGGCTAAACTTGTATTAGCAGGTGTAATTTTTGCATATTTTTGCATATTTAGTGGGTTGCTACAATGGCACACATTCATTGTGCTGAAAGTGGACTCCTATAATCTCTTCCTGGAAATGAATTGTAACCCAGTAACCTTACTGTCTTTCTGCTAACTCTTAAATAAATAATGCATCGATGAGGGAGCTGAGGTATTAAGACCACAGTTGCCTCCATCTTTCTCTACATGCACATAACCAAACATTCATGCAACATACACAGATGGCAGCAGTAGTTACCAAGGCAACCCTTGCTCTCAAAAACTCTATTCCTCTCATAGCAAAGGATGATGGGAAGGAGGAGTCTCATGGCGGATTTGAGAAAAGCATAATACACAGACATGGTGCACACACAAAAACATACAAACAATTGCATCGTATTGAAGCTTCACATTTCAGAAACACGTGATTGTACTATCTGGTCCAATCTCTGAGCCGAGGTTGACTGAGAGTCAGAAATGCATTGATGCTGGAGGGCGAGGAAGCTTTCTTCCACATGGATTTCTACACAGCACGCACAGTCAAATGTTGGGAACCAGTGGGGATGGAAGAGAAAAAGAATGAGAGAAAGGAAGGAGAAGGATTAAGTCTACAAGAGAGGCAGAGAAGGGTAAAGAGAAGACGCAAAAAGGGGATATGAACATGCAGACTTCTACCAAGAAAACCAACCTTCAACTATCTCTCCCCCTCTCCTCTTACATTCCCTAACCCCTTTTATCTCTCCACCCCCCACTTGCTGGCATGGTGATGTTACTGAGCAGAGGCAATCACTGATCTCACTCTCATTCACAGAGACAGGAGAAGAGAAAGGGAGAGAGAGATCATTCACACGCAGAAAGCACTGACACAAACACACACTCTCTCAGTCTTAAACAGAACAACTAGAGACAGATACAGCAGACATCTATTCTCACAGGCACCAAAAGCTCTGCACTTATTCACATTAGTAACAAACGTGTTTACTTTTAAAAGTAGGTCAACTTGACTTGACTCACATGTATCCTATGTACACAAAACACATGTTGGTTACACTTGCCACACTTGCCACTGTTTTAAGCATGTTTAGGCATGGCTGTGCCATTATCAGACCAGGTGTACCCAGACTGAAATGGATGAGATGAATGATCTCCACAAAGGGGAAGAGGGTATGGATGGTCATCCTGCCAACATCTGGATGTATTGCTCTTCCTTGGTGGATATGTGACTTTATGTGATCGAGGCATGTTAATCATTTTTGTGTGCTGATACAAACATATTTATGCCATCAACCACACCCAGTTCTCACAAAGCCTGCTGGAGCCACATGATCCCAAGCTGGCAACCAGAACCTTACCCTGAGAGTTTATAGGGGAAACTGGAACATTTTATAGGGGCACCAAGGAGCTAACAAGCACCTTTAATCTTCTCAGAAGCAAACAAAAGCTAGCACAGGTCACAGACCTCAAATTACCTCATCTGCTCCAAGTATAAACAGTTACTCTGCTTGAACTGCACTTGAGAGCCTTAATGTTTGAAGAAAACCTTCCAACAAACAGTGATGGCCTGCTCAAAAAGTCACAATCAACCCCATTATCATCCACATATAGCTGATATCATACCATGCCTGTGACTCATCAAATCAATCACAAGTCATATTTTGCAAAGTGTTATTTTTTTTACAATACATTTGTTTTGTAAAAAAATACAATTTGTATTGTAAAAAAAAAATAAAATACAGCAACAAAAGTGCAAAATTCAATGCATATTTGGACACTGAATGTAGCACTGAGGTGAACAGCTTAAGAGACAGAATTAAGCAGACAGAATTAATTGCCACTTCATTAATGAATTGAGTGAGAAAAAAAAAGTGTTCATCTACATCAATACAACATAAGAATATTAGATGAAGCATAGCATAATCGGGGCTTTAGGCTGGTATCTGGCTCCCAGTAGCTGGTGTTGAAACCTTGGTCCTTTCTAAACAGGCTTAAAGTGTGGCAAACATATAGGTAGTTTCATAACTGCCTCAGGATTTCCCCCTTTTCTCTGTGAAATGACAGACCTGTGTGGGGTTGCATCAGTACACTAGTTGGTGGGTGTATCTGGCCATTGCTTTTCAGCTAGGGGATTTAAATGTAACATGTGACATTTGTAACACTGGATAGTGCTCTGTCCAGTTTCTCACAGTGGTAAGAAAAGTGCATTCTTAAAACAAGTGCCAAGAGTAACCTAGTCTAAGAGATGGGGACTGTTTTGGTCAAGAAGCCCTTGCAAAAAACAACGTGTCCACTTGCCAGTTGACAGTTTTCTCTTGCTATCTCAGGTATATATGGTGCCAGCATTCCTAAACTATAACTATGAGTTTCCAACATAGTATAACAACACATCAATACAATTACATGCAAAGATGAAATCTACTATAAAAATTATTCAAGTGTCACAATAGCAGCTGATACATTTCTAGTAGAACACCTACCAGAGACATTCACAAATCATTCTAGCACCAGCTGCCTTTTTCTATGAAAAGCAAAGTTGCTCTCTACATGCTTGTCTCTTTGCAGCTTCCCTGAATTATCACACCTCAATATTCCTAATAAGTTTATTTTAATGAAGTAATCTATTCAAAAGTCGAGTGTGCTGGAATAAATATTGGCATTGGTGCTATAAACAGGTCTGTTAACATCTGAAAAAATAAGTCTGCAGAGAAAAGCACAATATAAAATAAATAAAGGCCAATAATTATAATATTTTTTGTGATTGTCTGTGATGTAGAAAATATAATACTGCCCTTTAAAGGTTTGCTCTCGCCTTTAGCAAATTAATCATAATAGGTTATAAATGAAGTACAAAATGTTGGCTAGATAAATGCCTTTGCAATGGTCACGAGTTTATTACACACTTACAGATGGACCTCCTTAAAGACAGACAGACCACACACACGCTCACAGTGTGTCAAACATTAACTAGACTTCAGTTTGACATGCAGGCCCAATAAATACATAAAAGAGCTGCAAATGGTAGCTCAAACAAAGAGTCCTCACTTCTCTGTCTGGGTTAAATAAAATCAACAGTGAGGGTGTAGACAGCCTGAGATTTAATCTTGTTTATGCTACACATTTGTTACAAAGCATCAAATGCTTATATATGGACGCAACATATATTCTCATTGTAGTCGTATCAGCATCAGCAGAGTGTAAGAACAGGTCTGGCCCCACTCCAGACATCCCTTCACAGACAGTCCACACACGCAGACACACTCAGCATTCTGGTGATTCTCCAAAAATGCTGTAAAAATCCCACTGAAAGGCTGAGTAACCCAACCAAGTGCAGCACAAGTGAAGCATATGACCTAAAAACTACTATGCCAACAGAATGACTACAAGTTACTGACCCCAATGACTAGTCAACCCAAACAGATACACAAGAAGTCTCTCTCTCTCACACACAGTGTCTCACAGTGTCTCTGTCACACACACAAACAATCTAACTGTTTAGTTTAGTTTTGTGCAGGGTTTAGATCTATAGTGCCCACTAATGTGTCAGTTTGGTCATTCATTGCTGGAGGCACTGTGTGTTTTTGGCCTGCACGTGTACATCTATGTGTATGTATGCTTCTGCATGCATGGCTGCATCTGTGTATGCAGGCAGTGATAGCCCACCCCCACCCCTGAGGAAGACATAATAGTGCAATCAGTAATATGATTAACCTTGCATCTCTGTCTCTGACTACACAGTACATTGGTCAGAACAGGCTGGTGTCTACTTACCTTTGGCTGGCATGGAAACAATAACAATACAGTTATCTTTCTTATTTGTCCCACCCTTTGTTTTTTCAAGAATGAAGGATGAAGGGTTATAATCAAATAAATGAAGCAATGAGAGAGGCATGCACATGTGGTATAGACCACAGGGATTATGCCTGTAGCAGTACGTAACTCAAAGTGTTACGCTGAGGAAAGCAAGGATACGGAGAGAGGGATAGGATTATGAATGAAGAAGGATGAATTAAGTTACAGGAAAGGCAAGTGAACAAAGGTAGAGGGTTGGAGTAAAAAGTCCAGATGAATGTTGGCATTTATTGATATCATACCTAACAAATTGACATGTTGAAGTTGAGGTAAAAAAAAAGAAAAAACAATCACAGACAGTGACACAGTCCCCCTTTCACAACAATTACTGTTTTGTTCCAGTACCTGCATGAGGACCATCCCTTTCGTTCTCACAATCTGTTAATCCAACACAATGACCACAGCATGCATCATAGTTTTTGCAGCACGGCCTGAGCAGGCTGATCAAACAGAAATGAGTGTGTAACACATGTTGGCTGTCCACCAGGGCAGATTTACGAGCCTCTGGGGTCGCCTGCTACAGCAGCAAAACTGTTATGACAGACAGAGTCCCCGCTGGTAAATACAGCAAACGCTCAAGAGTTAAAATGCATGGCAGGGGACTGGCTTGGTAAAGAGATAGGTTTGGGATATTTGTTAGGATAGCTTAATGCGATGTGGAGAGCTCCTTAATGAGCTGTCAAAAGGGAGATTACAGGGTAGAGTGGTGCTGGAGGGAGCGCTTTTACACTGCTGACAGCCTGCCTGTCCGGCTTGCCAACCACACCCCACGGCGACACGCATGGGTTCTGCTGCAGCATCCTCCAGCCACAGAGGTCGGACGCCCTTGCACTCGGGCTGTACAGCCTAAGTATGTTGCCGTCTGTGTGTGAACGGCTGTCATGCAGCATTCCCACTGTGCTGATCCGCTGTGGTGACAGTGTGGTCTATTTTCCACCAGTGGTCTCTCCCAACATCGGGGATAGGACGAGAGGAGAACCACTGGTAATGTAACGGCTAAGATAAACACACCGGGAGGACGACAGTAAAAGCATTTGAATGTTAATCACTCGTATCGGGTAACGTTATCATCACGCTTCGTACTTCCTCTTTGGCTAGCTGGCACAGCCGAGCAGAGATGTCACACGGGTTCATGATGCATCCGATATTCACATCCCTGTCTGGATGGATGGATGGGGGGCTCGGCGGTTGCTCTCGGTTGTGACTGTTAGCTAGCTCCAACTCACAAGCCACATATGATGAAGCCTGGTCAGCGGCTCTCCGTTATTACCGCAGCGTTAGCACACGAAACACGGATGTTGGATACATGTTACAGCAGCTAACAGCCTAACACATTATAGAATTTATGCGACAGGAGTTGTTTAGAACTACACACCGAATAAACTTACCTGTAGTGCAGGTCCAGATGTCACAAGCGTCGTTGCCTAATTTGCTTCACATCCAGGAAGGAAGGCAGGCTGTGCGGCGCCGTAGAGAGCTGTTTGAACTCACCTCCAGCACTTAAAAAGATGTAGAGCTCGGCTAACCGCTATCATTTACAACTTTATTGCTCAGGTATTACACGCAATTTACACTCCTGAACTTGTAACTCCACCGCTGATATTATCCTCTGGCTACAGACTGGATTCAGCTCCAGGCTTCTCCTCCTCCTCTCGCGCCGCACGTTGACACTTTGCTCCACGCCCACACACACACACACACACACACATACACACACTTGAGTGCACGCGCGACGTCACCCGTCCCTATACATTTCATGCACACGAGTGAAAAAATAGTTAAATAAATAAAACTGTTTCGATGCCCGCGTCGACGTAAACGTGGGGTAGAAAAGCCGGGCGGGCGTCGCCGGTAGCGTGATAGAAGCGCGACACCTGACTGCGTGTTCAAGAATGACACCGCGCGCTGGAAATGCGTGAACACGCTGCCAGTGCGGGAGAAACGTAAGTCGTCAAGGCGTACGGTGGCGAGAGAAACAGGATATCAACACAAAACGATAATTCATTTCATTTCAGGTGTTTCTATAAATATGTTTAAGACAGTTAATTACAGATAATTATAAGACTAATTCAACTCAAGGATAATTCAACTCAATCAACAAAAGAAATAAAGATGAATAGAAAAAAAACGTTTCTTTTTGTGAATTAATATTTTTCAGTAACATAAATTACCCTGAGAAATGCATACATCTTTATAAGACTAAACTTGTGAACAGTTACGTTTTCCATGTTAAACAAATTTTATTTTTAGTGTTATGTTCTATTTTTTACAATACTATAATGTTGATATTATATGTTGGTATAATATGATATTAGCACACCTGTATCTGTATGTTGTACTTGTTTTGTACCTGGTGTGCTATGTAGGCTTATTGTAGATCAACAATTTTCCATAGTATAAGAGCTACCTGTGAAAAGAATTTGTCATTAAAAAGTAAAATTATTAAACATCATCATTGTTATTACAAACTCAAAAGTATTCTCACAGGTTTCCACTGTCTGTGTCATTTTCAGTAAATGTGATGAATTGTAAATGAAAAGCTTCAATTACAGGTACCGCAGAACTCTTAATTCAGTATATCTATCTGGGACAATATGACTCGACAAATCATAAAACTAGGTGAATTAATCTGGCAATATGAAAGTGGCGTGAGTGTGACCCAGATTCTAGAGGATGCATTACTTACGCACAGCTGCCTGTCTCTGCCTCTCCACACTACGCCTGCTTGTCTGCCATTCAGAAGCAGCTCCACACACATCATTGCAGCTTTCTGTGGTTGCAGCATATGCAGCCCATTGCTGCAGGGCACTGTAGGCTACAGGAAGAGCAAGAGGAAGAGCACACAGTCAGGGATAGGTTCAACTGTCTACATCATGTTCTCTCCTGCAGCGGTCACACTTTCATCCAGAACCGGAGTCCAAGTGTGCATTAATTTCCAGGTTGTATAGGCTGTGCTCTTTACACTGTATGTGGTAACATATTGGAGTGAGGCAAAGCAGGAAAGCAAGGTGGGTGAGTTTGAAGTATTAAACTGCACCCCATTCCTGCTGAGGCCAGCAAACAGACACCCAGATGGACTGATAAAGTGAAAAAAAAAACATTGTGGTTGCAGACAGAGAGAGATGGAGGGGGGGTTGTGTGTCCTGTTTTGTTTTGGTGAAGAATTGACTCTGGGAGCAGATGTATGTCAGACAGCGGTAATGAGTGTTTTTGTTAATTGTTTTGCCTGAGGTATTTTTTACTGTTTTCCACAATATGGTTGGCTATGATCTGTGAGCCTGTTTTTATACCATGCTCTCTCTGAAGACCAACAGGAGAATTTAGAGAAAGAGGATAAAAGAATCCTACCTTTTATTTGACATCACAATACCCTTGTGATATCTCATCCTAGGATAAAAGAACAACCTTAGGTGTTATTGGATTCAGGTGATAATGTTGGTTATGATTAAAGAATAAAACTGATGGTAAATATAGGTGAAAAGCATTCTGGACTGTGTTCATGCTTCTAAGAGAAGGCTGACTAGGGCTGAATGGACAGTTATATAAGCATCCTAATCACAGATTTCTTCATGGGAAAAAAGAATCTGACTCATTAGCAGTGATAACAGTAGATCTAATAAGTCAGCCTATTACCGTCTCTTTGGCCCAGTTAAGAGTAACACAGTAATGTGAGGAGTCAATGTTTTTATTAACTTAACATAATCACCTTAGGTTTTCAACATATCCACGAGAGCTGTCCATAATAAGCTTAACATATTCATGACTGCTGGCAGATTAAACTTATTATAGCTTTTAGAGATGGCCTTTGGTATTTTGAGGCAACTAGAGATTCAAATTCATTCAAATAAGGAAAATATCCAGCCAACCGTCTGTCTATACAGCCTTTAGAGTAAACATCAAGCACCTTTGCATCCATTTCTGAAGCCAGCCACCAAACTGACCTATTTTCTACAATGTAACCCCAAGTTCCCAGTCTGGAGCGCTTATGGTGACGTAACACTTTCATATGAAGGTAATTAGGCTTCCTGGGCATGAGTCACTACTGTTAGTCACTAAAAAATCTGAGTCTGATGTTCCATGGTCCCTCTCCAAAAACTTTAATTCATAACATGAACATAACAACATGACAAGCCTGTGTGTAACAGAAGAAAATGCGTTTTGGAGTTTTGTTGATCTGCAAAAGCTTTTCGAACATAATAACAAAGATTCCCCTTTGTTTCTGACCTCCTGGTTAAGATATGGCGTGTTAAATGGAAATACAGCTTTTACATGTTCCATTAGATAGCCCCATGCTTTGCTCTACAAATGCAACATTACTGCTCACTCACAGGATCACAATGCAAGTTGTAGACACAGGACAAGTGGTATGACTCAACAAGGAAAGTTATTTAGAGCTGCAGAAGCTTTACAGTGTAGGGCCAGTGGCGTGAAATGTAAATAACGAATGTATCCTATCAAATTCAGTTTGTCACCATAAAGTCACCTTCATGATATTGCTGTCTATGTTTAAATGTCTACAAGTACTGTGAGCCACTTTCCACATAGAATTAAATGATGTCTATCCCTGTTTTCAGCACATTAAGCGTTCATTTGTCCTTTGTTACGTTACGTTGTTATCTTACTTGTTTACTTGGTATGAGAGGAACAATTCAATGTATGCATCCTTTGTGGGACTGCAGAGGGTGTTTACCAAATGTTTTAAGAAGTACATCTGAGGGTGTCAGGCAAAAGGCTACAAATTGGAGGTATGGAGTGCAAGTGAGGGTTTTAGAAGCAAGAAAATGAGTGCCTGAGAAAACATAGTTCTGAGTCACATTAACAGAGGTGTTATGAAAAGGGATTAAACCATACTAGTAGTAGTACAAAAAAAGCCAGTTCACATACAATTATTTATTTTATTTTAATTTTCCTCCTTCTCTGCTTCTTTTTCCACCCAGGCCACAAATAGCAATGGATCAATACACAGAGGGTTGGCAGTAGAAGAAGGGACATAAGCCACAGGAAGGAGATGATTTTTCCCCACTTAAAAAGTGTGTAGGAAGTGCCAGTGATGTAAGCATGACAGTTTGTAAGAGTATATAATAACAGGTTCGTGTAAATGATGGGTCATGATCTAAGACTATTAGTGGCACCAACATTATGAGAGTTGGATGAACTCTTAGAATTTACTCAGAGTGAAATCTACATGACAGTATGTTGTCTGGACGTATTTGTATCATAACATAAAAAGCTGCTGTGATATTTATCGATAACATAGTGTGCAAAAATAAACTACTATAGGTTTTGGATTGACCAAAAGCATTAGCTGGCTGCTGTCCATCCAGCATTACAGCCCAATTCCCTGCAGAGAGGAACTTCAAAGGTCAGAAAACCTTCTTGGCTGCATTTATGATGGAAATACTCATCTTATCTGCAGTTGACATCCATTCTCACATAACCCATCTGGTTTCTATGGTTACTGACCCTACCTCCTCTTCTCCTCCTCAGGTCTATCTTCCTGCAAGAGTCATCGGTAATGCCAAGGGGAAACCGTGGGTGGGGTCTGCACTGTATATATACACAGACCTGTTATCTAGACGTGAAAGAGGGCAAAAAGGTGGTTGAGTACATTTTTGGACTGACTCTATATTCTGGCCATGTAGCTGCTTTTAAAAACTGCAACTGCTAATGAGAATAGAAAAGATGATGTGGAAGTCTCCATCAACTGAGCATTGGAATAAGTCATCAGTACAGAGGGGATACAGAGAATGAAAACAAGCAGGCCAAACTAAAAGAAAAAAAACCCCAGCTTGTTTCTATTTTCTGTCAAATCCGCAATGACCGCATGGTAAAAATCTGCATGTGTTGACTGGAACACTAAGGCAATGGTAGTGTTGCCCTAACTAATCTGCCGGGAGATTTGTATTGTCAAAAGGTTTGGACTTATAACAAGCTCATTATTACAAATATGTGTCTTGAGCTCCTTTGCGTAATGTAGATGGGAATTGCTACTGTGAGTGTATGTGTGTCTAAGCCTATTTTAAAGACAAGATTGCCTAATATAGAATGAAGGTGTGCATGAGAAAGACCAAAACCAGCACAGAGGTCCTGCTTATCCTCTCAACTGGATTGTGTTAATCTACTAATGGAGAGCCATTTACATAACTGCTTCAATGCAGCTGCAGTTAAGCAATTACAGCCTCCATTTCCTTATTTTCCCACAGTGTGGTATCTACTCCCATTTCCAGAACTTTAATCTCACTTTTTCCCTTGAGTCCTGCTGCTATTCTCTTTGTAAGTCCGTAATTACCTGCTCTCCTTTGTTTTTTTGCCTGTGTCCCTCACTTCTGAACTTTTATGTTTTCCTTTTTTTGTCTATTTCCTAGTACTCCTGATGGGAAGTTGCATTGTAAATATACAGTATGTGAGCATAAAGCACACTTGCAAATCCTGAGTAGCTTATGTTTTGTGTTCATTATGAATATTAGTAAAGTAAGAGTAAAACTGGCAGAAAGTATAACACCACAATCACTGATTTAAAGGCAGGCTATCACCTTTTTTTAAACCTATTTATTTTGCTGATTAAGTAACTGGATGCTTATGTGCTGCCTCTATGAGCCAACTATACTGTGGAATTTAGATCAACCAACTAATTAGTTGGGTAAACACTGATACCTAAAGAAAATCAGATTACACACATGGTAGCCTTCAAAAACTATAAATTTAAATTCTCAAGTGAAACTTGAATGTGATAATAGTAAACAGTACAATCATTCAATCAACATGGCTTTAAATGTCTGTTACCTTTTACTCTCTGAAAATGATGTATAATGCATTCATATATTTAAAATAACAGTAATGCACAGTAGAGAAGGAATGCACAGTAACAGTTTATATATTTTAAACTAAATGTTATTTTTTTTAATGCTTTAAAAATGTGATTTCCAGTCTTGCGTTTAAACTGTCAGAGGTGGTAGTAAAATTGTAATTATTTGTGTTTTTGAAGCCAAAGATTTTAACTTAAACAAAACGTCATGTACTGACATCTCCTGGTAGAACACTTTTAATACAGCGTTGCTAACAGAGATAATAAGTCAAATAAAGATGAATGAAAACAAAGCAGGCGTTTAAAAATCTCATTCATTACATATCATATCATTACTTTTTTTTTTTTTTAGATTTTAACACATATTATTACATGTATTATTACATTCTTATACTGGTCTTATATGGAATTTTTTCTGCAACAATTGCCCCTGATATCATTTAGAGATTCGGCAATTTCTACAGTTGATTGCTTTTGACTGAGAGAAATTACGTGTACTTCCTACCTTTACAGCCAATCAGATCGCGGTTTAAAAAAGTAAGTCCTTAGTTTTGTCCAATCACAACACGTGGAATACAAGGTGGGCCTGTACGTCAAACGGAGCAGCTGTGTTTTTGCAGTTTGACCACACAGAGCCAGCGATCAGGTAGACTTTACTGAAGCAAAAGGGAAGAATGATTTGGGACACTGAGTAACAAAGAAACTGGGAGATTTCTTGAGGCATTTTCGTCCGGAAGAGTTAAAATAAACAGGTGTTTTTCGTGGCAAAGGTGAGCGGACAACATTTCTGAGTAGCATGCATGTTAGCCTTAGCAACAATGCACCGGCTACTTTAGCTACCTGCCACATCTAGCTAATCACTGTCGGTTACATTAGACTATGGCGGTGAATATATACTGCATTTCATAAGTAGAAAACGTTCATAAATAGAAGCCAAATTAGGATCACTATAGATTATACTAAGATTATTTATATGTCAACTCTACTGGTGTAATTGGAGCTTCTCCTCGCTGGACAACAGGAGGGGAGGGGGGGGGTTCCTAAATTGTAACTGAGCACATCACGTTTCCAGTCAGGGCACTTCAAGGATGTCCCCTTCTCAGCATAGCTGCGCATTGCTCACTTGATAATGTTTAAAATAGACTGCCGGGTACATGACGTGTTTACTACCCCAGGAAACCAAACAAACGAAACGTACAGACAACCATGATTAGTCGTCTATGTATCGTGGTAGCAGATTAAACTATTCTGTCTAAATAAAACACTGCTACAGTCTTTAAAAGGGCCACCTGCTGCCAGTTGTTGTAGGAGTGGAGTAAAAATCAGCTGACACACATTTGAGAGACACCAGTGTCTGACAACATTGTGTCATAGCTGAAGTGGTTAAATATACGGTCAGAGTTTAACTCGTCTAACAGTCACGTGTCTATCAGTAAAACACATATCAGATATTGCAGGGTTGTATTATTACGTCATACGTCTAGATATACGCTTTTTTCCCTCTTGTTTTTTTGCAGCGAATTGGACTGTCAGCTACTTTAACATTCACAATGTGAATCAATATAACGGCTGTTTGTATTACAATATCCTCAGTTTAAAAAATAATGCTTTAATTTGTCATATTACTGCACCAACCAATGGTTTTTGGTCAAGATTCACAAGTAGACTGAGTCATCTGTTTGTCTATTGCAGTCTTAGTGATAGAGTGAGGAGGTGGTGTTTTGAAATGAAAAGAGAACGTGCCCTTTTACAACAGCTGTTACTCCACTATCTCTTCCCTTTCCTTCATACCTTCATTCTGTCAGCTGTTTAGCCTTGACCATGTGCTTCCTTACACTCTGCAGGCTGCCTTATCACTATCTGCCATTTTCAGATAATCTTAAACATCACTGTGATAGCAATTAAAACCATGAAGGGTTTTCTTTTTTTGTTTGTTTGTTTGCTGATTTGTTGTCTGGTGGGTTTTTCAGTCATGGATCCATCGGTGACCGGCAACCCTGCCACCCATAAACCTGCCCCTTCATCTTCCTCCACTGCTTTCACTCTGAGGCCAGACTCTTCTCCTTCCAACTCATCTTCAGCGACAACCACACCAACCTCAGACCGCCTAAAGCCTAAACTCACCATGCCAATGCCTTCACCCACACCCCCATCTTCTCCCTCCACTGCCTCTCCTCGGCCCTCTCCAGATCTTTCCTCCCGTTCCTCCTCCTTGTCCACACCACCTGCCTCCCCTCTCCGCCAACCCATCAGGAGCCCCTCTCAGGTGGGCAGATCTCAACTTAATGCAGCCTCTACAGGGAATACCCCAGCTGGATCAACAGCTGCTGCCAGGGCTCCACAGCCTCCACCCACACCTGAGCCAGGTAATCATTGACCTTTTACACTTTTAATCACAAACTCTTAACTATACTGTTTCACTCTCCTCTACTCTACCAATCAGTGCAGCTAGCACTCCCCGTACAGTTTACTGCTTGTACTGCAGTGTCTCCATGACAATCATACAAATTACCACAACATGTAAAGCAGCCCCTCCCACTCTGCTGACTTGAGGAGAAAAGCCAGTCTCACCCCTATCTGTTCATGGGCGATTTCAGCTCTGCTTATTTCCCAACAACCAAAACCCTGCATTTAAAGTTTACATTGTGGATCTCTTCACTGCGCTGGGGGATAAAGCTTACTATCTAGTTCCATGGCTTTGCAGTGATGTCTAGAAATGTGAATATGGAGCATTACTGGAACGTGTGAAATCTAACACCTCATCATTTCATCTGGACCACAGTTGTTTTCCATTAGACCCAGTCCAGTCTTCTGAAAAACACACCTGCTGTGTCTAGCTGTGAAGATTTGACCAGATAACATTAATGTGGATAATGAATGAAATGAATAAAAATGACAGATTGCATCATGTGTGAGGTTAGCAGCTCCTGTTGCTAACGAAACCAACAGTTATTTTGGGGCTCAGGCAGAGGGATCACGGTATGAGCAGTTTACCAGGAGCAGTGACCGGCGCTGATGGAAGATCTGATCTAATTTTCCTTCCAGAGACGGACAGACCACCATTTCACACACCAGTATCACTTACAGCCTGTGGGCTTTTTGGATCTTGGCAAGTCTTTTGCCACATTTGTTGCATCTTTTTCCTAATATACATGCTGAGAAAGGTTTCCTCTCATTTGTTTTTGTTTTTTTTTTTAAATAACAAATATAATGCCTGACTTTAAAGGAAGTAGACATTTTCCACATGAACTAGGGCTTGAGTAAGGCAGCGGGATTTGACAATAGCAGAAATCGTCAGCTGTAAGAACCTCCAGGGTTCAGAGGGACATTCTTAGGAGGGCAGAAGCTGTTTCTGGAAGGATGTGACTCACACTGACGCTCTGGGATCACACACCGACTGCCACATTCAACTGGACTGTTTCCATGCGGTCCAGATCTGGACTATGTGTGCAGAGTATTTTAAAATGATTTTAAAGTGATTAAAAATGACTTCAAATACTCAGATTTATTATATAATTCATACTAAACTATACTAAGCCTCAGGCTACAGACATGAAAAATAAAAAAATTAAGATTGTGGAAGTGGGACTAAGGACATCACATTGATCTTAAACTTTTCCATGTCTTCCAAATCTCTCTTGTCCCACAAGAAGAAATAATGATAATAATAATGATTTAGTAAATTAACTGTATATTAGTTAGCAGCTCCTGTTGCTAACGAAACCAACAGTTATTTTGGGGCTCAGGCAGAGGGGTCAGGGTATGAGCAGTTTACCAGGAGCAGTGACCGGCGCTGATGGAAGATCTGATCTAATTTTCCTTCCAGAGACGGACAGACCACCATTTCACACACCAGTATCACTTACAGCCTGTGGGCTGTAACTATATATTAGTTAATTTACTCTCTTTCTATATCTATATCTCTATATCTCTCTCTCTCTACACACACATATATATATATCTATATATATATCTATATCTATATCTATCTATATATATCTATATATATATATATATCTATATATATATCTATATATATATATATCTATATATATATATATATATATAAGCTATATACACTACTCACAATAAGTTAGGGATATTGTGAGAGACTCAGTGGATGTCATACATACGGTGTTTGTTTCACTTCAGAGATTTTTGGGAATAGGGAGGCAATTGTATTGGGGTGATAGACACAGAACTACTGGCACAGTTCGTGACAGACCCAGGAGTGGACCCCCACGAGTGACAGACCGCAACGATGACCAGTACCTAAGGACCTATGCACTCAGACATTGTTATGCAACTGCCACACAGCTGCAGGCCCGTTTACAAGATGTGAGGGGTACTAGGGTTTCCAGACAAACCATTCGCAACTGACTCCACTGCTTTGGCTTGAATGCCAGACGACCGTTGCAGGTGACTCCACTGACACCAAGACACCGCCGTGAACGTTTGCAGTGGGCACAAGACCATGTGACCTGCACAATGCAGCAGTGGTCTACCGTCCTGTTCACTGATGAGTGTCGGGTCACCTTGCACAGAAATGATGGTCGTCAGCGTTGCTGGAGAAGGCGAGGTGAGCGATACGCCGAGGTCAACATGGTCCCCAGGGTTCGCGTTGGTGGAGGAGGTGCAACAGTCTGGGCAGGCATCACCAGTCAGCGCAAAACAGATTTGGTTATTGTAGATGGCTCAGTCACTGCACGTTCTTACTTCAGAGACATCATAGAACCCATCATCATCCCCCAATTCCGCCAGCACACCCCCAACTTTCTGTTCATGGATGATAATGCTCCACCACATCGTGCCAGAATTGTCACAGCTCGACTTCAGGAAGTCGGAGTGCCTCATATGGTATGGCCAGCAATGTCCCCTGACCTGAACCCCATAGAGCACGTCTGGGACCAGCTGAAGCAGAGACTGGATGATCGTACCCCACCCCCACGTGACCTGGCAGAACTGCGTGTAGCACTTGTGGAAGAGTGGAACGCATTGCCTCAGAACAACATCATGAGGCTAGTGAGGAGCATGAGACGTCGCTGTCAAGCTGTCATTGCGGCAAATGGTGGAAACACCTGCTACTGGCATTGTCAATTTTTGTTATTTGGGGCTATCCTTGTTATTGTCTAAATTTTTGGGGTAATAAATATTAAACTAATGAAAATGGTGTTTCTTCTCATTCATTATTAGTCATATCAAAGGGAACTTTTACTTATTTCATTAAAATTCAGACCAAATAGGAAAAGCACTCATGTAAATAACAATATCCCTAACTTATTGTGAGTTGTGTATTTTACACAAAAAGGCATTTTGTTAGACACTGTTGTATTAGCCATGAACCCATGAACTCTACCAAAGCAATTTGAGTTTATAATTGTGTGTTTCCTACAGAAGACCCAGAAGAGGAGGTCAGTTTGGAGGACTTGGAGGAGAGAGCAAAGTCAGGAGACGCTAAAGCACAGACCAAGGTCAGTGTCAATGAACATATTGCAAATACTGATGACCATATGTTGGGCAAGGAAGAGATCAATGAAATAATGATAATTATTTCAGAGTGACATATTGTTGGGAAGGACAGGTCATGAGTCAATAACATAATAACACTTGCATTGCAAGTCTAAAAGCATGTGCGTGTGTCCAGATGGGACGCTACTTCCTGGCACTGGCAGAAGAAAGAGACGAGGAGCTGAACAACTGTACGGCAGTCACCTGGCTTATACAGGCTGCTAAACAAGGACGCAAGGACGCCGTCAAACTGCTGCAGCAGTGCTTAGCTTCCAGGAAAGGTACCAGCATCTCCCACCTACTCTCAATCCACTGCTGTTAAAGCAGCATGACAGTCACAAATGAGTCAACTGACGAAGGGAATAATTGTCCCTCACAAGCATGTACGTTTGTGTTCCTGTTTTTCCAGGCATCACTCTGGAGAACTTTGAGGAGGTGAAGAAGTTGTGTACAGAGACACGTTTTGAGAGAGGAGTCAGGAAAGCAGCTCTGCTAATGTACTGGAAGTTGAACCCTGAGAGGAAGAAGTCAGTGGCTGTTGCTGAGATGCTGGAGAACGTTGAACACGTCCATGCAGAGCCGGGTATGTGAGAGAATATACTGTGATTTAATACGCTGCTTTTGCCCGTGCTTATATTGCTGTTGAAAATAAACAAAGAGTAGAAGCAGTGTACTCAGCACGCAGCAAATAATTGTATTAATGGCAAAGAAATACAAACTAGTTGCACATCAAAGAGAATATATTTTCTCATTTATTTACAGGCAAACCTGTATCCCCCGGCCCACTAAACAGCTCTGCCAAGAAACAGAGGAGAGTCCTGGAGACTATGGTGACCAGTGAGGGTATGTGTGGTTTGAAATTTGGCCACAACTTGTAACTTGTCTCATTTTAAACTTTCAGATCTAAATGTACATTTTCTTTTTAGTAAACATATAACACATGTGTCCTGTGTATTTTTGCAGCGAGCTCTCACGTGGGTCTTGACGACTTTGTTGAGATGACGAAGAAGTATGCTCAGGGTATTGCACCTTCCCCCATCATGGCAGCTGCAGGAGGTGATGATGACGATGACGACGATGATGTAGTAGTGAAGAATCCAGATGAATTGCCATTACATCAAAAGGTAGGAAGCTTCAAGACTTGAGGACTACCAGACTACCAGGATCTGAAAGGTGTCAGTTTGGTCCACTGTGCAGATCATGGACCAGTTAAACTTTTGAACACTTTTTGCATTGTGGGTCCTCAGTGACATACTAACGCTGCCCTGCTCCTTTCTGCTGCTTCCCCCAGCTGCTGAAGTTCCCGTTGTATGCTTTGCTGGAGATCAAAGAGCACCTCATCGACTGGGCGTCACGGGCTGGCATGCAGTGGCTCAGTGCCCTGATCCCAACGCACCATGTCAACGCACTTATCTTCTTTTTCATCATCTCCAACCTCACAATCGAGTTCTTCATCTTCCTTATCCCCCTGCTGGTTTTCTACCTCTCATTTTTCTCCATGGTCATCTGCACACTGCGGGTTTTTCAGGTCAGCGACTACGCCTACTAAAGATTCACTTTGAACAAAGTTTAGATGTACTTATCTGAGCAGGCACAAGTAAAACAGAATTCAACAAGCATCTTTTCCTACAGAATTCAAAGGCATGGGAAAATTTCCGGGCTCTCACAGATCTTCTGACTCACTTTGAACCCGGTCTAGATCTGGAGCAGGCTGAGACCAATTTTGGATGGACACACTTGGAGCCTTATCTGTAAGCACATGCCTGTTTACATGAATCTGTGTTTGCTCATTTTAATACTTTTTATTGTTAACTCTCTTTTGTTTGCAAATGTAAAGTTTGGTTTTGATCGAGTTTTACTAGTTTAACATTTCAGGTTAGCATTGTCATGTAGATAAAGGTTTGGTTAGTTTAGTCACTGTTACTGTAGTATGAAGTAAGCAATACATATATTTAACACATGATAACCTGAACATTAATAAAACAATTGGAGATTTAGATTTACAGTTATGAAAATGTGTATATTTTGAGTATTATTCTCATGCTAAACTCTATGTTAAAGAACATGAATGAACTCAACATGTATATACACACAAAACATGTGCGAAAAAACTAAAAATGCCTCTATAGCAAAATTAATGCGTCCTGTCTGTGTTTTCAGGTATTTCCTGCTCTCAGTGGTCTTTGTGGTTTTCTCCTTCCCTGTTGCTGATAAATCCTGGATCCCCTGCTCTGAGTTGGCCGCTGTCGCTCTTTTCTTCACCGTTACCGCCTTCCTCAGCCTTCACGCCTCTGCTCAGCTGTTCGCTCGCAAAGCCCTCCTCACAGAGGTCCTCTCTGGGGCATGCTCCCTCACTAACCTCCTGCCAGACTCCGTCTGGTTCCTCAGGGTCTTTGGGATGACCTTCATCACTGTGCCTTTAGGAGACATAGTGGTGTTGAACCTGGGGGTACCATGTCTGCTGTATGGGCACCTTTTCTTTCTCCTCTTTCGTATGGCCCAGCTGAGAGGCTTCAAGGGCACCTACCTGTGCCTGGTGCCCTACCTGGTCTGTTTCACCTGGTGTGAGCTCACCTTAGTGCTCCTTAATAACGCCACTGCAATAGGACTCATCCGGACCTGCGTTGGCTACTTCCTCTTCCTGTTTGCCCTTCCTGTACTCTCACTGGGCATGGCTGCAATGCTCATCATTCAGTTACTGCAGTGGTTTCTCGCCCTGGAGCTGACCAAGATGCTGGTCACGCTGACAGTTTGCTTTGTGCCAGTAGTGCTGAGGCTTTGGACTCGCTTCAGCCTTAACCCTATCGTGGTTTTCCGCTCTTTGTCACACAGCAGCATTGTCAAACTCATCCTGGTGTGGCTCAGTGCGGTGGTGCTCTTCTGTTGGATGTATGTTTACAGGTCTGAAGGCATGAAAGTTTATAACTCCACTCTGACGTGGCCAGAGTACAGCAACCTCTGCGGCCCTTTGGCCTGGAAAGAGTCCAACATGGCCCAAACTCAGATTCTCTGCTCTCATCTTGAAGGACATCGAGTCACCTGGACTGGACGCTTCAAATATGTCCGTGTAACCGAGATTGAGAATGGACCGCATTCAGTTATCAACCTGCTGCCTGTGTTTGTGGGGAACTGGATGCGGTGCCTGTATGGTGAGCCGTACCCTTTGTGTGAGGAGACGAAAAATGATACAACCGAGCTGCAGCCTCTTCCTGCACCGGCTCCTACTCCAGAAGATCCCCTCTGTAAACTTAAAAAACTGGCCAAGCACGAATGCCACATCAAACGCTTTGATCGCTACAAATTCGAAGTCACAATGGGCATGCCGCTGGAGAGGAAGACCAAGAACGGGACGATCATAGAGGATGAAGATGCAACTAAGGACATAGTTTTGCGTGCTAGTAATGAGTTCAAATCTGTGCTTTTACACTTAAACACAGGAAGCCTGGTGGAGTTTAGTACCATACTGGAGGGTCGTTTAGGCTCCAAATGGCCCGTGTTTGAACTAAAAGCCATTCACTGCATGTCGTGCACCAACGCCCACATGACAAGCCGCAGGCAGTACAAGATCGAACACGACTGGAGGCGCACGGCTCAGCGTGCCCTGCAGTTTGGTTTTGACTTCTTTTTCAACCCCTTCTTGACCGCTCAGCTGGAGCAACACTCAGAGACTGAAACAGAGAACGTGACACAGGAGGGAGTGTAGAGGGAGACCTGGCAAACACACCTCTGGGAGAATCAATATGTATGATACTGAAAATGTGATCTTCATTTAGAGAGCATTGTGCAACACTGTTCTTCACACAATCTAATTGCAATACTGGCGATTATTAAGTACTCTAAGTGGGTGGAATAGATTCAGATGTTTGTGGCATCAGTCCTGTTATACAACTGAACATTTGTGTGTTTGCATACTTATAGCTTTTGAGCCAAATGTTTGAGAATGCATAATATAATGAATTCATTTACAGGAGGGGAGGAACACAAACTCTTAAGGCTTTCAGAATGAGTAATTTACTGCCTAACACTAAACACTAAGGTAAGAAAAACATGGTCTGAACATCTACAGTTGTGGTCAGCATTTCATCCTGTTTTAAGCTTGTGCTCATCACAGTTTTTCTGTTAATGAAGTCAACACAGTGTGTGCTGCACCTATTTTTATGTAGAGTCAGTGAATGTATGTGGCCATAATCATTAGTATTTGCATTTTGCAGTTTCCATGTTGCCCATTGCTGAAAAATTATGAAAGTTTTTATTATTTTGTTTGTTTACAGAAATGTAAGGGTTTCCATTGCTGTCAAGCTTTAATCATTTAACATCATACAGTATATGTATAGTATGTATTTGGAAATTATTTAAGTGCCTTATAAGACAGTCTCAGAAATTCAAATTGAATCATGTCTTTAATCTTTAACCTTTAAAGCAGCTGAGATGCATCTGCAGCTTCTCTCTCATGTGTCTCTTTGTCTCCTCTAGCTGCTCTCTCTCTCCACCATTGTTTGTCCCTGTCTCTGCTGTGCAGAGATTTAATATATTGAATATTTGCAGTTCCCAGAGTGATGATGTGTTTTTAAATTAGGATGTCACTACTGTTTTCTATACTGTGACCGATAAACATGAAAATGTTTGAACATTTGCTTGTCTGTGTTTTTATGTAAAATTATTATGTTAACATTACAACATATTACATTATATTAATTTTGAACACAACTTTTTGCTGGTTTGAAGCATGCTTTTAGTGAATGATTGTTGAAGTAATTTTGCTGGTTTAGGCATTGTACAGCTGGCCCATATCTAGCTTAATAAAACACTGAAACGTCACACTGTTTTTAAATGAAAAAACTCTAAAAAGTCACTGTTTACTATCTGCTCAGTGCCAATCAGCAGACAGACACAGTTAGAGACTAGCTGGAGCCAGATATTTTCTTCAGCAGTTGCTGTAGAGTGAGCTGAAAGAGAGTGATCACTGGACTTACCTTTCACCATGTCGACGCAAACACAGCTCCAAATTAATGCTTCTGTTGCTCTATAACTGCTGGATGTAAAATCAAGTAAGTTCACTACCATCAGCTTAAAAGCTGATCATTATGTCAGCTTCTTACCACTCTTCCTCAGAGGACCAAAACAATCAAATGCACATTTAACAGGATAAGTACCACCTGTGCTCTCCTGCAGTATCAAGGTGTAATGTCTGCTGTGAGTGAAGTATGTGAAAATGAGCTGGGAACAACAAGGGCTCAGATATTAGCAAGACAGTATCAAAATCCAGGTTAGAAAGGTTTATGCAAAATGCGATATGGCCTTTAAAGTACACATTTACAGACTCGAGACAAGAAAAAGGAGAAAAAAAACTCACGCTCATCGAACAAATCTGTGAAATCTCAAACATGAAAAAACCTTTTCTAGTGGTGAGAATCAGACAAAGAAACAGACAATATTCTTTGTAATGTTATTTCAATAGAATTGGGCTCATGTTCTTAGATTCCCTTGTAATGGTGCCAGCTGCAAACATGCACGTTTTCCTGTTTCCACAGGATGGCGTGGCAGGAAAGGTTTAGGAGGAAGTCATGTACCTGCACTGCTTCATTTCCAGATGCAGTAAGTACGTGGTGACTCTAGGTGGTGCCTCAGACCACATGACATCACTGGTATCACAGACTACGATGATGACCCCTTATAGGCCCATATAAACTGAGGCCATAAACTGTCCACATTTCCATAATAGCACTAACAATTATCAGTCTCACCAAATTACACTGCAATAAAAAATCACAGGTTTACGCTCATTGGATGCAATTTCGTTGAAATCTTTATTCAGAAAAAAACATATTAACATTATTTATAACTGTCCAGTTGACAATTTCATCATCAACATACTTCAACACAAAAATATGTGAATCAACCATAGATTGATTGGGACGTGGAGTAAAACTAACAGATGTTTTCTAAAAAGCAGAAGAACAAATAAAAGAATAATCTGTTCTCTAAAAATAAAAGCTTCTGCACATCAGCAAAATAATCAGTGAGGAAGGCTGAGGAGATTAAAGTACCATCTCTCCGCTGCAGCTTTGGAGTCGATCATCGACACAGACAATCGAGTCCACAGTCCATTTATGGATGTTAAAAAAACAAAACCTCATACATGTCAAAAACAGAGTTGATATATACAGACACCATTTAGGCCCTTTGATTTTTTTCTTTTTTTTTCTTTTAGAGAACAACATTAATGAAAACATTCCCCATTCCTCTTGGTTCTCAGTTTCAGTTGAGTGGAAACTGATTCTTGGACAGCTTCATTCAAAATGTACATGTAAGTGTATGAACCGAACACTGGTAAACATGCTTCGATGTCCGAAGAGACAAATAAAGGTAGGAGAGCTCGGTCATCTATGGTAACTCGTGCTGCATGGGGCCCCGGGGCCCCTGAAGCCTTTGTACAGCTGGGTCTAAATGGTTAAGAAGGCAGCCAAGTCAGTCAGTCAATTTATAAACAGCTAGGCTAAATTGGTTTTACATGCAGCATCTTTTTGCTTGATTGTTGAAATTATTGAGAGTTGAGAGTTTTTAATTTTTTTAGTATCATTTTTATTTTTTGCTTGATTTGAGTTGTATTTAACGGCAAAACAGCACATGACGCAGCCCCAGACCAGAAGCAGAGTCCACAATCTGAGAGAATGAAGGGTCTGTTTCAGCAGAGAAAACATTAGGTGACTGAAACACAGTGAGTGGAGCAGATACATGAGTGTGTGTTCTCATATTAGGCCGCGCTGTAATAACCTATTAACTTCTGCTTCTATCTGCAGGTCGTTGAATGTTTTACCTCACTGAACACGGTCCAGTTGAATTCAGAGGCGTCTGGGTGCACTTGGGTTAAGGGGAGGGTCCCGAGTTCATCCTTGCACATCATCACACATATCATTTTAAACTGTCGTTGTCATTATAATTACCATCATTAACATCATTTAACAAGGAGTTAGAAAAACAGAGATGGGGTGGCTGATCTGAAATCAAACAGCCAGTTACGTAAATGGCCCATTTTCTTTTCCATCAGTGCCACTGGTTGACAACCACGAAGGGTTTTTGTTACACAAAACAGTGGGCAAGGGATAAGAATAGGCTTTGCTTGAGCACACAAATACAGAAAGGAGGAGGAGGAGGAGGAGGAGAAAGCAAAAGAACCTGAAGAACCAAAAAAAACCCTGAAAAAAGAAAAATACAAACATGTAAACGTCTCTCCAATCTAGGGGAGGTTTATCCCCCTAAGCTGTAGCAATTGACACACCATCAAGCAGGTTAACAATCAAGAAATCCACAGTTCAGACAATTTTGCAATCCATAATCCATTGCGTAATCCAGCCTGTTCCCTTTCTTGCGCCTTCTAGGTCCTTTCAGTTCTGGGAGGCTGGGGAGGGGGTGAGGGACTGTGTGGAAGATTAGACCTAATGTGTGTGTTTTCTGATCACGCACACATGTGTGTGGGTGTGTGTTAGGCATATTCCTGTGGGTATATGTCTGTCATCGTGTACATTCTGGCATAGTTGTGTGTTGAGGTGTAAACTTATTTAAATCCGCCGCTGACATCCGTTCATTAATGCATCTCAGAGTTCAGTTTGTCCTGGAAGATGTACAGGTTGTTGGTGGCAGCAATGGCGATGATGTTCTCAGTCGGGTGCCAGGCTGTGTGCAGGATCTTCTTGGTGAAGTCCAGGCTGTCCACACTGATGTCGTCCTTCCGGCGCTTTCCTCCGGCGGCACAGACCCTCCGTGGTTTCAGGACAGCTCGGGGTTTGCTGCTCTCTCTTGACGCCTCCAGGGTCACGTCGCGTTTGGTGTTACGGTCAAACATTCGGAAGAAGTTGTTGTAGGCTCCGGTCATGATCACACTGAAACGAGTAAGTATTAAGACAAAATAACACTTTAAGATAAGACAATACTTTATTTATCCCACAGCGGGGAAATTTGTGAATTATTAAGTAAGTATTTGAGTGTATAATTAAGTATAAATTGGTATAAAGTGGAAATATACTCCAAGCTTGATAAAGTACTTTGAAAGTCTCAAAAGTAACCTGTACTTTTAAAAACAATGTCCTGGTTATGCTGGATAATCCAGAAAAATACTTTTTAGAATTAATATTTCCTCAGAAAACTGTGTATGGATTATCCACAACAACAAGGCCTCTGTTTCTGGGAAGAGTCGTTGCTGCTCAAGTTGCAAATGTAATCCCAAAACCTCCAGCACGTTAAATAGTATCTGTCTGCATGGACTGCTATGTGTAAGTAAAAAGTACTATGTCTGAATTGGCCTTTTAACTGTCAACCCATTAGTTAACTTTTAAAAAACTCCATGAAGTATATGTGCACCAGTTTTACATGTTCTCATTGCACATTTAGTTATCACAAACACAGAAACACAGAAACACGTGCAGACACTGGGGTACCTGTCCGAGCCGTTCCAGGCACACTCAAACTTGTCAAAGATGCAGTCGTTTTCATAAAGGGAACACAACTTGCTGCGGAGGTAATCATGAACCTGGAGGAAACACAGACACACACACAGACACCCAGATGTAGATATGATTAAAAGAGTCCACAGCTGCTTCACTCCCAGCTACTGACTGTCTATATTAACTATAAATAGAAGAGTGAGCAGATGATACACACGCACACACATACACACGAAGCTCGACACAGACAAAACACATTAAATCTAGGCAAGTTGTAACACAAACCTCCCTGAAGGTGACTCTGATGAGACACAACAGTGGCCCTCAGCAATACAAGGGCCAGGAGTACATTTTAATCTAAACTCCTTTTCCATATCAGTAAATCCATTAACATCCAAACCCGCCAAGGGCATGGTAATAGAGAGACACACATGTGAACACACACACACACACACACACGCATATTTACTGACTAATAACTCTTTTCCCTCGTGCTTTCTTTCGACCCGCCTGTGTCAGCACTGTGTCCGCCCAGTGATGCAAAGGGTTGAAATCCACACCTTCCTCCAGCCGCCGTGCTCTGCATTAAGCCTCCCTATTTTCACATTCTGCATAAAGTCAGCAGTCAACAGTCGCTTTGCAATCAATAAACGGTCAAGCTGAGGTCGGCTCAGGGTTGTACATCAAACCTGGTGACATTTTGGTTTTCCCCTAAGGGTCTTTCTGCTCAGGGTGAAATGATACAGTGTCAGCTGAAGTTAAATATACTGTCTTTTCTCTTTTTTTCCAGGCCGCATGATCTCTGATTTAGAGTGCAGAGCCTCATCCCTCATGGATTTGTGCATATTTTTCATGTTCCAGGTGGAATGAGAGTGTAAATTTACCAAAAAGAGCTCTGATATCCTTTTACAGCCCTGCGTTTCTCTCAGTTTACTCTGTTCAACCTCTGCCATCCCTCTTTTTTACCCTCTCTTTACAAACTCTACCCTCATCCTTCTCTCCTCCTCTCATGGCTCCAGCCTAACACTCCCTCCCCTACCCTCACCCTTTTCCTCCCTCCCTCTTCCTCCCTCTCCGTGCTGCATTGCAGATCTAGGTGTTGGGTGCTGTGTAAGGTATCCCTTCTTCTCGTTTCACTTTATGAGTGGAGGCTCTGCAGCCTATAAATAGCTCCAGTGCGTCTTAGCCTCCCACTCCCCGCTGCCTGACGGGCCTTCACATGCCAAGCAAACACACACACACACACACGTTCACCCACACACGGCAGGAATACTAAACACACACTGAAAAAGCTGTTGGTAAATACTTCTACTGCGCATAAATGGAAAAAACAGAAGCTAATGTGGCCTCTTGGAAACACTTAGAAGTGACACAAGAGACAAACTCAGTGTGAATGTGTGAAAGATGGCATGCAACTATAACAAAATAATTCCTTTTGTCAGTATAGTACTTGGGTTAGTATGTATACAGCATGTCAAGCCCACTAAATCTCTTATCTAAATAAACGGTGTAATAATAATTTAGTGTTGTGCTTGTATTAATCTGCCAAACACTATGAGATGCATCTAAAGATTATAGTTCAAAGTTAAAAACTTAGCCCGCTGCCAGGGTTTCTGGTGATTCTGCACTGACGAGAAGAAGCGCATTCTCTGGCGCGCAATCAATCCAATTATTCTTAAAAGGTTTTGGAAAAATCCAATCATCAGTGAGTACTGTGATTCAGAGAGTAAAATGTCTTCCCATGATTCATGTCTGTCTCCATTTGTGCGTATTCTCAGGATGACAATGCCCTCTCTCAGCAAAGGGACAGTTAGTCACTTCGCAGTTTGGACAATGCAACAGTGATTTCAGTGACATCATGGGAGTGAACACTTAAAACAAACATTTCCTCTGTTAAATGACACTCTGCTCGATTAATTCGGGTAGCAACGGCAGACTGTACTGGACGAATAGATCTCCTACTTGACAAATATCTAAACTGCGTTGGATTGAATTCAGAGTGGGACTGTGGATGACAAATTAAAGGAAAAGCCAACAGAGAGGGTCTCGGTAGAGTGTCAGAGGAGCCACCGGGAGCAACAAGAACAGCGTCAAAGCTGTTTGGACGAGATTCCCTTGGACTCTACTTGAAGGATCTTACCTTGTGTTTTGATGACGGTATTGCAGAGTCTAACACTTTCCTCTAACTTTTTTGACCTGATACAAATCAACATTTTTGGTCTGTTGGATTTACCAAAATCCGAGTTGCCAAAAAAAAAATTAAACAAACTTACACATTAGCGTGACTAAGTGGTGAAAGCAGGTGTTTGAGGTGTGAGGGAGCAGAAGGCACTTCCTTTCATGTTCTGTCATAATTTTTACAGGAAACAATGCTAAAGTGAGGAGAAACAAGGGATTTGTATTCCACAGTGTCCTGACAGCAGTTTAACTAATTCACCTGATGTACCTGAATCAAAACAAAAGCAATATTGAAAACAAAATACAATCTAAAGGAATCCGGAATAAATTTATGTAACATTATGGGAATACATCTAATTGTATCAAGTTATGTTATGTGGTGGCCTTTGGATTGAATAAATAACTTAACAGACATGGAAAAAGCAATTGTAGCACATAGTAAAAAACCTGAAACACATGGTAAATATTTAAAGAAGGAACAAAAAGAAGTCTTATATTTCAGCAACTGCATATGTGTGTGTGTTATTGTTAGTCTGTTTGTGGGTGTAATTTTATGTAATTGTGCAGGTATACAGTGACTGACAAGAGATGATCATTCAACATCATGATATTAATATGATCTGCTATGAGGTCAGCCCTCTGGGAGATCACAGAAGCGAAAAGGAAATTTTCATTCTCATGTTCTATGTATCTTTGAAGTCCCTTGTGGTTTTCCCATGCAGTCAGTCACACACCTGGTATGTCTCCAGGGGCTTGCTCTCCATGTTGAGGTCCCAGACTTTGGCAGTCAGGTAGTCTCTGGTAAGCAGGTAGCGGCCACTGTGGCTGAACTTGACGTCTGACACCGATGAGATGATCTCAGAGAAGAAGGAGCGGGCACTGGGATCCTCTGGCTCCTCGAACACTGGGAGAGGATAAGGGAGAGAGAAAGAGAGCTCCGTTAAGCCAGATGAGATGCACAAACATATCTCAGTATCTGTGCGTTTATCTCAGGTGAGAAATCTGTCAGTGAGTGTACAAGCTGCTGACAGGAGTCTACGAGGCAGACAGGGCTTAGAGTATGTTTCTGGACATGTACACATGATTGTGTGTGTAAACATCAGCACATTTCAGAGCAAACAACCAACAGTGTAACAATACAACGAAAGAAACCTGGTAAATACAGGAGTATCTACAATACATCAATATATCTATTGAATGTAAAAACTAAATCCCTCGCCTCTTATTGGGGCACTTCACTGAATACAATCTGCACCTACACGAGTGACTCAGACTGGTCGGAGCTGTAAAACTCCTGGGAAACTGGTCATTTCAACTTCAAACTAAACAGGAAACTTGGGAAACCATAAATCCAGAGCATAACTGAAAATGTGCCATGAATTGAAATGTTGTTCTTCAAGGACAGCAGATTTATGAGTAAACTAAATCTGTTCTATATTAATGAAAAAATGGACCTGTGGTGGAAAGAAATATTATCAAATGGTGATAATGTTTCAAAAGAGACATGTTGTGCTCGTAAACTGTAAGGAAAGGAAACTTCTTACACTTTACTTACCAATAAATGAGCATTTCAGCATTTAATATGCAGTTAATACATACACTGTAGATGTAGTGTCAGCTCTTTAAATGCACCACGAGAATAGTCCACACTCTTAACAGCATGACCACTTATGTATAAATCAAACTAATAATGATTCATTGTGATGGATTTGATATCTAAACAAGTCTGTAAGTTGATTTCAAGTGATAATTGAAAAATCAGGGGATCACCAGCGTGAATGTGTTTAGCAAATTTCACCTCAGTCTATCCAATAGTTGTCAAGATATTTCACACAAAGCCATAATTGTGGACCTCATGGTGACACTAGAGGAAAATATCATGGGTTCTACAAAATTATTAGGATTCATGACTCATCCTGGAACCACAAATGTCCATAAAAACTGTCATGGCAATAGATTCAACAGTTACTGAAATATTGCAGTCTGGGGAAAGTCATGGACTAACAAACATTGCCATCCTGGAGCCATGCCACTAATATAATTAAAACCATGGACTGCACATTTTGAAAGTTAGGGCTGCCTTAAAAGGTAATTAATGTAAAAACTAGATTAGATTCTTTGAAAACTGTTCTACAGTTTCATTCCTTTGTAGTTCATATGATAAAACATGGAAAACTATCATTGTGAGACATTTTGACCTTTAAAGAACCCTTGTGAAGAGAGAAACAACACACACTGTGTCTGTTCTGTATCCACGCTCTCAGCAGGTTTACTCACATTTCGAGTGTTTGTCACACAGTGCTGCTTCCCTCATGTCACAGAGGCGCAGAGTGCCTTTGCTGCTGCTATAGACAAACAGGTTACAGTGGTGGGGATGAAACTCAGCCGCTGTGATCACCTCTGTCAGATCCTCCATGTTGGCTGGCTTGATGTCCACAATGTCTGGGAGAGAGCATAGCTCAGGAAAACAACAAAGACAGTCAATGTCTGAGGGCCTACAGTTTGTTCTAGTCCTGCTGAAGTTTACAAAACTGTATAAATGAATTATCACTGAGTAACACAATAAAAAATAATTAGATTAGTTTTTAATTCATGTGAAAACCCAATTAAGCCCACATGCAGAATAAAAGTGTATGTTGATGTATACATATCCAACACAATGTAAATAATTTACAGAAGAAATAAAGCAAACCAATTTAAATATATCTTCAGGGGAGGGATGTTGGAAGAAAAGTAATTCCATATTCAGATAAATTGTAATATTATAAATCCTGTCTGGGTCAGGGATGTGACTGTACTGTCTCCTATTGAACTGGATTAGAACCCAGGAAGGGGCTGAAATATTTATGCAGCCTTTGAATTATTCATTAAGCTACATTTTCACTCCTCAAGAATAATATTCCCCTCCCCCAACACTGTGTGTCTTTGTGCATTTCTTTATACAACAAAGTAGGAGTTGCAATGCGGGAATTTATTGTGTGTGTGTGTGTGTGTGTGTGTGTGTATGTGCGTAGGCAGGGATTGATTACTATGAATGTGTAAGCATCTACAGTTTGTGTTAATATATGCAGGAATTATCTGTGTCCTGGTACTTAATAAATCTATTCCTGCTTTGAAATGTGTGTGTGCATGTGTGTCCACAGCTGCACAACTGCAGTATGTTTGTCTTCTCCTCTCCCTGCTCTGCATACACACTATAACCCACAAAGGATACTGAAGCTGCGGTCAGTGATGTCCAGATGCCAGAGGTTGATCCTCAGGTCATCAGCTGACATGTAGGTCTCATAGTCAGAGTTGACGGAGATGGAGTTGACGTGGTAGGTGTGGGCATTGGCAAACACTCGCCGCGGGCTCACCTCTACCATCAGGTCCATCGGTTTCAACACTGGCACCTTGAAAAGAGCATTTCCACATCCCATGCAACTGATTATAGAGATGGTCAAGATACAGACAGTAGATTCAATTTATATAATTTGTATTATATCATTAATTAATATTTAATGCATTACTTCCTTTGACATCAATAAAACATTACTGCTAGAACTCCCTGACTTGCCCATTTGATAGCAAGATTGAAAGCTAATTCAGTGCATGACTTACAGCTCATTTGACTGCATTTTCATATCTTGACATTTGCATTAACACACAACTTCATTGTCGATGCTTGATTTACATTTTTATACACAGCTTAAAAGCACATCCTTATTTGCATACAGCACAGTGGGAGCCCCATCGCCATGCACATTGATGTACTCAGGCCCCTGGAAAGATGGACATACCTCCCTATTGTGTGCTGCTGCGTCCAGATTACAAAGAATTCACCAACAGAAACACTGATGCTCTGACTAATTTAGATCCAGTGCAGATGTTGCACTGCTGTTCTGCACAGCTGGAAATCGAGGTTTTCTCCGCCCCACACACTTATGCATACACACATGTACCATTGTGCCAGTGACCCATTTTTGCACATGCAAACACATCTGTACCTACTGACCCAGTTATGCTGCACAACTGACTGCATGAATAATGTCTGAGCATGTGTAGCAGATATAGATAGATAGATAGATAGATAGATAGATAGATAGATAGATAGATAGATAGATAGATAGATAGATAGATAGATAGATAGATAGATAGATTACCTGGAGGGAGGTGACAGTGGAGATGTCCTTGATGCGACCCTCCTCATCCTTCAGGTTGTATCCCTCCGGCCGTTTGTCTCTTTCACTCACCTTCCACAACTTAATGGTCTTATCTGGAAAACAGACAGGGCCATTAAGCAGTCAGGTAAAAACAGATATAATTTGAAAGTGTAACAATTGAATAAAAAGGTATTTGTTCATAGGTTAGAAAGCTATCTAGAGATCTCTTGAGATATGACTAAACATATCGGAAGGAGCTGAAATACAGAATTTTATCTCAATTGGTAAAGCTGAAAGCCTGCTATCATATAAAAACAGCCATGTTAGGATTTTAGCATAAAGACAGGATCAACTCAGGCACTTGAACCCGAAAGAAACGACTGAATAGACAAGCAATCTGCAAGGTTTTTTTCTATCAACACTGACAGACACAGAAAGTTTCTGGATTTTATTGAAAAAAAATGACAACAAGCATTGAAGCAGCAGTAATACCCAGCTGCTGAGGCAGGTCTTACATTTTTCATGCCCTCAATCATAAATAATATAGTACTTAAATAAATCAATAACTGGGTGCTCAGGGAAAATCTATAGATCTTCTAATATAGCCATAAACTCTGTATGTAAACTATGATGGGACCTCTTATCCAGGACAGGCTCCTAATGCACTCTCTCTTTAAGCTGCTTCTGGCCTGAGAAACTAGAACAGTCTTAATTTCAACTGCCCAGTCTTGCCTTTTTAAAACATAATTAACGAAACCGAATCAAGTTAAGTGTTTTCCAAAAAAAAATCTAAATCAACCAAGCACATCACTACTTCCAAATCATTTCTCTAACATGCATGTATTTGTGCAGGGCCCCTAACCATTGGTGGAGAGGAGGAAGTGTGCGGCGTTCTGCTGAGGCAGCCATCGGATCTTATTGATCTTCTCCTCGATCTCCAGACTCTTAAGGTAGTCGAACTCGGGCTCATGGCTCTGAAAGGTGCTGTAGACATTGTACTCTCCCTGGGAGAATGGCTCAGTCTTGCTCTGTGGAAAGAAAAAGGATGTATGTGGAGAAAACTGTGCACTTGCCCACATGTAAAATCACAGAGCAATGTAACAGCCCGGGGCCTGAGCCAGAGTCTGTCACCTTGATCATGTGGAGAAATGGCGTGGCACAGATTCTGCACAGCTATAATGATACACTCTCTGACACAGCGGGAGCATCAACTATTTATCAATCAATCTAGACTGTACCTGGAGGGGAACGGTGTGCATTTATGACTGTGCTCAGAGCTGGAATGAAAAATTGTGTATTTGTGTGTATAGAGTGTAAGTGTGTGTCTGTGTGCATGCGTGTGTGTCTACCTCAGGTTCCCTCTGAAAGATGACCACTCGGCCTCCTTTGTCCCCTGTAGCCAGGAGCTCTCCAGTGTGGTTGAACTCAACAGTGGAGATGATATCAGCTGCGGGGGAGAGAGAGGGACAGAGAGAGACAGAGGGAGAGAGAGGGTGAGAAAGAGAGAGAAACAGCAGCCATTAGCTAATTGACCACCCAACATCATTCATCTATATAATCTGTTTATCTGACTCTAAATTATTTAACTGAGTCAACAGTCAATGCATTAACATGTGAGTGGATTAAAATATGTAAACGAGGGTGTAGAATAAAAACAATATTTGATCACTAACACAAACATTCTGCTGTTGTGATTGTCAGATACATATTACAGTATTAGCCCATCAAAACATAACACACATGCAGCTGCTTCACATTAGGCGCAGGTGTTATCTGCATTTCAGTAAGACACACACTATGACGCACACTATGAGACTCCAGTATCACTTGAGTTCATCGTGCCTGTGGGTTTGTGTGTTTACAGGAATAATTATGAACTCTGTGGTGTCTTAAAGTGTAAACACAACTTAGAGTTTATTTGCATTAGTGATTAAATATCATTCTGATAGAATTTCTCAGGACATTAATTTGCATATTTGTGATGATGGCCCCATCTCTAGCTGTGTGTGCCAAAACACCAGTACAGTCTGACTCAGTGACAACTTGTAATATGATGAGTAAGCACGTCATTAGCCACTTAGCGTTTAGTGCCTCAGTGCTCTCAATGTCTGTGGTGGTCACAAACACTGATTGTGAAATAGAAAGCCTGTGGTTGTACCATCTAATGAAGGGCAGGCAGATCTCATATGTAAGTCTTGAATCTGGTTTAATGTGGCCTGTGATCTCCTGCCTGTCCTTCTCTGCTCCTCTGTGCTATACTCTGTGCTACTACTCTGGTTAACCTGGTTTGAAGCCATGTAAAGTCATTTCAGATCATCTAAACATCAACAATGTTCAAACTGGTCACTCAAGGTGCACTAATTTGAATAAAAAATGTCATATCATCAGTGGCTAAATGTAAAAATCCACCATCATGTAAATATTTTTGTCAAGTAATCTAATTTATGTCAACAGCACTAACAAGTAAAGAAGTAAAGTGAATGTTCAGCTCAGCTGTGAAGCTCCAGATCTGTGGTTAGTCCTGTTTTCACACTTGTAAATACAAAAGCCTTGTTAAGGACAGACAGTTGCTGACGATGCTTATCACCATGGTGATGGCTTCAGTGACTGGCTAGTATTCAAAATGGTCATAATCAACCACAGTCCGAACAAATGCACTGGTTATCAAGCATTCTTTATTCATATATGACAATATATGGATATTGTTGTCTTCACATGACACCCAACAACGTACTGCCTCATTATAGTGGTGCAACTTCTTACCAGGCTAGTTGTTGGTGTATAAATCTATAAATCTATTTGACATAAAAGTAGAAAACCAGAAAGATAATCGAGACAAAGCTGCCAAACCCACAGGTATATTAACATGCTGCACCATGACTGACCTAGTGTTCTAGCCTGCAAAGCAATCCTGCATGACAGAGATTTTTGAGCAGCAAAAGCTCAAATCTGCCCCTGCACTACCAAATAATCAAATAATGTCTTCAAAAATATCGTAGATTGGATAGAAAATAAACTCATTTCAGATGCTGTATCCCACCAAGCCTTCAACAAAGGAGACAACGGAGCTCAGTTTTGATAGAAAAGAACGTGGTCCTCAAAAAACATTGACTGTAATAAAAACAGCGTATTTACTGAGAGCTGGAGTGATTCAAAGCTGTAGCCTTGCCTATTTGGCGGTGGCCTTGAGAGAGAGAGAGAGATTTTATGATGAGGGGAGGCAGGGACTGCTCCTCAATCTCTATGCCAACACAACCTTATTCACCTTATTCCTCACACACTTCATGTATTACTGGTTGCCTCTCTTTCTCGTTCTCTATCATTTTTCCACTAGTCATTGTGCTGTGTCTTGATCTCTCAGTCACCGCAGTACCTTCTTCATTCTTCAGTTTCACTATCTTCCCTCTGTTTTCTCGGTTTTTCAGGTTTTCTCTTGCACTATCCATCCCTCTCCCCACACCTGTTCTTTTGTCATCGCTCATCTTGTGTTCCCGTTTCTGTCTTTTGCCCCATATCACCCTTATTTCCTTTTTGGTTGTCTATCCACATTTAGTTCACTCTCTCTCATCCCTCCCCCACAGCACTCTGCTTCCTGGCTGTAGGTTTGTGTGTACTCCTGGCTATACAGTAGTGTTGATGCTGGTGGTGGAAGAATGGGAAGGATGGAGAGGGAGGTGGAGGGATGAGGCACCGTGGCGGAGGCAGTGGTGGGGTGCTTCGGTGAGCAGTGGTTGCCTTGGTAACAGACTGAGCCAACCAGCAGCAGTGGTACTTGTAACGGTTACCCGTATATGGCAGTCTGGTGAAAGAGGAAGTGGGATTCATCAATCCAATCCTCGCAGGAAGAATGAGCGCGGTAAAATAATTATGGCGCTGCAGTTTTGTCCTCTGACAAGCTAAAGTAATACCAGGAGATGGAGCAAACACTGAGGTCCAAACTGAGGCTATGCAGATAATTAATGCACACACACACACACACACACATTATGGCACTTGTTCTAAAACAGACCCCTGCACAAGAAGTTAAATTCACAAACCACGCAGCTTTGAACACACAGTCACGTTATGATGCACAGCAAATGTGTGTGTGTTTGTGTGTGTGTCTGATAACTGTGTCTCCACTCAAGTTGCACAGAGAAAGAGCTAGGCTAAGCAGAACCACAGGAGCGATGCACAATATAGCTGAATAAAATATGGAGCACACACTCTCCTCTCTCATCCTCTGTCTGTTCTCAAACTGAAACCTCTTTATCTTTGTCTCTCTCTCTTGTCTCTCCAACACACACATGCACACACATATGCACTCAGCTCACATCCATCTGTCTCCCTAATGCTTTTTATTAGAAGAAAACTGCAGAAAATAAACCTCTAGGATACAAACAACCACGAAAGAAACAAGCATCATGAGCACTGTGGCTCTCCTCCATGTGGAACCACTGGCCACTGTATAGGTGTAAAATGTGTGTGTGTGTGTGTGTGTGTGTGTGTGTGTGTGTGTGTGTGTGTGTGTGTGACTTTATGTTATGCTGTCAAACTGTATGTCTTATAGCGTGGACATGTATGTGTGTGAGCTATAGTGTAGCAAGCTAGCAGTGTTTGTCTCCCACAGACAGTCCATTAGCATCAGCAGGCCTGTCTGACTCATCACCACGCTGCTGGAGCTGGGGGAACACACTGTGACTGCAAGTGCATGCACCCACACACACAGTACAAGTCAACGCAAAACAACACACAAACATGAATGAACCCAGTGACACAGAGCAGCACAAAAAACATGCACAAGTCATAAATACAAACACATAAACAGTATAATGCCCAGCGAGGTGTTGACAAAAACTGCAGCTCCTCAGCCGTCGGACTGTGTCGGGAGAAATGTTTAGTTGAGCAACAGAAAATGACTCAACAACAATCTGAGTAATTCATTAATGATTTATATAATTTTATAGAGCAAAAATGGCTAAACTGTAAAGTTGAATATATTAAAACAATGGGCAAGGTTGAACAAAACAAGCAATTTTAGTGGCATTTGGGTTCTAAGAAGTAGTAACTATACAGTGACTATATATGAACAACATGACTAATTGCAAAAATAATTGACAGTTAGAGCTGAAGTGATTATTGATGAATGTAGCATGATGATAGATTTGATAAAACACACGACAAGTCTTTCTTCATTTAAGTGTGACAATTGTGAGGATTTTCTGCTTTTCTTTGTCTAAAGTGGCACTAAATATCTCACTGTTTTGGACAAAACAAGCAATTAGAGGATGCCACTTGACTTTTTGGGAGGCAAAAATGAATTGTAGGAGGATTAATTGTTCTGTATCACTTACATGACAATCAGAACTTATCTTTGACTACAAAGAAGGAGAGGAGAGGAGAGGAGAGGAGAGGAGAGGAGAGGAGAGGAGGCTTTTGGTGTGTGGGTTGAGGGAGGAGGATTTCCTTATTTCTTTTTGCTAAAGCTACCAGAGAGGGGAGCAGACATCCTACAGGCCCAATTATAGATATCTTAGGTCTGGGTAAACACGGACCATTTAAGCCGAGCCAAAAACACACACTCCTTAAAAGCGAGGACAAGCCACCACTCAGCAGGAGATGTGCATGTGTGTATGTGTGTGTGTTGACGAGTGTGTGCACATGCTGCAGCTCAAGCACCCCGCATTTCCTGTGTACGTGTGCACAAGTGTGTGTACTCAATTACCCTGTAGAGAAATAAATGGGTTGGAGGCAGAGAGGGAGAGGCGGGAGAGAAGGAGACAGCCGGAGGGAGACATTAAATTGATCCCTGTCCTGCAGTTTTGGAGTTATCGGGAAAAAAAGACTGGTGGATGTGTTTGTGTTAGAGGTGCACATGTGTGGAGAGGACTGATTTAAGCCCAGCACAGCAGGGAATCTCCCAGTTCTCCAAACACACATCGGCACAATGGAGCAGTGCTGGTGTGAGCCTAATGGTTATAGACACAAACAATTAGAATCACAAACCAAGCCAGCCTCAGCTTCGTGTGTGAAATACACCTGTAATCCAGCTTTGCCTGGCTGCAGAGACATCTTCCAGCTGCATGAATTCTCTAGAGCTGCAATGTGCAAATCATTTCTGATAAAAATCAATTTGTGCCTCGAATAGATTTGTCAGACTGTAACATAAAAAAAAGCTTAGGAGCTTAACTGGTTTACACCCATTCCAGCCCCAGCAATACCGAAAACTGAGATTATGTGCCGACGCCTCATAAATACTGAAATGTAATCCCATATTAAAAGAACTCTCGCCCATTTTTTATGCTGCCACCCTAATCTCTCTGTGTGGATGTGTGTAGAGCTAAAACAATGAGATGACCTTCAGAAATTTATAACTATGTTATGTCATTGTTGTCTCTTTTAGCCAAAAATGCCTCAAATTCTCTGGTGCCACCTTCTACAATGTTAATCTTAGTTTAATTTTATCTTATCTACAACAGCAAAGTCTAATACAACTGTGGCTTTGACTGCTTCTCAAATGACAGTTCAAAGGTTTAGAGAAATTGTGACATTTTTTATATTTTATAGACTACAATTATACAATAACTTAAATTAGAAAATAATCAGCATAATCACAACATACCCCGCGCAGTAGAGTGCCTAGAGGTTTAGAGTGTGTGTCTGTGTCTGTTTGTGTGCCCACATGAGTGTCTGTGTGTCTTCCTCTGTATTAAACAGAAGAAAGATAGCTGTGCTTTGTAGGAGACAGGGTGTTGTCTGGACAAACTATTTAAAGAAATCAATCACACACACACATGCACACATAGTCTTTCACACAGTGAAGCTGAGACAAAAATAAAGAGGCAGGTATAAAAATAGAGACACACAAAAGGATGAGGCAGACAGACAGAGACAAAGTGATGTTTAAGATATTTATAACACTCAGTCTCACGTGAGAATTCACCTAACTCAACCTACTTACACATACACATACACACACACACACACGCACACACACACACAGTGAAAGATACACACATCCGAACACCTACACAGAGGCACATATGCATAAACTCTCATATCTCACACCGGGGTCATGTGGCGCAACTCTGCGACATAGATATGACCTTCGGGATAGAAGAGGATAGAGCACACACCTTCAGTGTAAGAGGCAAACGGCTCGGGCTCCAGAGAAAGGGTAGTGATGTCGGAGCACAGGACCTGGATGGGGCTCAACATCCTGGGGGAGGACTCCAGGGTGGAGAGGGGTGGACAGGATGGGCGGAGCTCTTCAGGCTATAGCCAGGAGCAGCCCTGCAAGAGGAGCAAGGATGGAGGGAAGGGAAGGTAGGGAGGAAGGCAACAGGGAGAAGAAGAGGGGAAGGAAGGAGGGAAGTGAGGAGGGAGGGAGGGAAGGAAGGATGTACCAAGGAGGGTGGGGTTAAGGGTTGGGACTGAGTTACTGCATCACCACATTTGGCCATGAGAACCCACCAGAGAAAAAAATACTGATGGTGTATTCATGATATACTCTGTACCTACTCAACATGATGTGTTCAACATGTTGGGTTTGGCAGGAAGGCTGGCAGGACATGCAGGACGGACAGAGATCCACAGCTCAGGGACAGAGTGTGAAAATGTCTTAATGGGTAGAATAGGTAAGGTAGGCAGATAGTGCTCACATGTTCCCAAAGGTGACAATGACTGACAGTTAGAAAAAAGCAGACAAGCTAGTAAAACCTCCCATACTAACATAAAGTTATGAGGACTGCCATTTATTTCCCAGTACTAATTAATCTCTCACTTTAATGTACTGACATGTGCTGAAGCCCAAAGTTTAAAGTTACAGTACAGTTGAAAATTGAATGGTATGAGGACAAGCAAACAAATACTCTTGTCCGAGACACTGTGATCAGCTAGTTTTAGAGTCAAATACCATTTATGTTTACACATATTTGTTGTTTCACAATGTAAAAGCCATATAGTTGTCTATAACTATATTCTTTTTGTATTCTCCTCTTTTGTTCTTCTGCGCTGTTCTTCATCATTTTGTGTTTTCACTTTACAGTTTCACTTGAGACAGCTGGTAGTTTTATATATTATGCACAAAAATAATGGGAGTTTAAAATAAATCTACAAAAGTGTTTAAAATATCCAAATTCAATACAATTTTCAGTTCAACTTCATAGTTGTTGCTGTTATTTTCTTCATCCATTCTTGAACCTATTGCCACTCCAGATGGAGGTGGGGTTGTAGCAAAGGAAAACACTGAGGGAGTAGGAAGTGGAGGGAAGAAGGGAGAGGAGGGATGTTAAGGTAGAGGGAGGTTAAGCATCCCTCTACCTTTAGGAGTTAAAGGGCAGGGGAATCCCCACGGGAAGATCCACAGACACACTGTTATATATGCGCACACACACATATACACACAGAAAAGCCTTGCAGACACACACTCATACATATACAGACTTGAGCAAACAAAAAGACACACAGTACGCACTTAAAGACACAGACATGAATATAAATGCAACACTGAACAAAAAACAGAAAGAATGATGGAGACACACAGGAGCTAACAAAATACACTCAAGCATAAAATCACATGCAGCACTTCTCTCTGTCTGTCTACCACCTTCTGTCTTTCTCTTTAACACACACAAACACACACACACATACAGAGGCACATTGTGTTTGAGCAGCCTTTAGAGCAGTGTTGGATAATTGTTTGGCAGACGCACCACTTCAGCACCAGGCAAATGCTGTGAGTTGCATTAGAGGACCGATGGGGAGAGGGTGGGAGGGAGGAGGCAGTGGGGGATGGAAATGGGGAGGAGGACGGGGGATGGGGTGAACAGGGAGGAAAGGTGGAGGGGGTTTGAGTGCGTGTAGAAGAACAGGCAGGTGATGAATCATTTTGCGTATTCTGCCAGAAAATAATCTCATTTAGTCATTGGAGGAATTGTTGTGTGATTGATTTTTAAAGACAATTTGTGACAATCATCTTCTTCTTCAGCAACTGTCTCTTTTCAAGCTGTCCATGTGTTGCACAGCGCTTTCAGACCATTCATGTTCAGTTGAGTGTCCACCTTGGTGTGAGCTTATCAGCAATTCACCCTGAATAATGTCTGTGTCTGCCTGAGATGTGTGGAATAATTAATGCCATTATTGGTGGGTGGAGACAACCTGTCAATCATATTGGCCAAGCATGAAAAGCAGCATGTTTATCATCATGGACTGTTGCTATGACAATAATGGATGGTTGGTGATGGACACTATTAATAATTTTCTGCTGCTACTTCTTAAAAACGCTTTTCTGAAAGGGACAAAGACACATGTTGGTTATGGAAGCGCTCTATATATAAGAAACGACAGACACTCCCACACACGGAGACAAACAAACAACAGAGACACACACTCGCTGATATCCCTCAAATTTCAGCAATACAATAGGTGAAATGCACACACAAGCATTTACACAGTCATCAGGCAGCACGACAGGTCCCCCCTGACAACAGTATGTGCTTCTGTGTGGGAGAAATGATATTACAGCACAGACAGAGGAAGCATAATTCTCTTTCCGCAGTGATACGAGGATCACAAATGATCTCACAACACATTCATGACCCCCGTATGATAATCCGCTGTTCTGGTCTAAGAGGCATGGTGAACAATGGCTGAGTGTAGGAAACAGATTGAGGACAGACAGGCAGGAAGGCTGGTGTGTAGGTAAGATTAGTGGTGTAATTGAGATTAGGAGTAAGAGGGGTTATCCGGGGTGATAATCCATCTGTTTTATGAAACAAACCAAAGGAATTCAGTGGTTTGCATGGCTAGTGTGCTGCTGGACTTTGGAAATATTCAGATTTGACACCTGTAACGGTCATAGTCAGGAGGAGAAATTAAATTATGAGAGTGCACGTGTGCCTCAGTCACCATATGAGAGAGGACATGCAGGGCAATGAGTGCAGAAGAATGTGGAAGAAATGTCTGGAAATTTCTCTTACAGAGAAAGAAATATATTCTCCCACTGTATCTATGACACACAAATACGAACACACACACACACACACACATTCAGACACAAGCCAGATCAATTCTTCCCTGCAGTGTAACAAAATAGCTGTGTTACACAAGGTAAGAAAGTGGTTACAAAAACAGAAATAAAGGTGCAGGACACAAAGAAATTGAGAAAAGGAGGGAAGGTGGAGAAGAAAACTACCTTAGATGGTTTAATTTTATAGAGACGAGAGTGTTTTGCTCTTTAGTGCTTGTTGCTGTCTGTAACTGCCTGAACACTGATCAACACAGAGCTTTACAGAAGATTAGGAAACCGTCCTGAGCTTGTTTTGCAGACAAGCATACACACTTTGTGCAATGTACACACATAGACACACTCTCAACATAGGTAAATGCTCGCATGGGAGCACATTTAAAGCACTTAGTAACATAGAGACACATGAAGCTTCCTCTGTCATCTTCTTACCTTCAGTCACATAGTTGTGGTCGGGGAGGAAGCCGCGGTGGTTGAGCGTCGAGGTGGCGTCAGTGTCTTCGCCCATCGGCGGGGCTTGGGGGAGCGCCCGACTCGGTGGGGCAGCGTGGTGGTGGCAGATCGGTGGTGGAGGGGGTGGTGGGGATACCGGCCAGCACAGCGCCCATACTGCTGCCCGCCAACGCCTCCTTAGCACAGGGGCGCAGAGCCGGGCATCCTATCCTTAAATGAGGATGAAGGGCAGGTAGGGAGTGAGTGGGCCAGTCCCAGAGGAGGGATGGTGTGTGTAGGAGTCCACTCAACTGCTTCCGAGAGCCAGATTCAAACCTGCAAGAGGAGGATTATTTAAAAACAGTTCAATAACTACCCTGGGTAAGCTTGATTTGTGCCTCACAAGAGCCCACATCACTCGTGAGGCAAGAAAAATCCAACGCACCTCGTGGCCACTCTGCAGCTGAGTCCAGGTGTGGCTAGACCAGTTCTACTACCTACCAACACACAGAGCATACAAGGTCCTGTGCTCTGAGAAATGGGTAAAGTCCTTACTTGTTAATGGATTCTCCAAGAGAAGAGAGGAGATGAAGAGGAGGAGAGTGGGGGGAGGGGAGAGAGGGATGAGCAGAGCCCCTGGTCGGTCTATCTGCAGTGCTGCTGCTTCTGCAGTGAACTCGCACACATGGACATACGTATACATATATACACACTGGGACAGACACTCACCTACACACTTGTGGGTCATGTACTCCTCAGTAGATCCTCCATGGATAACGTCTCTCTATCCTCGTAAGCAGCTAACTGCCTCTCCGGTTTCTGGGCTGTTTCAGTATAAGGAGGAAAATCCTACTGGCCCTGCTTTCTGCTGCAGTCTGAGCTCTGGCGTATGTATGAAAGGCGGAGTGAGAGGTAGAGAGAGGGGGAGGGAGAGTGAGAGAGAGAGGGGATCTGTCCTGCTGCGCTGGTACGTGTGTGATGCATCAGATCAGGCCCTGCCCACTCTTTGGTGCAGCCAATCATCACAGAGATGAGATCTGCCTGACCACTGGCTGCAGGTGATTAAATATGATAAAGTAACAGAGATGGATGGAGGAGTGGGTGGCAGGGCGGAAGTGGCTGTGTGTCTTATAAGGTTGTGACTAATGAGAGAGAAAGCAGAGAGGGCAGGAGAGAGGATGAGAGCGGGACTGTTTCACTTGACTGAGTGCTGAATATGAACCACGGAACAGTGACGACTAGAGGATTCACCTGGAGACGTTATTATTCAATTAGCACACCACTGGCACACACACACACACACATAGATTTTCATTTATAGCAGAATCTTCTCAGTATGCATTGTACGGTTCAATTGGTGATAAATCAGTTACTGTATATTGACTTGGAGCAAATTATCATCTACATATTAAATTAGCTTAGCTTAGCATAAAGACTGAAAACAGGGAGAAGAGCTGGCCTGGCTCTGTACAAAGGTAACAAAATTGTGCTGCCAGAACTCAGTAATTACTGTAAGGTATCTTGTTTGCCTTATATATATATATATGTGTGTGTGTGTGTGTGCGCGTGCATGTGTGTATAGAAAGTTATGTTTAAATGGGAGGTTGCATGTAGCAAAGGCTTGTTCACCTGGATTTTTGTTATCACCAAGCGTTTTCCAACCACAAGGGACTCCAGGAAGTCATTGCACCCAGCAAGAAAGTGGCAGCCATTTAAAGTCTGTAAAACCACAATTTCAGTTTTTGTAAAAAGCTCACAAACAAGGTGTAACATGTTAATTAGTGAGCTTTGGTGGTTCCGTTAGGCACACTTAGTGACCTTTGGCCTGGAAAGTTGTTTCCCCCATTTCCATTCTTTGTGCTGAAAAAAGTTAAGCTAAGATTTCTTTTGTCTGTATAATTTGCTTGTGATAAAAACAAGGAGTAGCTTAGTTATTTTCAATCATTAAACCAGTATTTTTCTGTGCTTTAACTGGTAATACCTATATTCAAAATAAGGCCAAGAATCAGCAGTATAAAGACTTTAAGTAGAGCTCCAACCACCCCTATTTTGCACATTTATTTGATTAATTTAAACATGACTTTTAATGAATTAATTAATTTTCAGTAATTGTCAAGGCAAATTATTTTGACCATATTGCAGAGGTCTCACCAAATTGCTAGTTACTCTATACTTAAATTTACACACTAACGTAGAGAGACTTCAGTCACAGTGAGGGGCTGCCAGTGACAGTTGGTGCCATCACTTGTGCTGGCTGTCTGCCACTAGGCTTTAACCCCCCCCCCCCACCACACACACACACACACACACACACACACAGCAGGGAACAAGAAGAGCTGTTTATCTGACTTATTCCAAGACTGCCAGCATCGCCCTCCCCCACTCACTACTTACCAATGATGGGCAATGTTCCACACATCACTGCCATATCTGCCCTTCTAACTGCCCCCCACTGGCCTGACATCCACCACAAAGCCCCTATGAGCCCACCCACTGTTTCCCATATATAGCTACTGTTCTACCTGCACGTCTCCACCTATTCACCTCAGCCATATGCTACCAAAATCCCCCTCTGGTTAAATCCATAAACCCATAAGGTTTGGTGTTTAGCTCCTACTCTCGCTTGGTGCCAACCCAAAGGAGAGAGGAAGAGGTGAGAAATAACACAAATGTTTTTACTGTTTTCGGTATTCTTTGAGGCGCTTTTGTATCTCTTAGTGTGGATTGGTAGAGGAGCATTATCTATATATCTATCTATCTATGAAAGAGGATCTGTTTTGTGATGTCATTATATCGTTTGTTTCACTAAAATTAATTCATTAAAAATCAGTTCATCTAGCTGTGGCCCTAGAACTTTGGGTTTTCATTTAAACCATTAAAATAAACAGTATCAAACTTACCATAAAAGAGAGGAGACACAATTGCACAATATAGAATGAATCAATTTCTCTGGCATTAAAATTGCTTAATTAAAACAGTAAAAGGTCTGTCTCTTGGTAGTTTTGAATACTTTGCAGTGGGAATAACATAATAAAAAAAACTCTAAACTGGTGTCCACCCTATCCATGTTATTTTCCTTTGACAGATGATGGGCATCACTCATTAGCATTTAGCCACAAGTAGCTTAACATTGGTAGGAAATAAACAATACACACACTTTGTACTACATAAATTAAAACAGAAACAACAAAACAGAAACCAGAATCAACAATCTTTTGCTTGTTTTGAAGAAAAAAATCTGTAAAACACACTTTTAAAACTGTCTTGGCGTATTTAAACCTTTTAGGCTTACATTGTAAGCCTACGCTGCGACGTGTTGTGCCAAACTACAGCATAGAGACAATAATCACAGACCTTTTAACTCTGGCTTGTCCTACACCAACTCATGAGACAAGACAACACTTCATCAGCTGTTGTAGCTCCGGTCTGTCTGTGCTCGATGCTGTCAGGTAACCTGGTGTCCACGGTGTGGAGCTTGCTTGCTGAAAACAGCTGCTGCTGGAAACACATGGGGTTGATGAGAAGAGTGACACTGAACAAAACAAGCATTTTTACAGACTGTAAAAACAAATCAATACACTTAAACAGGTCAAAAATCGCTATAGTTGAATTTGTTATGTTAAATTTTTTGACAAATAAATTTCATTTATTAATCTAGCAAAGGGGATCATTTGAAACCTGGACAAGAAAAAAGCATGGCATTATCTGCATGGCTTGATATCACATGGGGCGGGTGGGAAAAAACATTTTTATTTTGGTTGACAAATCCCCTTCTGATTTTTTAAGTTTATATCATTCTAAAAAAAACATAGCTTATGAACTGAGTAACAGCCTCTCTAACTTGCCTCTCACCCTATAAAATCCTCATCATCATGGTAATCACGTTAACATGGTAATAACCATTTTTACCCCTGCGTGTGGCAGGTTTGTCAAGGTACAGTAAATCCAGTTCAGCTTGTCCTTGTTAACCTCTCCTGCCTGACCCTGGGCCTGTGTGACAGCAGTTTCGGGTCTGTCTCCCATAGCGACCGTGCCATTCATCCGTGAAGGCTTGGCCTCGGACCGGTCCCGTTACCTTGGTGACAGTGGAGCGTGACCATCCACCATCCCCACCGTCACTTGGACCCATTGCACTGGAGTGAATCTGAGCTGTATTGTGTCCTCACATCATCTCCTTCAGTAGAGATGGTGTGCACTCCAGTGAATCTGCATTTGTTTTTGTTTTTTATCTTGTTTTACCTTGTGTTTTTACATTTAACTAGGTTCAATATTAATACCATTTTAATTTACTGAATTTTCCAGAGAAGAAGACAAAACACTCTTTAGGGACTGATGTACTGTCCTGTCCTGTTGCTGGAATCTGAATTTCTGGTGAAATGGTGAGGAAATGCTGAGACAATTGGCAAAAAAAAAAAAAGAAATCCTCAAAATTGATTTACAGCTGATCTGTTGAATCACAGATGACTCATGTTTAGTTCACAGATCAGTGGAAATATCAAATCCCTCTGACTCTTAGCATAAACAAAAAGACCGAACAAAGGATTTTTAATAACTGTTGATCTCAGAGATTAAGAAATTAAATATTTATATGTGCACAGTTGGATCAAAGTCTCAGGCACAAAACTTACAAATTAAAAGAGAATGAATTTAAATGGCATTTTCAAAAAAGACCTCTTCAAAGCAAAACAGGTATCAAACTGCCATAAGTCAACCCAAGTTTATCTTGTATCGAGGTATTAATTTTTCCAAGTCCACTTGAAATATTTTTTTTTCCAAACGTATGACAGATATCAACTCTTGTAACCATATTTGAAAGCAAGGTAAAATTGTTGCCTTTCAGAGGGAAGTGATCATTTGTCCATATATCATGAAAATAAACAAGTCTCTGTGTGAAAATGTCTCTTTTCATGCCAAAGAAGACACATCAAAATATCAGACCACATTTCCTCATCTCTCTTTCAGTGATGTGTAAGAGAAGTAGTCGGGCACAGTTTTTGATACAGATAAATGGACTTCACCTTTTCAAAGAACGGGAGTAAACCCCAACACAATTCATGGCCACAGCCAGTCAACATGATAATGATCAGCATCATTCATCAGAAGCACCGATGTGTCCAATCAGACGCAGCAATGCCTGTAAGTGTCTGTCTCTGTTGACCTGGTGTTTCTCTCTCTTCCCACCCCCACTCCAATGTGCAGACACAGCGTTGCTAAGCAACCTGAGAGCAGCCTATGGAGAACACACTGATTCGTGCAGACACTCACACACACACTTGAAAAACCCAGGAACTCTGAGGGAGGACGATAATGTAGTCCCACTCCACCCCTCCATCATGCTCCGTGACCCCCCAAAAATGTGAAACAATCAACCCCACTGCCCAGTCAGTGCTCCTCGGTGCCTTAAATACACACACACACACTCATGAGAACATCTACACATAAGGTCCACCAAATCCAAAAATGTACTTAGTATTTTGTGATTATAAATGATTAGAGATGGGTTTAAGTTGGCAGCCATGAAATCAGCATTTCCAGAAGACAAAGAGCCTTAGAAGATGAAAGTTAAAAGCTCTGTAGTGTCTCCCCAGTCTAACGCTATTAGCACATTAAGTGAGTGCTTAAATACAGTCAGCAGACGATGGATCAACTCAGTGCCTTGAGCGCGAGACAGCACTGTAATCCCCTAAAGGGGGGTTTCACTACAGTAATGGCAACCCGCATGAAACCACAACCCCTGGGGAGTGGTGGGACTGGGTAGATTATGAGCAGCCTTGGGGCAACGCTAAACCCCTTATAGCTCCGACACTCACACAAGTACAACGTAAAATACAATCATAGCATGCATGAAAACACACACGTAAGCGTGCTAAAAATGGAAAAGATAAAGATACATTCAAGAAAATACACATGCATCTCCAGCTGAGTGGGTGTAAATATTTGAACTCATTTTACATCTATATGACATGTTTAGGGAGCAGGGCATAGTGCAGGTAACTGGGTGTCAGGGGGATAATTTCACTGCAGGAGGATTATGGGATGGTGATGGAATGACTCTTTGGGCCGAGGGCGAGGAGATGGCAGGAGGTTGAGAGTGTGTTTTTTTTTCTAGTAAATTAAAGTAGCAGCCTAGGGGGCAAAAGAAATAAACTGAAACATGGTGAAATAAAAGTTAAAGAGCACATTAAAACCTGATCCCTGCTGGAAAACAACATGATAACAGTTTGGTCTGGTGATAAACACTGAACAGGAAATGGTTATCTGACAGGGATTTAGTTATTATTATAGACAGGAGGGTCTAATTTACTCCTAACTCCATAAGTCTCTGGGGGAATGTACTGTTAGTCTTGGGTTACTCAATTTTGTAGTTTTTTTGCAGTGCCTGAGGGCAAAACAAGGGAGAAAAATATTGTTTTTAGTTGCATACTGATAAAATAATCTAAATACAACACACCTTTATGCAGCTCTTTTATCAGAGAGCAGTCTTCCAGCTTGGTCAACTGTTCATTTGTTGCTTCTCCCTCCCTGGGGCAAAGCTGCTTAGAGCAGAAAGGAGATTACACATAACCAGATATACAAACAGAAAACACTGCAAAGCCTACATGACCCCTGCCTGTGAACACACGCACACACCCAAATCTGCATATAGATTTGGATTTGTATCTGACCCGACGCTTTCATCTGCACATAAATACAGTACTTACACAGTACATTCCCCTAGATGGTCCGTAAGAGCCCGACGCTTTACTTAGTAGGGATTCAATCCTGTCACATTAACAGTAGATCACACATTGCCCTGATCTGACTCATAAATCCACAAATATAAAACTCTGTAAGCAAGACATGCACCCGTTCCTACTGATGTGTCGGCAGCCTTTTGTTGTGCACTCTTAAAACGTTTTACAACTGTGAGCATAAAAACAAACCCAGAGGCAGAGAGCAACACAGGTGACCCTCAGGAGAAGGGAGGTCACTGGAGGGTTGGCACTGAATGTAATCTTTCAATGAGCAAACCAAGGACTCAGCAGCCTGGGCCTCACAGCTCAGCAGTGAGTGAAAGGGAGAGTGAGTGAGAGACGGGGATGAATGTCTCATCGGCCTCCACGCATCACACCACATGCTCAGGGTATTTTTATGCTGGACTTTGTGTAAGTGATTGGGCATGAACACTGCAGTCTTCTTTCTGTGTAAAAATACATTCTGAAGCTCATCTGAGAAAATCAGACTGAGTGGGTATTTTCTCAAGTTTACAGTCTCATCACTAGCACACAATACACTCTTTGTGTTTTCACAATACTGTAAGTGTTTCCCTGCTGAGCTGCAGTGGAGGGCTTGTAACACAAAGATTAAATTTCACACTGAAACACTTAACTTTGGTAGATACCCACTCTATCTAACTAACTCCCATCACTTTAGTTGAAATCACAATCCAAACTACAGGAGAGATATTAGCTTTTGTGCAGATAAACACAGCACTCCAGAGACCCACCTACACACATTTTGATTTTGCCCTTATAAGCACATCCTTGCAGACCACAACCATGAGAGAGATGGTATGGTGACACATGTGCATACATCAGGGAAAAAGATCTGAAAATATAGGGCAGATGGTAAATGCTGAGAACAACACTTCTATCAAAAACCTGTGATGCCGTCCTAAGCGTTCATATAAATCTCCTGTATGCCAACACTGCTCCCTGCTGTCTAGGAAAGCATGGTGCAACAGTATGAGATTATACACTACAAAACGTCAATGTTTAAGGCTGCAAAGTTGTTTGTATATATTTAATTTCACTTTGCAAAATGGAAAATAAAAGCACAGTTCTTTAAAAACATGGTTGTGTACTTGCAGTAACATGTTTCTATTTTACAATACAGTCAAAATAAAAAGTCAAGAAGATGGGCAGTACATGAGCACAACTGTGAAGGAAGAGACGTGCTATCCTACCTCTGCATGCCACATGTCTAATTCTATAACCAACAAGACTTTAATTGGCTTTATGAAAAACATTATTTCATAATTCTTTCAGTTTCACGTTATAAAAAGGTACTCAGATCTGACTGGTGACTTGTCACTGAGAGGGAACATCATTAGATGGCACGGCCACCCTGAAAAAAACAAAAAACTTTAAAATCACCAGTATTGTTATTTATGAATGATTATATCAAGTAATTTACAATACAGTTTAATACAAAGCTCTCTGTCTGATGTTGGAATAAAATATACTTTGACCATGTTTATCATTAATTACAAATAATGAACTCTGATGATGGTTAATTTTATTGTTGCCCAGTTCCAATTAAAAAAAAAAAAAGCAAATGAAACAAAAAAAACCATTATCAATAATAACCTTACCTGGAACACAGGGATGCCCACAACAAGTTCTAAGGATTTATTTTGAAAAGAAAAGAAATAAATAAAGTGCAGAACAATTTTTTTAAACTCTCTTCAAATAGGATTAGGGACAATGTCAGCCTCCTGCTGATCATCCATGTAGTAGGGATCGCCTTGATGGACTCTGTGATTGTGCACTCTCAGGTTGCCCCTGTGCGCAAATCTCTTCCCACACTCTGTGCAAGCAAAAGGCCTCTTCCCCATGTGAACGTCTCGCTGGTGGGCTCTCAAGTTCCCACTGCGGGCAAAACGTTTTCCACACTGAGCACAGCCAAAAGGTCGCTCCCCTGTATGTGTGCGAGTGTGCACAGTTAGCTCCGAGGGAGTCAGGAAGCTCTTATCACAAAACTGACAGGGATGCAGTCTGACTCCTGTGTGGCGCAAAAGGTGTCTGCGCTGGTGGGAGGGGTAGGTAAAACACTTGGTACAGTATGGGCATGTGTAAGGTCGTCCATTCCCTCCAGCAGGAGCTGCAGGGTGGCTGAGAGCGTTTGTGTGTCGTAGCGTGAGCGACTGTGTGTTAGACTGTGGTCGTAGAGGGTCTCTGTTACCAAAAGTGGCAACCCGCCGTGTGTGATTGATGGGTCCTCTTCCACCCCTGTCATCTCTGGCTCTCCATGGTGATTCACCAGTTGGGGCCTGGGGTTGAACCTGCCGACCCCCCCTCTGCCCCACGTCTTGCACCTGAACAGAGTTCTGATTTGAGTTCTGGTTCTCAGGCTCCTGGTCCAGGAAGGGGAAAGTACTATCATCATCTTCGTTGCTGTTCTCATCAGAGCCAAAACCAGGTCGGAAGCAGGATGCATCTGTTCCTGTGCTGCTGCCAGCAGGACCAGAGCAGTTTGTGCGGTCTGCTTGCAGGTTGTCCAACCCAGACACCCCACCTCGGGTGGTGTCCAACCCTGGTAGCCACTCCCCTGGTTGATCTAGGCTTGGATCAGGTCTTGGGGAGCAACGCCCACTCTGGGAGATGGAGAGAAAAGGGGTAGAGGCTTGATCCTGGAGGGGTCTGTGGTCTGCACTGCGGCTGCCCTGATCCCAATGAGACACTGCACAGAAATTAGATGGAAAAGGACAACTGATGCACTTTCATCTCACAGCCTGAAATAAATACCCTTAAACATATAAGAATTTCAAGTCATCTTGATCTGGTATTAAAAAGATTATGTACTAACTCCTTACATTTGGCTTTGGCTTGTGTGACAGACAGGGTATCTATCTGCCTCTGGTCCACAGCAGCAAGGACTCCTTCTGTGGCTTGGACTGCACCAGACTCCATTGAGGGACGTGATCCAGCACGCTGCAGAAAATAAGTAAAACAGATCTTTGCGAAATAGGAAAATTCAATTGCAAGGCAATGCGCAAATGTAACTCTCTGTTGGCTGTTCACAAGTTATAATATCTTATTTACTTTGGTTTACTGGACAATGATGATGTAGAGGCAGCATAGGGTCTGACCTCATGTTTCACTGAAGCTCCATCCTGGCCTGTGACCTCCTCTTTCAGCCCTCTGAGGCTCTGGCCAAGTCCCTCAACTGCGTCTGAGTGAGGAGACACATCCTTTCCCACACTCAGTCCTGTGCAAGAAAAGTGTAAGTGGTCAGTGTAACAGTAAAGCCTCTGGTGCCAGTTCAGACAACCTCGTTAACTCCTAACTTGAGCATATACCTGATCCTGTCATGGTCTGCTCCCTCAAGCTGCCCTCTCTGTTTCCGGATGACATCTCCACTTCGTCGCTCCCTCCACCCTTTGCCTTCTGCCTCCTCTCGACTTTCTCCAGCTTGCTTCGCAGGATGGAGATCTCCTCTGCTCTCTGCGCTAGCTCCGCCTGCTGTTCACACAGGCTGCTCTCAAAGATCTTGGCGATCTCACACACAGCGGCTGCCAGAAGCGAGTCCATGACTGTGGCTAGCTGAGCGTGGAAAGCACTCCTCACAGACTCCATTGTCCTTTGATTAAACAATGACGTTTTAATGTCAGTAATTGATTGACACCGCTGTTTTCTCCTGTAAGTGGCCTCCAGAGGCAGCTGAGGAACTATGTGGCTACTACTGTACTCGCCTCTGCCGGGGCATCTATGTCCTGCCATGAGATGTTGCCATGCTGAGTAACTACGCCATTTCCAAAAGCAGTCGGTCACAGTAAATTACTTTAATAATCCAGTGTCTATGTCATCAATTATGTGGCGAAAATCAACCTGTGTGACGTTTTTAAGCTAGCACTGTGGTGAAGCTATACTGTCATAAGCTAACGCTACCGTTATAACGTTATACAGTGATGACAAGCCATACGGGGAAACGAAAAGAGCCAGCTAGCATTGTAACGTTACAGAGTACATCAACAGTCAACTCCTTGCTAGTTATGGAAAACATATTGTAAACAGGCCTGTCTGCTAGTGAAATGGTTAGCTAACATTTTCAACATCTAACGTGTAAACAAGGGAGCCAACGAAACGTAGCCAGTCCTAGCCCGTACCACTTAGCCCTCTGTGTAAATACAGTAGAAAGGACCAACGACGCCGATCTGTAATGTCTCTTGACAGTAGCCGACCCAATATCGTCACTGGCTGGCATTAAATCCACAAAACACTTGATTGCAGTCACAGATGCAGCACTGTGCTGTCCGGCTAGCAGGTTGCTGTCAGAGCCGTTAATACCTGTGATGTGAGCACAGTTGCAAGTCTCGCGATAGGAAAGGTGAGTGACTGGGGTGCTGCTGATACAAAAAAATGCCTCAAAGATCCAAAATAAAGAATCATGATTATGTAATCTTGTATAAAAGTTTCATTAGCGAGGTGACAGTACAAGTTTAACAACTGTAAACCGCACATTGTTAGAATTAAAGACAAGAACTACATTAACATCATAAATACACAAAGCCTGGTATAAAATACAGATTTTATTTTGACAATGTTGACAATGACTTAATAAAGTAACATTTCCACAATGAAAAACTCAAAATGAAAACAAACCGGTCAAAACTAAAATATGTTCACTCTGACTTGTTCTGGCAAGTTTGGGATCTCACGCATCAGAAGAAATCAATTTTCAATATAACCTGAACAATTGCATTTTGAGTAGCAAAAGTAGTTAGCGTTGCCAAGCTGTGTCGACAGGTTGGACAACAAAACCAAGTACATCCGCAGAGGTTTTGAAAGATTGTTTGAGCCACACATTATGTAAAATTCATATGACTGATGTGTATCCATTTCTTCCCTCCCCCTTGTTGTTCAGCCAAAATTTAAATAGTGACAATGGTAGCAAAAGAGCACTTGGTGTACCTACTCTTACTACTTGCAGGGCTCCATCTGTGGTTCTCATATTCTAAAGTGCCAAATATTTTCAATAAACTATATATTTTTCATTTGGTATCAAAATGGTATTTTGAAGACAATTTTTCAGAAGCCTTTAAGGTTGCTAGATGTTTTATTACTAGTTTTAAAGTACTGTTTTAGCATTTAACAAAGATATATTGAAGTGTTTTACAATCATTAGATCAAAAACAAGAAAACAACAAAAATAAAAAAGACCAGCTTAGCTTGAACCACCAAAAAGGTGAAATGCAGGACAAACTCCGCCATCAATTAGTACATGCATAAATGACAATATCAAATGTTTTGACATCTACAGACATGTGATGGTAACCGTATACTGGCTTAACTATGGTAGTCCATATGGTTCTTAAAGGGTCCCTTTGTGAAGAAGCCTTTTCCACACAAGTTGCAGATATAAGTCCAGTTCTTGTGATGTCGAGAAACATGCTTATCATACATCACCTGTGAGGGGAATTTCTTATTGCACTTCTGACACTGGATTATAGGTTCGTGGCTCTTTCTTCTGTGCATGCAAAGCTGTCTACGACTACGAAACTTTGCAAAACAAATATCACATTTGAGGAGCCTCTCTCCTGTGTGTGTGAGAAAGTGCTCAAGCAACATATATTTGTGTTTCACAAGCTTCTTACATAATAAGCAGGAGAAACCCTTGGCACACCGTATGCCCATTGTTTGCCATCTTGAACCTGGCACTCTGACTATATTGCTGTCTCTCTGAACTTTGTCAAGGCTGGCTGACTGACCTGTGTCTCGATTGTCTTCAATCTCCTCTAAAGGCTGGGTCCACGCAAGGTTTCCATTTATCTCACAGGAATCCGCATGGTCTTGATGTACTTTCAACATGTGCAATTGGAGTGACCGGTTAATATGGAATGTCTTTGAGCATACACTACACTCAAATGGCTTTTCACCAGTATGAGTACGCACATGTTCTCTCAGCCTGCAACGTAATTGAAATTTCTTGTTACAAAACGCACAAGAGAGCTTTTTGATGGATCCATCTTTCTCGATAGATGAAACTCTCTGGTTGCTAGTGGAGGCTGTGCTTTTTGCTTTATTATGGGACTGAAGTTTTGCTTTCTTTGCTTTTTTTGCTAACCATCTCTTAAGTTTCACACAAGAACCTTTATGGCACTTCAGTCTTTTGCAACCTTTGCATCTCTTGTGTGATCGTGAATGCACACTTTGGCCAAACGCTGTATCAAATACCTTCCCACAAAAGTTACAGGAGTACGTTTTTTCATCACTGTCTTCCACCACTGACTTTTCTGTAGACTGGGACTCAGCTGCTGCGATCTGGCTTTCCTCTGTATTGCTTTTCAGTGTATTTTCTTGCTCCTTCCCTGTTGAATCACTCTCTCCTCTTCTCAGAACTGTAGGTGTGTCTGTTACCTCAGTACATTCACCTTTGATGTCATGGGGTATTTCATTCATGTTGCTGCTTACAGGTGAACTGTTGTCTTGAGTGTGTTTGTGCCTCTCCTCCAATGAGAAACCTGTGAAAAAAATATATTGCAAAAAATTAAACCGTGTCCCAGTGACAAAGGACAGGTAAAATGAATTAGATTAGAATTTAATTAGATGGACAAAGCAAGAAGACAAATGATTTCTACAAAAAAAGATACATTTAAACCTAGTAATTTGTTAAAGCCAGGCTGTCTCATCTAAGAGGCCAAGAGACCAACCAAATGAAAAGCGCAAGCACTGGCTTTATGCATCTTCGCCAATAAGAGAAGGGCTATGTAGTCAGAACTCCAGTCAGGTGCTGAATGTTTCCTTGTTTTAATCTTTGTGATCAAATCTTGATTTTCTACACTGAAATGAACTGCTTTGACCATCACGGTATTATTCTCCATTGAGGCTGGAGGTGTAATCCCAGAAATCCTAAAATCTGGGCAATGATGGACATGAGAAGGCACTTACAATTCCCATTGACTGAATGATGACAATTGTAAATGTGACTTATAAGGAAAAACAATAATTGAAATAATTTATTAGGATTAAAAACTTACTTTTTCCAGATCTTGTGACTATCTGTGTTCCTTGCTGGGACTCAATGTCATGACTGACCACCTAAAATAAAAAATGTATTGTTTATATCTCCGTTTCTTAAAAATCGAGTGCACAAAAAAACAGGAACCCACAGAGCTGTGTCTACAGAGGACAAATTAATTGGATGAGATCTTCAAACAACACTCAGGTTGTCGTCACTGGTATTCCCTGCTGGTTTATAACGGCTAATGAAATACACCCACTAGTTACAGAAGTTACTAGTTACTAAGTTACAGACCTCCTGCTTGAGGACTGGAATGTGCCACAGAGGAATGTACAGTGAGCGCAGTTTTATGCTGTGACACACACTAACGTCTTGTTTGGTCGGAGTCTCGCAGCCCAGGGGAGCACACCAGTCATCAGGCACTGCAAAAATCCATACACAAAGAGGAAGATGAACACAGTTAAAAATGTTTTTTCTTTACTATGCTTAACTGAACTTGTGACTGATACTGCTTACTGTAAATTAAGCAATATATAGTGCCTTGGAAATTTTCTTTAACTTTCAGGATGCAGTTGTGCATCATATGTAGCTGCACTTAATCCATATGGGAGCATTTTTTTTTCTTTGATGGCTTTTACCATTAATAAGTGCCAAAAACATTTTTTTACAACCAACAGAGGTTTCATACAAAAAAGAAATGGTGTTGACCGCACTGCCAAATTATGTTATGAGCAGCTTTAAAACAGAACCCTCCCAAAGTACTGACTTTGTATTTAATTGTAAAATGTTTTTCACAAATAAAGCAGCATACTTTATCAAGTTATTTACCACAAGCTATTTAAGACATACCTTCAGAATCTATGTCAGGAACAGCAGATGTTTCTGCAGCCACAGCATCTTCAGCCTCTTTGGGTGACTGAGTTGTATTAACCTCCGCGCCTCTGTCAACTCCACTCTTGCTTTCTGTCAGCTTGATCTCTGCTGTGTGTAACTTCATTTTAAGTTGAGTGATCTCTTCTGCTCTTTGCTCCAGCTCCATTTGATGGTCATGCAGGCTGTTCTCAAAGAGCTTCATTATTTCAAACAAGGCCTTCCTCAAGACTGAGTCCATCGTTGTTGTCAGCTGGGCTTGGAAGTCTCTCGCCAGAGTGTTGGACATCTTTGAAGATAACTAAGAGCTGCTGCACAGGTCTTATTTACCAGAAAGATTTGTATGATGCTGTATTGGTACACAGAGAGAACAGAGATCAGGGTATTGTCAGCTACAGAAAATCAAGATTAATGCCTGCTGGGCTCATCATAACATTAGCCTTTGAGTATGCAGCACTAGTAATACGCAGAGGTTGTATTATATCACACATATAAATGTTATCCGTCACAACATACGTCATAAAAAATATGCGGATACAAGTATTTTAAGTCCAGCATTGTTAAGGACCATCGGTAATTAACGTAAAGATGCAAAGTTACAATTTGATTGCAGAGAGTAAAACCAGGGATATGAACTGGTGATGCTGGATCACTGGTTAGGAATGCAACCTGGATGATTAACCTATGATTTCTTCCACGGGGTTTATCGGCCTATGTTCATTATGTGATGGATGTCGTAGCTTGCTGTCTGTCTTTACACATGTCGGCAGGCCGGAAAAGTGTTTGAGACAGAGTAGCATCGGTGTATGTGAATGGAAGCTGATGCACCGTTGCTGCTATGAACCAAATAAAACACACATGGATGAGGCTCACAGACAAAGATGATCGGCTGAAAAACACGTAACCAGTGTATTCGTAATTTTTCTGTGCGACTTGTCTTTCTATACCACTTTAGGTTATCGTTGGCTAACAAAAGCTACGTTAAATAACTAACAAATGAGAAAAGACAGGAGACCAGAAGTGCAGTTATTGCTGAGAACACAAGTCATCACTTTAAACATCTGGAGGCCTTGAAAAAAGAAAAACTGAAAACGTACGGTACGCGCTTTTCACACGACAGGAAACTGACCCTCTATTCTTCAGATGAGCTCCGCAGCATTATTTGGAGCACAGAACCTTCACTTTATAAACAGTAAATCGGCTCGTCCACTTGTAGCATCCCAAATCAAACCAGCTGTGTTCGTTTCTTGATCGTTAGCCACCGTATTGCAACCGCACAACTGGTTACCTTTCTGCCATTTTCACTCAACTTCCCTGCACGAGGGAAGTTACGCCTTTACTACGTCACCGTCCAATGAAACAAAGAGGCTACCAACAGGTTTATTTTTTATTGCTTTAACAGCGATAATTAAAGCTTGTATGTGTTTTAAACTCAAACGTGTTTCAAATAAATTGTGGCTATCTGAGTAGTTTGACTATTATCTTTAGCGCATGCGCCCCCCCGCGGGGGTTACTATAGCAACCAATCTAGTACAAAAAGAGACTACCTAAAGGAAACGGTGAATCTTAACTACGTCTAGCATAAACATTGTGTGAATTAGGCTAAATATATGCACGAATGTATGCATTTACATGTTTTTTTATGTATGGAGCATGGACAATGTCAACATCAGATTCATCAGATTATATGCTTGTCATGTCATACTCTACTTTTTAGATTATTCTGTAAAAAATTCAGTGTTTTCCTGAATTACTGTCACATTAGCTACAGTAATAGTTTTCTACAGGAAGTAAGCTGCATATTGTTTCAATCAGGAATAATTACTGAAATAACTGACTATAAACTGACTGCGTTAAAGATGTGCCCAGCAGCTTGTTACTCATCACAGTTAACGGTGCAGCTGCTAAAACTAAAAATATTTACATCACATATTAAAATGGTGTGATTTAATCATTATTTCTCGCTGTATTCTCAATTTAAAACAGAATCAATCTAAAAAATCTAAATCTAAAAAATTAGATTGAAAGATGTCACATGATCTTTGGTTCCAGTTAGATAATCTACATAGGATTACTCAAAATTGCAACACCCTTCAAACGTGGGCAAGTGGGGTCAATGCTGTGTATAATCGATGCGGCTACGTGCCAAAAACACAAACCATGGCCATGACAGATACATTACCAAGGTAGAGCATAGAGGATCAGAGATCAAGTTGACAGGCTACTCTGAGATTATGTAGATGAGCAGGGTAAGCAGGCAACTGGTGCTTTCATGTCTTACAGGCTTCAGGGTGTTCCTTCTTCGTTGAGATGGCCATTGTCTGTTGTGCAGAACATTATGATCATTGTCTTATGACAACTAAAAATTGTAAGGTTATAAAGTTAGTATCCATCCCTAGACCAGTGACTGTTAATGGGCCACTGTAAGTAAACATGCGCAAGCTGTTAAAAAGTTGCATAATATCAGAATATAAACTAAACTACATGACACAAAAGATATAAGTATAATATACCTTTATTATTATAGGCATACTTAGTGCTGAATACCAGACAAACAATGGTTTCACGTCAGCACACACTGGACTCACTGTGGTCAAACGTAGGCTGATACGCAATCAGTTGCAACAGGCAGATAAATTCAAGTTGGTTGTACTGTAGACAGTTGATAGCCCTCTTTAAATCAAAACATCAGCAAGAATCTTTTCTTCCACTGAGTGGGTCAATGCACCTCTTATTGGACTGAGTGTCATTTCCCGATTGTTTTCAATTTCAACCTGCTCTGTGTCATATTTCTTCTATCAAAACAAACAAAAAAAGTAAAATTTTAAGACCAAAAGTAGGCTGTTCCGTTTCAGGATATACATTGATTTCATTCCTTTGACCAACTAACAAAAAAAAAAGCAGCAAGTTATCCCCAGTGCCACACAGATCTTTGACATTTTTGTGCTCTAAATAATATAAATCATGGCTAAATTACGTTTAGTGGAATTACATTTACATTTTGTGTGAGTTTCAGGTTCCTGCTATCATGTATGCTGACTCACTGTCATGGCTTACTGGACCACGTGAAGAGAACGGAGCCCTTGTAAATGTTATTAGAAATGCCTCTGCACGTCGTGCTGGGATGGGTCAGAATGTCAGTTTTATAAAAGGCCTTTTCTTTTTTGACTGTTTTCCAGGGTTTCATTTTTTAGCTTGTGAAATGTAATATATCTTTCAGACTAGACAATCAAGGAAAACAAATTAATTTGTGGTCTACAGGGTTTGCTTTATTGCCTTTAAATTGAAATGGATCAGTGCAAAGCTAAAGCATCCATCTAAGTGCTTATGATGTATTGGCCAGTGAATTACCAGATCTTTGCTTTTTCATTTTAACTACACATAGGAAAATACTGGAATGATCTTCTCTTTCAGTGTTGACCTCCATCTCAGCCAAATGTAGTGTTGTTCCAGGCCACATTGGCTGCATCCATGTCTACAAAATTAATATAAATCCTGAAATAGACAGAAAGAGAAATAGGTTAATGAGATTGGACATTAACAGTGAGCAAAGTACAGGGATAACATGCGTTTCTATCATCACATCATGTGCTGTGAATGTACTAGTTGCTGTGCCTTTTCTACCTGTCAGCAGAGATGCCCAGGTGCTTGTTGAGCAGTCCACACAGGAGTTTAGAGTATTGCTTGTTGTGAGCACCGCTGATCTTGCCAATACTGTGGAGGGAACAGAGTGCACAAGGGTCTCCCTTTCCTCCAAACATCATCATCTGGTCAGGGTTGATATGCACAGCAATATACTGGTATATGCAAGACAAAGACACAAACCTGAGGTCAGCCTGTCTCGCTGTAACATTTGTGACCAGTGTTAGCTTAATGGAGCCATAATATGACACTGTGATTTTAGATTGCTATGATTATTGCAAAGATATTTGAAATGTTAGAATCAGAAAGTCAACTGCTACAAACACACAAACTGTTCATTTGGATGCCAAAAATATTAAAGCTGTATAACATTATATAACACTATTATTTGCTTTTAACCTGTGGGTTTAATGAACTGACCGCTGATCAATCATTTACCCATGCTAACTTTGTCCGGACAGTCAGGAGTGTCTGTCATGTTTATTATTCAGAGAGACATACAATACACTCAGTACAGAGTATAGAGTACAGAGAAGTTGAATCTAACATGTTCTAAGCATAGGACAGAAGGAATGAGGCTTCAGTATCATTGTGAACCGGATGAGCACTGATCCTGCAGAAATAAGCCTTGCCTCTGGCCTACCTGTGCGGGTTTGCCCATAGCTTTGGCCAGCTCGTCGGTGGCCTCGGACAGCAGAGCCGACGGAACATCACTTTTAGCCACGTTGGTGTTCACTACAAACATCGGCATGATGACTCCCCTTTAACGATACCGTCTTCCTATTGACAAACCGCAAACGCTGCACGACACTGCCTACAGGCGGAAGAAAAGACGAGATGTTTCTCTTCATCTGCAGCAGGGTGCAATCATCGGGAAACACGACCACAGCGCCCCCATCCATCCTGGAAGACACATTTGTTGACAAACGCTAAACAAAACATCAGACAACTTAAAGCACGAGTATTCTTTTAGTCTTTACTTCATTATAATTAGTAATCACCACCGCTATATGGATCACATTAAGAACAAAGTGAATGATAAAATCCTGAATTTATGTTTTTTTTCTAGGGTGCGGCTACTCTCGAGTGTAGGGTAATTACGGTACTAGGCATGCGCAGTCTGCTCAAGCATCATTAAGCAGTACTGAAGGAGGCGAGAAGGAAAACAGTAGCAGGGGGAGAGAGGGCAGAAGTTGGATGGCGCTTTCCTTTGTCGCCGTGTCTCCGTGCTTATCGACACCGATCAAGCTCGTCCGCGATCCGTGAAATCACACTGTGCGTCGCCGTTTCGCGTCTAAGTAATTCCCCTGGATTTCATCTGTCAAACGGTGCGTATATAAGGCTAAATTAGCCTGGCTGCTAGCACGATCACTTTCCACGGTTCGGGAGCCGTTGCTGCTCCTCTTTAACTGTAATATTATTGTATGTCGATCAGTATATAAGTTATTCCAGCAAGCTAATCTGACGCATGCTGTCCATGTTGTATTAAACTGCTGGAGCTGCTGTACTTTTTGGATAAACCAACAATATAGTCTTTAATTAAAGGTTAACAAAGGTGGAATAAGCATAATGCTGCTGTGTGGATCCGCTGAGGACTGTCACACTTTACTGTCGATATTACAAAAATCGTGTAGCTGCGAGCTAGAAGCGACGAATAAAGTTGTTTTTTGTGTCAGATTTTATGATATGGACAAGATGATGCTAACTAAAGTGGCTATAGATATGAATTGGATGAGACGGTGTGAAACTTTTATCAGTGGGGAAACTCGCTCATGACAATGACATGTTGGCTTTGATAACCTTAAACTGTCACTGTACTGTCATCAGGTCTGAGCCTGTCGCCAAGATGATGGAGGAGTCGGTGTCCACATTTGAGACTCATCTGACGGCAGTCATGGACAGTCTGATCCGAGCCTCCGTCTGTGAGATCACCAAACTCTTCCAGGAGACGGTGAACGACTACCTGGTGGAGCTGTCCCTCAACAGGAGGGAGAACGAGGCTCTCAAACTGCGGCTCAGGCTCACCGAGAACAAACTGAGGACCGAGCGCAAGTACGGGATGGGCTGGGCGGCCAACCGCCGCAACGCCGGACTGGCGGCGGCGGAAGAAGGGGGCGGAGGGCGGCAGAAACGAAAAGTTGAGGTGGCCCGTGAGTATTTCTGATTGCTTGAGGATGGCCTCCCAAACAAGGAGTCGTCACCCCTTGTTTAAATCATGGAAAAACTGCGATTCCAGTTTAAATCATATTCAATCAAACATCTTTTTATTTCAGTGTGATTGTGTGTTTTTAAATGTGGGAATCAGGGTTTCTGCTCTGCAGTCAGGGCTTATGTGAAGACGCACTTGTTTTGTTGGAAACCATCTGGCAAGAGCTGATCTCTCCCTCCCTCCTTCCTCTCTCCCTCCCTCCCTCCTCCTCCTTCTCCCTTCCTCCTCCGCCTCCTCTTCATGTTCTCTCCCTCTGTCCTTCACCTCCCCCTCTCCTCTCTCTCTCCGCTGCATTCTGTCCCTCCCACTCCTCTGTGCTTTTGCACACTCTCTCCCTCCCTCCCTTCCTGCCTTGCTCCTCTCCCTCCCCCACCTCCTTCACTTCTCTCTGTCTCTCTCCAACTCTACCTCCTCCCCTTCCCGCTCCTCTCTCCTTCACGCCCTCGCCTCCTTCCTCTCTCCCTGCCCCCACCTCCTCCTGCTCTGCTCTCTCCTTCATCATGTTGCACACACCCCCTCCTTCCCACCCCCGCCTCCTCCACTCCACTCCTCTCCCACTCCTCTCCACCACCACCGTAATTACATGCTTCCTCTCCACTTCCACTTCTCCTCTGTCTCTCCCTCTCCTCTATTCACAATTTCATCCTCCCCTTTCTCCTTCAACATGTCCTCCTCCTCTCCCTGGCGGCCCCCACCAACTCCACTACTCCGTTTCTTCCCTTCCTCTTTTGCTTTTCTCCTCCCTTTCACGTGTTTTTCTCTCCTTACCGCTCTCTTGTCTGTCCTTCTACGCCCCCTCTCTCCTCACTCGTTCATCATGCTCACTCCTCCTGCCCCTTCTACCCTTCTTGTCTCCCTTCCCCCAACCCCCCTTTTTCTGTTCTCTTCTGCCTCACCTACCCCTTCTGCTCCTCTTCCTCCTCCTCCTCCTTCCCATCTCTCACTTCTCCGCCCTCTTCTCCTTCATCTCTCTGTCTCTCCTGACCTCCCAATCATCTCCTCCCACTTATCTCTCTCCCCCCTCATATTTCATTCCCTCTCCTTTCTGTCTTTTCATTCCCTCCCTCACTCCTGCCCTCCTCCTCACTTTCTCTGTCCTCTCTCAACCCCCCCACTCCCCCACCCTTCCTTCATCTTCCTCTCTTCTCCACAGGAGGCAAGTCAAAGAAGGGCCCGGCAGCAGTCTATGGCAAAGGCTGGCCTGGAGGTGTGTGGGAGGAAGGAGGAGGAGGAGGAGGAGGCGGCGGCGGCAGCAGTGGTGGTGGCAGCGGTGGTGTTGGGGGAGGAGGAGGAAGTGGAGGAGCTGTGGGGATGGTAGCAGGAGCAGGAGGAAGAAGGGGAAAGGAGGCCAGGGAGATGTACCTCATCCAGTTCCCCGGGGACGAAGAGGATGAGGGAGGGATGGTGGAGGACGAGGAAGGGGAGGGCAGCCTCAGCGTTGAGGGGGAGGAGACCGCCAACATCAAAGAGGAGGTGAGGGAGACGGGCTTTCTCAGAGGAGGAGGAGTAGGAGTAGGAGGAGAAAGTGGCACAGCATCTCTGCACTGCTCAGCGGCTTCATATAGAAGAAGAACGTAGACCAAAAAGAGAGCGCTAATACAGAGAGACAGAGAGAGTTTGTGTTCAGCCATCAAATCACTGCAGTGATGTGGTGGATAAAGGAAACGCTATTGATTTGATATTTAGCTTCCAGAGGAGCTCATTGAGCGGGGCTCTCCACATCTCAAGTGCAGCAAGCTTTTAGGTAGAAATACTACTGATGGAGGTGAAAAGCTGTTTGCTATTCCACCACATGACCAAGTGGCAAGGCACAGATCTTCAGTCCTCTTCTCTGTTTGAATATTCAAAGCATGCACGATTTGTTATTAGCCTCCATGCCAAGTAATTTTAACATGATGACAAATTCAACAGATTTAAAAAAATATAATCATATTGCTATATTACGTTGTTAATATATGAATCAGAAGGGTCACTATATGAATGTTTATGGTGAGTTTTTCATGTAAGTTAACAAGACATGTTTGTTCTTAATGCAGTTTGCTCAGACAGAGGGCTATCAACCTGCCTCTCTTCGGCTAATCAAGGAGGCTTTGAAGATGGATCCACCCAACCAGAACCTCCACAGTGGCTCTAGAGCCCAAAGCGAAGGTAATCAGCCCAGGTCACGCTGGTTGAGGGAGAGGAAGTTATTGAAATATTCTGAGACCAATAATTCTCCCCCCCCCCCCCCCGTCTTTACTCAGGAGACCTGTCAGATCGTCCCCCAACCCTTCATTCAGGAGAGAGAGAAGAAGAGGAGGACTGGGAAGTCGGCTCAGCAGAGCCATCAGAGGGAGGCATGACCCTGGATGAGCTGAGAGGTCTGGAGTCTGCTTTGCGGGCTGAGAGAGGCCGCGAGCAGGCTGCCATGACGGCTTCCCAACCTGTGAGCCCCGACTCTGAGGAAGCACGAGGCAGTGAGATCAGTCTTGCCCCCAAATACATTGGTCTGGATGGAATGGAACAGGACGGCGAGCTGGAGCCGCAGCCGCCAACGTTGCAGAGAGAGGAGCAGATAGGCCAGGGCAGGCTGAAGGACACTGCCAGGGCTGGTGTGGAGCTAAGGTTAGGCTGGTCGAAGAAGTCAAAAGATGGGGACTCAGCCGCAGATGAGACTGGAGAAGATGTGGCGGAGCTCGGAGAGTCACAGCACCTGCCCCATCTGTCCGCTCCAGGCAGTGTTGGGGAAAGCGGTGGGGAAGACGAGGGTGGCGGGGACCTGCTGCACTTTTGCCCACAGTGTGGAGGAGGCTTTACCTCAGAGGCAGAGATGGAGGAGCACCCCTGTCCACTAGGAGGCTCCCAACTACAGAGCAGTGGTGCGGAGGACAGTCTTTTCCCTTGTGCCCACTGTGGCAACACATTCAGCCATGCTTGGGCTCTTAAGAACCATGAGTGTGCCTGCGCTGCTGAGCGGCCGCACTGCTGCGAGATCTGCGGGAAGCGCTTCACACACTCACGCTCACTGGAACGACATCACCTGGTGCACACAGGCGAGCGGCCACACAGGTGCCCTCAATGCGGACGCACATTCAGTCGTCTCGGCAATTTGGAACGGCACCAGCGGATTCACACAGGCGAACGGCCGTACGGATGTGAAGCTTGCGGAAAGAGGTTCAGTCGCGTGGAGTACCTTAAGAGGCACCAACTCATACACAACAGTGAAAAGGCAACACTCCAGTGCTCCAACTGTGGGAGGGGCTTCAATGACGTGGAGCAACTGAAAAACCACCAGTGTTTTTAAAGCCTCTCCCTCAAATCTAACAGAACTGGAAAGAAAATGCAGGTTTTTGTTGAATGTGGTAGAATTTAGGTGAAGAATGTGACTGATAGATGCTGATTTTATTCTCAGTGATATGGAGTTGCCTTTCTGACTCACAAGTAAATAAGAAAATAAAGAAAGCAAATGTCCAAAGCTGACAGGAAGCCAGGTGTACATGACCTTTCTGTATTGGAAAGAAAAGGAATCAATCAATCTCAGACCTTCAGCCATTTTAATTTGAGGTGTTCTCATTTGTATGTATAAAGCTCCTAATTATTTATGATGATGATCAATAAATTGTGCATTTTTGTCTTTTTATCAATAATTCAGAGTGACAGTCGATGCCCTTGTTTGTTTCTGACAATATAACTGACAGCTTGGTATTTTGTATGTTTGTGTTTCAGTCATATCATAAAGAAATAAATATTTAAATTCATCACAGGGCTCTTTAACCTTTTCAGTCTTGTTTTATTGGGTTAGTGAACATGTTTCAAGATGACACTCATAATTTGAATTTTGCAAGATTAGATTCGTAAGAAATATTTCCAAACATCACACAAGACTTTGAGGCTTTGAGTCTGACTTGACACATGGGGGTGTTGTACTGCACGCCCATAAAGCTATGCTAGATGAACTATGTGAAGGTAAGTTCACTAAATGTAACAAAAAGCCTGTCACCCTTTGTTACTCACACTGCCCTTTAAACAGACTGATAGACGTTCTTAGCTTTGCTGTCAAGATGCCCTCCAGTGTCTCTAAGGGCATCTGCTTCACATCATAGCCTCGCACACTTGTGTCTGCAATTACGTCTACTGGCACTATCTCCTCTCCGCTGTGAGGGTCATTTCTTCCCACTGCAGCGTATGTGGGGAAAAAAGGCTTCACAGACTGAGGAAGGCTGGCACTGTAGGATGGGCAGCAGTAGGCAGACCACAGGTACTCAGGTACAGACACCCTCCTGTTGATCCTACGGGTTGCAGACTCATAAGGTATGACCCCTGTGATTACATACATCTGCCCCTTGCAAAAAGCCTTGAACCTGCCCAACACCTCCCTCTCATATGGATTCCAGGTATAGTTGTTGGAGCCTGCTCGTTGAGGAACAATGTTTGTCAGGGTGAAGGTGGCCTCACGGTCATCCATTGTCCTCTGGTGCATGCTGGGATTGAGATGGCCTTTAGTGTAGCCGGAGTGTTTGTAGTCCCAAGGCACCGCCTGCCTCTTCTTTACATTGTTATTGACCAGATATACAAAAGGCTGCATTTCTGGGGTGTTTCTTTGAGACACCAGCTGAAAGACATAAGACGAACGAGAAACCTCTTTTTAGGAGTTACATAAGAGTACATTACTGCTTATTGTTGAGTTGAAAATGTGTGAGTGAGCTTCTGTTGTGTAAACAGGTGTGTGACTGTTTCAGTCATCTAGTTGAAATTAAAATAATTTAAAAAATAGAACAAAATATACGCCTGGTTTGTTTATTTCCTCTGAGTAAAGACAAAAGTAATTACAGCATTTTGCAACATACTGATATTATGAATAAAACTATATTTGTGCAAGTCACACGCTCAGCACAAAGACTTTAATTAACAGGAACTGCTAGTATTCTCTCACATATTATCCGTCGACACCATACAACCCCAATACAGAATTATAAACACTTAACAAGGCTTCAATTAAGAAACAAATGTCAACTTGTTTGCACTGGAAAGTTTTAGAATCCCCCTCTTATCAAAATGACCTCTTCTCATTTCATTTCAATTATGCCTGGTACAGAAACATTTTGTGTATTTACAGCTGTAGTTACAGATGGTTCGTCTTGAAGCTAACGGCAAAAACGGAAGTCAAACTGCTGCTGTTTTTCAATATCTTCCCTTGGCACATTAAAACTACGATTCTCCTCATACCTATCAGCAAATGCAGCATTTTCTTGTTTTTTTAGCATCATTAAACTTAAGCAATAATAACTTGAAAGGAGAGTTGCAGATTTCTACATCTTCATGATATAGATCCCAGTGAATGTATTTGCATATGCAATGTGTCATATCTGATACATCCCACGCAGCACAGCATGATCTTTGACTGCTCTTGACCACCACACAGTTTTCCTACTTACCTGTGGTTCATACTTCCAAGGGGTTTGGGGCCGTCCGCCATCTGGACGACTGAGTATGTACGCAGAGTACAATGGTGTGCGACTCTGACAGTCATACAAACTGGCAAAGCGGTAATTATTTTTGTAACGCTGGCATATTGGCTGATACTTCTTTCCAGTAATTCCCTGTGGTGGAGTGTTCTCATAGAAGAAATTAAGACACTGAGAGAAGTCATCACTGATCTCTCCGATGACCAGGCCACCAAACCATGAGAGGAGAAGAAACAGAGCTCCTGTTGAGAACTGCCCTGTGCTGCATTGAGGCATGCTGCACAACAGAGCAGTAAGTTAGCTGAATCTGTGCTGAAGAAAAACATGCTTTTAGCAGACAGTGAGCACAGACGTTTGCCCCAAACATGTTCATGGACGTAAACTGTTAGACAAACTTACCTAGGCCTTTTTAATCTCCAAGTTGGGGAGCAAATTAGATTTATTAGCTGTGTGACAAAACACTGACTATAAAGCTTCCTGCAGCTCTTCAGTTCAAACCTCTCTGTTCTGCCTTTGTGTTTGGTGCGACAATATCAGTATCAGCCCACAAACCATGACATGACCAAGTAACATTTTGATGCTCCTCTCCTGACTTCTGCATTTTGTCATGAATTTGCTTAGTTTAACTTACAAGAAAGGAGTCAACAAAAGAGATACACTTAAACTAATGCCATTTCATTTAGAATAAACCAAAACAAACAATGTGGCATAGAAGTGAGAAATATCAGCAATGAAAGGAAAAAACTGATGTCAGAGAAACTGTATGTGCTATGGTGGAAAATGAAAAGAAGGTAGGTAAATACTAGCTGGAGGAAAAGACAAAGAGAAAGACAGGCAGGGGAAGAGGACATGACATTGCTGCTGCCAAACACCACTGTGATGAAATACAACTACCATGTAAAAAGGTTCTGAGTAGTAACAGAAGTTAAAACCAAAATAGTATCCCTTAACTTTCTTGGTGGGAAAGATGTTCAAATTATTTAATCTAGTATTTATTTTTTTATGGCAATGGTCAGTCATTGTAGTTTATTTTATTTATTGTTATAATAATTGTATCAGTTACTATAAGTAGTGTAAATGTAAACATTCATTGGTAACACTGTATTTTTTATATAGACCAGATCAAGGCTTTATTATGTCAGTTGGGCCGCAAAAGCTCCAGGCTTACTGTGCATCCACTTATTTGTGCTGATTTGATTGAATATTAGTTTGGAGACAACAATAAAACAATAACAATAGAACTTAATAAGTGACTTCCTGGTTTAGAAAGGATCCCTGTGGCAAGAGAGACTTTGAAAACCTTATTTAGTTTCAGTATTTTGTTTAAATGCCGCATATTCCTAAAAATATTTGGGTTTATTTACTGTAAATTACCACACAGCCAACCAGGAGCTACATACTTTTCCAACTGTTCCACCTTTTCCAACCAAAACTGTACACATTTGGACAGGGAGTGGGGTAAATTTGGGGGATAATAGGTGTCCATTAGGTCATTTGACCTCAGGACCCACTGGCTGGAAGGATCTGACTGTCTCACTCAACACATCACAGTTAGCCTTAAAAGGTAATGGCAGCTCTTGCAGGCCATGCACTATTTTTACGGTTCGTGCATCAGTGTGAAATGTGCAACTAAGTCATCTGGAGGTGTCTGCATTTGCGGCAACAGAGTTAGTACATAATATACAATGTTGAGTATAATGAACATATGCTCTGACATTTAATCCAATGGCATGTTTACTTTCTGATAATATGACAGACAGCTTGGTATTTTGTTTCATTTGTATCTTGAAAAGATTCTTAAATCCATGTCAAACTTGTTTATTAGTTGAATCATCATGTTTTATTACATCATGTTTCACGTGGTGGCTGTTGTAGTGCTACCCCACATAAGTTAACAATTGATTCTTACCCTTTACTACTGCAGTGCTTATGAAACAGACTGATAGGCACGTCCAACTTTTTTGCCAGGATTTCCTCCAGAGTCTTTAAAGACATCCGCTTCACATCATAGCCCTGTGCTGAAGCCTTGTCAACAAGTGGCACTATCTCCTCTCCGCTGTTAGGGTCACTTCTTCCCACTGCAGCGTATGTGGGGAAAGAAGGCTTCACAGACTGAGGAAGCCTGGCACTGTAGGATGGGCAGCAGTGGGCAGACCACAGGTACTCAGGAACAGACACCCTGTGCTTGATCCAACGGGGTTCATGCTTATACGGCATGGCTCCGGTGATCACATACATTGGCCCCTTCCAGAATTTCTTGAGTTTGTCCAACACCTCATTCTCCAGATTGGTCCAGGGGCTGCTGTTGAACTCTTCTTGTTGAGGAACAATGTTTGTCAGGGTGAAGGTGGCCTCATGATCATCCACTGTCTTCTGGTGCATGCTGGGATTGAGATGGCCTTTAGTGTAGTCAGAGTGTTTATAGTCCCGAAGCACCGTCTCGCTCTTCTTTACATTGTTATTGACCGGATTAACAAAAGGCTGCATTTCTGGGGTGTTTCTTTGAGACACCAGCCGAAAGACATAAGATGAACAAGAAACCTCTTTTTTCTAGAAGCTACTCTTATGTAACTCCTAAAAAGAGGTTTGTTTATTTCCTCTGAGTAAGGACAAAAGTTATGGTCTGATATTATAAAAAAAATGTATTTGTGCAAGTCACACGTTCACCACAAAGACACTTAGAGTAATTAACAGGAACTGCTCTTGCAGGCCATGTGCTATTTTTACGGTTCGTGCATCAGTGTGAAATGTGCAACCAAGTCATTTGGAGGTGTCTGCATTTGCGGCAACAGAGTTAGTACATAATATACAATGTTGAGTATAATGAACATATGCTCTGACATTTAATCCAATGGCATGTTTACTTTCTGATAATATGACAGACAGCTTGGTATTTTGTTTCATTTGTATCTTGAAAAGATTCTTAAATCCATGTCAAACTTGTTTATTAGTTGAATCATGTTTTATTACATCATGTTTCATGTGGTGGCTGTTGTAGTGCTACCCCACATAAGTTAACAACTGATTCTAACCTTTGCTACTGCAATGCTTATGAAACAGACTGATAGGCATGTCCAACTTTTTTGCCAGGATTTCCTCCAGAGTGTCAGGCCCAGACTCAAAACAGGACTCAAGAGCAAAGACAAGTGACAGCCAAAGCAGAACTTATTGACGTGACTCCAAATCTCCTGACAGAGCGACAAATAGAGCAGAGCTATGAAAATTATTCTATAGAAAGCCTCCCTGTATAGAAAGCCGCTATCTAAGGCTATAATATCTATGGGTGAGAGATTAAAGCAATGAAACATAAACGAAAAAAAAACCCAAAAAACTCACTCCAAATGGAGGAAAAAAACTCCCTAGCCAATGAAATCAAAAGAAGGATAAAACCGGACACTAAACAAGAACAAACACTACTACAACACTAAACTAGAACAAAACAAACTTCTCAACAGTTATCTAAATTTGAAAATAAAACCACTCACCTACGGAGGGAAAAAAAGCAAACGATTCTAATTCTAATCTATCTAGAAAACAAATACTGATCCATGAACATTACAAACAAAAATCACTCTTTAAAGAGGTTTGGTAACACAATTGAGAAAACGCGAGGCAATTCTTAGCTGTGGCATGAACTATGAAAACAGGTTGGAGTGATCGACAAACGAAACACTCTGGCACGGGACAAAGCGAGACGCAGACTATTTAACACATGAGGGTAATGAGGCACAGGTGGACACAATCGGGAATCAGGGAAGACAATCAGACAGGTGGCACACGAGGAAGGGCAAGTGACCTGAAACGAGAGGAGAGTTACTTTTCAAAATAAAACAGGAAATGACAAGACAAAAACCAAGACGAGACAAACCTCACCGCGGTGTGACACATTTTTTTTCATAATATCAGTATGTTGCAAAATGCTGTAATAACTGTTGTCCTTACTCAGAGGAAATAAACAAAGCTCTTTTTAGGAGTTACATAAGAGTACTTTACTGCTCATTGTTGAGTTGAAAATGTGTGAGTGAGCTTCTGTTGTGTAAACAGGTGTGTGACTGTTTCAGTCATCTAGTTGAAATTAAAATAATTTAAAAAATAGAACAAAATATATGCCTGGTTTGTTTATTTCCTCTGAGTAAAGACAAAAGTTATTACAGCATTTTGCAACATACTGATAGTGAAAGAACGCCTCTGCTTTGAGTTATGGAAAAAAATATATATTTGTGCAAGTCCCACATTCACCACAAAGACACTTTTAATTAACAGGAACTGCTAGTATTCTCTCACATATTATCTATCAACACCATACAACCCCAATACAGAATTCTAAACACTTAACAAGGCTTCAATTAAGAAACAGATGTCAACTTGTTTGCACTGGAAAGTTTTAGAATCCCCCTCTTATCAAAATGACCTCTTCTCATTTCTTTTCAATTATGCCTGGTACAGAGCTGGCCTTTGTGTTTGGTGCGACAATATCAGTATCAGCCCACAAACCACAACATGACCAAGTAACATTTTGATGCTCCTCTCCTGACTTCTGCATTTTGTCATGAATTTGCTTAGTTTAACTTACAAGAAAGGAGTCAACAAAAGAGATACACTTAAACTAATGCCATTTTATTTAGAATAAACCAAAACAAACAATGTGGCATAGAAGTGAGAAATATCAGCAATGAAAGGAAAAAAATGATGTCAGAGAAACTGTATGTGCTATAGTGCAAAGTGAAAAAAATGTAGGGAAATACTAGCTGGAGGAAAAAGAGGACGTGACACTGCTGCTGCCAAACACCACTGTGACGAAATACAACTACCATGTAAAAAGGTTCTGAGTAGTAACAGAAGTTAAAACCAAAATAGTATCCCTTAACTTTCTTGGTGGGAAAGATGTTCAAATTATTTAATCTAGTTTTTTTTTTTTTTTACGTTAATGGTCAGTCATTGTAGTTTATTTTATTTATTGTTTATTTTATTTATTGTTATAATAATTGTATGAGTTACTATAAGTATGAGTTACTATTAGTAGTGTAAATGTAAACATTTACTGATTACACTGTATCTTTTATATAGACCTGAACAAGGCAGTGCTACTGACAGTTATGAAACAGACTGAAAACAGGTGTTAGGTTGAAACTACAGAGGCTGCTCTGGAATAAAGGGCTGAAAAGTGGTCATACTAATAGTCCAAAATATTCTTTAACTTAGGTGTTGAAATGATGTTAGATGTTTCTTCAATTTTGATTTGTTGGTAAAATCACGAGATAATCATCATGCTCAATCAAACATTCTCAGTAATCAAAAAGAGTTGGGAGGAGGCGACTTTTAGGTAAAGACTTAGTCTAGCTCGACACTGGGGTGTATGTGTTGCAGTGGTCACATGCAGCACATTTGATTTCAACAAGGAACTAAAGCTTTTCAGCCTTTGCTACCGCAGTGCTCATGAAACAGACTGATAGGCATGTCCAGCCTTTGTGCCAGGATTTCCTCCAGAGTCTTTAAAGACATCCGCTTCACATCATAGCCTCTTACTGAGGCCTTTGCCTTGACATTAACTGGCACTATCTCTTCTCCGCTGTTAGGGTCGTTTCTTCCCACTGCAGCGTATGTGGGGAAAGAAGACTTCTCAGACTCAGGAAGGCTGGCACTGTAGGATGGGCAGCAGTAGGCAGACCACAGGTACTCAGGAACAGACACCCTGTTGTTTATCCAGCGGGGTTTAGGCTTATACGGCATGGCTCCGGTGATCACATACATTGGTCCTTTGCAGAAATCCTTGAATTTCTTCAGCACCTCATTCTCCAGACCACTCCAGGGGCCGTTGTTGGACTCTGCTCGTTGAGGAACAATGTTTGTCAGGGTGAAGGTGGCCTCACGGTCATCTGCTGTCCTCTGGTGACCGCTGGGATTGAGATGGCCTTTAGTATAGCTGGAGTTTATGTAATCCTGAGGCACCGCCTGGCTCTCCATCACATTCTGATCCACGGGGATATGAAACGGTTTCATCTCTGAGCTGGCCCGGGAAAAAGCCAACTTAAGGACAGAGAGGGAGAGAGAGAGAGCGAAGGAGGAGGACATGTGACTGTGACACTTACATTATTTGTCTGGGTTGAAGCTTGTACTTGAAAGTTATAGAAAGTCCATCTCAACAAAAACCACTGCTCATTTCTTTCTTTTAATTGTTGAATGCAAATACTAACATCTGGCACAGAATCACTGTTTCATTTGTGAGGGTGGTTGTGTGTTACAATCTACCAGAAAATCTTGCATTTTCTTTTTTTAACTTAACATTGAACCTTAAAAAGTATAACTTGACAGAAGAATTAATAGTTTGTAGATATCTACATCTTTATGATCTACATCCTAATAATTGTATATTTGCCCATGTCTGATCCGGTTTCTCCCCTGTAATCTTACTGTATATCCAACTGTATATGCAAATGTGTCATATCTGATACATCCCACACAGCACAGCATGGTCTTTGACTGCTCTTGACCACCACACAGTTTTCCTATTTACCTGTGGTTCATACTTCCAAGGGGTTTGGGGCCGTCCGCCATCTGGACGACTGAGTATGTACGCAGAGTACAATGGTGTGCGACTCTGACGGTCATACAAACTGGCAAAGCGGTAATTATTTTTGTAACTCTGGCATATTGGCTGATACTTCTTTCCAGCAATTCCCTGTGGTGGAGTTTTCTCATAGAAGAACTTAAGACACTGAGAGAAGTCATCACTGATCTCTCCAATGACCAGGCCACCAAACCATGAGAGGAGAAGAAACAGAGCTCCTGTTGAGAACTGCATCATCTTCCTTTGAGGCATGCTGCACAACAGAGCAGTAAGTTAGCTGAATCTGTGCTGAAGAAAAACATGCTTTTAGCAGACAGTGAAACAAGTCTTACCCAGTTCTTTTCTTCCACTCTGTGAAGAAAACCGTATGTCTTAGCTGCGTGCTCGGACCCAGGCCCTAAACCTCAACACAGCTCTAGTGTTATATACTCTCCGTCTGCGCTAACACCAGCCCACAAGCCATGATATTAAAAAGTAGTAGGGTCCAGATCTACTCCTCATTTCTGTATTTGATAATTCAAAGCTTGCAGAGTGTGTTGTAAGTCTAACTATCAAGATATTTGAATGTGGTTTAGATAGACACTAAAATCCATGTAAAGAATTACAAGCCCTTACAAGGCAGCAGTCACAGGCCTATGAAGGAGACACCTTGTTGCTGAGTCAGTGTGCTCCAAACTTACATTGTATGACTCCTGTGATATCATACAGCCACTCTTTACAAAAATCTCAATTTTCATGAAATTTAAAACAACACAATTTCTGATGATTCACACATGTTGCAAATTGCCATCTATTTGAGGTATGAGATGATATAGTTCTTTGTTATTTAAGTTTGGTTTTTAGTTTGTAGAGAACATTAACAAAAATAATCAAATACAAACGACAAAATGCAGACATATACACAAGAACCAAAAACAGCACAGGAGAAAACAAGCACGGCATCATCTCTGCAGCATTCATAACCTGAATGACTGAAAAGTCTGTCAGCACAGCATCAGTCCTTGAAGGAGCCCTTGAAGGGACACAAAGACTGAGGTCAGACCAGGAAATATAAGAGAAGTCCATGTGGCACAACCAAAATAAAATAAGAGCCAGAACCTTTCACCTGCATGATAATTCATTGGAAGAAGAATAAAAAATATCCATATTCATCATATGAATCAAAAATATTACTTAGATCCAAAGGGCAAATAAGGTCTGCAAACATACTGTGTCTGACGTGTTGTTTCCTTTCAAAAGACAACACCTTTTTCTAAACAAGCTAATATGAGTTTTTGTTATTATGCAGATTATATCATAAAGACTTTTCATTGACTTAACCCACTCTCTATATTCAGGCATGGCTTTACTGGCTATGAAGGATAAACCTAACAGCTTGTTAAGGAGAGAGCAAATGCAGGTTTGGAAATCTTGGGGTAAACACCACTTGTCACCCAAAGGGCAAAGTTGAATTGATTCAGGCACAGGTGTCCTTCACTGCTCCTGTATCATTCTGATCACTTCTCTCCAGAGGTCAAGCTCACATCATACAGATGTAAGTGCCCTCTGTCCTTTTACTTTTCCAGGACAGATTTCATGAAGATGGACAGATCCATGTTCCAGGTCAGTGAAATGTCTTTAAGTGTATAGAATTTCCCTGAATTGCCTTATGTGGATTGCATTTTTTGCCATAACACCTCCTGCCTGGTCCAAGCACCAGTTGAAAAGTTATTTTTTTTCCTCATTTGTCCAACTCAGCCTTTGTTCATTTTTACTGCTATTGCTTTATCTCATAATTTTCTTAAAACTACTTCAAAACCCAAATCGCATCTGCAGATGACACTATGACTGAAATATAAATATAAATGTGAGAACATTTGTGTGAGCCAAAAACAATGTGGTGCTCTGTTTTTGTGTCTCTATCTCAAACAAACCGCAACGCTCCACATTATCAGACAACTTTTTATTCCTTTATAATGGCACACTATAATGCAAAAACATCATATCAGTTCAGTAAGAAAATGAAGAGGTAAAACGGTTGCATGGCAGAACAGATTAAAGTGTAGTAACTTTGTCTGGGAATAAAAGAAACTTAGAAGACAGTTTAAAAAAATATATTTCCTTGACATAGAATCAAATAAAACCATCATGTTCAGGCCACAACACCTTTTTTGTTTTTTAATACCAAGAATCTGGTAATAAAGGTGTTTTATTAAGCAATTTATAAAGTTATACTAGAAGACCTTAACAAACAAAACAATTTTTTTAGATTTTTATGACATTTTAATGTGTTGAGATAAACTGTGAACTGTATTCACCATATATAATGTGTGTGTAAGTACATGTGTAAGCATCTGTTCATCATTCTATTCTTTTACTTTTTACTCAGTTAACAGTAGTTGATACTAGGGAGAAAACACATCAATATCTCAAAACAATCGGTTTTATAACTCACATTCAAAACAACTGCAAATTTTATTTATGCCAGAGGGGTAATTGATTTCAGATTTGTTTTGATTTTTTTATATGAATAAAAAATAAAACATGTCAGCTGATCAGAGGCATCTCATTTTCACCCATTTCAGTCTTAGAGTTGAAATTAAAAGAAGGGAAAAACTTTACAAAAGAAAACTGGATTTATCTGAAATGTTTATTTCAAGCAACTATGATTAAGGCAGCATTTAATAAAATAAAAGACAAATTACTTATTAATTAAAGGATGTGGTAGTTTAAACAGAACAGTAAAGAAGGCAGGTAAAGATGGAGTCTTAGCCCCACATTGTTTTTGTGCACATTTAGGTTCCAAGCTTTTATTTTGACAAAGTACTGGTATTTTGACCATTTGCATGCAGGTAAGTGACGTTAACAACTGATTCAACAAAGAAAAAAAAACCTTGGTTACTCATACTGCTCATCAAACAGGCTCATTTTTACATTGGTGACACAATAGTTTCCAGTTTGACTTTGCACACCAACATCTTAATAGAAAAGCAAATTTGATTTCAACAAGGAACTAAAGCTTTTCAGCCTTTGCTACCGCAGTGCTTATGAAACAGACTGATAGGCATGTCCAGCCTTTGTGCCAGGATTTCCTCCAGAGTCTTTAAAAACATCCGCTTCACATCATAGCCTCTTACTGAGGCCTTTGCCTTGACATTAACTGGCACTATCTCTTCTCCGCTGTTAGGGTCATTCCTTCCCACTGCAGCGTATGTGGGGAAAGAAGACTTCTCAGACTCAGGAAGGCTGGCATTGTAGGATGGGCAGCAGTAGGCAGACCACAGGTACTCAGGAACAGACACCCTGTTGTTTATCCAGCGGGGTTTAGGCTTATATGGCATGGCTCCGGTGATCACATACATTGGTCCTTTGCAGAATTTCTTGAATTTGTCCAGCACCTCATTCTCCAGACCACTCCAGGGGCCAGAGTTGGAGCCTGCTCGCTGAGGAACAATGTTTGTCAGGGTGAAGGTTGCTTTACGATCATCTGTTGTATTCTGGTGCATGCTGGGATTGAGATGGCCTTTAGTATAGCTGGAGTTTATGTAATCCTGAGGCACCGCCTGGCTCTCCATCACATTCTGATCCACGGGGATATGAAACGGTTTCATCTCTGAGCTGGCCCGGGAAAAAGCCAACTTAAGGACAGAGAGGGAGAGAGAGAGAGCGAAGGAGGAGGACATGTGACTGATTTGAAGCTACAAAAGAGCATTTTTGCGCTTACTGATCCTTTTTACTGTTTGATTCACTCATGTAGTTTGAAAACAAAAAATGAAAATGGGAATTGTAAAATGTTACTTTCATTTCTTTGAAAAGACATAATGTGCGTGACAGCATATTTTTCATTTACACTTTGTTCAAGAGTCTTGCTGCTTCTGCCTGAAGCTTGTTAGGTCTATAAGGCAATGTATTTTTCTTGTTTGTGAGTTATTTAGAGACACTTATCTTTACAATTATGTCTTGATAGAAAAACACCAGTGAATTTACTGAACCAAAGGAAGTGATTCTCCATTGTGAAATAAAAAAAACAAGGAGATTTTCTGTATAGTCACAAGTATAAATTAATTTTCCATTTTGTTAGGTGTGCCTAACTACACTGTTGCCCATAAAGTTGGAATCATTTTTTTTATTCTTCTCATGAAATGATTGTGACAATGTGATTTATTCTTGATAAAGTGTATATCTTCTCAAAACTCATCATTGCACCTGATTAAAAGTGATTACTGATGTGTATAAATAGGAATAAAAAGAGCAATGTGTCTGAAAAGAAAATGATTCCAACTTTATGGGCAACAGTGTAAATGTAATAATGTCTAGTAATAAACAGTCCTACAATAAAAATCACCCATCATCAGACAGACAGGTGTTTCTGTTAATTAGCCTCCTATCATTGAATGAAGTAGACAAGATAATGGAAGGAGCACCTGCAAGTCTTTAAAAACAACTTAACTGTTCTTGAACACCACACATGTTTTTCTACTTACCTGGGGTTCATACATCCAAGTGGCTTTGGGCCGTTTACCATCTGCAGGACTGAGTATGTACGCAGAGTACAATGGCACACGATGCTGACGGTGATAAAGGCTGGCAAAGTGGTACCGGTTTTTATAGCGCTGGCATATTGGCTGGTATCCTGCTGCAGTGATACCCCGTGGTGGAGTTTCATTATAAAAGAAATCAAGACACTGAGAGAAGTTCATGCTGATCTCTCCAAGGACCAGTCCACCAAACCAGGAGAGGAGAAAAAGCAGAGCCCCCATGGAGAGTTGCAGCATCTTCCTTTGAGACATCCTGTACAACAGATCAGCAGATGCCAGCAAACAGACTTTGATGACAGAGTTCCTACAGCTCAGTTACATAAAACCTAAATCTTCTGTATGTCCACTCAGTGTCTGGACTATAGACGTTTGCCGGCTGTCACAGAGCAGAGTTCCCTCCTATATATAGATGTATATATATGCTGACAACAGAAACTATGTGGCCAACAGTTTGAACAGCCCCCCCCCCCCACACCCACACACCCACACACACCCTACCCCATCAAACTTCCCTGGTTAACCAGCGGAGTGCCTGCTTTCTGGGAAACAATTGCTCTGCAAATCCCTTTTTCATCAGTCAGCTGAGGGAGAGAACATCTAATTTAAGTCTTTAATCATTTGGTGATTGTGGCAAGGTAAAGTCATCAAAGCTGCACTCAAGAACTTGTAGTAAGCGTCAAGACTGACCTGAGTATTTGTTTATTCTTGACGAGGATACTTTTGTCTTAGGTCCTTTTCATGCCATGACCATTTATGGTGTGTATTTTTATTGAAAACAACAAGAAATGTGAAGAAAACACTGGGGACTTCCTCACTCTGTCTAAAATGATGAGGCATTGTGAAAGAACCTTGCATGACACATTTATGCAAATGTTGCCCATATACCTCCAGGAATTTGTGTATATCAGTCCATAAAAACACTCATGTGACACAGTCGGCTCTTTTTCATTTTCAGTCTCTGTCCAGTTTCTATGTTGACTGTAATTCTTCTTTCATCAAAACTTCCATCACTGTAGGAACTGGAAATATTTTCTGGAAGATACAAAAGCTCCACATCGTGATTCCATTATTTCTCAACTGTTAATATTACCAAAAGTATGTGGCTCTTTTGTTTCGTAATGTTATCATTATGCTTAATATGTTCATGGGTTTTGATAATCCTGCTCCAATTTTCTAAAATGATATTTTTACCGTAAGTAAGACTTGTATTATTATAATATGATTGAGACCATGATGCAGTAAGTGTGGGTGGAACTAAGACCTAACATACTGATACCACTGATTTCAAGTCTCAGTTTGAGTATTGATGCGACTGAAACAAAACGTGCCAACGCGTCACGTATTGGGCTTCTGTTGGATGAATTGTTTGCTTCTTTGTGCATGTTGATTATGTTGATTCATTAAATTATTTAGCTGTCTCATGGTTTAATGGATAAGACCAATTAAGACCAATTTATTACATAATTAATTAATAGACAGAATAAACAAAACAATAACAGAATAATAACAATAATAACAACTCTTCCAGTGGTTATGAAAAGGTGTTAAATTTAATTGATTATTCACTAATATAATAAAAAATATTACATTAGCCACTTTAAAAAAAAAATTTAAGAAAAATAATAAAGTTGATGCTGGCACTGATATCATTTATTATCCAATTTGAATTGATTTTCATAGTGTTGCCAGCACCTAATAAACTGATTTCATCTTTTTGTTTGAGTTGTCCAGACTACTGTAAGTGCTGTCTCTCTGAGTCATCACAAGTTTTTAATCATGCAGCATTATAACAACATTATTACCCGTGAGGAGGACATTTTAGCTCAAAAAGCACCTGGAATGAAAGACTCACCTTCACACATCACAAAATTAGATATTTATATGTAAAATTCTGAATTTGAATTATAATTAGCTTATAAACTGAGGTGGAAATAAGAAAACTCAATCCATTCAATACACTAGAACTAACAGTTATATTTTAGACATATTTATAAATTCATAGCATAAAGTAACCTGGCAGATACCAAAATTATGATCACCACCTGCACATTTGGTCTTAATTTTGTTGCCTGAATAGAATTTTAAATGTGAGTGGTTTATTGTGGCCATCTAGCGAGCCTTCAGAGACATGACACTTGGCAGCCGCCTGACTATCCAGCCCACAGAAACTAATCATGGCCAGGTCAATGAAACTGGTTGGACTATGAGTAATAACGCTGCAATTACTGTCACCGGTGACGAGTCGTAACCAGCTTCCACCCACAGGAGAGCTGTTCAACCATTAAGGGAGAATACAAAAAATGACTGAGGTGGGGAGGGGGGGACTGAATCGTTTTTTATTATATTTTGTAAAAAAGTGAGGATTTGCAGCCTCATTCTCATTTCCCTGAAATAAATAACTATAATATCGCAAAGCCTACATCCTCTTACTGACTTATTCTGCATCAGCTAGTTTCTCTTCTTCTTCCTTGTTTTGTGTTACTGGCTCAGCAGCTGCAGAGTGTGTTTTGAAACTCAGCACCTGGCTCTCTTAACTTACCTGTTGAAATAAGTTTGTACGCTGAAGCTTCACACTGAAGCATTTGCCCTTAAAGCCCCCATAGTACTTCCTACATGAGATTTGGGTCATATAGTTTGGGTATGCACAGCAGGTACTGACTGATGATTGATCCATTGAAAATAATGATACCTGGAGATTTTGTTATTTGCTAAAAGTAAAGGTTTATCAGATGTCAGGAGCTGCACCTGCTGTTCGTCAGGTTGGAAGCAAGCTTGTTTAGACCATACAGCACATTACATGATCATAAAGTGCTTCATAATTAAAACAAATAAGGCGATGCAGATGCATATTTATTGCACACAAAAAAATAAGTAAATATTTCAATCAGGTGTAGAATGGCATTTATATTTATATCATTTTCATTTCACAACACAAAGGAAATGTCTCCCACCTCACTGTTTAGTCTGTTAGTCTATTTTAGCCCTTTAATCCTCTGAAAACACGTCTGATTAGCATGTGGGCCAAAATGCATTTATTAATAGATTCAATTACAACTGCAAAATTGCATTATTGAAAGAAACCTCTATCAATACGTTTTAACGTTTATTATTTTCGTACATTATAAAATTATGTTTAAAATTAATTACTTAAAATTATATTTTTGTTGTCTTCATAGAAAGAAACTCATACACGCATGCATCCCTCATATTAAGCCTGATTGTATTACTTCTTATAAATGTCTGCTGTAATGATATTCCCGGACATTATGATGATGACTCACGAATATTTTTCCAAACCTGTTTACCAAACTGATTGTTTATGAAAAAAAAAAAAAAAGCTTTTTAAGTAAAAAGGCTGATTTGGTAATCTCCCTACATTTTCTCGATAAAGCACCAATGAAATAGGAGATAATGTTGACTTAATTAGTTAACATCTGAGAGGCTTTTTTGTGGTTCTCTCTTTCTAAGAAGAGCTGTTTGCCTTTGGGTCAATAAAGACTGCACACCCTGTAATGGAGCAGCTCGACTGTTCGCAGTTCAGAGCCTGTTGCTGCACGCCCTCCCTCTCTTTCCTGAAAACATTTGGTGTGCTGGCAGCTTCAGGCCACTCCCTCCCTCAGTGTGAACGGAAGAGCAGTCTTTCAGTGTTGCCATCAGTCTTGTCATTGTATTTTCGGACTATGTGCGCAGTGGAGAATGGCGGAGGCCAACGCGCTTGAGGAGCTTCAGTCGGAGCTCACCTGTCCGGTGTGTTTGGAACTGTTCCGTGATCCAGTGATCCTCGAGTGCGGACATCACTTCTGCCAGGTGTGCATCATCCAGTGCTGGGAAGCCAAGGCGGACGAGTTGTCGAGTTGCCCAAAATGCAGAAAGTCGTGCGCGCGTAAACTGCGACCCAACTCGCTTCTGTGCAACGTCGTGGAGAGTGTGCGGAGAGTCGGGGTCATGAACACGGCCAGTGGGACGACGGGATGGGACCCGGAAGGTGCGCTGGAGGAGCCGGAGGAGCGGGAGCCTGGGTCCAGCATGAGCAGCGTGGCCTCGTCGATCGGGCACTGGCCGCGTATCGGTATGGACATGTGTGAGGAGCATGAGGAGAAGCTGAAGCTGTACTGTGAGGACGACCAGCTGCCCATCTGTCTGGTGTGCGGCATGTCCCGGGACCACAAGATGCACAATGTTATCCCCATTACCGAGGCTTTTGAAAACTACAAGGTACTGTGTCATTTGATCTCTTTAAACCCGTTTATTCTGATAAGTACTCAGTGTTTTTAGGTTGAAGAAATGGCAAAATCTTAGTTCACACAGGTCAGTTACTGTAGTAAAATACCTTGCTTTCAAACACAGGTTGTAACTCGGCTCTCAGGTTGTAGGGAGTGCCATGCTCTTTTTACATTCCTCAGCTTGTTCTTGGAAGGAGACAGATCTCCAGTTTGAGACAAGTTTCTAAATGTCAGATTAAACCTAGTTTACTGAGACTTAATTTTATAAATAAACAAAGCTGCTCTTACATTAGAAAACAGGGCTTTCACAGACATGTAGGCTCCTTGTTTGCCCCGCCAGCCTTTGGGTACTTTGTGTTTTACAGGAATTCAGCAGGTCTCTGTGAGCTCTTGGGAGCTGCGCTTTAAACCTTGCAGCCGACCATCAACAGTTTGTTTGAGGACTCACTCTGAGAGGCCTCACAGTGGGTCTCAACATGTTGTACTGGTGCTGAATTCACATGTTCTTCAGGTCACAGAGTTCAGTTAGGGACGGGTGGGCATCATATGACTCCCATTACAGATGATGTTGTTGTTCAGAGCAAGGCCCCAATCAAATTACTTCTTCATTCAAGTATAATCTTGGTTTAGTGACTCCACTTTTAACCATGTCTTGCATGTGATTGGTTTTGCTGCCTACCAACAGGATAAGTTGTCTGTCGCTCTCCAGAGGGTTCAGCTGCAGAACGAGGAGGCCACGCTCTTCCAAAGACAGACCAATGAAAAGATCCTCCTCATTAAGGTACTAAGATATGTGTGTTTGTTTTATCTCTGTGTGAAAGAATGAAAGGACACATCCCAAAGACAAACCCAGCAGAGACATTTTATGTGTGTACCTCGTTTGAATAGAACCAGAAAGTCTTGTTGCTAGGCAACATTCACCTGCATTCCTCCACCTTTACCTGTCTCACACACGTAAATGACGGATGACTCATTATGGTTATGACTGATGGTGATACAACAGGTTGTTACTCTGCGTTGTCTGAACGTGACAGTTCTCATGTTTTGTAAGTGAGAGGTCCTTCCTGAAATGGGGTGAATAATAAACATTCAAACACATCATGTCATGTTTGTCTTTCTCACTGTCTATTATTTAATAGGCAAACACACGTGTACAGCATGTACAAGTGTACAATAGCACACCCTCATAGACAGAGATAACAGCTGACAACATAATTTAAGCTGGGTCGCTTTTTCCTCCAGAACAGCATTCACCTCAAACAGAGGTCTCTCTCTCTCTCTCTCTCTGTGTGTGTGATATTTAAGTTCAGCATGTTTGGTGTTTCTGTTGTAGCAGATAACTGCACATATCCGCACTCAAGGCTACTACAAACTCTCTCCTTCCTGCCTGTCTGCCTGCCTGCCTGTCTGTCTCAGCATGTGTATTTTCCTGTACGTCTCACTGTCTGTCTGTTTGACCCACTTTATGTGCACATTCACAGATTTTCACTTCTCTGTTTCTCTGCCAGTATGACAGGATGTGGGTCAACAAGTTTGAGAAAAAGTTTGTCAGGTTGTCTTTTCCTGTGTCTTTATTTTCCTGTGTGTGTGTGTGTGTGTGTGTGTGTGTGTGTGTGTTAGATACCTTCTGTTTTCCTACCTCCATCTATCTTCAGATCTATATAAGAATGAAGAAAATAAGTATTTATATCCCTAAGTAAAGGCCCCACATTGATTATATTAAGTAAAACTACAAGATTTATGTGCTCAAATGTACTGAAAATATTAAAGTATGCCTACTCAATGCAGAAAATAGATTATACATTAATGTAATGAAGATGTATAATGATGATTAATGATTATTATGCTAATGTACAGATGTGTAAGTAGCATTTTACTAGTAGCTGTAGTTGGTAGAGGTGGAGTTTATTTAAACTAATTGTTTTCTATGTTACTGTAATTTGTAATTTAACTAGTAACTATAGTTTCAGATAAATGTAATGGAGTAAAAAGTACAATATGTCCTTCTGAAACATATTGGGGCAGAGGGATGAACTGAATTATCATGTCACTTGTAAAGTCACAGTGACCTTTGACATTCAAAATCTGATCAGTTTATTCTTGAGTCCAAGAGCACGTTCGTACCAAATTTGAAGAGATTCTCTTGAGGCACTCTTGACTTATCTCGTTCACAAGACCTTGATGTGGAAACGTCACAAATTGTCTTCCATGTTTTTGCTGATCTGACTTCTCCATGTGTTTCAGGAGCGAGCAGGAGATCTAGAGGAGCTGGTCACTGCAGAGTTTGGTCGTCTGAGGGACTTCCTGCTCGAGGAGGAGGAGCGCATCAAGGAGAAACTGCAGAAGCAGAAAGAGGAGAAGCTTAATCAGCTGGAGGAGGCGCTCACTCAAACCACAGAGCAAATCAGCCAACTGGAAAGTACGGCTGACCAGCTCCGCCTCAAACTGATGGAGGAGGAAAACCCAGAGCAACTCAAGGTGGGAGAGAATAGGGAGAGGGTAATTTTTGAAACGTATAAAGCAGTTTATTAAAATCTGAGTAGAAAAATTAAAAACACAGCTGGCGAATGCCAAAGTGTTGCTATACTGTCTGAGGTGTAATCTGATTTATACAGACGAGACTGAAGCATTTTGTAATCATGTTTGTTTTATGTGTGTTACAGGGAATCAAAGATTTCATTGGAGGGTGAGTATTGTCCTGATTGCATCAAGATCACTCAGCAGCTGGAATTTCTTATTGAGCCACTCAGTCATTTCTCGGTCATCTCCCATCAATATCCACATGACTGTTGACCCAGTTTACACGTCTCCGGTCACAAGGCAAAGGCGTATAGTTTTGTAATTAGCTGCAAGTCTTGTTTAAACAGGATGTTGGGGCATGATTGTGGTTTAGCAAGTCACCTTTGCCCCACACAAAGTAATTAAAACGTGTGTTATCATAGGTGTGACATTTTTTCCTCTTTCATTTTCAAAACAAGTCAAAAAAAAAGATTTTGTCAGTTTGTTTGGTTTTTTTACTGTTGTTAAGTTGTTGACATCCAAATGATATCTAACATCAAGATCCAATAGCTTGACTATTGTAAAAGGACTATTGGCAAATATAAACTTCACTTTTCTTGTAATGTGTATCCACTAAAGTAGCCTCAGTTGCAAACATCTTTCTCTCATGAGCTGCCTTTTGCTTGAGTTATTTTATCTTAGTCTTTTCTTTTTCTCTCTGTCAGGGCTGACGGTTTGTTTGAATGCCCCCCAGAGGTGGATGTTAATCTGCAGGCAGCGGAGTTCCTGGGACCTCTGCAGTACAGGATCTGGAGGAAAATGAGCACCATTTTTCAGCCAAGTATATAGACACATATGAACACACACACACACCCACACACACACACTACACAAACACATATAAATATATATATATATAGAGAGAGAGAGAGAGAGAGAGAGAGAGAGAGATATGATTGACTTACTTGACTTAGTTCTGTTAAAAAATTGCATTCTCCAAACAAACGTCAAGATCCAATCTGACTGGCAGCTCTCACAGAGACAGAGTAGACAGTCTGCTTATGGTTTAACAGGATAGTGGTGGTGCTCTCCATGTCTATGTTGGAGTGCCCCTTTAAAAAAAATTGGCTTAATCTACAAAAGACATTTTTGTGCTGAGCATTCTTTTGTTCAGTCTAGTATGGACCTGCTCTGTGTGGAAATCCGGATGACACGAGATTAAACATGATTGCAGCTGCTTTCCAAACTTAATCATCACATCTGCCATGGGGCCAAATTCAATTGTGCAAAGATTTAATTTGTGTATTTCGTCTTATTTGTCAAGAAAATATCACCATACATTGTTGATGATTGTGTAACATGAGAATGCAATATTGGCTGTAGATCACAGTTTTCTATCTTGACGTAGTATCATTTATATTTTATTTGTATCCATGTAGCTGATGCTCTTATGTAGCTCATCTTACACTCTTGGAGCAGGAAGATCGACAGTATCTTGTTAAAGGTCATTTCCAAGGAGTCTTTCTCTGTAAATGCGTCAGTTGATGCATTTATCCATTTTAAACTATTTTTTTCTTTTGCACTGTTAGGTGTCACAGCGGTGACTCTTGACCCGGACACAGCCTACCCCTGCCTGTGGGTTTCCCCGTGTCGCACCAGCGTCCAGGTGGGAAAAATCCAGCCAAACCTGCCCAACAACCCAGAGCGCTTCACCCGCTACAACATCGTCCTCGGCTCTGAGTCTTTCTCCTCTGGCAGACACTACTGGGAGGTGGAGGTGGGATCCAAGACAGCATGGGGTCTGGGCGTGGCCACAGCCTCCGTCAACAGGAAGGATGAGATCAGCCTATGTCCAGATGATGGTTTCTGGACCCTGGTGCTAAGGGAAAACTGCAACGGCACCAGTGAGTATGAAGCATGCACCGACTCAGAGGAGAGCTTGATATTTCCTCCCAAACCTCCCAGGAGGGTCGGGGTCTATCTGGACTACAGCCGTGGTGAAGTGGCGTTTTATGATGCAGGAGACATGAGCCACCTCTTCACCTTCTATGATGCAAAATTCAAAGAGCCTGTTTTTCCATACTTCAATCCCTGGCCAATTATCAACGGACACAACCGGGAGCCGCTCACCATAGTAATGCCACACTGGGGATAGATGTCCTTTTAGATGGAGAACTGAAGCGCTTCAGAATAAAACTGCAGAAGTGGATTCAGCAGTATCTGAGCTCAAATAGACTCATCCTATGAGCATTCACACACCTGCATCATCATAAAGATTTGTATAGGACAAGACAAATGACACTTTAAAGGACATGGCTGTTGAGATTCTACATTTTGTCAACAAATCCAATGAAAAGACATTAAAACAACAATGAACTGATCACACTAACAAGCACTGTCTGTACTTCCCAGGCCTGGTCTGTCTTATTCCTCACTGTCATGCAAAGGATATTAAAAACACATCAATGAACCAGCCTGCTGCACTGGATTACATGTTCCTGTATTAAAATGCATTATAAAAAAAATGTTTATGAAAACATGAAACCTTCACCATGGGACCAAAGGCGTACTAATCTGCATCTGAGAAAAGTCACAAATGAATGCTTAGTTTCCTCCAGTTTGAGTAAAGTCTGCTATTAACTACAATGTCCAGAAAGTTAGACTGTTTTTATACATTATATTTTGGGGCCAATATTTAGATCGTCACTAAAAAAAGAGCTTGGGGGTGAAAGTGTAATAAGTAATAATTAATGAGATTAACGTGTTAAAGTTAATGAGATTAACGTGTTGATGATGAGGAAAATGTGGAATAGCCTTATCCTTTAATTTTTTGTATTGGTTCTGAATTAATTAGAAAAGGAGTAAGGCATATTGAGTGGGTCCCTCTTTTGCTCTGACAACAATTTTATTCTATTAAACTGATCTACAGGCAGCCATAACATGCAACAAAATATTGCACAGACAAAAACAGGAACAATGCAGGATTTAAAATACTTAAGAAAATCTTCTTTAAACTGCGTTCAGGTCATTTGTTAACAAGAAAACTCTTCACAGTTAGAGGGGCACCTCTAACTGGTGGTTTCTGCAATGTCCTTTTGTGTGTTTTGAAATAATATCTATATAACACATATATTTTGTACTGTTGTGTTGCTGTTATCTATCCAACCCTGTTGGCCAATGACGTGTGCGTCTGAAGCAATAATGTCTATTGTAGATTCACTTGTCTGTTGTAGGTGTTTTGTCTTGAGACTTACTTTTTAATGTTTCTGTGAAAATTTAATTTTGATATACTTTCTGAGTGTCCAGAGCAAACACTGCCTGAATGTTTGACATGAGATTTTAATATGATTAAATTTCCTACTGAGGTTGTCGTTTGTTTCCACCAGAGGGCGCCCAAAACTAACTTTGAATGTGGCACCACTTTGCTTCTCTGCGTTCTTTTAAATACAACTTTGAACTTTTATGAATCAAATGTAAGCCAGTGTCTGCCAACTGTAGCCTACCCAAGACCTAAGTTAATCTAAAAAATGATGAAAATTTACCAAAAGCTAATAAAAGATAAAATGTATGTCCAGGTTATCCAGTCGAGTTTTATTCGAATTGAATTCTCATTTTATTCTGTACAAAATATGACACCTTGTATCCTCAGGCCATTGATATGGATCATTAAAAACTAATTAAATGAAAATTTTAAAATGATTTATTAAGATTTAATGGGAAGGAAAATATGAGGATGACAGACATATATTATAGATCCCTTGTATGCAGAACGCTGTGTGCCGATTGTAAAGATATAGTGAGACTATAATCTTTGGGCAAGCCAAGCAGCATCCATGTTCAGTCAGATCAGACCTGAGAGACATGACCTTCCACAACAAACAAGGTTAAACTTGTATCATTATGTACAAAGAAGAGAAATGAGACAAAGGAAGAGGAGAATAAAATCCTGATCCAAAACATCTGGAATAAGGCACCAACATCCAGTGACGGGTGACACAGTGAGAAAGAAAGAGTGAGGGTTCCCAGGACAAAGGTCGGTGAAAACTTATCATCCAAAGATGCATTGAGAGACCTGAGTGAACCGCTGCAAACTGCTGATGTGGTCTCAGGAGTGAAAACAATACAGTTTTATATGTGATCTAATTCAATTGCTCTTCAATAAATATACATTTTTAGAGTTCATGTCAGAGGTTTTGTTGATGTGTCAGAGATGTGCTGATGTGACACAATTCACATTACAGGCACAGAATGTAAAAATATCCTGTTTGTCTCAACAACAACTAAACATCCCATTCGTTGTGTCTTGAAGCTGTCAACACGTATTTGTCACGATAATCATTTGATTATCTGTGTTTGACTTTTGTGTCCGACAGTCATGGATAGGCACAAGCTGTTCCATTTTCTGTGTCCACTTAAGCAAGGTTAATGTTTTCCCTCATGCCAATTGAGCTATTTGGTCATCTGTGACTACTATTACGAACAAATAAATAATGAGAACTAGTCTGACCCAAATAAAACGTATCTGTTAACCATGTCAGCTTAATCTCTGCACGTCATCTGCCTATACATTAACCATAGACTGCTGGATTTAAGACTGTACCTGTCAGGGTTATGTCCAGTCCGACCCCTGTCTCTCCTCTAACTGTCCTGATCTGTAATTAGATATTACTGCAGTCCGATCAACAGGCAGTAATACAAGCCTTCATTCCTACGTTACTGCTCCACTGCCACTCCCTCTGTCATTCATCCCTGTCTCTGATTTGGAGAGAGAGTCAAGGTGAAAGACAAGCCTGAGATGAAAGTAGAGTAGAAGTTTTGGTCTTTTTACACTTTCAGTGTTTCATTCCATCTTTCATCTCTCTTTTCAATCTTCATCTTTTCTCACTTACATGACTGATCTCTTCCCAAAATACAACCCCTATTTTTAACCATCAAGTGCGTGTTACTCAGCTTTTCTGTAATGGATCTCTTTTCCTGCCTCCGCTCAAGAATTTGCCTCTCCCCTCCCATCAATAATCAATGAGGAGAAGGATGGCAAGGGGGGCTGAAGGAAGACAGAGCGGCTCAGCAACTGAAAGACGGCGTTGAGGTGATTAATAGAAACCTCATTAGGAACTGGAGGGAAGTTGAGCTATACATTATACCCGAAGTCTGGAGAATATATGCCATCAGGGTGAAAGAGAAATGTTTAATGTGGGTTAACAGGAGATGCAGAGAGAGAAAGCAGGAGAGGCAGGGATGGAGGATGAGTTCAGGCAAGGTAGTTAAGGCCAAAAAAGCTGCCAAACACCTGCCTTTTGACTGGAAGGAGGGAGAGAGAGAGAGGAGGGAAAACAAATTGATGGGATGTTTTATTTATAGAAAGCTGCTGCTTTTAGTAGAATTAGTTGCCTTAGACAAAAGCACCAAAGCTATATGGCTGTTTTGGAGAGCTAAAAAGCACAATAATATGTCTACACGCTTGTGTGAACATGCGTGTCTAAAAATAGAGGTCAGTGGTGACATGTTCACCTGTGTGTGCATGTGTGTGTGTGCTCATCCATGCTTGCTGGATGAGATTATGCATGCAGGCCAACACTGAGGTGATGTGTTATGGCGAAACAAAAGTCTTTCAATCATCACATTGCTGCTGAGTTTGTTGCATCTCTTCCACTCTTTCTCTCTCTCTCTCTCTCTCTCTCTCTCTCACTCTCTCTCTCTCTGTCACTTAATGAAAAGCTGACCTGGGCACTGCCAAAAGAATCCAATTTGTGTCACAACAAAGGCTCCAAATATGACAGGGGGAGGACAAGGGATTGAGGGCAGATAGATTGGGAGAGACGGGGAAGGGGAGAAACGTGGAGAGAAATGAGGATTACTGTTAGAAGGAAATGATGGTGACAAGAAGGAGCGGAGTGGGAAAAAATAAACGTAATAAGGAAAAGACAAGTGAAAAATAAAAGAAATACATTTAAGGAAAACACCAGCTTTTGACTGAGAGCCCATTTCATGAAGGATTTATACACTGATTACAGGAAGGGTAGCTGCAACAAAGCACCAAGGCAACAGGAGGAGGAGTATTTACCTGTGATGAGGGGGGAAAGGTGGACGAAGGGGAGGAAGAGAAGGAGAGAGATAGGTCGATGTGTTACAGGTAGATAACGTGGTATAGAGTGTCACTTAAAGGACCCAGAGATAGCGACTGGGGGCAGAGGTGCAGGAACTCAATCCCGGAGCCAAGACAACAGCTGATGATAAAAACCTCCTTTCCTGCACACACCAAGGGAGAGTTATGGACAGAAGGACGGTGCAACACTGAGGAAAACAACTGAAAACAACAACAAGGACAGACAGGAGGAAGTAGAAGAACATTTAATTCATTTTTTTTCCTGGAAAACCTGTGTTCATTCTCTATTTTTTTCCTGGAACTAAAAAATTTAATCAACTATATCTACTGAACTGAATTTTTAAGCACTTTTTGAAGTTAAACTGACATTTACATCACAGTGGTTTTGTGAGGAATTTCAGCACATAACATAACAAAACAAGAGCCACTGCAAAAGAGAGGAGAGCGGGGAAGAGGCTGGAGAGAGGGTGAGGGAGGGGGAGGGCGAGTGAGGGAGAGAGAGGGAGCGTGTGTGAGCCTGTGACGCCGAGATGTTCATGATCATTCGAGAGTCGCCCGCTGGAGGAGGCGGTGCTGGAGCGATGAGCGCACCACCGGAGAGGAGTGCAAAACAGGTGAGTGAACATGGCTCTTCAGTATATCTACGTATTAATATATGTAATACTCTCTGTCAAGCTGTCCTCTCTTCAGAGACACATTTTCTAAAGCTTTTCTGTGTGCACACAAAATACATTTGCATTCATTTAATTTGGCATGAATTTACGATTACGCTCATTTCTATGACATGATAGTTTCAAAATGATCCTAAACCAGCGCTGAAGTCAAATAGATGTAACTGATCATTTATTGCTGTGAAGTGAAACACGTGTCTACATATGTGGTCTTTTTTTGTTGTTGTTGTTTTTATATAAACTAAACTTATGTAAATGCTCCTTTTCTGCTTAGAAGACTTTCACCCATGTCTCCGGCTAAAAAAAACAAAGCCTAATACACTGCTGTAGATACATTATTAGAATTACAAAACTGGGGGGTTTTTTTGCATTTTCATCTGTTAATAGACTGAGATAAATCATTTGTAGATGCAACAAAGTGTTGTGAAATGAAGAACAATAAATTCCCAAGAAGACAATATGTTGCATCTATGTACACAACTAAATATGTCAAAAATCAGGTGTGTGCATTTGTCCTGATGTGTTAGTCTAAACTGGGCTCTTCCCTGCTCCCCCTCCTCAGGTGCAGGCCGCCATCAAGAAGAAGCTGGAGAAACAGAAAAAGAGAACCAATGAGCAAGGAGGGGGTGCCGGAGACATTCAAACTGCTACACCTCAGCCTCCTCGCCACCAGAAATCTGGTCAGACACCACTGGTGACAGCGGCAGCTGCTGAGGACAGCGAGACACTGGAGGAGACACTAGAGGAGATGATGGAGGGACCGCAGAGGAGAGAGAAGGAGAAAGAGGAGGTGGAACCAGTCGACCTGCTGCCCATAGTGGACTCTGTGTTTGGACAGGTAGGAAACATCCTCAACCATGTGTAAGGTCATGAGCGCATCTGAGTGTGGTCTGAAATGTGTGTGTGTTTGTGTGTGTTTCATGTGCTGGTGCATCAAGTTCTCTGGCTGATTGACTGTCTCGCCAAAGGCTTGATTGAATCCCTAAGCCTCCAATTCAAATTTAAAGCCTGCCTCTATTCCATTTTCTTTTTTTTTTTTTGTAAATAGCCATCTCCCCTGCACCCTTGACCTTGTTACAATCACGTGGCTAAAGGTCATAAAGCTGTGTTCAGTGCAGAAACACAAATGTTAACCTCTTGTTTAACCTCAAATCCTTCTGAAAATGGCGGGAGCAGTAAAGCACGAGTGCTAAAGCTAAGAACAGAGATAGCGTGTGTTTGAGAGGATTTAAACTCCTTTACTTTGGGAAACATTATAATCCGTAACAGATACGGCCATAGTCAGCCAGAGATCTGATGAACACCCTATCTCCGCAGTATCAGCTCAGTATCACATCACTCACATGATAAGCAGTGACACAGGACACGGCACGGTAGACTACGCCATTACAGCATCTGTCACCCCGAGGTCAGACATGTGGCATCATGGTGTGTGTGTGTGTGTGTGTGTGTGTGTGTGTGTGTGTGTGTGTGTGAGAGAGAGAGAGAGAGAGAGAGAGAGAGAAAGTGTTTGTGTGTGATTATGGAAATAAAACCAAAAGAGATTACACCAAACTTAAAGCTCCACTCACTTCCTGCTGCGGACCTCAGAAAGTCTTGTGAGTCACTCTGGATTTATTTTTCTCCTGACATGAAGAAGGAGTCCACCTGATCATCAAATGATGATGAGGATGAGTGTGGCTGAGGTTAGTAACAGGAAACTGATATAAAAGGAAAAAATACATGATGTCAGTGGTGATGCAAGTGATCCCAAAATAAGAGAGAACGGTTCAGTGAGTGGGAGAGGAGATTTATCTTTTCCTCGATTCACTGTCGGGTTCCTCAGGGGGCCCTGAGCCTCACTTTGACAACCGGCGCACTATCGGAGGAAACTCATGTGTAACAGGCAAGTCACAGACAGCGAGCATGTGGTATTCCCAGAGACCCTCAGCCCCCACATACTGAACTAAAAATCAAACAGACGGAGCTTGAAAAGGCTCAAACTCATCATCTTCTTAAAGTGATATTTCATGGGCGAGGGGACGGGATTATGTTGTGTTGTTGTATGGATGCTACTGTATGTTTCATTTGCAGTGGTTCAATAAAAAATCTTCACAAAAGAAGTGATATTTCATAAAACAAACTTGGTTATACATATGACAGCACAACCAAACAAGGAACATTCAGACAGGTCTGAGATTTTGGCATCACTGAAAGGAAGGAAGTGTGAACAACTTTGCTTTAACTGTGACAGGTTTAAAAGAATAACAATTTATTTGACTATCAAATCATAAAAATCTTTTTTCATAGTCATTATTTGTGGCATTTTCCATATTTTAATATTTAGACACTGTATTTAAGATAATTTGAGTAGTTTAATATGTGCTGACGTATATGATGTTCTACAGTGTGAATGTGCATAACTTAGCCAAGTTAATTTGGTAAAAGGTAAGCTTGTAGAAGGTTTCCTAGAAAGAATAATGTTATTTTTCGAGTAATCAAAGAGAAAGTTAAGATTAACTTGTAATTAAGGTTCACTTTGGTTTAAAAGTAGTTATTGATTTCCAGATGATTTCCTTTAAATATCAGCTCTACTTAACCCTTCATTCATACCTTCAACTTCACTTTCTTATTTATGATGGCACCCTCAATTCTCCATATTTGCCTGCAAATTTACCATTTTTGCATGTTCAAGTTGTTTTCAAGTTCAAGTCACTCACGACTCAAAGTTAAAGCGGCTATTAATTAGAATTGATTATGAGCGATCTTGCACACAATTAGTACCAAATCAAATTATTCCATTTTGAAAATTAGCTATAATTACATTATTAACCACAAAATAAAACATCACCACATACTCATACAATGCAATGTTTCCAATCCAATGCAAATGTATTCTGTGTTTTACATTAAAATGCAAAATGCTCCATCCACATTTGTGCATCAGTCCCATAATCATACATCGACCATATAGTAAACACAGTGTTACATATATTTGGATGACGATACCTCTGTACTTTTACCCAAGGAATAGTTTGAAGTCCCTCCATCCTGCGTCCTCTCTGTCTCTTCTAGTCTTTCTCTGACTGACAGCTTTTGTTACTGGAAACCAGTTGATCTGACACCAGATCAGTACATGATATGTCTACTGGTGTACCTGCTCACTCACACACACGCACACACACACACACAAATTTGGGACAAAAGCACAAGGGGACACCGGGACCAAAACAAAGAGCAGAGTAACATTACCTGCCTGAGTCCTGCCCATCTCTCTCACTCACACACACACCTACACACACACAGTTTGTTTGACGTGTGTGTGCATTGCTAAAAATAACTGCTAGTGTGACAGACATTCAATGCTGATACCTGGAGACAATCAATTGAAAAGTAATCAAAACAGAAACCCAGTAACATAAATAAGCCAAAGTGTGTGTGCATGCAAACACACACATTTACACACACACACACACACACACGCACGCATGCATAAACACATGCACACATACATCAACAACATCTCATCTACATGATTAAGTGAAATCATCTGTAACAGAGAATCAGCCTGGTAATTAATCAGTCTTAATGGTATTGGTTGTGTCTTGGGTTATTCATGCAGTTGCTGGTGTCAGTTCTGCTGAACACACAAACATCAAGGTGAATCATGAGGAAACTCACTGGAAGAGAAAACTTAATTTTATTGATAACCGTCCATTGTGACAAATAGAACTGCAACGGGACTAAACCTGGCTCTGAAGGTTGAATATGTGGTGATGAGGCTTACACTACTGTTTGTGGGTTTCGCAGATACAATGGGAAAAAATCTCTCTGTGAACTACTTGATAATTCCACAAAAATGGTTTAGCATTTCAATTTTTACTACACAGTCAGATCTCAGGTGAAAAAACAAGTTTTGGTGTGAGCTCATGTGTTACTTTATACTTCAGATGTCACATTTTAAATTCAGATGTGGGGACCTCAGTTACATAAGACGGTATTCCTGTTTCACTCAAGATGAATAATTACACAGACTGCACAGACTTACAGCTTGCAGGTGAAAATGTTGGTTTTATAAAGTAAATATTAACCTAAGTAACATATGTAAACTGACGTTTGTTGTATTTTAATATTTAACTAATTTTAATATTTAACTAATTTGCTTGCAAGTCTTCATAAATCTGACTTTTGAGAAGGGTCTTGAAGGTACATGCATGGGAACAGTATCAAAATACAGCATGATCTCTTTGCTGAATATGTGATCAGTGTTTATTTGCATTCCTCCACTGTCCTCGTACTTTTTTTCCCTTTCTTTTATATGCTTTTGACGTAAAACAGACTTAGCGGCTGGTTAGTGTCACTAGCAGTAAAATACATTGCAGCAGGGTGGGAGAAAATGGCCACAAAATTTGATTTGAAAGATACTGTGGTCTTTTTATTCCCAACTGCAACACTCAAGTCTGTGTGCTTACTGGATAGATCACATAAAATTTGAGTTTCTAAGTGCAAACTCTTTGTTTCTGCTTAAGAACTTTTTCGGGGTAAAGATTTCATTTACAGTGGTCACTCCTAAGCTGTGCATCATTCAGCGATGGCTCAATCTGCCCAGAAGTCCAGCTAAAAATAGAGGTCGTATCATTACTGTGTAAAGTCTTTACTGCAGCAGCTGTCAGATAAAATTCAGTTATTAGACCTGTCCTAAAGGGGCCTCTAGTGGTGACCATGGATTATTGCAACAATCAACCAAAGTGAAAAAGAGATGTGACTTACGAAGGTTCTTTGACAGTAAAATGAAAAAAGGTTTAGGAGCATCTCAGTTCAGACAAATGAGGACAACATTTGACATAATACTGCTCTGCAAAGTTAAACAATCACATCATTCTTTCACAAGTGTTTTGTACTTTCATTTCCCGATTAGACCTTTTCTCTGGACTGTGTTGCAGTAACTCTCCTCGATTTACACGCTTATCATTCTCCTTTAATCTGTCTGCTTGGTCAGTCCAAGTCACCGTGTCATGTGCAGTCAGTCCCTTACTATGTCTGATTTCTATCAGTGCTTCAGTGGCTGCATTATTAGTTATCCTCACTGTAATTCCTAGGACACTCATCACTAACGTTTCTTTGTTAGTGTTTTTGTAAGGTTGAATTGTAGTAATGTATTTGGGAGAGAGAGGTTTGCTTGCTGTTGTGATTACATGTCATTTATGTTTAATTTGCTTAAACTAACTTTGTGGCCATTGTCTGCCAAATGTTGAAATAATGTCATGTCAGCTTCACAAACTTTTTCTTGGTGAGTAGATCATCAAATCATCAGTATACTTTAGCAGGGTTCTCCCCTATGTTAACAACAACTCTGTTAGCAAATTTAAAGTTAAATGTAAGACCGTATATGAAGAGTCTTTGTGCACAGGAAAACTGAAAAAAGTATTTATTAAGATAAAAACAGAAAACCAGTACTGCTTGCAGATCTTGAATGAATCTACACTCCTTATTCTGGTCAGCATCTCTGATTGCCTTCACTGGAAAAGTAGACTTTTGCACATGTAATGTTTTGCATGGAAATTAATGTTACATTTCAACAGGGAATCAAAAACAACCCGTGCATACTCCTGTTTGCACGGGCAAAAGTCAGGTTTAGGGTTCTCTTGTATTTGTGCTGCACCAGCCTAACATCACGTTTGTATATAGCTCATATTGTGACTGGGATCCCATGTAGCTCTGGAGAATCAGGTTGTTAGACATATCTGTGTGAGAATGTTACTGTGAATCTGATGCTGTGGGACTAATTGTCCACTTCTGTGTGCATGAAAATGAGTTTGGCAACATTTTTTTAAGTTTCACATCTGAGATTGTGTAATTGTCTTTCGCTGTATCCCCTGTGTGAGCTGTGTTATACATAGTCACCACTTAATTTTATCACTGAGTGCCATTTTATGTCTTGGATCTACAAATCTTACCAATTGCAATGAGACTTTGTGAGTGTAGGCATGGCCTTATATGCTCTCTTTGTCAACAGTTCATACTGATCCTGAAGTTATTGTTGCTCTTAATGGGTTATGGCATTATTTAACAACTGCAATTGCTGCTTTGGTTTGTCTGTCTGTGTTTTCATTCTTTCGAGGGTGTTCTCGCATGGATGATGGATCCCTGCCTGTCCTCGTCCCTGCCCTCACTTCTCTCATGCTCTCAGCGGTCTCTGATCCAGTGATCAAAGGGTCCTCCTCGTCCTCTGCCCCACTGCTGGTTCCTGAAGGCTTGCAGCTGTGCCATTTTGAGTGTTTTAGCATTCTTCTCCTTTTTCTTGTCTTTCTTCCTCTTTTAGTTGTTCATGACTGCCTCACAGTCTTCTGTTGAGCAGAACGCACACACTTCTCTCTCATGTGGGTCTGAATCTCTTGTTTCAGTCCTTAAATATAAAAACTATGTTAGATAAGATTCCCATACATTTAAGTTATCCAGTGCTGAATGCTGGTACTGATACATCTGTGCTTAGCCTGCATACTGCATATCTTTTTCAAATCAGTTTTTTAAATATCTCATCCAGTCTATTTGTCTAGCAATTCACCTACAACTGCAGCCCATCAGAGTTGCATTTGTGACAAGCACTCAATTTCCCTTGTTGTTGCTTTGAATCAGGTAATAACAGGTAAGAATTATCAATATTGATTTGACAGAAAGATAAATAAAAAACAATTAAACCAGTTAATAGACTGATATGATGTTTAGGCACAGCAGTGTACCAGGAACAATGCAAACATTCAAAGGAAATTGCTCATTTTGCCCTGTAAATGTTTTATTTATTGTAATTCAAATATATTTGTATAGTGCCAAATTACAACAGAAGTTCTCTCAGGGCACTTTACATACAGATCAGGTCTCAACCATACTCTTAAAATTAATTACACCCAACAGTTCCAAGATTTCAAATTAGGACATAAGTTTTACTTATCTTGTGGTTTCTATAATCTATCCATACTGTGTGCATTATAGTATTATAGTCTTTGTAAGTACAAGACTGTGGTTTAAGTACAAAGACATTTTGAGCTAAAATTGGAGATTGAATGCGTAAAAATTACTTCCCAGTGTGCCGTACACACATGTGCGGGCACACACACACACACACACACACACACAAGCTGTGGTCTCCATATGGATGCACTGTAGTAAGCACCAGGCCAAATCTGCTTTTGGAGAGATTTGTTGACAGATGCTTTGTACAAGCTCAGCTGACTACTTAACGTTGCACTCGTAACCTCAACTTGTGATTTTATCGTAGTTATAATTTCACGAAAACCAGTTCTTGGATGAGAGAGGTCAGGTTCAGAGAGAGCTCAAACCACCTCGGACTTTGAGCTGTAACAGGCCGCCGAGTGTGACCTGAGATGACACTGACACAAGTGGCAGATACTAAGCTGTCACTTGCTGAGGCATCACAGCTCAGTCGTGATGCTTTTTCATTAGTTTGAAAGTTTTGCACAATTTGAACTGTGAAACAGTTCTAATTCTTCATGGAAAACACTCATGTTGAACACTGCTTATCCTCAAAACTTAAAAGTAATTAGGAAAAAAACTTGATTTACATTGACAACCATGTGTTTGACAGCTGACAAGTCTATTTTAGATCTACATGTCTCATTCAGTGGAGCAATTAGATCATAATAACTAAGAACTTGTCATTCACAAGTCTAGGTTGAGTGTTCAGTACTCATGTTAAAGTTAGTTTCTCCCTATTTTGGTTTCCTGTTTTCCATCACTTCACTGTATCCCTGACTGTTTCATCACCCCGTCTTCCTTCTTTAATCTCAAATGGGAAGGGATTAATCCCTCTCTGTTTATGTCCTCTTAATTCTCCCTCTAAAACTCTTCAGACCGCAGATGAAGTCATTTGAATGCTGGCGCAACATGTGAACGAGAGAGGGAGGAGAGAGAGCAACAGAAAGGGAGAGAGAGAGCCAGAGAGTGAGAGATTAAAAGCTTTGACCAGTGTGAAGAGAAAGAGACGGTGATGCTGCCGCTGCTGTTGCTGCTGCAACGAGTGAACTGCCTCCAGTAGAGAGTTCAGTTTGTTTGGTTTAGTTTGGTTTGGTATCATCGCTTGACTTTGGATCATGTAGAGATGGGTGGAGTCATTCAGCACTGCTCCTGCACAGATTAGAGCTGTTTTTTATCTTAGTGGTATCGGATGTGACTGTTGATAACCAGCATGGGACACTCATTTTCTCTAACTTCAGGACCTGAGCTGGACCTCTGAGAGTGTCCAGGGAACAGAGATAAAAACAGACAAATAACATCAGAAAGTCAATTCTGGCAGAGAGGAAAGAAGGACTTGGGCAGCTGGAGGAGAACAGTGGGTGAGAACACTTGTTGGGTAATGGGCAACTGTGCCAAACCATCAGTAAAAGATAATATGAAGAAGGTAAGAGCACCTTTGTCTCATCTTTGTCCCACTATAACTCACTGAAGTTTGATGCTTCCACTTGCACTTGCTAAATTACACCTTTTAATATTCGCCTCAGTGTAAAATTTAAGTTTAAGTTAATATTTCGACAACTTTCAGCATGGACATTCATTCTTGTCATTTGAAACTGAATCATTCAATTTATGGATGTAATTTCTATAATTTTAAAAAAGCTAAAAACAGCAAAAGATATTCCTCCAAATTGCTGCTCTGGTTGCTGTTGAAGCAACTACAATTTACAACTTCAAAGTGTTGCAAATTGTAGTTGCAAGAAAACTCAAGGACACATCATTTAACATCTTACAGTGTTTAACACTTATGTCAGTCATTAGATCAGTTAGCACAGCTATCAGTATTGACTGCAGCGGGATGGGCACATCAGGATAACATCATGATCAAGATGGTTTTTCACAGTAAACATAAGAGCTGATGAGAGTGGATTGCCTTAAAATAATAAGCAGCTTATGTAATGCAGGCTTACAATCATTTTCTATCTAATGGTTGCGTGACTAGAAAACAGACCGGTCTTGCCCTTGTTCCTTGAAAGATGTCATCATGTTTTATGTTTGAAGAAATCAGTCAATCAGCTGTATGAGTGACAGTTTTAGTGGTGGATTAACAGCCTGGTCTGCCTCTAAAGGGGGTAGTGGACGGGAAGGTGAGGGCAGTGGGTCAGCAGGGTCTGCAGCTGGAGGGAGAGGAGGATCAGGACGTGGAGGATAAGCTGTTTAAGGATCCCTTTGGTGCACTGGTGAAGAACTGCAACATGCTGCACAACATCGTGGGCCCAGCCTGCATCTTCCTTAAACAGGGCTTTTCACAGACACTCGTATGTAACAGAATGCACACTGTGCTCTCAGACAACCCCTGTACAACTTTTTTTCCGCTCGTGTCAATTCATTATCATCCCCACATCATGGCTGACCCTCCTGCTCTCCACCTCACCAGCTGTGTCATCCCATCACTGGCGCGGGTCACACAATCAAATCTGCTGGCACCGCCTGTCCTCCGCAGGGTCAATCATTCAGTTCCATGGAAATTATTGATGGGCTTTGTGGAGCTTACTCTAAAACGTGTGCAGCACATGGTGATGTGGAGGTCAATTTCCAGCTAGGTAAAGTAGGCCACTGCGCCTGAAGTCTCCAGGATCACTGCAAGAACTAGCGGGTCCACTCTGAGCGCATAGCAGATAATCCATCAATAAGTGTGAACAGAAAAAAACAAAAAATCTCATACTAAAGGAGCATGATGGGATTTTTCTAATTTCACAAATCTGTCTGTATTAATATAAATCTAATGTAAAATAAGTTAGTTTGTCAGTGTGTCACAGTGTACAGGCCCCTATTTCAGTTTAGAGGAAGTTCATTCATATTGTAATTTGGTTTGAACTTGAGGCATTTAGTTTGTAAAAGTAAATAAAATGATCCCAGATGGGGTTTTTTCTCTCTCTAAAGCTCTTAGTATAACATCCTCAATACTGAGCCACCATTGTGTGAGTGCATACTGTTGTATGGGTGGACTTGCGTGCGAGCTTGAGCACTATTTGCAAGATATATATGTGTATTTATATGTGTGTGAACAGTGGACATGTGTCCAGGGGTCTCTGTGCCAACTAAACCTCCCAAATCTCATAATCTCCAGATGTGTGTTGCCCGGCAACCTCTCACAAATAATCTGGTTACCCTTTGTGATTTATGGTACATGAATTGTCATATACATCATAATGCAGGATGCAGTTTAATCCATGTAGCTTTAGATAGTTTTTCATTTCGAGATGCACTGGGTTTGTCTATCTAATACAGCTTACTGAACAACTTACATTTACAGTTATGTTGAAGTATAAAATCCTGACTATAATACATACATGGGCTCAGGTTTGAAGCAATCTAAATTGACATCATAAATTGCCAACATTTCATACCATCCACTCAGTTGAGCCACATAAAGACAAACTCCATTAACCATTTGTCTCAATTCTTACTCATGTTTTTGTTTGTGCATCATTTCTTCCCTGTTCAGTGTTTGTCTGGCTGGTGCTGCAGTGATATTGTTCTAAATCTGACGTGTTTATGTGTCTCTACTATGCCAAACAAGTTCTCTAAATATTTTCAGCCTGAGACTTTGTAACTTGTGTGAGTGTGTGTGTGTGTGTGTGTGTGTGTGTGTGTGTGTGTTTGAAAGGTTTGGCACTAATGTTTGTCTTCTTCCAACAGGACAGAGAGCTGAGACCAGAGGAGATTGAAGGTGAGATCATCTTCAGCATTTTTACAGTATATTTACATGACAGCTGACTTACAAACATTAACGTGTGTTTTTATGTTCTATCAGAACTCCGTGAGGCATTTGTGGAGTTTGACAGGAATAAAAAAGGCTACATCAGTCATAAAGACCTGGGGGAGTGTATGAGGACCATGGGATACATGCCAACAGAGATGGAGCTCATCGAACTGAGCCAACAGATCTGTGAGTGGAACAGCAACCTGAGAGAGCAGCACACAGCAGAAACAGAACCATGAGTAGACAGAGGATTAGAACTGAAGACTATATGACAGAATATAATGTAATAGAATATAAAAAGAAACATTAGAATGTAAACAGTCGATAAATAAATCAATATAAACAGGAACAGAATAGAATAGTATCAAACTGAGTAGGATAAGAATTACAATACAAGAATATAATAGAAAATATGTAATCAGTGAAAATGGGAATGGAGTAGAATAAGAACAGTGACAAGAATAGAATAGAATAGAATAGAATAGAATAGAATAGAATAGAATAGAATAGAATAGAATAGAATAGAATAGAATAGAATAGAATAGAATAGAATAGAATAGAATAGAATAGAATAGAATAGAATAGAATAGAATAGAATAGAATAGAATAGAATAGAATAGAATAGAATAGAATAGAATAGAATAGAATAGAATAGAATAGAATAGAATAGAATAGAATAGAATAGAATAGAATAGAATAGAATAGAATAGAATAGAATAGAATAGAATAGAATAGAATAGAATAGAATAGAATAGAATAGAATAGAATAGAATAGAATAGAATAGAATAGAATAGAATAGAATAGAATAGAATAGAATAGAATAGAATAGAATAGAATAGAATAGAATAGAATAGAATAGAATAGAATAGAATAGAATAGAATAGAATAGAATAGAATAGAATAGAATAGAATAGAATAGAATAGAATAGAATAGAATAGAATAGAATAGAATAGAATAGAATAGAATAGAATAGAATAGAATAGAATAGAATAGAATAGAATAGGGCAAACTGGAAGCCTTATGGATAAGGAACATACCACAAAACTGCAATGCCTCCAGGTCAAGAGTCAGGAACAAGACAGATCACAACAAGAAGAAAACAGTAGAACAGCATGAGAACAATCTAGCCAGAAGCAGAAACAGCATGTTGTTCTTTTACTGTAGTATTTTAACGCAGATGTGTAGACATCAGATAAAATGTTTATCACAGTTGATTAGATGAGAGGGTTTGAATATAACTTATATGTTGTAGGTGGAGGTAAGGTGGATTTTGAGGACTTTGTGGAGCTGATGGGACCAAAGATGCTGGCAGAGACAGCAGACATGATCGGAGTCAAAGAACTACGAGATGCATTCAAAGAGGTCAGGATATAATTTATCAAACCCAAGCATAACTAATACCAATATTAACTGCTGCATTGTACTAGTGAACAAGTGAATTCCCCACTGTGGGATCAATAAAGTCTTAACTTACTGCAGTGGTGAGTAAGTAGTGTGGTTATTACAGGAAAACGGTCTGTAAATCTGATTTATTTCAGAGAAATAAAAACATGGGAAACAAGATACTTGTATGCTCACTGGGTAAATCCTGGGTTCCTCTTTACAAACCAACGCATGCACTCTTAAAGACAAAGTGTCAAACTCCTCAATCACAGTTGTACATTGTACATTTTTTACCTATCATAGCAAAAAAAATGATGCCTGCTTTCTCCTCTTTCAGGGTGCGGTATTGTTAATGCTGACTCACAGGAATAACTTACTGAGAGCTGAACCATCGCTTTTCTTGTTAAATACACCTGCAAGTTTCCTGCCACAACAAGTCAAAATGTGTGCTGTGATTAATAATTAAGGTCTATCAGACAACAAGTGGCAGGTCATGAGTGCTGTTCATATTTTAATCATGTTTTGTGCATGTGTAAAGAAACACGGGTCACCTGATGCTGGCAAAGCTATCTTAGACTCAGGTTTAGAAAAGCTTGTTCAGAAAAGTAAAAGATGCACAGATGTTTGATGGGAAAGTTTACCTTAAAATTTTCATTCTTACAATAGAAATTCATAATAAAATACTGTTTTTGTTCTTTATGGAGTTATGTCAGTAAAAGTAACTTTCTTCCTTTGATTTGTTTTGTAGGGCTCATTGTCACCTCGGTTGGTGCTATCCAGTGGTCATATAAAGAATTACACCGTGACTGCACTGAAAGGAAACCAGTGCTTTACCTTTAACGTCCCTGTGTGACAAAGAAATGATCAAATGTAGATGATGACAAGTGTATCTCTCTCTATCTCTCTCTCCCTCTCTTTCTCCCTGTTCAGTTTGACTCAAACGGTGATGGTCAGATCAGTTTAAATGAGCTGCGTGAGGCCATGAAGAAGCTGATGGGAGAACAAGTGACCAACAGAGAGATCAATGAGATCCTCCGAGATGTCGACCTCAACGGAGACGGTCTGGTGGACTTTGAAGGTGAGGGAGTTTTTCTTTGCCTTTATGGGAACTCCTTAGATGCCACAATGATCCTCATCTTCTACCTTCTTATTCTTCTCTTTTCTTTGCAGAGTTTGTGCGAATGATGTCTCGCTGACCAGTCCAGCTGTTGGATGGACAGACAGACAATATGCAACTGCTGGATTACACACTACACTGTAGTGAACATTATTCTTCTGCTCTTAAGAGCACTTATCTAAAATTGTATTTTTCATATAAAATACAGAAAAGGGGAAAAAAGAGTTAAATAGACAAATAGCATTCAGCCTACAAGTGACAGGACTATTCACATCTGAACTGACAACATCTCCTGTGAAACATATCAAAAGCTTCATAAACAACATTTATAACTATTTTTAGATGTTTTTATATAACCAGCGTTTATCCTTTGAGTGTAACTGTCTGTTTGTGAAACTGTAAAAACCTTTTTTTAATTAAAAATATGAACAAATATTAGACAAATGGGTAAAATTATTTTGTGATCAGGTAAACTTGTGAAAGATAAATATTGAGTTGACAGCTCACAGTGCACTGACAAATGGTTTGTTGAATCATCGGAGAGAGGATCAGTGGCTTAGACATTCAACAAGAACACACACTGCCTGTGCTGAGGTAAACACAGTCTGTAGGAAATTATCAAGAGGACCGACTCCTCTAAACAAGTCAGCCGATGTGCATAAACATCATATTGACCCCTGGACAGTTCACTCTCACCTTCAAGCAACACCTAAGCAAATACCTTGAATTAAAAATTCAAACACTTACTTACTTGACTTAATATTGTCAATGTCAATTATGCTTTATTCTATACATTTCATACAAAACATTATATGACTTGAGGGTATTTTGTAGCTAACTATGCAAAGCTTTTCAGACCCATTTTTCCTCAGCATTACTGGTGACTTACACTTGACTGGACTTGACTTACAGCAACAACAGTTTTTGAACTATGTAAACACACGTGCTAGACACATAACACACTGGTTCACAATATTTCTTCATGACATTTGAAAAGTCCAATGATATTTTGAAATACTGAGCTGCAGAAAAGCAGTGATTGATTATTGATTAATAATGATGGATTAAACTCACAGTTTTTACTCATGTTGTTATTTTATTTGTTTTATTTGTTATATTCATTGACTTTTTCATTCTGGTGTTTTTTCAGTAATGAGTAACAACAACAACATCATTGAAATCAAGATTTTCCTTTTTATTGAAAACTTGGCCAGGATTCTGTACAGCAGAGAGGGTGTGCAAAGCACAGGGGCAAGAAGTCGGGGGGCAGGGGGCTCTAGGGACTCAGTTTCCCATGATGCATCGTACCCTGAGCCGAGAATCAAGTGTTTAAAACAGCCAGAGGTGTCGGGCTCCCTCTTTGGTGTTTCAGAGGACTGTGGAGGGGAATGAAGTGAGGGACTAAAAAAAGGGAGAAATGGGGGGAGAAAGCAAAACTCAGCCCATAGGGGAGAAAGAGAAAAGTAGAGACAGAGAAGAATGGAGGGTGGTCCAGCTGGTCCTTCCACTGAGGTGTTGTCTCCAATCAGGGGCAGATCTAAAATCCTCACCCTTCCCCTCACTACATTAGATCATAGACCATTTAAGGTACTGAGGTAAGGCCTCAGACATCTCTCCCCCTTTCCCTCTTCCTCCGCCCCTCTCCCTCACTTCCGCTCTTTCTCTTTCTCTCCTTCCCTGAGCCTCACTTGCTGGCCATGGTGTAGCAGCCCTGTTGGTGCCACTGCATGTCACGGATACGCCTCACAGACTGGAACTGGGGATGGCGGGCGCCATACTCATTGAAGTGCCTGTAGTCACCCTTCTCCAGCAGGTACTGGCTGCCACGGTATCCAGGGAACTGGTATCCCACCCAGCTGGATGAAAAAGAGGGAACATGTCAGCTGGGTATGGTCTTTATGTCAATTCAGGCTTGTCTCTGAGCTCTATCAATGGGTCTGATGTTTGACCTGCAACCAACACTCACGTTCCACAGCTGACAATGATGCTGCCCACTCTGTCGGTGAAGCCGTAGGAGAACAGGCTGGGAACGTCATCGTCCATGATCTCCATCTTGCGGCCCTTGAACTCTCCAACCTCATACAGGCAAATCTTGTGCTTCTCAGGGTCCTTGGAAAGGAGAAAGTTAAGTTTAGGGAAGGGTCTTAATCAAAAAAAAAAAAGAATGAGCGCATAAGACCAAGCATGTGTTATTTTTTACCATTCTGACAGGTCTGAAGGACAGCAGGTAATCGTTCTTCTGGCAGTTGCTCCAAGAGTCCCAGCGAGGATACTCTCCCTTCTCCAGAATGTACATCTCACCACAGAAGTTCATCTGCTCAAAGCCCACAAAGCTGCAAATGAGACAATACCATGAAGCACCCATGCAAAGACATTTTTCTTTAAATTTAAGATGCCTGTATCTTCATTTTTTGAGACTTACGGTCCACACTCAACACGCAGGGAGCGCACGCGATCCATGCCCATCTCACACACATTCATGCACTCGTTGCTGATCTCGATCATGCGACCCTGGAAGTTCTCCTGGTCGAACACATACATCTGCAGGGGACAGTTAAACACAGGTGAGTCAGTGCACCAACAGTAAGGGACTGTGGTGTAATTAATCAAAAATAGGTCTGCTGGACTCCCATGTGAGCCACCCACCTTGTAGGACATCATTCCCATCTCAGACTTCTTGCCCTGAGCAACCTTTCCGTCAGTCTGGGAAGAAGTCTTGGACTTATCTCCACTGGACATGATTACTGTGCGGAAAGAGAGGGAAAGAAAACATTCAGAGAGGGTTTACAGACCATGTGACTAATGTAAGTGTTGAAAAAATAAAGGAAGTATTAAAGATAGAGGAAAAATTACAAATGTAAAAAAACATGAAAAGTATACAGAATAATTAATATATTTAGTTTCTCTTCCTCACACTTTATATCTCCACACACCTGCAGGTGTACAGAATGCATGTGTGTTTGTGTTAGTGTATGTGCACCTTACCTGTCTGTGTGTGCGATGCCTACGCCGAGCCTCACTCAGAGTGTGTGTGGCTCGGAGTGCGCCTCTCCCTTTTATACGCTGGCGCCCATAGGAGAGGGATTATGGGCAGAGAAACAAACCTGCTGAGGTCAGAGACACGGGACAAAAGAAACCCTACATCATCAGAGAGGGACGGACAGAGGGGATGGGCATAGTTGGAGAAGGACTGACTGAAGCTGGAGAAGAGCATGAGGACCAGTTACTGATGCAACTAATAAAACACGAGTTCATTTAGCTCCATCAACTTTTTAATGTAAATAATGCACATAAAATTATGGTAATATAATCTTTGTTTATTCTCAGGTCACCATGACAACCCAAGGTATAAACCAGTATAGTTACTACAGTTAAAAGATTTGTTTGAGGCTTCAAACCTGAGGTTTCAACATAAAGTGGCTAAAGTTAAATCTACTTTGACAAAAATGTTCCATCTACTTGCTTCTAGATCGTGTCAGCGAATAGCATGCATGTGTGACATCTGAATAAAATGTTTCCTTATTACTGAGGGTTCTAAGCTTTCACTTTGTCTATAGAAAACAAAAACACTTTTGATATGATAGGATTGGTCAGGTTTGATGTGATTTATAATTGGATAATTCTTTAAATGGGCATGAAATGGGCGGGGAAACTTTAATCACCCGTTGCATTCAGTGCACATACGTGTAATTGGTTCCTGATTTCAGATCTCCATTGATTTTGCAAATCCGACTGCACACAGGTGTACCTTGTGCCCTTGAAGGTGCACGCGCATGACCGTTTAATGACAGTACGATGCCATTGTGTGAGCAGGACTAAAACGAAACGTTACTTTAAAGTTTCTATACATGCATACAGACCTACCCAGTTATCTCCTTCTGTGAGCCCCTGCGGTGCCTCTCTGCTCCGTCGTTAATCCCCACATTCTCCACCCCGATCCCGGCCCTTTGTGCCTGGGCACGCGCTGGACTGCTGACCGGGGTTCGAACATACCGGAGCGCCTTTGTTTCAGAGCAGCAGCAGCACTATGGGATCTGCTGAGCTGGTCGCTGGAGCGGGACAACAGCATCCAGCGGCCGCGCAAGAGTATGGGGGGCGCGCACCTGGGCCGATGCTGCCGCCGCTGTTCCTAATGGGCGATGTGCAAGTTCCGAGTCAGAGCCGTGGACGCGCATTTGCAGGCGCGCTCCCCGACCGTCGGTATAAAACTGAAGCGCCAGGTTCTCCCAAAGCTCTACGCGAGGCAGGCGGTAGGCGCGTACCACTCCAAAGCTCTTCTAATAAAGTGCCAATCTAGGTAAGGATGCATCTCTGCTTTCAACACAGCTCAGGGTCAGACAGACAGGTGCTCTCCAGCTGCTTCACACAGACACTGAAAAACATAAAGCACTTTCTAAAACAAATGCACAACATGTTAACTGTTATCAGAGTTGCTTTGCATATTTCACCTTTTTAAAAAGTAAATTGCTTTTGGCCAAACCTCCTCCAGATGTCTCAGCTCAGCTATGAGTTGTAGCCTAGATATTTCACAGCAATGTGTGGTGTACATGTTAGTGTAAATTGGCCACGATCACTGTTTTGCAGTGTTTTAAATTGACACAGAAACATGAAAAATAGAGTAGAATATTATATTATTGAATACTGAATATGATCCTTGTAATGAGTCTTTGTAGGACTGTTTTTCTTTCCCACACTGTTTCCCCCATACCCTATTGCTGTATTTCACCTCCTTTTCTCTGTCCTGAACTATGACGTCAGGAGTTAAGATGTACAGAACTACAAGGTACCCAATGATGCAGCCGCTGGTCAGCTCAGGAATGGGCATGGCTCCTTACTTTAAGGTAAATACACAAACTCTTTCGTGCACAAATTGTGTGATTTAAAACTAGATATGGTGGATGTTAAATGGATTGATACATACATACATATTAAACATGGTAAATGCAGCCTTTTTGCCTACTAAACTCCTTTCATCTCCCCCAGGTGACTGTGTTCGAGCAGGAGCATTTCCAGGGCAAATGCCTGGAGTTCACCTCTGAGTGCTGCAACATTCAGGAGTGTGGACTCGACAACATCCGCTCCATCAGGGTGGAGAGTGGAGCGTAAGTTCTTAAACTTTTCCTCTAATAAAAACATGCCAAAAATGAGACCCAGTGTGCTGACTTCTCAAAATGTTAGATGCTATTCTTCCACTTCATGAAATATAGACCCACAGTGTGACGTGGTCAGAATTTGATCACACCTCATCAGACAGGCATGCAGCAGAGTTAACATCGCTCTCTCTCTCTCTGAATAGCTGGGTGGGTTTTGAGCACCATGACTTCCAGGGCCAGCAGTTCATCCTGGAGAGAGGAGAGTACCCCCACTGGGACGCTTACAGTGGTTCCCTCTCATACCACGTGGAGCGCTTCATGTCTCTGCGCCCCATCTACTGCGCCGTGAGTCACATCCTCTCTCCTCTCTGTCATCTCTCAGTGTTCAGGTGGCATTCAACAATTACCCACAGGAGTCCAAAGTCCTTTCTCTCTCTCTCTCTCTCTCTCTCTCTCTCTCTCTCTCTCTGTCTTCCCTGTAGTCCCACCAGAGCAGTCGCATGATCATCTTTGAGAAGGAGAACTTCATGGGCCGCAGTGTGGAGATCTGTGATGACTACCCCTCTCTGCAGGCCATGGGCTGGATGATGCCTGAGGTCGGCTCCATGCACGTGCAGTGTGGCGCGTAAGTTACTGTGAATCCGTGTGAGCAGCACTAATAAGATGCATCTTGGCTGGACTTGCCTCTACAAATGCTCCTGTCTCTTTCACCCCGCAACAGCATTAGTTATATTTAATAGACATACAGGCTCGAAGCATGTACTAAATCCTCACTCAGTCCCAGCAGCTCATTAACCTTCACTGCCTTCTCTGTGCATTGTGCAGCTTTGTGTGCTACCAGCACCCTGGTTACAGGGGCCAGCAGTACATCATGGAGTGTGAGAGACACAGCGGAGACTACCAGCACTGGAGGAACTGGGGCTCCCACTGTCAGACCCCCCAGATCCAGTCCATCAGGCGCATCCAGCACTGAGAAGAGGACAGGCTGAGACTGACACAGCAGCGCCCCTTGACCCCACCTCCCCCTTCCCTTACCCATAGCCTTCTCCTCTCTTTCTTTCTTTCTCTCTTCAGTCCTTTCCTTCCTCTTGACTTGAGCCGCAACAGCCGCCCCGCCCCCACTCAACACCACCACTGATTTACAGCCGCTGCCAGAGTGTGATAAGAGACAATATCGCACTGTTAAAAGCACAGGGAAACACACACTCCACACACAAATGCACACCGACATGACTGACACTCACACAGTGTCTTTTTTATTTGGTTTAGAGGTCCCTACACACTCATGCACAAGCACGCACCTGCGCTGGACTCTCACCTGAGATGGGCGAGGAAGCAAACAGAGGGGAAGTGAAGCTCCCCGGCTGCACTCGCCCTCCTCAGTGCAGCAGACTGCGCTGTGGTGCAGCTCAGATGTGTTTTGATGTGCGTAGGAGGTTGATCCACAGGTTGATAACTAATAAACTCATTTTCACCTCACGTATTCTTGTTTTATTATAAGAGTGGGAATGTGATTTCCTCAAAGCAAGAGAGAACATTAATGATGGCACATGAATGAAATATATTACACTTAAGAGGGGCCCGTAAAGTTTTAAGTTTTTTCTCTTTACAGAGATCAAAAGTTGTGGTTAGTTGTGGTTAAACTGATTTAATATTAATTAATATTAAAATGTCTATAGGCACTTTTATTGTTGTATTGATGTTTTAATGCTTTGCACCTAATGCTTTGCAGCTAACATGAAGTCAAGTTCACCACTGATCTCTCTAAAAAAATAAAACAACTAATTTTACAGCCTTTCAAATTAAAGTTCTTACGTTTAATAAGTTAAGGTGCTAAATTAGTGGAAAAGTTTAAAGGAAGGTTGGGACATGATAAAGGAGGAAACAGGAGGAACATCTTCAGTTATAAATCTCAAGTTATACAGTGTTTTTACTAATGTGGTTTAGCGTATGGCAGGCAGGAGAGCTGCATGCAATGCAACTTAAACAGAAACATGCCAACGGGTAAAACGCAATAAAATAAAGAAAAAATCTTCACTGCCTAGACAGAACCGTCCAAATTTCAGGAAAGAATGCTTAAAACATGCAGCATAAAAAAGTGTTGCAAATCCAAAGAGCACAGCTGACATTTCGTAGACAAAGTCCCAGTGTGTTGTTCTAATATTAAAGGGGATATTGACCTACACATGACAGTCATTTATTTATCTTATAACTGGTAAATAAACATCTATCATGCTGATGTATGGATCGGGCTTTAAACATTTTTCCTGTCCTGTTCATTTGTGTTTTTTGTTTCAATCTCAAACAAAGGCAGAGGGAGAAGATGAAATACGCTCCCTGATTTTCATCAGTGTCGAGCAGGTGGAGTCAGACAGACAGAGGTGATCTGACGCAGGAAGTTAGAGCAGAGCTTTTATTATTATTTTATACAAAAGAGGAACTCTAAGAAGAAGAAGAATTTTTCTGGACCATTTACAAATTGTGTCAGATGGTGACATTGTGTTAATAGTATTTACAACCACCAAAGTTCAATCAATTACAACGAATAAAACTCTCTTGATTCCTTTGATGGCACATAAACCTGATTTTTTCTTTTTGCAGTCATGCCAAACTATAACGCTTAGTGTTTTCAATACTTAACCATTAAAGCCAACTTTTCTGAACAAATGTGCATAAAAATCCCAAATGACTGAACTAAGCAGTACCAACCTTTAACTCTCGACATAAAAACATCTGTGACACATTTTACAGCATCACAACTGTTAGTCTGTACACTCAACTCAAGAGCTGAAACTGAGCTGCTGCACACAAACTACACAGTCCTGTTTCCATTTAACTCACCACCCTTAAACTGACTAAAAGTGTCTCTCTCGCAATAGGATGCACGTATTTTCTCTTCTGTCTTTCAGTCCCAACAAAGAGTGAACAGGCTGTTTACAGCTCTGCTTTTCCTGAACATTGGTGGACGGGGAAAACAAAAACCCTTCACGTCATCGTCCGTATTTCAGGGAGTCGAACACATTAAAACTGAAGATGTTTATGATGAAACCACAGTTAGTCTTGATTCTACTAGTATTACTTTTTCTACCTGCTCTTTAACTCGCAGGTAAATTTAAATAAAGTCAAGAATGTTTTTTGTAAAATCTACAAAATAACACAAACTGCAGACGAAGAGAAGAAAAGAAAAACTCAGTTGGCACTAGACTGGACATGTGCTAATGTGAAAGCACCTCAGTCTGACATTTTCTGTTAACAAGCTCACCTTTACTCACAGCAGCAAAGACCACTGATGAGTCGTAGTCTCTCTTCTCTTCAACAACATCAACCTCCTCATCTCCGTCCTCTTTCTCACCTTCTGAAGACTCTGTCCAGTTGATGATTACCGGATCAGGAACGGGACTGGAACCTCCAATCACATCAATGTCTTCATCTTTGTTGTCTTCCCAGCTTCCGGTCAGCCCCAGACTGATCTCTGAATATGATGGAGGTGACGCAGAAAGCTTCGTTTCAGTGAACTGTGGCAGAGTTGATGCTGTTCTTCTTTCACAGCCATCTTCCCAATCTCCATCCACATTGATTATCTCGTCACAGTTGCTCTCCATCTCCTCATCCCTTAGACATTCCTCAGTTTCTCTGACGCTCTCCTCACGTTCTTCACTTTCTAAACAACCTCCTACACTCGTCAGAGAAACAGTTTCCACATCAATTATGTCCTCTGTTTCTGTGGCTGCTGGTTCAAAGTCTGTACATTCAGAGGTCAGCTGTGGCATCTGCTCCAAGCAAACCCTCTTAGCCACAGTGGCATCGTCAGCAGTCTCCTCGTTGGACTCTACTCCTCTTTTCTTTCCCTTCCTTGTAGATCCCCCTGCCTCCTCCTGCTGCTGGACCACTGATTCTTCATGCCTGTCTTGACTGTTCTTTAGATCTTCTTCCTCAGGGTGCGTCTGAATTGGCATTGATGAACTATTTGCATTAGGTGAACTGAGAAGTTGTACATTTTTAATGCCCCTGGAATGCCTGCAAACTGGCTGGCCAGCTGTGAGCAACCATTTGTCACCAAGTGGCTCCTCAAGAATAATCGTGCTGTCCTGTTAAATAAATAGACCTTATTAGGATAAACAGACAAATACAAACACAGGACTGAGACGGTTCTGGAAGAGCCAACACTTATACCCATTTATCATCATACTAATATACTTTCAATGACAATGCTAACATACCCATATTTATGACGTTTAACGTGTTCACTGTCTTAGTTTATCTTATTAGCATGTCAACTTTTGCTAATTAGCGCACACAAAATACAGCAGAGGCAGATGTGAATGTCATTAGTTCTGCAGGTTCGAGGTGCAATCCAAATGTTGTCTGACACCTTCTACAACAAACAAAAACCGTACCTGGTTTATTTAGCCGCCATCTCCTTCACAGTAGTCACCTCGTGCAGCAAAACACCACTCACAGCACTTGTGCCACACTTCGCTTCCCAGCTGTGCCTTAATGTAATCTAGTAAAGCACCACCCCTGATGTGTGCTTAACTTCCTCCAGCGTATTAAAGCAGTGACCCTTTGGTTTAAATTTCATTTTGAAGAAGAGGAATCCGAATCCGGCAAATACGTCGGATCATCATACTTCACAGATGCAACAGTGCAGATGGTGGTCAGATAACAGCCTGTAACTCATGTCCCGTTGGTGATTGTGCAACATAGTTCATATACTGATTTACAACAGTTCTAACCTGCAGCTGTTGCTTGCTTTTTACAGGGCTGGGCTGCGTTTAGGAACAGGAGACACTGTCTGAAAACATTTTGATTGCACCTGTCACAGTATTTAGTCATAAACCAAAGTATCAGAAAAAAACCTGACCTTTGACCTTACGATTGTGCTACATTAAAAGTTAAGGTACTGCAATATCAATCAGGATTCATCGCCCAGGAATCACAAATATCTGTACAAAGATTAATAACAATCATTCCAACAGTTGTTAACATATTTTAGTCTAGACAAAAGTGTTTGTGATTCCTGCTGAAATGGTGTGCTGAAAACAGTAACATAAAAGATGGTGTGTCTCTTACTGACAGCAGACGTTTGTAGTCAGTTCACCTTTTGATCTTTGGTCATTTTATTACTCACCAGATTTGCTTTCTTTAATCTGCTCCTGATTGGGTAAATCTTTGTGCTCCTCCAGACTGACTGATTCTTGACAGACCTGATGCCATTTGGGCATTTCACTGCTGAAAAACTGGCCTCTGTTTTTGCAGGAATCTAAAAAATACAGAAGAAAACATCACATGAGTGAAAAAGAGTCTTTCTGTTTGACTGATGGTGACAGCAGACATCAGCAGAGGCATTAGTAGAGAGCAGATAGAAATGTTTGTCACCTTGACTTCCAGACTCTGACAGCTGTGTCCCAGCAGTGTAACTTGGGCTGGCAGCAGACCAGTCCTCTCCAGTTTCACCACAGGCATCTGCTGCAGCTGCTGGTCTCCTCGGTCATGAACCACCCTGGTCTTTGAGTTATTAGATGATGCTTGTTTCATGTTAACACTCTTTTTCTCCAACAAGGGCTGATTTTTGGTTCTCTTCTTACGTGTGGCTGGTGCTTTCCTACGTGAACCCTTACTATATTTGGTGGGAACATGCTTGTCTGGCTTTGAATGTCTCGTCTGTTTTTTAGTTTCATTGTAACTGCTCCTGACTGGAGTTCCTGTACAGCTCTGACCATCTATCTCCACTTCTTCCCTGGCAGCACAGTTGTCATTGTGCTGCTCAAAGGACTGGAGGAAGTGCTCCAGTATGTCAGTTAGCTCTCCCTCCTCCTGCTGCTGCAGAACGGGCACCTCACTGTTTGCAGAGATTGAACCGCTGGCTCCTCTTGCAACAGCAACAACTTTCGTGGACCCCTGAAATCCTAGACCTGCTTCCAGTAGGCCAGTAGTATAGCCTTGTTTGTTCTGTGCCAAAGTTCTTTCAGACAAGGCACAAATGCCGCTATTGGTTGGAAGCGGAGGCTTAGATTGTGGAGCACCGCTGTCGTTGTTTGGTAAAATGTTGTAGCCCAACAGTTCCTCCAGCAGACGATCCAAGTGTTCGGGTTGCTCCTCATGAGGTGGAGGGACCAGAGGAAGGACTGTGCCAGAGCTGGTATGAACGTTGTACGACTCCACTGGAGGGAAAGAGAATGAGACAGATGCTGTTGGTTTGGCTCTCACCCTCTGAGGCCTTTCAGAGACAGGGAGATTATCCTGTAATCAAGGATAAAAGGTATTAGTTATAATGTTACACTTCTTTGGAAGACGTCTGATTATAAGTGGTCTTTCCCATCAGTCTGTGAGCAGCCCTGATTGAATTTTAAGCTGCAGACACGGTGAGAGACGAAATGTGGCTGCTCTTTCATCTTGCAGAATGAAATACTGAAATACAAAATGCTGGTGAGTTTATATTTTGTTTTTTGTATTTCATTTGAAAAAACAGCTCTCTCATCTCCCTGAAGGTCAGGCTTTGATCAAGTGATGTCAGTATGATAGCTGTGTATCAGCATTCTCACCTGGTTAAACTGCTGCGTTTTACTCCTCCGTCCACGCCTTGTCTTGCTCGCTGCTCCTCCCTGATCGACTGGCAGCATGTCTTCACCTGGGCTGAACTCCAAATCCGTGCAGCACACTCTCCTCCTCTGACAGCTCTTAGCTGACTTCAGAAGCTCTCTGGTCTTTAGGTACAGCTTCCTGCCAGCAGCTCCTCCACCCTGACCGGTCCTGAAAGCCCTCGTCCCACACCTCTGTAGAAGCAGCTTCGACAGCTTGCTCACACCGACTTCTTGCCTTAATACTTCTCTTGCTTTCCCTCCTCCTCCTCTTGTACTTGCTCGTGGTCTCCTGGCTCTTTTCTCACCAGTCTCAGCTCCCATGGCTCCTCCCACTCTTGCTCCTCTGCGTCTCTTTGCTGTCCCCCTGCAGGAGCCCTCTACCTTGTCTGGGTTCAGGAAGTAGCTAATGTATCCCGGGATGTTGCCTTGAAACTGCTCAACTGACTCATCTTCCCTTGCCACAGTATCTCCGGCGACTCTGTGCTCAGCAGAGCACAGAGTCGCTTGGCTGGAAGAAGGAAAGAAAGTCGAGGCTGCGGAGGTGTATGGCGGTGCCACATCACTAACAGATGTGTATCCAGCTACTGTAGACTCTTGCATATAGTTCACAGGAGCAGAGGAAGGCTGGTTAGTGTCATCTAGGGGATAGACAAGGGATATGGGGACGTAGGGAATGTTAGATTGAAGAAGATGAGGGTCAGTCTGTCCTAAACTCTGCAGAGCAGCCATATCAATGGTCTCAAAGGTGGCTGCTGGGTAAGAAGGAGGAGCTGTGTTATCCTGTAGCTCTTCTGTCTGTGTCCATATGTCTTTTCCACCATCTGACAGTTTCTCTTTCCACAGAAAGATACCCCCATTCATCGCTTCTCTCCTCCACCTGCCCCAGCTCCCTTCATTCTCCTCAGGCATCAGTGGCTCCGTCTGCACTCCAACCTCATGTTTGCTTTTATGATCTTTTGTTGTGATCTCCACCAGTCCGTGGATGCCCAGCTCAGCTGCAGCAGAAATAGCCTCTTGCTTTTCCTCCTCCCCTTCCCCTTCCATCTCTCCAGAGTACAGCAGTCTGACCATGCGGAGCAATGTGCAGGCACTGAGGGCGCGAAACTCCAAAAGACGGTTCTGTCCTGCAGGGGGCGGTGGCAAGGAGGACAGAGCAGAGGAGATGTGGGGGCTGATAGCTGAGAGGATACAACTATGTGCTGGCACTGATACATCTGGAAGAGATGGAGGATCTCTGTAATTATAACATCTAAACACATACCTTCCAACCGAAAACCCATTAACAATATTATTAGTGTGTAATTTAGCTTGATTTGTGAGTGTATTAATACCTTCTGTCTTGAGCAGAGTGTCACAGAACTGGCGGCCATGTTGCTGTCGCTGCAGCTCAGCGAGGAGGTGGGATTCAAACCCCATTTTTTTGTAGCACCACATCCCTGATGCACTTCGGAGGAGGAACAGAGGGGAGTTACGAAGGTGATTTGGTAACTGGGAGGATAATAATGTATAATAATAAGGAGGATAATAATGTATTTTAAACATGTTTTCTATGCAAATGAACACAAGAAGTGATTTCCAACAGTAATGAATAAAAACATCATCAATCCACCTTTAAACAGTACAAAAATAAAAATTTCCCTTGCACTGCGGTACAGAGACTTTACTCAAATCTGTCTGTATTTTGGAAAAAGTATATTGATTTTCTTTTCGAAAAACTGAATCTGTTATTGAAACAATTATCTTATGGCACAGGGATATTGGGGTACTGAATAACACCCACATAATAAGCTGTTATAGTCTAATGCTTCATGACAGGATTATAACTTGAGTTTGTGTACATTCATGTTAATTTCAATTCAAATAACTTTATTTGACCCTATAGGGCAGTAGCAGATCAACAAAATACAGGATAATGGACAAGATGCACATAACATACAGTGCACAGTTGCTTATTTAGAACTATGAATTAAATGGCAGCTTAAAAAGCTTAAACACATTATGATACTGGTAAAATACTGTAAAATAATACTACAGGACGGTACATACAGTAAATAACTAATAGCTATTCGTGTAACTTGTATTTGTATTTCATTCATGTTTGATATTATTTGGAACACTTTACTTAATAATGTGGCAATGTTTTGACTGCCATTGGCTAGTGGCTGAACTGATTTAATTTGATCAATTGGTTTTGCATTCAATCCAACACTGATCACCTATTAATAGCCTTAAATGTTAAATTATTTCTTAATACCATTGTGGCATTTTAGATTAGTTGACATCTTATGGAAACCTGATTTCCTCCATGGAAATATAGTTATAGTTTTCTATAACCTTCCAGTGTTTTTTGTGATTTTAAGTTTTTAAAAAAGTCAAAGCGTATTCAAACTGATGTCCAGGACTAATCTGTGATTCAAGCACAGCTGCAGATTAGCATCACTGCTTACAGCTAGCAGCCAGCTAGCGGTGCACAACACAACCTGCAGGTCCAAGGGCAAAAAGCGTAAACACGTCATAACGGACCGTCTGTTCGTTAACATGTCGTGCACATATCAGTATCAATATCATCTGTAACATCACTTTTGACAGCTACCGGAGCGGTTTAAACTAATGAGGGACTGTCAAGTTTGCACTGGCAATCGCGGGCAGGTGACGGACACCGCCTTCACTCACCGTTTGCAGTCTCGAGCCTGTCAATAAATCCACTCGACAAAAATTGAAATAAAAAAATAAATGTGTGTGTTTTGAAGTAACGTCAGGGGACAGTATGTTGTTGGGGGGGTTTTCGGGTGTTTTCTGTCCGTTTTGGTGAGGTCGGGTCACCCATGGGACCACGTGGTCAACAGCAGCAACGGTAGACTGTAGTGTGTCGCTTCGTCGCCAGGGGGCAGGAGTGACCCCCACAAAGTTTCTCCTTTGCGATTAAAAATATACTTGCTTATCTAAGTTAAGAGACGAAAAAAAAAAAAGATTAAAGAAAAATATAAAGTAATGTTCTCCTCCACTACGTTTTATATAATAATGTAATGTAATGATTAAATCACAGAATATTTATATTTACATAATATATAAAAAGCAGACAAAATGAACTAGTTACTTCATACTTGTTACTTTTCCAATCAAGATTGTCAAAAAAAACCATGTTATTAGTAAATAATATTGTAGTCTCTATACATATATATGAATATTTTAAATCACTTCAACCTCAGTCAGTTATAACATTAAAGCACTGTCAATGTCACTGCATCAGTATTAATAGCACAGTATTATAATTAGAATTATAATGATATCACACTGAAAGGGTCCATTCAGACAGAATACTTTTGTGCTTTACTTAAATGAAAAATAAACAACCTTTACTTATAAATGAGCATTATTACAGTGCAGTTTTATTACTTTTACTTAAGCAAATGATTTCAATATCTTTTCTACCATCAATGTCTCTTTGGTAGCACTTAGCCAAGACTGCTACAGCCTGAAATAAATCTTTGCTTTTTGAATGTTATAATTAATTCATGATTTCATTAATCAGTTGCGTTTCAGTTATATTGTGTAATTCTTTGAGTTTCAAAATACTTGAAAATTCACCCATCACTGCAGCCTGCAAATAATCCGTCTAAATGTAGATGTAATAAAACTGAAAATGATTACTTTTATGAAGTTAGGATCAAATATAAGCAACACTCTGAGGCTAGTTGGACTTCAAGTGAAATGAGGGATGAAATGGCGCACTCCTCTTAAAGAAACATTTAATTCAAAAGTATTAAAACATACCATTGCTTTATCAAATATACTAGTTAGCTGGTTTGGTAACTTATACATGTGCTACATTACACTACATTTTAATTAATACTATATTCGGACCGTTACTGTAGCCCTCCATACTAAGACACAGTAAAACTTAATACCATGTTAACTGTTATCACCTAACTCCAGCGGTCTGGTGATGATCTTATTTGGGGTGAACCATTTTAATAGCTGACCTTGGTTTAGCCTGTCTATGAGTAATATGAATAAACAAATTGACACATTGGGGTTATTTTTATCTTTTCTATATGATGTCTTGTACCACTCTGCCTGTCAACATCAGCCTCCCTGTTTGAGCATTAGTATAAACCTATATGATGACAGTGATAAGGAGCAATAAGGAGAAAATGAGTTGCATTTAGATTGATATCAAAATGTCACAATAAGGCAGACTAATCCTCATTCATTCAGGCATTTTAATGCATTTACTTGCGTTGGATGTCAAGTGGTCTCTTTAGTATAGTACATAATATAATATATATATATATATAATATATATAATTCTGCCACTCCTCACTGTGGTGTTCATGGAAAGTTAAGGACCAGTTAACGTTTTTGATTTGTTAATACCAAGATGACATCTAAAGTTCAGCTAAGTTATCCAAAGTAAGGTGAAATCCCACATCCTGAACACTGCTTTCTTGCTGAGCCACCATGGAGGGATAGTGACACAAAAAGATTTTTGGAGGATTCCCACATAATTTGTCGTGACTCAGGCTGCTGAAATCTCATATTGGTTTCAGGAAAATAGTGTTTGCTCAAACATGTGAACAACAACTGTCTCATACAGGCCCAGCTATCATAATAGTGCTTTACTGTGCATAACAGGCAGCCACATGTTCTAAATAAAACATTACTCATAAACTGATGGCTGGCAGTTTTAACAAATGTATGCCTTCCATACAAATGAATTACAAAACTTACATAACTGATATGAACATTATGAATGAAGTACTGCTGAATTTAAAAGGTTGCCTTATCACTACAGCCAAGTCTGTTTCCTAAGACTAAAGTACTGATTGAATTTAATTCAGCTAAACATTACTGTGCAAGGAACAGCAAGTCCTGTTATGTCCATCCAGTGACAAAACTATTCATCTGGGTTTTGGTTCAGAAAGAAAAAAGAAAAAAGCAGGAGACGTGTAATATGTCATTACAGATAGAGCATCCCAACTCCCTTGAGAGTCCTTTTTGCACATAGTCACAGAGAAAAGTTCACATCGTCTCATTGTCTCTGTGCAGTTCAAACAGGACTTGCTCCAGGGCTGAGGAGGGCACCGGATTGAGCACCTTGGTATGCATTGGAGAGTCGTGCCTGTTTGGAGAGGGCCGGGGCCATCGCTCGTTGAACTTGACAAAGAAGAGCGGGTCTTTGAAGGGCCCCCCATAGATGATAGCCTGCATCAGGTAGACGAGGGCCACGACCATGAAGCTGATAAGGAAGAAGGGAATAAAGGGCCTCAAGTGGTGCCATGCCACCAAGAAGCCGTAGCCCATGCCACTGAGCCCGCTCTGCTTCCCAGTGTGGGAGGTGTGACGGGAGGAGTCCGGCACCGGAGTGCGATCAGGGGACTCGTTGTCTGAGTTTGAAGAGGGCGGATCCATGAGTTCCTCTGCACTTCACCTGTTTGCTTTTGCTTTACTCCCAACAAACCAGCTCAAAAGTTCACAAGGAATGGAGGGCCACACATGATCCGCCAGCGGTGTGACTACTCCTCTTTATCATGCACCGTAACACCCCCGCTGCTGTCTCTAATGTGGCCTCACTGCAGTGAATCCACTGCCAAAATCCTCCCATGAATCATTCCTCTCTGGACGTCGGCTGTATTCCTTTGGTCTTTTCCTCCTAGCAGGTTTTTCCCCTCAGATTTCGTTTGCTGCAGTTAAAATGTTGCTGCGTCTATTTGAGCTCGGGAGAGGAAATGAGGTCCAGCAGGGAGCTCTAAATAGATATGACACCCAATGACTGGACACAGGGAGGAGAATCTGCTGCGTTTGGTGGTCTCAAGTTTAAGAGGGGTGTGTTTGTGTCTGTCTGTGTACCAGCTGCACACATTACAAACATTACACACACTCAATGACAAATGCACACACACAGTTGTCAATCATGTATATATATGCTTGTCACAGTTAGAGGACAAAACCATGAATGTTTTACAGTGGTTTATTATCTGTGGCAGCTGTTTAACTTTATGAACCTACACAAACCTTAGACTTGTTACCAGGGCCGTAGCCAAGATTTTAGATATACTGAGGTCAAAAGTCCCCACATGTACACCCGCCTCTCTATTGTTTTATTATTTTTCGTATTTTATTAATTCTGTCATCTGTAGTTCATTTTCTTTAAATTATATTTACCAACAGAAGGCTTAATGCTCTGCTGGATGGACTGCCAGATGTTACCAGGGAGAAGAATATAAAGATTTATTCAGAAGTAATTTAAAAGCAATCACGGTTTACGTTGTATCCTCTGTGAGCTTAAATACTCTTTAAACATGTAATTTGAACATAGCTGACAGAGTGTTACTTTGTCAATTGAGGGAACTTGGGATCCTTCTATCATTTAGCATCTGGACAATACAATAAAAAAAACAAATAGTATTTGTTTTTTTAACCATTAAGGTCTAGTTTTCACCCTTCAGGGAAAGATTCAAATGGTGCTTAAAATGAGTCTCCACAGATATGATCACCTGAAAATAAGAACGGCTGAGTGTTGTGTTTTCAATGAGCCCATGGTATCTATACAGAGGGGGACCTGCTTCCAGGGATTTTCAGTTAGTTGCTGGCAATGCTCAACCTCACCACTAGATGCCACCAAATCTTTCACACATCCTCCTTGTAATATAAAAAACTAATGCAGAAACTGGGTCAAACCACATTTGTTCTCATTTAAGAGAAGTATTCTTAGGTCAGCAATATTAATACTCAGCTCCCATACTTTATTTAAAGGTAATGTGTTTTTTATTTGTCTTAAGCTTATTTAATTCTCACATGCAATCAGTAAAATTTCTCAATTATTATCAATCATTAATTGTTACTTAGTGAAATTAGAGAAGATGGAAAAACTCAATTAAAGAGAGAAAAAGCAATACGGTACAGGTTACATCTACACATGTGAACTTTCTTGCCCTCACTGTGAGGCTTTTTGGGACTGTAGGAATCAAAGTGACTAACTCTATCACCATTTGCATTTATATTTCAAACATTTAAAAGGTGCTCAGTGAAACTGTGTGACTTTGTACAGATCACTGGCTGACACATACACATCATAACCTGACTAATATCAAACTTTCGCACTCTGACCGGCACCATAAGTCCTCGTGATCCAGCAGCTGCCTCTCAATCTGTGCAGGATGCATTTCAGATGTGCTGCATACTGGACACGCCGAGACACTTTCACGTCCTCGTACAACCCTGGCGTGCTCCTCAGACATGTTTGGAGGCTGAAACACATACACACACACGCACACAACAGCTATTCCCTGTCAGCATGTGTAACTGGAGACAACAGCAAAGCCGAGAATGTCAACACTTAAAAGTCTTTAACCGTGCTGCCTATGCTTCGTGTTTGAAGGTTAACTGGCTTTGTACAGGCACAGAGACAAAGCATGAGCACAGTTTGAGGTTTTACGTTGGGTGATGAAGACTATTGTAAGGAGTTTAAAAAGGGTCTGGAGACACAAATGACTCAAAGCTTTGATGACTACAGCATCAAAAGAGAAACAGGCCTAATGGAGCACACTGATGTTAGAGTGAATGTCAGACATAGTGTCAGCTTTGTGCCTTTGCCATTTGCCTTAACAAGAGCGAAGGGCTGAAATTACCCAGATGGACCAGCTGCCTCTCCTTAATAAGATATGCTTATCTACATGATACAGCAATCCTTGCTCACCTCAGCACACAGCCACACACAGGTTGCCAAAACTTGTCTAAGAAAAGATCTTTATTTATAAAAACAACAGTATTACCAGTTACATACTTTACTGAAAAAAGCAACTTCTTAGAGCCAAGGCAGGTATGAATGGTACATCATAATTTTACATGGATAGGCAACATTACAAATATGCTGTGTGTGGAGAGTAAAAAAAAAACCAAACAAAACAAAAAAAACAAAAACAGGGTTGGTCTCTTTTGCCTTAAGAACAACTCAGCGGTAAAGCTGGGACTAAAAAGTTGAACAAATTGCATAATGCTCTCATCCACTGCTCCCACACACACAAACCCCCATAAAATACAAACAAACCAGACGACAATGTGAAAAAAATGCAATAAAAACAAAAAAGGTAAAAACAAATGGATCATTCAACAAAATGTGCTATTTGTCCACCTCCCAAATTAAGTTAAAAATCAGTTTCTCTCCCCATCCTGTCTGTTAAAACTCGAGTCTCCTCTGAGTGAAGAAGCCTCCCATCTTTAGGCTTTTTTAAAAATACAAAGTAAGGTAGAGATAATTATTCCAAAGACATTCTCCTGAAGCGTTACCTTCGTAATAAAGAATAAGCCATTAAAGGTTGTGTCTGTAGTGTGTATGTTTCTATGGTAAAGCCAGGAGTGATTTCAGGATATCACGTTTGAGTGGTTTAATAGTGTTGTTCCCAGCTTCACAGTCTGGTCGGCTGAATCCAGACATAAAAGACAAAACGCAGCAGCACAAATTCAAAATTTTTCTTTTTCCACTGCCGGACGTGGAAAATAATCATTAAAAAAAAAAGCTGGAAATTAAGGTATCAAAAACGAAAAGAGGCAGTTGGTACATAAAAAACACAATGCTTAGTCACAGGAGTAGGAGCACAAGATAAAACCAACAACATAAACGGATCAAATAATCAACGTGGTCTTATTGGTCTGGCCCGTGCACACACACACACACACACACACACACACACACACACAATCACTCCAAGGTCCATATTCATTTTACACACACGCGCACACACACACACAGGTTTACTGTATGACAAATATACAAACCTGCCCTTTTCTTGTCTACACTTGTGCTCGTCCCAACCGAGAGAAAATAACTCTAGACAGGAAAATAACTCCTCTATAAACAACATTCTCAATCTACAGGGAGGCCTTCGGCTCGTCCCAACCTCCCAACGATCCCAGTGAAGGGACAATTTAAATTAATGAGCCAAAACTAATGCAGTCATCCCATTTTTCTTTTTATATACAGTATATACCCTACATAGAAGTCTACGTACAAATTCAACATAAGGTGTGGGCGTTGGCAGCAACATGTCGACCATGACAAAACTTACCAAAATGTTGACAATAGCACGAAAAATAATAGAAACAAGCAGGATGACAACACCAGAATTAAATGATTGTCGACAAAGGTGATTGCCTTTACAGAAGAACTCTAATTTAAAAATACGGAATATATGTTTTTTGCTGCTACAATTGAATGAATTGCTAAAAAGTAGGTGTGTGTGAACGTGTGTGTGTATCTGTACGTGTGTTGCACCAAACATTTTGCCTGCAACACAGCCGCTTTCTTTGGATGCCGACCCTCATCTTCAAATCCCATCTGTGTAGTGAGAGAGAGAGAAGGGGGTGGGGTTCAAGACGGAGAGAGTCTGTGCATCTGGATCTTCTCTCCTCAGTAGCAGTGGTAGGGCAGGGACGGCCCAGTCTGGGTGATGCACACTATCAGTTTTTCTGGAGGAATGAAGCAAAACACGTCAATTAAAAAGCAAGTCAGAGCACAAGTACAAACAAAAAACAAAATATGGGTAATTTACACAATAAACATGGAGGCAACACAAGGACTCATTATGTGGTATAAGTATGGCGCGCTGCACAGTAGTGCTGTCACAACAACCAGATGTTTACTATCAATACGAAATTAAACTGAGTCTGATTTCAGTAACAATGTAACGTTAAGTTTTAGCATAGCCGCTGTGCTATTAGTGCTTTTACTGTAAACTCGGTTGTGAATCAGACTACGCCTGATAGAGAACCAATAAAGAAGAAGTATTGTAAAGAAAAGGCTTCATTCATTTTAATTTATGCTTTTTAAAACATAAAATATCAGTGCAGGGGAAAGCGCTATTTAAGTCAAAGGGACCTATCCAAGCCAGCCAACAACCTTGTGGCAAAATATAATCATCTTAACGATAAATGTAAATAATAGCTCAATCTTTCCATGACATAAAAACATAAATTGGAGTTCAGCATCAAAATCAAGAGATTTGTGAGGCTCTACAGAGGAGGAAATTCTGAAATGTTGACAAAGTTCATTTAAAAGGCAAACAGAAAAGTATTAATGAATCATGAATGAATGAATTTCACAATCGCTTCCACAGGATGGATGGATTTTTTTCTAGTTTTATCCTGTTTCTTAAACTGATATGACGTTCCTCATTGTATTTGCACAGGTGTTGCTGTAATACTCTGCAGCACCACAAGAGCGCACATAAACAAATCCTTCATGAGAAGAGCTGCAGATGAGAGAGGGATTTTGTATAATAAAATCAGCATTTGAATCAAAGGAATTTTTTCTGGTATCTGACAACACTACTGCACAAACAAGTTATTATAACGATTTAAACCTACATCATCAGCCTTGGGCTTATGTCTACACTGACAGACTGCATGGAACAGAACGCACAGAGAGCACCTCGCAGCATACTATACCAGCAGGTACACGTCACAAGGCATCAGAGAGTTAAACATCAGTACAGTAAAACTCAACCAGCATTTCAGTACACCATCAGAGACAGAGAGCAGCTTTCACTGAGGGTTTTAAGTTATAAAAGACAAAGGAGCTCATAGAGTCCATGCAGGACGAGAGGCCAGTTGGACATACCATGCTGTTACATGCAGAGGGAGGGTAGAGGGGAGGGGAGGGGGCTAACCATCGTAGGAGTCCAACAGGGGCAAGGAGCCCTTTCTGCCCCCATAGACCCCTCGCTGAGAGACAACCAGAGAAAGAAAGAGACAGAAGAGGGAGAGGAAGTGAGTGTGAGAAAAGAAAAATGTCAGTAATTGTGAATTTTTAGTGGCTGCCAAAGGCAAAAAGGTTAAAACCAGGAAATACTCATAGTGGTGCAGGAGATTATGGGTTAGTGCAGTTCAGTGAGCAGTCCAAGATGTAAGAATACATGACAGGGATTTAAAGTACCGGTAAAGTGTCTGTGGTGTCATCCAGAGTGTGTCTCCTCTCCCTCTGGTCCAGTGTAGAGTAGGCCTCTGAGGGAAAAGAACATGACAAGAATGAGAAAAAACAAAACACAAATCAAAACAAATCTTATCTTGCAAAACACAATTTCTATAAATCTGTCTTAAACAGCAGTGATAATAAATGTACTAACCAGGGCCAAGGTCATTTAGTGGAATCATGTCCCTCTTTTCCCCTAAGATAAGGAAAAACAAAGTAAACAAATCAGCTTTATATATACAAACAAAAGACAAACAATACGCACTGATAGAAAACAAAGTGAGCTTCATAAAATATCTTATTATGGGTTAAATATTTAACTGCAAGTTATTTCTTGCCCACTGACCTCTGTCCAGCAGTGGTGTGGTGCTGTCTTCATAGGTGCCGTTGGCTCGGGTGCTCGGGCCGTTGGTGGTGCTGCTGTTGGGGTTCAGGTTCACCATGAAGTCTGTCTTCTTCCAGCCGTCTTTCTCAAGAGGCCGGCGCAGCTCTTTGTGGGCCCAGACGAGCTGCAGCACTTGGCCAGCACCCCGCACCTCACGGTCAGAGCGTTTGCTGCCAGGAGCACACAGATATGTTCACACATTAACAAGCTGAGTTTGGATAAACATTACACTCATTCTTCATTCATTGATTTGGAAGTGCGGCTCATCAGCAGTAAGAGAAATGCCTGCATAACAAACTGCACAGTTATTTGCTTTATCCTAGTGTCATAAAAAAACAAAACACCATTGCATGTGTAATACTTGTATGACAAGAATATTCTATATTATATTCTTAAGATCACTTTAAAGACACACTTACCCATCCTTGTTGATAAGCACCAGCCTCTCAATGCCCTGTGAGGCTCGGAGGGCCTTTGCTGCCTCCAGATTGTTGCCCAGCACCTCAGCCAGCGTGCTCAATACAGACACAACAGTCTCTTCTGACAGAGTGCGCCCAGACTGGCCTCCAGGCAGGTTGACCACAAGGTGAGGCACTGCATGCGAACCTACAGGAGACACACAGTGAAGAGTGGAGTGATGCAAACACTTGCACTGCAGTGCAAAGTTTTGAGTTTAGGCTTAAGTTTTGGTCAATTTGGATATACGATCCAACATCCTCACCGAGCAGTTCGCAGTTACGGTTGTCAATGGCGAGGTTCCTCAAGGCCCCAGACATTGCTCGGACCACGCGGTCATTAACATGAGCCAACAGCTCTGCCATCAAGGGCAGACCCTTCTCCAGGCGCACAGTGGCCCGGATATACCGACCGTACTGAGGAACGAGCAGATAAACAGTGAGTGATTAGCATTACACTGGGAGCAGTTCATCATTTATTTTAAATATACTTTAACAAACCAAAAAATCTAATTCAGGTCTGGTGTAAATCTGAGACTGAAAACATTACTACTATCAGAGTTAGTAAAACAATAATACTAACGGTCCACCGGCCGGCACACAGGTTCTGGATGGCTCCAGCAGCGGCTTCCAGCACAGAGGGGTTCTTGCTCTCTCTGAACAGCGATGTGTAAACACGAACCACCTCTGGTTGGAACAACAGCTCGTAACCTGAAGTGAGCACAGAGAGAGAAGCATTAGTTTAGCAAACACTGACAATAACAAAAATGACTATCATTACTTGTGCTTGGTATTAAGGAAAATTTCAAATCAATCCTAAAGTGTTCATGTGGGCGAATACACGAGCTGCTGTCTCATTGGAGACTAAGTATAAGAGCATTTAAAAGTGACTAATTACAGTAAGTTTGTGACTTTAAACTCTAATGAGCATTTTGAAATGCATGGACAAATTATTGATTGGCAGGATTGAGATTTACAGCTGTTTTTCTTAAAAGAATCAAGCAATTTCCTCGATGGTACAAAACTTAGTGATATGCAGCGATAAAGGTCCTCAGTTCAGGCGGTTTAGCAGTAGATAATAAAGATACATAAAGAGCGCTAAGCAGGACATGAGGCTTCTGACTAAGACTCGTCAAATATAAATCAGAGAAGTAATAATAATAAGACAAAAGAGACAAGCATACCTTTGGCAGGTGTTGTCCTCTTTGGAATATCAACCTGTTCTCCACTGCCATCATCTCCATCCTTCTTTCCTGTAGTGAGAAATCAAACAAAAAAAGAAACCAAATTGTGAAGAAAAATGAGCTAAAGAAAGACGTCGAATGATGTGAAGTTGGATGAGATGAGCAGTCGGTTATCCTCAGTCCTCTACTCTGGTACATCGCTGTGTGAAGTGCGACCATGCAACCAGTGAAACAAGCACTGTGAACATGCAGTGTCGTGGCTGTGACATCAGCTGAGTATTACTCTGTGTTAGTAAAATGAACGATCTGAGCAATACTTTCCACGAGAACACCGAGAGGAGAATCTTACCTTTGGAAAACCACTCATCTAAACACAGCAGAGAGAAAGGAGGAAGTCAAAGTGGGTGGGAGGATGATGGGAGAATGGTAACAAGAAGGAGGGAGAGGAGGACAAGGGGGGAAGAGAGGCAGAGTGTGAAAAACAGCGACAGGTGCTTCCGCCACCAACAAGCTCAAACCCACCAGCAGCGACCCATCTTTCAACAGCAAATCTCTCAACACAGTGCAAGTCTTAGCTGTGATTGTCATCAAGACACTGACCTTTGCCCTTTCGAGAGCCGAAGCAGCCGCCTTTATTTGCGGAAGCCGGCCCCTGGTTGAGGGGTGTGGTTTCTGCATAGCGCTCACTCCCTGGGACCTCGCGGTGAACCTGATAGGACAGATTCCTCAGGAGGCAGACACAGTTCTCCACCAACTGCAGGATGAGAAGAAAGGGTGTTTAAAAATGATCAAAGACAGAGAAAGAGGAAGAAAGGGATTTTATTTAATGAGATAAGATAAATAAAGACAAAACCTTTCTTCTGATTTTAGTGAACAGGTACCTTATTATCCACATCTTTGCGGTTGATTTGTGATTGGACGATGTACATGAGTGAATCCACCAATCCTGTACATTCCCTCAGCTTTCGCCTGGCCTCACTCCGCTCTGAACTCACATTCCTGTTGGAGAGAGGAGAGATGTTGAGCACATAATTGCATGTTTTCTTCTCAAAATAAGTCTTTGCTTCTTGGACTTTTCTTCTTCTTCTTTCCATCCATTGATCCCTAGCGTACCTAAGGCAGCCAGCAGTGTTGGTCAAGGCGGTCTCCCATTCCAGATGGCGTGGTTTGCAGCTCTCCTCAAATCCGTTGCTCCCTCGCTCCCAGCCCGAATGAGGAACGATCACCTCGTCAGCAAGGGCATGCAGGGCATGATCCACGATCTCCATCTTGACCGAGTCGTGGGATGAGAGGTTCCACAAGGTGCCTGGGACGATAGAATAAATGTAATTACAATCACTGCAATGAAAGAAACATTTTGTCTCTTAAGGTAAAAATTAAAAGTCAGATTGGGTGTTCGTAAATAAACAACACAAATGGTCGGTACAGGAGTCACATGATACTGATACCTGTGATAGTGTCCGTGAGGTCCTGGTCATGGGTTTTTCTAAGTAACCTGACCAGAGCAGGCACACCATCGCAGTTCTTGATAGCGATCTTGTTGTCTTGGTCTCGTCCGTATGAAATGTTCTTTAGAGCGCCACAGGCTGAGTGGTGTACCTCCTTGCTGGGGTGGTCCAGCATGGACACCAAAGCTGGGATGCCCTTCAGGCGACGCACCTCAGACTTAACCTGAGCAGACACTCACAATTATCAAGCTGACAGTAAGGGTTTGCTAAAAGACAAATACTTGTACTCTTACTTTGCATTCGAACATGGCCCTGACTCACCTTATCATTTTTAAATGTGAGATGCTGGAGAAAGGCGGCAGCGTTGGTCCTGACAGGGTCCAGACGATAGTTCAACATGGCAATGACCTCTGGCAGCTCCGGCTGTCTCCATGAAGTTGGAGGACCCTTCCTCAGCGTGCTATCCAGTGAAGCCATGCTCCCCCTCTCCATGGGATGGCCCCAAGCATAAGGATCAGCTCCTCCCATATCACCGTCCAGAGTGTCCTCACAGCTCCTGCATGTCACAGAGGAAGAACATGGTCAGTAAATTGCACACAAACATGGCCCAACTGCAGAAAAACAAGTGCCATGTGACGGCACAGCAATTTCTTGTGTGTTTTACCTGAGTCTTCTTCGGTCCATACCACCAGGGCCGGGCCCTAGCCGTGGCATGGTACCATAGCCTCCGGGGTGCATGGGTGGAGGCCCCATGCCATAATCATCATATCCCACACTGCGCTGGTCATCCTCCAGACCATAGTGGCCTTGACCATACCGCATCTCCAGCGCTGAGCCCAGGGCCCTCATTCCCCTGCTGACCTGGGGCTGTGCTGCATACGGGTCAAGCTGCTGACGGCTCGGAGCCCGGTAGCCAGAGTCCAGAGTCCTGTAGCCATCAACTGGCCTGAGGACAGAAGGTAGAAGTGAACAGAGTTGTTAAAGTTTTATTTCATTTTTTGTACAAATTACAATGTCAGAAACACTGACAACATACATGAGAATGACAAGAGCAACAATGTCTTGTACCTGTAGCGGTCATCCATGTGTGAGCCCCTGCTCAGGCTAGTGTATGCCTCTGATGGTGGACCTCCCCGGTAATCATCGTAGCCCCCTACAGGGCCGTAGTGGTAGTTTCTGGGTACCGTGGCAGTGGGGTAGTCTCCTGCTCCAGGCTGCCTGTAAGGACGGTCCAGTGTGGCACTGTAGCCACCCATTCCCGGCACTGACAAGCCCCCATCAATGGACATCGCTTCGGAGGGCAGGACTGTGCGTGAGATTGGTTTCTTCATCTGTGGGAGAGCGATGGAAGAGATGTGTTAAAATATGCCTACCGTAGAGGGTAATCAAACATTTTTGAGAATGTCAAACAATGATTTCTGCCTTTGCAGGAGACTGGGAGATCTGATGATATCATGGTGCAAGTGTCGTATTGTTTACCCCATTGTCGGACCGCCGTGTGGTTCCCTCGTCAGAAAAGACTGAGTGTACTTCCTGGGAGTCGTCCTCTGGTGTGTAGCTCTCATCGAGAGCGCCGTGTGCAGGGTCCACCATCCTGTACTGTAGCCAAGACGCAGCACACATTTAGATCACTGGTATCGGTGGCACATCATCGTGTTAATATGAGAAAACAGTCATTTACATGTTTTACGTTATATACAAACACATACCTGTGTGCCGTTTATATATGAGTCTGTCAGTTTCAGCCGCTCTATGTCTGCATCCCCTAAACGCCCGTTCTGGTATGAAAGAGAGAGACACCTCTGTGAATATATACTGCATTATTTTAATATCTCATACCATTTTGCTGAAACTGATACAAAAGTGAGGTCCAGAAGGCATGAATGCCTGCAGCCAGTGCCGTCTACTTTCTTGCAAACACCCAGATGATATTACCGCTGCTGAAGCACATTCAGTGCTGACCAAACCATCCCTGCATGTTTACGGTCAGTTAATCACTGCAAGTCATGAGGGAGGACATTTTTAAGAGCAGCCACTCGCCCTGACACCCAACTTCCTCCTGCTATACTCTATATATTACATAATCAGTGGCTGTCACACTGTATGAGTTGGACACCCTCCATGTAACCCCGAGTAATAGTCACTTTTTTTGCAATATAAACGTCATCAGCAATAGCATGAGTTGAATCACTGTGTTCTTTCTCAGCAACCCTTCCACCACCAACAGTGAGTATTAGTTTCAGTATTGCTATGACACTGGTGACTAATGCAAGATAATACAATCTTGTAAGCTTCATGAAAGACCGAGTCCCTCCTTGACTTCATTTGCATTAACGCGTCATACTGCACTTTATATCATGTCCACAAGGAGGCATGACTGCAGGGAAGTGCAGACCGTGCTTGGTCAACAACAAGGACACACTTCCTCTACAGCTGGTCCTTCCCAGAATCCCAACTCATTTACCAACATCTCTGTCATTGTTTTGGAGAAATGTGCAGATTGTGAGGCTGGCAAAGCGTTAGTATCTTCATCATTAAGATTTTAGAAATAAAACATCTACAGTTAGCACAGGGCCAAAACCAGATTCCTGCTTTCTTTGCCTTCATCCTCCAACTGCCACCACTAATCAAATAAGTCACTTCCAAGGATTTGAGGAGACAAAACATAGACCCTAATCTGTGTCAGCGAGCCCTTAAAAGAAGGAAAATATTTAGGAACACATTTTAAACTGTACACAAACCTTCTTAAATTGTCAGAGTGTGGCCCTGCCTGACATTCAGTGATATCTGAGAACAAAATGATAATCCCCTTAATAGCTCTTCCAAACATACCAGCACATACATAAGTATGCTACTCTGTAACAGGCCTGTCTTAAGGTAAAAACAACAGAACAGTTGCCAAGAAGGCAACAGTTAAGACCTTGTCCAACCAGATAATTCAGCTGTAAACAAAGGAGCAGAGTCTTAAAACTTTTAGGAAAGGTAAGCAATGTTTTAAACAGACAATCATGGTTAATTTCCCTGGAATTTTACTGAAACTGTCAGATAAAATAACCAGATGGGAATGTGTGATTTTAGTTCTCCAAGCAAATACAATACGTTTCAGTGTGAAATGATGAAAAATAGCAGCAATAATTTAATAATTTCGGCTATTTGCAACCTTTTCCACAACTATTTGGATAATGTTTTAATCATGCAAGTCATTTTTTTTTCTTCTGTTTTTTTAAGCAAAACTTCTCAAATATGAATATTTACTGGTTTTCCCGGTCCTCAGTGGTACTAATTCAAATATTTTGCACCGTTGGTAAGCCAAGACAGGGAAATTGAAACAGTGACAGTTTACAGACTCCAATCTGAATCCATTTATCCAAAATAATCAGCACAGTAATCCATTGCAAGAAGACTTTGAAGCAGATCTGTCAAAATGGGGTAGGCACATTTGTGCAGTCAGATGGCCACATTATGTGTCTATGTGTTGCACACTTATATACATCATTTGGCAGAAACATGAATATCGATGATATTATTGAATAATATTCATCTAGGACCTTGCAATGTTGTAGATGTTCAATGCACAAACGCTAACTGCATGCAAATGAATGGAGCGGTAACAACAGAATGAATTGATACTTGATGATCAATCTTAATAAAAATGAAAAAAAAAAATCCTTAGTGGTATAGAAGAAACCGTACGACTACATACGACACATGCACGACATTCCATAACATGACATGCTGCGGCAGAGAGCAAAATAACTGAGATTCCACAGCGGGGGCTGACAAAAGGTAGATGTGCGTGTCAGTGTGTATCCGATGAATGACAGTGAGGGCATGCTGGGAGTGTGTGATGATGACCATCTCAGGCATGTAAAAGTAGTGCAACTATGTGCAGGTAGGAACCGATACATTTTCAGGTGAATGCTGGAGGGCCGATGTACTCTGGTGATAAAGAGTCAATGAAAGAAGATATTTAATGATGACGAACATAGAAACATTCACAGACACAAACTCGCCGAGCGCTGGTGGAGAAGAGGCAAGGGGGTGAAAGTTGAATGGATGGATGGATGATGAATGGATGTCAGAGGAAGAAAACGTGATGATTCACAGTTTGGATGATAGGTGAAATACACCTTCACGAGAAGACTCTGGATGGGGATGACAGGGTTTGTTGGGGGGTGTTACCTGTGTGTGAGGGAAGGGGCGACCCAGGGCCGAGGGGCTGGTGGCGGGGAGGCCCACTCTCCTCCTCTCCTCCTCCAGCGCCCGGGTCAGCTGTTCAAACTGCACCTCCTGCTCCCTGACCGACTCCAGCAGAGCCGCTGCGCTCTCACACTGCTCCATACACACTACACGGCCCCAACGGGAAAGAGGGGGGGGGGGGGGGCGTTACACACATCCATACAGCCTCGTACACACTGCATCACAGCAAGAGCGTGTCTAAGGAAAACACAGACTCTCCTCCCCACACAAAAGACAGCAACATCCGATGGGTGTGGGCTTTTCTGCACTGATATTAAGTAGAATCTGATTTATCTACTTTTTGTTTGTCAACTCAGGTTTAGATTCCTTCTTGGAAATCCATTGGCACTGCAGGGATTGCACAACAGTGGATCTCCTTCCTTGGCCTCAATTGTGAATATGAAATGGTAAACACTGTATAGACATGTTTCTCAGGGAAACTCAAACATGAAAACTCATCCCGTTACACTGGATTCTTGTGTACAACGGTTATTCCTTGGAAAGCCTGTCATGGTGATGCATTCAATTAAGTTTTGAGCAGCAAAATTCACTTCACAGTAAATTTCAGGCCTGACTGCAGACATACGACAAGACAAATGTTGCAGGAGGAGAGCAGTGGTGAAGGAGCAGAGAGTCCAGTCCCCTAAAGCCCTGGTTAGTGAAATTACCACAAATAATGCAAAATATTGATTGTGATAACGTAAAGATTCTTGATGCAAATTTAAATTGTCAGCGTCACCACCACCTGCACGCAGATCAATTAACTTATTACCGCTCGACACAGGCATGGAGGAGTCCTCTGGGCTTTTGATCCACTTTCACACCACCCCAGAAAATACTTTCTTCAGCATGTTTTCATAGGATACTCCACAGTATATTGCATTGTTTATGATATATATGCTTATTTTGTCTATCTACAATTTTGCCAGAATCCAAATGTAGTTTACAAAATCATGTTTAGTTTGCTTGTAAATAATGAACTGAAAATTAAAACCACCATTTTAAACCCCAACAGCCCACTTCTTTAAATCTGTGCATCAGCAGCAACATTTGTGGTGATTCACAGATCCACAGTATAAAAAAAGATAAGGCCTGTTTCCCGTAAAGACAAACACAGCCTTTTAGTTTTGGGATGAAGCTGACCACCATGACACGAAACAATCAATCCAAGGAGAACAAAAGAACAGACAGAAACTCAGAAATACACACCTTCACCTGTGGGCGTGGTTTGGTAGTAGAGGTGAGAGATCACACCAAGGTCAGAGGTTGAGCTCTAGGTGCTCATGGGTAGAAGGTCACTGAACCACCAAGCCCAGAAACAGGGAGGAATGGACTGCAGGGAGAGAGAGAAACACAGAGAGGTGGAGGGATAAATAACGGAGAAGGAGGGAGAGATGTTTCAGTGAAGAAAGAAGGCACCACGGTTTGAAAAACAGCAACATAGTGAGAATACCGTACAAGTGTGTCAACAGGGCTTGTTTGCTCTGTGAGCAGAAAAACACAGCAAGAGCCAGAGACATACAGTAGCTCCAGCATTCAGACACACCCTGTATTTACTCAACATTTGGCCTGCATACGGCAGCTAGCTGTGGGAAGCTGACCAACCTGCAGCTCTTTCTGGGCCAAAGAACATGACTGTAGGCAGAAAGAGAAAGGGGGTTTTAGAGATTGTAACATCCCTCAAGAACCATATGTTCTCTTATCAACCTTACTCTCCTTCCCCAGTATAACTTTGTCTTTTTTATTTTTCGTTCAGCCTTTCCCCTCTAATCAGTTTTCAGCTACGTCTGGCCAAACTCTGTAAGTCTGCTACTCTTGTTCTTGCAACTTAACTGCCTTTCATCCCTCCCCCTTCGTCTCTTTGTTATCTTGGCTGCGTTCTGAGAGAAAGACATTGTTATATCAGAGCCAAACAAGTGGAGACTCAGATCGTCTTCTCTGTTGATACTGCCTCTGCTGGAACAACCCAGCTCGCCATCAGCACTGAAAAGGTGAACTAAGCCAGGCATTGCCACACAGACACCTGCGTGACCGGTTGGACAAGGTGGGGGTGGGGGGTACCAAATTTCAGTTTCTCAATGACTCTCTGTCTAGCCAACATGCACAGACACACACTCTCCTGAGACTGATAGGTCACAGAGATTTGAAGATATAAACAGCAACCTGCATTTACATTTTAGGCAGCAGGTGTTTGTGACCAAGTGCAAATAGGAAGACAAACATAGGTGTAATAAGTTCACATGGAGATGGTAACGAATGACTCACAGTTTCTCCTGCATTAGATTGTGCAAACAACAAAATGAAAAAGGGAGACATGATATCACCATTTGATAAGCAGACTATTACGACACCCTTTAACTGGTAAAATGAAACCTGCAGAGGCTGTCCCTGTATGTCTCTTAAACTAATGACTAACACACACACACACACACACACACACACACAAAAAACATTGCTTATTTGAAAAAAACCCAGCTTGGGGTGTGCCCAGTGTGGGAAAAAAGGGAGGAAAGTGGGATGGCCTGATGAGAAAACAAGGAGTGGCTGAAGTATATTTCACGGGACAAAGGAATTTGTGAAAGCCAAAACCAGGATTTGCATGCTGTGGGATATGGCCGACTGACAGGAAGACATGATGTCACACGCACACACTCTCTCTCTCTTTTCTGCTTTGTGGCAGTGGCGCCCCATAGCCGTAACCTCCCACCTGAGCAAATCACACACTGCTGTCCTGTACCACACATGCCTATATATGGTCATAGTCAGGACAAGGGCTGATATTATCCACTACAGACAGAGATGGGCAGAGTAGGAGCAAAAAACTAATAAAACAGCTGGGGAGTCTTGGGGGGGGGGGGGCGTGATAAAGGAAGAATTGCTGAATACAAGATAAAGGCTAATCTTGCATTCCTAGCATTGTCTCCCTGCCAATTGAGCACAGCAGCCCTCCCACTCATTCAGTGTAAAACCATTTGCGACCTGTGTTTACTGCTCTGCTATTGTATTTTCAAAAATCCAAACAAGAGAAACACAAACTATTTAACCAAATCCCTTCTCATCTGTCAGCTCACCATGAGTTTACACAGTATATAAACACTGTCATCCTCATCTTATCAATGATGCAGGAACTAGGATTCATTAACATGCTACATGCTATCTTATTTTGCTAATGAGCATAAGTGTCATTCAGACAAAATGAATTATAAACTGTGATTGATATTTCTTGGCAAGCGAGTGTGTGTGTGTGTGTGAGTGCATGCGTCTGTGTTTTAACCACAACCAGAGGAGGGAATTCGCAGCTGTCAGTCCGGGAGGTTGGGGGAACAATAAGAAGTTTGTGCAACTGAGAGCATGAACGCAAGTGTGGAGAGAGCTGGAGAGGAGGGAGGACATTATTAGACATATGTGAGTGCAGTACATCTGTGTTCATATAAGTCGGGGGGGGGGGGGGGGGGTCATGTCACTCTTAACACACTCATGACTTCTGTCCTCAACTCATCACCCCGTTCACAGCTGTTAGTATTAGCCTTGAAAGTTAGCGGTGAGTTTCGTTGAACAATGAAAACAACCAGCGCCATCCCATTGCCACTCCCCTCCCCTTTCCCCTCTAACCCACTTCCTGAGAAACAGGATGTTATGGATTCGACATCAGAGAGGGCTACTTAAACTCACCAGAAGACATTTTCCTCCACAAAACCATCCAAGCCCATAGGCGGTACACTTTCATAAACCACCTACTGATGGTTGACTTCCCTTAACCATCAGTGGCTGTTTTTGTGATGAAAATCCCCCACAGTCAATATGTCGATCACAGGACCACAAACAACTTCCCATTTTTCTAATATTGTTCTCCATCTGCTGTTTTTTTGTTCCGCTTTCATGAACTTTCAGAAGCAATATCTGTGTACCTAACAAGCTGAATCATCACATATTCACATATTTTTAATGAGTGACTAAGTTTTTGGCTTGTTCCCATAATCTAACCACTGATTCCTCATTCTCTCACTTTTTTAAGAAAAATAAACAATTATTCTTACTCCACTGTAATTGCTATTTGATTATATTTGAGATTGTGGCCATTCACTTTAACAAAACAGACATGGAAACACCAGAGGCTTTTATATTTAATCAAGAATATAACACATAATAATAATCAAGACATTTTGAAACTCCAATAACATGTGCATGTTGTGTTGTGAGTTATGCTCTGCTTATCCCAAACATGAATGCAACAAACGGTCAAAATGTCAAGCGCAGTGCTTTGGGGTCAACAACATAAACGCACTCCTCGAACATCTGATCAAACCGTGACACACCACGAGTCACAAATGTCCATCTGATTCTGCAGCCATCAGTCAGCATGACTCACTCAACCCTGTCAGAAGACAGCTGTGATCCAACGAACATGTACGCAACGCAACAATACAGCTTTTGTCAACCTAATGAAACTCTGGTTAATGCAATAAGCGCCTACACCTGCCACCAGCAGCAGAAACTCCCACTGAAACAAGACATTTACTGCTAAAATGCACATCTGTTCATGTATTTAGAGGTAAACTCACACTGCACTTTGCTGATAAGTCAGTGCGATGGCACCGGCGCTGGTTTAAGCTGAGCGTGGCTTGTAATGGGATTGAAGCTTTAGCCCACTAATCCACTTACCTCCTAACACATAAACACATGATGTTAACATGCACGCACATACGTAGACACACACAAGTTAGGCCCTTTGTGGATTAACCTGCACACCTCGAGAGAGCAGACACAATTGCAGTCAGCGCTGGGAGCATGCATCAACAATCAAGCAATTACATGGAGACAAGTAGTCAGGGAAGGCTCATACATGGGTGTTCATGGACACACATGGTGTTATTAGTGGTGACAGGCACCTGCGGCACAGCCACAGACCTGATACCCACATACATACTGTGTAAACATAAACTAGGGTCGTACAATATGAGTGTTTAACAGGTAAAAGGCTAGTTTACTTGTTCACACACGAGCTGACAGTTATCCACACCCAAGTGTTTTCCTACCAAAACAAGTTCATACAGGACCCACCCAACAGGTTCACGGGCCGACAAGCGTAAAAATCCCAACATGTGTGAGAGACTGAAATTGGACGACCACCGCCCCTTTATAACAGACTCAAATACACAAAGCAGGCTGAATGTGTAGATGCCTCGTCAACAAGTTGCGAGGTTTCCTATTACCTCAAACTACACTCTTCTCCTCCGGGGCTCCTTACCAACAATAAGCGCCAAGGTGATGAAATCTACTTATCTGCTTAAACTGATAAAAGTGCTTCCGACGGAAAGACGCTTAAAAACGACACAACATCGATGTTAACTAGGTTTGAACGCGGTTTATATAATGTAATTCAAGACTGGGGAACCAGACCCAGTGTACTTCAGTGTTGTAAACCGCATCGACCGTCACATTATCACGCTTGTATTCCCTGTTGAACTCTCCATCCCAACAGACCGTGAACCATCTGGAGCTGTTAGCAAGTAGCGTTTCTCTGATTTAGCAAAATCTTAAACATGATTTTTGCTAACGTAATACAGCAATCGGAGGGAGGATCTGGCTCTATTAGCTAAACACAGACAGCATCATTAAGACGTGGGTATAAAATGACTCTCACGAACAAAGACTCGGGTATTTGAGCATTGAATTACTCGGTGTTGTGCTAACGCTACTGCCCAGATAAATGACAATGTTGGAGATCAAATCAGCCCAGTTGGCTGGGGATGCTCACTCAGCAACCCTGTGACCTGGTTTGGCTGTCTTGCTACGTTAGCATCACAATAACCCACATAGACGACTGAGAGCGGTGCCAACAACCAAGCTAGCGTTAGCATAGCAAGCACAGGTTAGCCGCAAGAGCTGGAGTTAGCGTGTGTTCAGAAAAGCGACATTTTAAGCTAATTTATACGCTATTTTAAATAATAGTCGTCGACACCAGAGACTCTTTGGAGCATGTTATAACTGTGTGCATGATAGAAACGTGACCGCGGGTCGTGATGCCAACTTTTAACGTTAGCATCGTTAGCTAGCATTAGCCTAGCAGAATCGTGTTGCTGATCTGTCGATGATGTGACCACTCCTTGCCAACGCTGCAGTGCACCCACTATCTATGGAGAGAAAAAGCGAGGCCCCCTCTACATCGACCATCTGCTAACATTTATGAATTGACTCACCTGCTTGTGGAAAGTCTGCCCGGGCCCCCTTCACGACTACTCCGTTTTTTAGCGTTTTTTCTCCCCTCCTTCCCCGGGTTCTGGGTCAAGCTCGTTAAAGACGAAGCGACATCACCGAGTTTTCTATCAAAGGGAGGGCGGGATCAACAAGCGGCTTTACCGTAAAGACGGCGCACGCAGACGTCCTCTTCTCATACAGGTGTTTGTCACGAGTCTCCACAAGGTCCCAGCTGTTCAGAAGCCAAAAGTTTGACTGAGAATAAAGCCCCTGTATTCCTATCAAGGCAATACACACAACGACTGATATGACCAACCCTGTGATTATAAAATGGGAGTAGCGGGATTTAAATTTTGTTGCAGGCTACCTCCCACCGTCTTCTCTCTCCTCCCATTTATCTCAGTCTGTCGCTCCCTCTCCCTCACACACACTGATGTCATTTCATTGATTGCCCAAGAACAATAGCCTGAGAGGAAGCAGCATTTCTTGGGGAAGTACAACAACCGCATTCCTCACCGACACGACAAAACTATTGGCACATAAACCCACTACCAGTGGCCATCGCATCCTCCGCACGCGCATGATCAGTAAACACATTGATGGTAAAGGGTTTCTGCAGTCACTTGATGTATATGGATCACACTTGACCGCTGAGCTATTTAGATGACTACGAACGTGACTACATCACCACCCATATGTGGAACTGCACGTTTCCTCTTTATTTTATAGCTTTTACAGTAATCCTTCAATTTACAATAATATCTATTAGTGCTTAATGCATTTCTTAATTTAAAGACTTTTGGGTAAAATTGAAGCCCAACATACAGAAGCCTGATAAACAGTACTTTAGTGTGGGCCGGCTGGAAAGAGGAACAATGCAAGGAATTTCCCCTAGTTTCCTTACAGTATGAGTAAACCTGAGTTGCAGTAACCACTTGGAACAAAAACAATGCTGCACTCTAGAGGTGCAAAATGATGAGATGTTGAAAGCTGTAGAAAAAAAAACAGCAAAGAAAAAAACAAAAATATTTATTAATTTTACATCCATTACAAAACCACAGAAAGAATCCACAGGAAACTGTAAGCTATCCAGTCTGCAACTATCCAGGAAGTACAAAAGAAGAACTTCAACAGAGACAATCATGGAGGTAGTTTGATTTTTATATGAAATGCACACACATACACAAGTGAAATACAGGTAAATGGTCTCCTTCTTATGCCATGTACAGTTTACTTACAGTAAACCAAATAACTGTAACTTCTAACAAGCTCAATGTTCAGATTGATAAATCCAAATTGAATTATTGTCAAATGTGTGAGGTGAGAAATTCCTAAACTGCTCGCACTTTAAACTTCTAAATGCTGTGAAACACTTCATCTGAGGACTCTTGTAACAGCTTATATTATGTCTTCAGAAATCTGGCCACTGTGGCAAATATGCCCTGACACAACAGAAATTTGTGAATGTTATGGGCGTGTACATACATACATATATGGATTAAATTGTGGATTTTCACAGGCACTGTGCTTTTCCTTTAACATTTTCAAGCCATTGTGATTAAATAAATGAGGAGCACTGCTCTTTGGCAATAGTGGACTAACAGGACAGTTGCATCAGTTTAATACTTAATGTGAGTACCTTAATCCATCAGACATTTGATTAACTGGATTAGCTAAACACGGACATTTCCTTTCATGTTTTCTTCCACCATCCCTAACTGTACCATGTCACTGCATATTTCTGTCCATTTCAGTGTCCAAATCTGCACCTGTTGCACCCTTAGTCGTTCACTGCCCTCTCTCCCGTGCATTCATGCAGTTAGAGAGGTAGAGACAGAAACTGTGGGAATCATTAATAATGAGCATTGTTTACATATTGAATAATCATAATTCATTTAACCTGCAATAAGCTACATTTGTACAGTATGCACATTGTTCATGTAAGCGAAAAAAAAAATAGTGAGCGTTTACTATGTTCTGATTATATTAAGGTACTGTGTATGTTGGACATGAAGGCATTAAAACACACATTTGTCTGAGAGAGTATAAAAAAATATCACTCTGGCCATCTCTCAAGCTACGGAGGAAAAAAAAAAGGCATTTTAGTTTTGAAATTCATTTTCTATTGCTGGTTTTCCTGGAGTTATAAAGAATGCAAGGTCCATCACATTAAAACAGAGATCATGCTTATTTGTGTCCTTATCCTGACCTACAACAGTTCATTTAGGAAGTTACTGGACGTTGTCAAAACATACATCAGTGCTCTTGCAGGTTTTTGAGTACATTTGACACAGGACCTTGTGCAGTGGCAAAAAAAAACAAAAACAAAAATACAGAAAAGGACAACCATGATATAATACCACGGGAAAATTGTTTTCCCCAAATACACACTGTCAAGGTAGCGAGTGATAATCCTTTGTATCATTCCTGGTCAGAGCAGCCCGTTACTGTTGTGTGTGATCATGTGCCTGCGTAAGTTGCTGGGGTTGTTGAAGCTGGCAGTGCACTGATTGCAGCTGTACGGCTTCTCTCCAGAGTGAGTCCTCAGGTGGATCTTCAGGCTGCCATTCTGTGTGAAGCGTTTGCCACACTGCGTGCAAGCATATGGCTTTTCCCCGGTGTGAATGCGCATGTGGATGGTCAGTGTGGTCTTATTGACAAATGATTTGCCGCAAAATGAACAAGGAACGGGCGTCTCCCCGGTGTGAGTTGCCCGGTGCACAATCAGGTCTTCACGGCTAAGGAAGCCCTTCCCACAGAAGCCACAATCCAAGGATTTGTTGACCGTGTGTGGGAAGACATTCTGCTGCTGGGGGAACAGGTCAACATGACTGGGGTGCCCAACATGACCATCAGCTCCTATTACAGATGTTTTTACTGCAGGGTTCAGTGCCGTTGATGTCATTTGGCTGGAATGATTTCTTTCCAGTTGGCTGTTTCTTACCAATCCAACACTGCTATCCTGCATCCCCCTCATTGGAGCTCTGTCATTGGCACCAGTGGGGAAATTCAGGAGACTGTCATGGCTGGTGTTGTGGTCAGGAGACAGAGAGCTAAAAGCTTGGAGTTCAGAGGCGGAGAAGAGGGTGTCACTCGCGTCCTGCAGAGGCCCTTCACCTCGTCCATGAACACTCACAATTCTCAGCTCCTCGTGATCATTTGTCAGGCAGGAAGACTCCAAACTCTGAGTCTTTGTGTCAACAACATCTTGTGTACTTTGGTTTTCAAAGTCATCCTGACCTAAAAATAAAAAACACAAAATGACAATACGTTGTGTGAATTAAACTTTGGGGTTGTGGTTAATGAGTCCAAAATTCTTCAAAGGATTTCCTCTTCATCCTCCATCCTGTCTAAATGCTGACTAAAAGTTACAATAAACAAGTAAAAATGCTATTTCTAAAATACAGAATTGTTCTCACTGATACCCAACATGACATATGCTTGAATATAAAGAAGCAGGCAAGAGGAAAACTAAAATAATTAACATATTTGGGTATAAAAATAACAGCAGATGTTAGTCTATTTTATGAATGCATGTTTCCTTATTCATAATTGATTGTCAATAAATCTCCTGAGAAGACTAAACCAACAGTGGATTTGTTTAACTAAAAACACTATTGTTTGTATAGCCATACATAGTCTGATATCATACTTGGCTTTGTACCAATGTCAACAAAAACACATAAAGTCATGCCACATACGTTGACATGTTCCTTCATAACAAAGAACATGACCTGCTCAGATCCAGTCACACAAAGTCTGCAGCTTTTGACAGACTTTGCTTATATGGGCGTTGGAAGCAAAAAACCTCTAGTTAATGAGTCACTCTGGGGCATTCTTGTGAGCTCTTGAGGAAAACACAGGAGGGCTTACTAACCGATAATCAGGTATTACATGTTTAAAGACAGTCTACTCACCTACAACTGGGACACAGCCTCCAACGTCATCTTCATCTTTGATCAGGATGACATCTGGGGTATCCACATTTGCACACTAACAAGTAAAAAAAAAATAAAATAAAATACATGCAAACTAAATGAATGTTAAGCAAAAATGTTTGTGCATCGCATGTACATGTATTTACAGTATTTACCTCCACTTCGGTGGCAGAGGAGGAAGTCTTGTTCTCGGATTGTAGTGAAATAGAAACAGCTTCCCCAACAGTCTTCTGAGCCTCTGGTGGCTTAATGACAACTAGAGACAAGGAAAATACACAATTTAAGGTCCACCATGGTGATGGATAAGTTGAAAGGGTGTATGTGTGAGGAGCTGTGAACTACAACTGTCTACTGCATCAGTATTGTGAATTAAATGCATATAAACCAAGCTAACAGAGAAAGTTTGATTTTCTGTAGTGGCTCAGTTGCTGTCTGGATTCTGACTTGAGAAATCACTTAAATTCAAGGCTGATGAAAATAAAATAGATTTCAACTAGCCATGATGACAATTAATATACTGCACCTGCAAAATGAGACTGGCCATCCACAAAACTCCTTTCGTGATCAACAGCTTCATGTAGAAATATCTGAGCTTTGACCAGTAAGAACCTAAAAATTACGAAGCTGAGGTTTGAACTAGACTTTTATCAAGCACTGTGACTTGCAATGTATCAATTCAAAGATGGATAATTAGCTGATTTGTGAGGAATTAAATTAAAAAAATCATGAAACCATGGCTCGTCAGCAACATGTTTAGCACGAGGTCAAACTGGAAGTCGCGTCGCGTGTCACGTGACATCGAGCAGACGCTGTTACTATTAGGCTACGATGTTCATAACATAAGACTCAGAACAGCTAATGTGTTTATGTAAACCCACTAAAGCAACTGGTTTGAAACTGAACGTGACCAAAGTGAATCTTTAACTGTTTCTTAACTCAGCAGCAGGCGGCGTTACTTGCTACTCGAGTAAGTATTTTTAAAGGGAGAGTACTCGTTACCTTGTGATTTAGCCCGTGGTTTGGGGATATTTCCTCTGATGGGGGAAAAGCGGCTGGCCGGCCGGTTCGTCCTGGTCTGCAGCCTGAGGGAGAAAAGCTCACTCCTCATCACCTTCATCCTCATCCTCAGGGTTTCGTTTTCCTTCCGGCTCTGGCTTAAATGCAGCCGGAGAGACGCCGAGCTCTCCGAGAACAGCTGACTGATTTCCGTCACCGCCGCTTTCACCAGCACGTCCATTATGGACAAAAGCTGTGACTCCAGATTCAGGCTGCCCGACGACACGTCTGCAGACATGTTTTACTTGGCTGCGACAGAGAATTATGTTTGTAAAACAGCGCAACGCAGACGGTGGGTTAGCTTTCAAAGGGGACAACACAATGGCCTTTCCGGTAGCATGACGCTGGTTACCGTATTTCCTAGGAAGCTGGCGCAGTTATTTGGTGATGTTTCCCTGGTTCACGGCTTTCATCAAACTATTTTAACATTTATTTATTTATTTATTTATTTATTTATTTATTAAAGCCATTTTAAAACTCCATTCCTTTAAGTGGTTGCTTAGTGTCAGTACTTATGCAGTGATGTGCAGCTTGTTACATATGATTTAAACGCTTTGTTTACAGTAGCGTTAATTGGATCTACAGTGGATTTTAAGTTTTTAATAAAGTTATGTTTATTTGAATAAGTTAACAGACGCAGAAAAATCTTTTCAAGACAAACTTCCCACAGATACAGTAAACCATCTTAAGTTATATTTTTTTACACACTCACTGCATAATAACTTTCTAGAAAGTGTAAAATGAATTGTGTGCTATATACAGTATACTTCTGCCTCTAAATCCATTGCCATTGTGAATAGACCAATTTCCATATCACAAGTCCATCTTTTAATTTATTTTTTCTTACAAACACACAGCAAATTAAGGAACTGGACACCTCTGATTTATGTGTTCAAAACAAACATATACAGTAACACACAAGTGAATAAAAAAAAACACACACACACTTCAAACATACAGGTGTAACATTACAGTATTTCCAGCATTTGAGAGCCAAGCTAATGTGCCTTTTAACAGTGCCAGTCTTCATTCAAGCACCAAACTAAGACTTACTCATCACTGTACCACAACCATCAACAATCTTTTTGGTCTTTTCAATCTTTCTGTTTGTCATGTGTATTGTTCTAGGACTCAGCCTCAATAGACACTCCTCCATTTCCATCTGTCTCACAGCTTTCTGATGCATTTTCACTCTCACCAGTTTCCTCTGTCTCTGTAACATCTCCCTGCTTCTCCTCTTGGCTCTCCATCATCCCACTCTCAGCAGACTCTCCCACGTCTTTCTCCGGTGACACCTCCCCTGCTGCATCTCCTACTTGCTCTTTCTCTTCCTCCTCATCACAAGCCTTGTCTTTCTGCTCCTTTTCCTTGTCCCTCCTCTCTTTCTCTATTTTTGAGAGGCTGTGGCAGAGGGACTGGACATATGTAAACACACACATGGGGTCCGGGTTGTTACCCATCATGAGCATGTCGCCCACTTCCAGCAGAGGGCAGCAGTCAGCCAGGGTCCTGCCAGGGAGGGAAGTGACAGACGACAGTAGAAAGGAAACATAACTTCATTACGGAAAACTGTATGGAAATCTAAATCCAGCACAGACAATTGAAATGTCCTCTCTAGTCAAACACAGGTATGAGAAAATGAGATACATATAATAGTTTTATAATAGTTTTTATTTAAAACAGTTTGGGCATTGTTGCAGGTTGGACATTGGAAGATGAGCTTAAGCTTGCTATAAATTTTCTTTTAGCTCAAACAGATTCAGATGGTAATTTTCAGTAGGTTCATTACCACAAGCACCTGTTTTTACATTGTTAATCTGAGGGACTGCCGTTCCAAATGCTGATTATAACCACTTCAATTCTAGTACACTAAAAGCTGCTTCACAGTTTGATATTTCATGTTATCTATATCATCACCATTGCACTTTTTCTAACAAAGCTTAGAAAAATATTTCAGCATTGCTTTTTACTGTGTTGATGTTTTTGACGTTTTTAAATCTTTTTATCTTTCAATCCTTTTGTGGAAAGGTAAACGTGAACTGAAATCAGAGTAGATTAGATTAAATTAGTAAATGAGTGTAGAGTAGTGGATGAGAGAAGATTTAAATACTTCATACTCTGCGGTTTGGAAGGCCAGGGTGAAGTTTTTTTCTCTCTCCTTTGGATTCAGTGAGCTGTAGTCAAAAGCATCAGGAAAGAAGCGATGTATCAGTGCACAGAACGCCAGCCCATCAGACCAGGATGATGAGAAGTTTTCTATGCTGACACCCTGGAAGGGCAAAGATAGAGAGGATGACAGACAAAGCAAAGCACATCTAGGTCGAGCCTTAGATATAAGTCCTGAGTTTAAATCTAGATGACAGATCTGGAAATGCGGTGCATCGGATGAAGCATTTGTGTTGAGCTCACCTCGTATTTGCGTGTCTTGTTCTGACACCACTGAAGAATCTTCTGTTTGATTGATGCTCCTGTAGCTGAAGCTGTGGCTGATCGCTGAATCTTGAAGTTGCGGGGGATTGGTGTCCTAAAAATGTCACATTACACCGTTATCTTTAATAGACCTTATTTTTCTGTCACTCTCTACACCTGTTTGAGGTACTGAGTATCATACAGTGACTTACTCTGGTGCACCTTGTTGGAACTTGGCAATGATGTCGTTTTTAGCAGCTGCTCGAATAGAGCGTGCAGAGGGTCTCGGTCGAGAGAGAGCAGCAGAGGGAGGACCACTCTTCCTTTTGGGTTTCTTCTCTACCTCCTTACTCTTTCCCTTGTCTTTTGTCTGTACATCCACTTCCATAACTTGTTTTTTTGCTCCGTTTTCATCCACATCCTTTTCTGCTTCTTTTGCTTTTTCTTCTGCTTTGCTCTTCTCTTTTTCTTCCATTTCTTTCATCTCCTCTCCATTTCTTGCAGTATAAAAACTCTTGACCTCTTCCACCTGCCCACCTGTCTTGTCTTTCTCACTGTCTCCCTCTCCATCTTTTTCTCCACTCGTCACTCCAGAATCCTTCACATCAATATAAGAGGGGGTTTCACCTGTATCATGTTTAGCCTCCTCAGTGCCAGCTTCAACATGCTTTGATGCAGCAGTCCAGGGCTTGTCTGTATCTCCAGCGCTGGCCTCCTCTTCTCCTCCCTGTTCTGGCACAGAATCGCTCTCCACCTTCTCCGCAACCTCCATTACCCCCTGACCTCCAACTGTCTCCCCTGAAGGTGGATCTCTTCCTGGGTCTTTGCTCCCCTCCAGCTGTAGCTCATCTGTCTGGAGGACAAGCAAAAAAAGAGTTAATTAATGTATTAAGTCTGTCTGTGAAGTCTATCTGATAAGCAGGTTGCAAAGCATCTTAGTGAATCTGCACATATTTCTGTATGTTAAATTCACATTTGCGCCTCTATTTCTTACATGCATATTGTGTACTTATGGACTTTATGCATCTTTTAAATTATATTTTTAACAATTATACATTTATACTTTACAATTTTTATTAAGACATTTACCTGTAACAGTTGAATGCCATATATCACAAAACTGAAAATCCACCTAGCTGACACGCTAACAATATTTACTTATTGTTGAGTTTGGGCCAACATGTCTAGATAAAATAACCAAATTCTATGTTTCTGTTTCAAATAACAGGAACACTAAAGCGTTTGTTTTAACAGTTCAAATGTTGGTGATCTGTCTCACATCTTCTATTCAATGATTTAACCAGGTTTCTGTCCAGACCAAGAGGAACCCCTCATCACCTGTTCACTTATTATTATTCTGTTGAAGCTCAAACTAATGTAAAAATAATGTTTATTTAGACCACAACCTCTGTCTCACGTAATTCTTTCATTTATTTATTTATAATAACTATGTTTACTGCCATTTTGTTTATTTATCTGGCAGTCAATGAAAAGTTTCAGTTGTGTTTAAATTACTGCTACAATAAATTTTCCACTAAATCATTTTTGGAATTCCTTTGGTCAAATGGAGAGAGATTTAATATTATTGCATAATACTGATGATTAATAATCTAAAATCATGTGTATCGATGTCACTTAAATGACATACATGAAGCTTACAAATACATTCTCATTGTTTTCCTGCTTCTGTCCTACTCCTGTTTAAGAGGTGCATGTAAATGTCAGTTTATTTAAATAAATCTGGTGACTATCATCTTTGAATTACTAAGAACATGACTCTATTCGAAATGTAATAGTACATAAGATGAACTAAAATTAGTGTCTACTCATTGCTCCGGGGATACATGGTCCTGGAACTGAAGAGCATAATGTAATGTGAGACCTGAAGCTCTGCTCTGGGATTTGTTGAGTATCTCACTTATTTGAATACGACTGAAAGGTCTGAACATTCAAATGGAAAACATGCCTTCTGTAGTTTTTAAACCCCTCCTGAACCCAAAATACAGGGTGACTTGATGTAAATGAAAACTATTTAAAACTACAACTAATAAACAAACCTCTTTGACTCTTAACATTAGAATATCATATAAAAGGAATTCTTGTGCTATGAGTGGTACTAACTGATCTGAGGGGGAAATGCTTCAAAAATACATTTTTGTGATATTTTATTAAAATCAGTCAAATTTCAGGTCTCATTTAGATACATTTGCAAGATTAATCATATTTGAAATAGTGTGTATTTACTAAAATATCAATATTATGACCTACACCAGGTCAGGGTGACTCATCAGAGGGAATAGGAAACTCCACAGTGTGTGTTTGTGTGTGCACATAGCATTGCTTTGCATAACTTGTGTGTCTCTGAGTGTTGTGTTATCTAAGAACAGGTGTAGCACAGCCTCTCCTGCCCTGCTGTCCAAACACAACACCTGCCATGGCCTCAAATACACTTACGACCTACAGTATTCCTGGCACCACTCATTCTTGATTTTATAAATGTGGAAACGTTCATGCAGGAATATAACAATACGTCTAAAAAAACACAAACCTGGTTGTTGTTGTTGGTGTCAGTCTGACTGGTCGTCTCTGTGGATCCAGGTGTCTCCTGGCTGGGTGATTCCACATCCATGATATCCAGAAATGTCTGTTCATCCACTGGATCAAAGGTCAGACTTTTTCAAAACTTAAACCTCAGGACTCTGTAGTGATCCTCTGTCTTCCCTCAAAAGTTTTTGCTCAGTCAAAGGTGAATCCTCTCCACAGGAACCCTGCTTAATGTCTACCTCTCTCTACTTGTCACTAACCTCCTTTGCTTCCCTGTCTCTCTTCCTCCCCTGTCTGTCAGCAATGACCCGTGTTAGTGATGTGTGTATGTCGGTTTGTGGATATCCGCCTGCAACCCTGTTCACCCGACACCCCCTCCCTCTGCTTTGTGAGGATTGCTATGCTTCTTTATCTGACCTTTCGAACAACACGGGGTCCTGAAATAGAGTCAAAGTGACATAGGCGCAGTCCAGTGGGCCAGACAGCTGCGTCTGCTGTGGAAACCATGGCTGTACACACATATATAATACACACGTGGGTGGATGCGTGCAATCCTTTAAACCCGCTTGTGCTCCCAGACACACAATCTTTAACTTCCTCCTAAATCTTAATGCATAATGATATGAATCAAATTTCCTTTCAAGACTTATTCTCTTTATAGGCTAAAGTTGAGATGAGAAGTTTGATATCACTTAAGTATGTTGAGTAAATATAAAGCTACCATCAGACGACAGTTAGCTTTGCTTAGCATGAAGATAAAAAACATGTAGCCTTACAACAGATTATTTGTTTGGCACCAATACCAATGACAGTAGTTAACATTCTGTGGACAGAGATCTAAAAAACTGTCACATACTAAGACCTGGAGGATCACAAAGGGAAGAAACCTTCAGTGATTTTTAGTTAATATCTTTCTCACACTTGCTTTCAGCACAGCTTTAAAGCTAAAAATCAACATTAAGCGAGTCGGTCAATATACAGTAACTTCATATGCTCCTGCTGATGCTATACATACAGAATGCAATGGGCTTTTTTTAGTCTATCATCCTTACATTGTCCAAAAAGCAGAATCATAACTCAGTAAACTAAAACTCAAACCTTTTCATCCCTCTGTACTCTTTGTCTTTATCTTCAATAAAAAATATTTTAATTAATTTGACTCTCCTGGTCCATCATTATTAAACTTCTCCACAAATGGTTTTCTTTTTATCTGTTCACTTAATTCACAGTCTTGTACATGTTCATAGGGCAAGTACATATAAAGCAGATACATGGTTAAACAAGACTAGCCATGGATGAACAATGTATCTACTCATTCAACACAAAACAGATGGTTTTAAAAATAAATGTCTATCTTTATTCCCACTCTGTCATTATCTTCTCCGACCCCCCACATCCTTCGTCTCCTCCTCCCTTCTGTCTAAGTCTCAGGGGCTATAAATATGTCAACGCCTTCTTGTGTATCTGTCCCACTCCCTCCCACTCAGGGCCCAAACACTGGAGCGCAACTGTTACACTTTGTATGTTTGTAAAACTAGAGAACGTTGATCCTACCAAACAAATGGGACACAGAGATTTACATGTAGGCTCCTACTAAGAAAATTGCATTGGATGACAACACAATGAATGTGTTTTTGTGTTACTGTGCGTGTGTGTGTGTCCATGGGTGGAGTCAAATGATAACATGTTGAATCTGCTGTGTGTTTATCGGTGTCGTTATTTTTGCCACCGTTCAAGGATCATCTCAAATTATTGTCTTTAGTTTGAGTAAAGTACCTCGTGCCAGTCAAATGCCCCTTAGTAATCTGAATGTGTATGTGTGCGTATGTTTGTGTGTCCACAACAGAGGCTACCTTGGATGCCTTTCTTTGTGATGTGTTATGGTGTCCACTCTTCCTGTTGTCTTGTACTTCTTGGACTAGATGCACAAAAGTAGAGACTTCCTGGTTTGAGGTAACACTTTTCACTGTCTCACAAAGCAACACACAGTCAGAAACATTTGTGTCCAAGTGCAGCAAAGAGGAAGATGTGCATACTAAGCATGATATCGATCCATCATCAGTGTTCTTTATTACACAGTCCAATGTATTGTTCATGAAGCCAAAGGAAGTTATGACTGTAACTGAGCATACAAATTATGTTTTTTGGTTTAGTGTGAAACACAAACACACAGTTAGCAAACTGAGAGGTCAAAGCATCATCTCTTATTTAGTCAATCTATAAATTAAATGTGTACAAACACCTGGTAAATGTTGCCTTTGCAGCACAGAGTCTATGTGCAAGATACATAATGGCACTTTCAATATTTGGCATACGACTGCCAAGGCTCTCATTTCAGCAGGACCAACAACGACAGTGTGCTTTTTATGCAGAATATGTATACTGATCTGGTATTTCGCTGATGAGAGCACTGTCTTACACATCACCCTAAATATCAATTGAGATCTGGTGACTGCAAAGGCTGAAAAATACATGGTTTGCATCATTTTCGTGGTCATAAGACTGCTGAGTAACCCCTCATGTCCTGCGTGGGAGCATAAACAGTTTCAAACCCCAGGGGAACATGCTGTGCAAAAATGCTGCTTTAAGATCTACTCAGTTTCCCCATTTACCTTTTAAATAGGGGTCACAGCTAATATTTTGACCCAAATTTGAACTGGGTACCACTAATCAGTGTGAGTCTAGCTGAAGGCTCAGGTTTTGGAGAGCTCGTTCTCTGCTTGCCCCTGATGTGACTTCAACACACAACTTCTGATCTGGAGTCAGACATGCAACTATTGTATCACAAGTCCTGTTGAAGGAGTTTTATGCTACTACATTACAACATTTATGAAGAAAATGTTGTGCTATTTATTTTAATTTCTGCTTACAAAACATGAAATCTTTATGCCCCTTGGATAATATGTACTTTAAAAAAACAAAAACTAACTACTTTTATAAGTAAGACACAAATGAGTTGGAGGAAAAATGAGGATTTATTCCTTCTTATAATTAGACAATTTTAATTTGAGGTTGTCTACTGGCAGGTCAAAATTAACATGTCTGAAATTTTACAAGCTAAACAAACTGATTATTCAACAACATTAGATTTATCCAGAATAATCAAATCTGTTGTGCCAACTACACAATTTACTACCACAGTTGTAGTGGTAGCCAATAAAGCATGGGTAAATTGAGGTTAAAGGTAGAATTTTTCTCAGAGTTGGTGCTTCAGACGGACCTGGCTGATTGAAGTTTCCATAGGAATGAGGTAGAACTAGTGGCTGTGCTTTACTCTGTCAATGAGGCAGCATTACAGGACTCTTCTCAATTTTCCTGGGAGCTTCAAAGCTCTGAGGGGCAGCAAAGTCACTAGGGAAGTTCTCCATCTGTTGCACAGGACCAGGGTTATAGGGAACATACTCTCTCACATACTGATGGTCTTGCCAGCTGTCACTCCCCTGCTCGTAGCTGCTGCTGGAGTGAGTGACTGTGCCTGGAGGATATTGGCCAGTCAGGAACATGTCATAAGGATAAGTGCCCCAGCTTCCAGGCTGCAGTTGTGGTTGGCTGGTAAAGCCTTCTCCAGTCACCTCCTGCATAGGAGGAGGAGGCAGGTAGCCTTGCTCCTCTGTCTCCATCTCATAGTTACCATGTTCAAGGTTTTCTTCATAATGGGACAACTCTCCTGCCTGGTACATTGGTCCAGGTGGTGGAAGAGGTGGACTGACATTCTCAGGTCTACTTGAACCACCACCACGAGTGCTGGTTGATATTTCATCTCCAGAGAAGAGACGGGGAGGTGCAACAGCCCAGTTGATGTCTACTAACAGAATACAAAAGAAGCAGTCAATTTGAAACTTCTTTAGGACACGCAAGCCAAGCCAACTACTGACCTCAACTTTGCTTTTAAAAAACAAGAGCCATATACCATAAGTATTAGTTTTACCTTCTGGACCAGGTTGAAAGGCAGCACCTGGTTGTGCAGAGCTGGCAGGTTTTTGCTGCACCAAACTGCCCCTGTAGCCCGACGATCCAGAGGAAAAACTAGAGCTAATAGATGCTGCTGGTTGAGGATCAGCTTGAGAGACACTGGGCTCCAAATGTAATACAGGCTGATAAGATGGTGGGGACACTCTTTTAGGAGTTTTGTTAGGAACAACAATGCCAGGTGAGAACTGGCCAGAGGGTGCTCCCCAGTTAGAGTCAAAATTAGGAGCAGCATTTGGGTAACTTCCAGATGAACCTCCTGTATTAGAGTATAATAATTAATTAATAAGGAGAACTTAAATATGTTTTTTTTACTAAAGTCATGCTTTACCTTTCTTGACAGGGACGCAGCATATGTCCACAATCAACCAAGCAAAGATTGAAATCCTGCAGGAATATAAAATGAGACAACATCAACAAGTGTTTCACAGTGACCAGTCACTTAAAGACAGACCACTACTCACACCAAGAACACCTGTGTAGTCTCCATGTTGAAGCCCAGCAGTGCTGATTATGTAACATGTGATTTTTAAATGTTGCCAGACATGAGGTCTGACCATTCAGAGCTTAACAGATTAATGGCAGACAGCTGGTGGTGAATGACTCTGACTGATTAGCAATCAGCTAAACACAAGACAGGTGCAAAAAGTTGTTGGACTTCCAAAATTTTTCCCAAGTTGTAAATGTAGTAATACATCGAACTAGCTTTGTGTTTGCATTGTAACATTGTATTCTTTGGTCTTTAACCAAATGTTTTGACCTGAAAGACACAGTTGTTGGTCAGGAACTAAACAAAATGATGAATCTGCATCACAGGACATTGAGATGTGTGCTTCATACTGACCATGTTTTCACAGATGAATTTAAATTATTTAAATTGTACAGTCTGAGTTAGTACAAACTTCATAAAGCAACAACTCCTTTTAGACTTCTTATGATTAATGTTTCCCGGCTTTCAAATTACAATGCATCATTTATCTAAATGTTAATCAGCAACATTATTCCAGTAAAAATGGTTCATGGGCATAGCCTGGACATCACCCTCACTCCCTTACATCAGTTTAATGGAAATAATCTAGACTCTGTTGTAAATGTAGCTGAAATCTGTGCCTACATACAATACTTGATTTATTGCACTCCGTTAATTACCACCTCTGCGGTAGGCTCCAATTATGAGCAGTCATTTTCCAAGGCAATGCAATTTTATGAAATGGTCACACGGTGGCACTCTAAGACTGAACGATCCATGAATTACTTTACCCTTGGTACTATAGTCATTGTAAGCTGTAGTTTAATTTCTGTTCAATAAGATGCTCTCAAAATTTAGTTTATAATATATAATTAATGGTTTCATCACAAAATTGATTGGATTGTGTTATCGCAAAAGATAAGCAAATATTCAAAGACTAAATACTGTAACTAGACTTTAACACTAACATTAATTTCAAAAACAGAGTCACAGACGTTAATATCGCATCAGTTTTCCATTAATTATGGAAAGAGATACTCAAATTGGTCTCTTGTAATTTATGCCTTTCAGCAGCACTGGGGAGAAAAGGGGCATTTGGACCTGGAGGAAACTTTGAGAGACCAGAGATGGGAGCAGCAGAGCAGCAGTGCAGGCAGACTCTCTGCACCACGCCCACTCTCTCAGCAGCGGCGCAGAATGGGGGTCTTCCTCGGCAGGTCCTTACATCTTACGGGACGAACAATATGTGGATGGTATGGACAATGGGGGCACTGTAGGACGGCATAGCATCACGTAAGTGTGCATCCTGTCATGAGTACACATAATACAGCTATAGACTGAAAATAGATCAGAGTCTCTCGTCTGTGTGTTCCCATGCACGACTGTTACCCACTGGTCGTTGCAGGACTGTTCAAGTAAAAACAGTGTGGGCAGCAATCACTCAGCCTAGCATTACTACAGGGATGTGCAGGCACTGCATCACTTAGCAAACACGTGCTGCATGGAGTCAGCAAGAAGGAGTAAGAGATGTGAGCTATATATGAGATTTCGACAAACCAAGTCTCATTCAGACAGTTTTAATCACACTTAATCATGCATAAGTGCTCAGAGCTCAGCCTTGCCATCCTGAAATATGCAATATGCCTCGACAGCTTTTAAATGAACTGCAAATAAATTGTGTGCAGTCCAGTGGTCAAATCCATTTCCAATAAAAACAATTTAAAGCCCTTGTAAAGTAAATAATGATTGAAACTGTTAAATAATTCATAAGGAGGAGAAAGTACAATATTAGAAAGTGGCATGTAAACAAAAGACTGAAGTAAAGTACAAGTTTCTCATATTTGTACTAAGTGCAGTTCTTGAGTAAATTACATTGCACAACTGGTGTAACTGGTCCATTTGTTATTATCTGCTTGCGACCCCTTTTCACAAGTTGCTGTGTAAGTCGTGTGCAGCTCAGTCAAAGAGTTATTTTCTCTTCTGAGAATATTCGATTTGAATCATTTTTAGAGGTCTAAAGAGATAAACCATAAAGTATTTCACAAGGAATGCCTAAAGATTGAAGAATAATCTGAAAACAAACATGAATTTGTACAGCAGGGTCTTTAGGTCTGTGTTCTCTTTAAAGCAGAGATAAGCAGCCTTGCACTGCACAGGGCTCTGTGTGGCTTCCATTCAAACCAGCTTCCAGTGATTTTACTGATGACCCTGTTGTATGAAAGACATTTTTCAAACTGAGATTGTTTGGATCTCACACAGGTTCTTGAACTGCACTTATGGCCTCCAAAAAGTTTTTATGTGACTTATTTGTTTCAGTGTATGCTAAACACTTGAAAATTACTTTTTACTCTTGAAAATAGAAAAACATTTACATTATTCATATATACTTCATATTTACTCCACAAACTGACTTTAACTGCAGACGTCATTAAGAACCTGAAATGCCGAGAGAGAGTGAGGACTTGCGCGCATCTACATCAGATAAACTGTGTAGAAAGTTTAGTTTGTAATTTTAAGAGGCCAAAACATATTAAGACATGTTTCAGATTCCACTTCACCTTCAGCTTGTTTCAGGTGCGGCTCTTCAGTTGCTCAGCTGATTGTTCACCAAACATAGATGTGACCCCACACAAACAGGAGTTAGCATCTTTGTTTCAGGTAAAACCCACTGGACAGAAGTGCAGAGAAAGAGTACAGTCATTGACATACTACACTATGCGGGTATTCTCACGTTAGTATTGTCAATGAACAGACTCCCTGACAGATGTTTAGTATTTATCTGAGGTTTAAAAGTGTTGCTGTTAAATATTAACTATGTGTGTGCTTAACCCTCTCAGAGGCCAGACGGACAGTGAATTCAGTCAAAGGTCAGACACATTTAGTTCACTCTGGTTCAATAACTTTTATTTTGAAGGTTTTATTCAGATGAGTTCAATTCATTTAAAAGTAAAGTATAATTTGTTGTGAATGGAGGATAAAACAACACAAACTGTCCACCAGAATAAGTGCAATACACTATAATACAAGTGTTCATATCAAAACATTGTGATTAGGAACATCATGTTAGAGAAAGTAGTTCAGATTTTGTTACTGGGTGATCTTGTTAGTCATGAGGAGTATTTCATCTTTATTCTTCTTTTCCATCTCAACATTTTTAGAAAGAAGAAGTAGTGATTGAGATGGAGAACGAGGGTCCCGTGGTTTGTCTCTATTCTTGTATCAATTTTGAAAGAAATGAGATGACTGATGATGACCTCTCACCATTAGCTGTCAAAGAAGGTGCTGATGTTCGCACTTTTCCTGTTGGCACGATTGCAGAGTGTGTTTCACTGGTTGATTATGAAACACATGCGCATGAATGGTTTCAAACTTAAGAGAACCCTTCATAGCCAAACGCATTCCTCAGCCCAAAACCCCATACCTAAACATGACAGCTATGGCTAACCCACACTTGCATGCTACAACTTTCACCTAATCCCAAAGCTCAATGTCCAACAGTTAAAGTCTTCGGATACCCTACATCACCAAAGGCTACAAGATCACATGGCAATGTGGCAGTTTGTATGTTGTAATATAACAACTCATAAAAAGAGAGGTCCAGATCATGAGGTCGTGTCTTAAAGAGCATTGGTGTGTCAACATCTTGCTTTTAAAGGACCAGAGTTAGATGAAAAGATTGATACCACTCTCATCACAAAAAAAACCCCAAACAGTTACCCTGGCTCAGTCCAAACATAACAAAATCGGCCCACTGGCTCCAACTGGGTATTTGTATCAGTCCTGTCATCTAATGAGCATGTTCTCAAAATGTCAAACTATTCCTCTGGACCTTCATTAAAGCAGCGGATATTAAGCTTTAGTATTCCCTATAGCCCTCAAACCTTGGGCTATGTACTATTCCTGCGGAGGAGACAGAGAGGAACGGTGTGTTGATAGAGGCCCAGCAGCTCATTGTTGCCATGGGAAACCCTAATCTAGCCATGCATAGACTTACATCTGAACTTAACCCTAAAACCAAGTTTTAACCTTCAAACAGCTCTTTGACCGGAACATGTATTCTTATCCTTATGTGTTGATGCTCATTTGACACTTTGGACTTACAAGCATTGATAAAGAGAGTCAACACAGCTGTATCATGACTGGTCAGATTAAATTAAATTAAAAGCTGAGCTGAATTATTGATGTTGTGCATTTGACAAAACAACCTCCTCTCAAGGTGTATTGTGTTTTTGGTCAGTAAAGGGGAATAATGGCACACAGAAACAAGCTGTATCAGATGCTCAGTAGACATGTTATATAGAATAATTTACTGTTGCTTGAGGCCTGTTCATGGGATTTGTTGGAAATAATGAAAAGATAAAATGATGCTAGCGTTATCCTTTAGTCTATAGTGAGTCTGTGTGGTGACAAAATAATGTGATAGAAGTCATATAGCTCAAGAGCTCCTGACCTTCGATCTCTTGGAGTTAATTGCATCGATCTCGAGGCTGTATCTATACGCACACAAACAGATGTTAGGGGTTAATAACATTGAGTCACTGGTTTTAGGAAGTATGTACAAGCGTTTGCGTGTCACACACACTGTGTGTGTGTAAAAAAAAACATGCATCTTGTGATCAGGTCATGATCTTGGTAGAACATATATTCTGAGGTCTCATGAGTATTGTGATGCTGTTAAAGTGAGTTTTGGATCATCTTTATATCTCTGCACTCAGCTATGAATGACCTCTCCCTCATCCTCCAACATTATGCTAAGTATCTGGGCTTACTAATGAAGATTATGTAGCAGTATGTGCACTGATTGCTCATCTGCCATAGCAACAGTGACGTAGCAACAACCCACTAAATGCAAATTGTCATAGATGCAACATCTAATTAAACTAAATGACCTGATCTGTTTTTGTCTCTTCATCAATAAAATGAAAGGAAATAGTAAAGAAAATAAAATCACTGCAATCAACCATCATCTTAACATCCAACAAAATGTTAATTGATTTCCTCTGGAGCCTGAGTGTCTACCTTAATGATCTGTCACGATTCATTGATTAAGAACACATCCAGATATCTCCTGGGCCTGAAGTTTATATTGGGCTGGAGATCGACAACATTTGTTGTCAACAGTGGCAGTAACACTTTCAAAAATGTGTAGTTTTTTCATCCTGTGTAGTTTTTAGTTATAATTTTGAGTGAAAAATATTGAGTGAATATATATATATATTGAGATACTGAGTAATGTCTGCTTTATCATCAAAAATGTAACATTAAATAAGAAGATATTGAATGATACTCTACACTGTTAATATATATTGTAATATTTCTTGAAGTAGCAGCCAGTCAATCATTTTGATCATTAAATTCATTAAGTATTTAGTGATGAAGATGCTTTGGACCTGAATAAGACAAAATAAAATTCAAAATTCAAATTACATTACAAAATGATGCTTGCTTTATTTATAATTCTGCTATGTCATTTGGCACATGCTTTTATCCAAAGCAAAGACCTAGATAGAAAAAACAACTCCGACAAGAGCTAAGAAATATTGTTAGTCTAATAGGACACAGGTGTTGACAGTGTATGATGTCGAACGCATAGGTTTTGTTGTGTTTTGTTTTTGTTTTGTTTTTTGTTGATGATGAAGTCACAAACATATTGCATGATGAAAGTTAGTCAGTTCATTAAATAGATCATTCAGCCATGTAGTGTTGCCCTCAGTTTTTAAAAAGAGTTCAAATACGCAGAAGACATTAAAATAAAGGCAAGCTTGATAAAAGCCCAGATCCACTCCCCATAATGGAACTTATTACAGTCTTGTGTTATACCATCCATGTACTTTAGTCAGTACCAGTGTCTTTCTAATTACACATTTTTTGTCTGTCAAATTTTCTGGGAAAAGTTGTTTTGCACTAAGCCCAAGCTCAGACTCTTATGTTACAAATGAATGTTTAAATGTGTTTTTCATTGAGAAAAAGGGGGCTAATTAACATTTTCCTCAGCTTAAGTGAAACATAAAACTCTTCCGGGACATAATGTTCCCTTTTTTCATATAGGTCGAAGAGGGGATTAAAACATAATTTAAAACTGTTGTGTCAAAAGATTTTGTCACTGATATACTTTTGTATAGTTACACTCCCCAAAAACTCAATCAATGGGGGTATTTATATGATGTAAGATAAAAGATGAAGCGCAAAGACTCTACACTTTGGCGTTCTATCAGATATGTCAAATCTTTGCCTTGCTGAGTTGATCTCACTTCTGATTCATTTAATTCTGCAGGTGAGAGTCCAAAGTTCAGTTTCTGTGCCTCCTGTTTTTACCTTTTAACCTGTTTTCACATATGATGACCTTCTCAGGAGATAAAGAGTGTAATTCTGAGTTTCCCCTCTGGAAAGGCTTGTAGCATCACAGGAGATCATGAATTACTGCAGCATTGTTTCATACAAACAACAATAAGGTCTAGCAGGGATGCTTTGCTCATAAGGACACAGAGACCAGTTTCCACACTGACTTATCTTGCCTGTCCTTTCAGCTCAACCAGTCTGGCCAGCGCTCCCAGTATCTACATCTGGAGTATGTCTCCTAGCTTTAATGTTACTGCCGTCAGGCTTGCTGGGAATGCAGGAGTGTTTATTTTATGCAGCCAGCAGCTGCGGAGAGGGATATTCTCTGCTGTATATCAGAGAAAGTGTCTGAGAAAGCGAGAAACCCTGGGGAGGGAGGAGAGGGAGTGAGCTGGAGAGGAAGAGGAAGGAAGAGCAGACCTATATAAAGAAAGAGAGTGGGGCAAGAGCTGAGAGATTGTGGTTTGTGAGCACATTTGGGGAGACCCTCAGACACTGAACTGTGAGTACTAGAGATGAATGAGCTGGAGATCATTACAACTTAACCACTGTGCATTTTTGTTTCTGGATTTTATTTCTTTGTGGCTTCGTATAAGGTGTTGCATGTTTTATTTGATTTGTGCTCCTGTTACAACAGTTGACCATGTTTTTTCCCCTGTAATCCAACTTCTGAATGCCATATGCAGAAGTTTGTCTTCTTTGGAAGACAACTTACCCACTGGACTCAGGCAGGGTATATTGTTCTCAGATGTTTCCAGTTTTATTGGCTCATGTCTTGCTTGTGCAACTTTAACATTTTTCCATTCAAGCGCTTCTCACATATGTCAGGTCAGGTTCTCTATTTTATATGAAAATAAGTTTTAGAAGTGCAGAAATGACTCATGTCAACACTGCATTTTCTCGAACAGATATCAGAAACTGCTTACATTTCTCATTTTTACTGCTTTTTTCTGGCAGGTGCATTGACAGAAGCCCTTTGTGTGCATGTGTGCGTCCATGCAGGTGAAAATTCCCTGCAAATCATCTGTCTGTGTATGTGTGAGTGTGTGAGCGACCATGCCGAGCATTGAGAACAGCTTGAAGGTGCAACGCTGCCTCACCTTTGCCACGGGTTTGGTGGAATGTCTGTGTTTCGCTGGAGCGGTGTTCGGGTGGGCTTCACTGGTGTTTGTCCTAAAGACGGAGGGTTATTTCAGCTCTCTGTGCGTCAACACCACAGGAGCCAATGCAACGCAGATCCTAGGTCAGTTTGAAAAACTCATGTCCACTACTTTGAATGCCTGTAGAAATGACCCAATACTTTCATGCTGCACAAAGTTTAACACACTCTTTCTGAGCACTCCCATTTCTAAAGTCAACTCTTGTACATACTTCTCTGGCCTTCACTGTCACATGTTTAACCACAACTGTCTAAACCTTGATTCACTGTCTTACATTTTTATTATCGGTTGACAGATTGCAGTGGACAGGATGAACAGTTCTCACTTGTTTTCACCATCGCCTCCTTCATGAACAATTTCCTGACACTGCCCAATGGTTTCCTCTTTGACCGATTTGGTACCACAGTGGCTCGGCTCTTTGGAATGTAAGTCCAACAACAACAGTGACAAGCTTCATTACTTTTTAAGAGTAAATGTATTTTGAAAGATTTCCCTTGTAATTTCTTACCCAAAAAGTTACTCAGTAGAGGATCACCAACCTAACAGGCAGCTGCAGGAAGGAATTGACAACCAGTGACTTGTAAAGAACAACAAGAGGTTGTTCATTGGTGTGCATTGAGCAAGAAGCGTAAGGTGCAGCGAATGTTTTCCTAGCTGGTCACATTCAATGATTACATTTATATGCACACTAATATTCCACTATTATAATTTCAGAATTTAATACAGGTCACATCAACAATTATAGTCTGTTCTGATATCCTGAATTAAGCCTTATTCTCAACGTAGGATTTTCCAATTAAGACATGAAATATGTTAACAAATATCACAACCTTTTCATGAAAAAAAAGGTCAGCTCTCATTGATTTTTGATCCAAAAAGCAGACAAACAAATCCGCAACAGACAAGAGTCAAAAATCAAACACAGGAAAGAAAACAAAGCTGAGATCAGGAAACATTAGGGGGTGGGGTGGGGTGGGGTGGGGAGGGTTAAAAGGTACACGAGGCACACAAGACACAAGGTACAAAGACAAACTGGCACCGAAGACGGAGAAAGAGATTAAATACAAGAGGAAGGAGCAGACAATGAGACACAGGTGAAACTAATCAGGGCACCATGGATAATCATAATGGTGGGAGAATCACAAAGGCAGGAGGAGAAGAAACAGGAACAAGAGGGGAGGAGGACAGCAAACAATTAATGAACATGAAACACAGAAAAACAACTGAGGGAGCAGGGTGGGATATGAAAACATTATCAAAAATCATATTGCATTATTCTTGAATCACTTAAATATAATATTTTAGTATTTTGACCCATTCAGAGTTTTGACTCAGTTTACTTAAGACCTGAAAATGAAGCAATTTGAAACATCCAGTACTGACTTATGACACTATGACTCACATAAGATGTAGATACCGTTATCAAATAACTTGTGCATTTAAATTAAGTTTTCATACCAAACAGACACTGTACAGGAACTCCCTTTCGAGAAAATGTTTGTGTTTATGTAACAGGTTGCTCAGACAAAACCTTCAGTTTTTTGAGGCAGATGTAAAATTAAACATGACAAGGGGCCCTGCAGCAGACTTCTGTTTTTACTAAACTAAACACATTCTGACTAAAGACAGATGGGCTTCTGTCTTCTTCATCTCTGCATGACTGCGGCTCTCGCAGCATGACTGTGGTGTATAAGCTAATGCTCCAGTGCAAAGAGATAATTTGCTGTAATTTCAGCCTGTCTCTGGCATTTTCCTTAGAGGGATTCCCAAATCTGTTTGCTTACAAACAATAACAGCTGTTTTCTCATATGGATAGGCAGAGGAGGAAATTGCATTGCCATGTTGGCATGCATGTGGACAAATATACTGCACATGGTCCCGTGAATTAAAAGGGACAGGAAGGGAAGCTAGAAAAGTGAGCAGGGAGCAGGCAGCACATGAAGACAGGGAGGTTAGAGAAGTTCACTGGCACGATGTTTCATAGATTAATCCCAAAGCCTGACACTTAGCAATGCAGAAAGTAGAGATAATGTTTTATGGTAAAAGGGAGCAGTAAAGGCTGTAAAGGGCAGCTCTGACAAAACTGGATGCTAAAGATGAATATGTTCAGTGCTGTGGTGCTCATTGCCAGACCGTGGAACTAAGAAATCCTCCCTACCTCCTCAGAGTTAATATCCATCATATCACATAACACCACACACACATACCTGCCCAGTTTATTTCCCCAGATTGATCTAAATCCACAATAACAAACTGGTGCTGAGGCCATCCATATGTTTCCACTAAAAGAGGGTGGAGGGGAAATAAAAAGCCAAGGAATGCAAATAGTTGGACAAGAGGCGGCAAGTGGAGATAAGAATGGATCTCCACTCGGGACGGGCAAAGGAAATTAAAGTCGGCCAGAAGTTCTCCAAACAGCCACAGAGGAACGTGTGTTAGCTGTGATAAGTTTGTATCGAATGTCACATTTTTCTTTCATTACTGAAAGTGTTTTGTGTTTTATTCCATTTACGGCCAATTTTCCCAATTTATATTCTTTGTTTTGTATCATATTTTTTATTAAAAGGCTTCTGTTATGCCAATAAAAAGACCTGCTAACACTCGAGTTTCCCTTCCCCACCAGATTTCTTTATACCACTGGGACATTGATGGTGGCCTTCTCAGCTCCAGGTGAAAAACATTTCTCCATCTCTTTGCTTTGTGCTCTCTCAGGCCTCTACTGACTAAAAATATCTACAAAACTGAAGAGTTACAGCTGTAGATACATTTTTCACATGTTTCTCTTTTTCCATCAGCATTGTCCAACCTGCTTTTCCCAGCTCTCTCGCTGTTGGCAGTAGGCGGCATCTTGTTTCTTATCACCAACATGCAGGTACCAAGGCAGTCCATCAGATTAGGTTTAAAGATTACTGTTTTTTTCTGATTAATTCACCACTTATTTTCTCCAGTATTCAATTTATTAGATAATAAATTGCCAAATTGCAAAAATCCATTGCAATTTCTCAAAACTCACGTTACATTCAAACTGCTTCTTTTCACAAAGTCCAAAATCTATAAGATCCATTTTTTTCTTTTTTTATAATCTGAGGAACCTGGGCTCACAGTAGCATTTATTATACAAAACAACAGGTATTTGCTTTTGATTCATGGCTCAGTTTGTAGCCTCCAAGTAACAAAGTCTGCACACCTCTGACCTAAGGCTCAGTAGAAAAGACACATGATCAATAATCACTAACTCTAACTCATCCCATGACCCATTTTTGGAGAAAACTCACTGGGAAACACGTTTGTAAGAGCTTATTTTGGAGGCTACAGAGGTTTGACTTCATGATGTTCCAGATCTGTTCAGGTCTGTCCTCAGGCCATTGCTAAACAGTAACAAACAAAAAGACAGAGTCTGACTTCGGTGCACTCTTCACTGCAGGGGGTTTTTTTTCAAGCCGAGCACATGATCTTGTGGCAAAAAACCACACAAAACCCTTCGAGGGAAACATTGTCATTCCAAAAACCACATACGCAGATTCAGACAGGATCAGTTCAGCAAGAGCTGATTTCACATTCAGTGACAGAAATGTTAATTCAACAATGACATTCTCAGGATTTACAAGAAAGCCCCTCAGGCACATGGAAACTTTAACCATTTTACATTTTCCTCCAAAAGGTGGGAAACCTGTTCGGCTCACATCGCTCCACCATCATCACTCTCTACAACGGGGCTTTTGACTCTTCCTCTGCACTTTTTCTTGTCATCAAGGTGAAGAAAAAACAAACGCTCATGAAAGCAGTCTACAGCATATATTTACCCTCACATGTTGTGATGATGACCTTCACCCATCTTGTCTACGCCTACAGTTGTTACACGAGTCTGGCATCTCTCTCCGCGCCTCCTTCATCTTTCTGTCTGCCTGTGGCGTCTTTCACCTGCTCAGGACTTTCTTCCTGCTACCCAGACACTTTATTCCCTACCCACTGCCTGATCGCTACACATACGGGTATGAATCCCAAACAAACACAGATTTTAACGTGTCATGCATTCTTTCAGGGATACATCAAGTCTAAATTTGGCTTTATTATTTTCTGTTACTATATAAAAATAGAGAAAAAATCCAAGAATGTATCTATGATTGTATCAGATATTTAGAAAATGATGCAAAAATGCAGCAATTAGATTTTAAAAATGACTTGACCAATACAGCATTCCTAGCTGGAAAACTGTGTTTACTGTAGACACATAAGGGTACGGCAGAGTATACAGTACACATCAGGGTCATCCAACAGCAAGACAAACGGGTTTAGGGTGTGACTGGATATAAAGTCTGAGTTAAAAATGCTTTCAGCTACTTTTAAGAAAATTCTGCAAATATTTCAGTGAAATTCTCTCAAAAGCAAAATAATTTTCCTTAACCAAAAACCCTTGATGATGCTGATTATCAGTTGCAAATATTGAAATGCAAACAAACAAATTGTACAAACAACACATTTTATTCATCTTACCAGTGCAGTTCATTTTCACATTATTGTGAAATCATTTTTTCAAATCACTTAGAAAAATCCTTTATGTCCTGTTAGTTTGATTATAGCTGATTGGGACTTAAAAGGCTCATTTATAAATGAAACGACTTCATAGAGTGCACTACACTGCACTCTATGACTCTCTGTCTGCTGCTGACCCCCTGTAACCTTTGACCTTGTCAGGATAACTTTTGGTAAACCAAAGACTCTGAGCTCAGAGCAGACGACAGCAAATGGTGACACACAGAGGACGATAGAGGAGACGCCGCTCGACAGCGACACACCTGTAAAACAAGGTGTGTGTGTGTGTGTGTGTGTGTGAGAGATTGTGTGTCAGTACACAATTGTAAGCTTCAATGAGATTAAGAAGACGTGAGATAAAACAGAATAAGTAATCATGAAACCTATTTCTTAAATTTCACTTTCCTGTATCCTCTTTGCTTCTTCCTGTGGTCTTCCCTCTCTCAGAGAAGAGTTTCCGTCAGTGTTGTTTGTCCAGGTTCTTTTTGTGGCATCTGCTTTGGTTGTCGGTGATGCAGCTCAGACATTACCTCTTCATTGGCACTCTAAACCCCATGCTGCAACGGCTGTCAGGGGGAGAATCTTCACTGGGTAAACACACACAGAACTCACAGCACACTACATCATGTTGTATGTCTTAGTAAGCTTTCACCATCCTCCACCTAAACAAGGCAAGCCATAAAGACGAACTAACACACCCTGACTGATTTAAAACAATATGCACAAGAAGCTGCAGTGGAGGTGGTGGGATGAATAATGGAAAATGCCTTCTTATTTACATAAAAAGTGGATTTCAGCCTGTGTTTGTGTTATCTCTTCTGGCAGACTTGTATTTTTTTTTCTCTAATCATCTTCCCCTTGCTCCCATGTTTCTGCAGTGAGCCAGTACATCAATGCCTTTGCCATAACGCAGCTGTGTGGCGTGCTGTGTGCTCCCTGGAATGGCCTCATCATGGACAGACACAAAGGGAAACCTCGTGCTGCAGGTAATATACTAATGCCACTAATGACCAATACTGATGAACTAACCAGCCCAGTAGACCTACTTACAGCGAGTCCCTGGTGTGCTTTCAGGCTATGGCATTTCCAAAGAGGAAATAAAAGTCCTAAACAGACAAACCCCATATTCTTTTAAATAATTATATTAAACAAAATGTTAACAGCTGCTGCTTGCATAATAATTTCTGTTATGAGCCTAAAAATCTTTTGTTTTTGCTTTTCAGACTGGTAATAAGCCCTTTGTAGAACTACTGCTGGCAGGGAAGCTGTGAAAAATCTCTGTGGCTCATGTTCATTCTCCTCTTGCATAACTTACTTTGAGTTATTAGTTCACTCTTTTACTCATCACCAGTTTAGCCAATGGACTAAATGCAGAGTCTCACAATGAGGCGTATCGCTAAGAAAACTGCAAATGAAAATAAAATCACAAAAATAAATATAAAAAATATATCCTATTTAAAGATGAAAATCTGATTGTTTGTTAGAAAGTGAGAAACTCATGCAGGACGTCATTCAGTTTGCGGGCAGAGAAACCTAAACCAAAGCCAAAGGGAATCTTAATAGCTTGACACTGCAAATGTTATTCTTAATGATGTCTTATTCATTTCTTATGAGTTCCTCTCTGGTACAAGTTACTGTCGTCAGTGAAATCTGTTGCATTGTTTAGTTGAATAAAAGCCCACTGACCAACGTGGAGTGACAGGTACATGTTTACATTTGTGCGTTTGTAGGAGAGACTGAGCAGGAGGCAGACCTGCAGGCTTCTGTGCTTTCGCTCTTCCTGACGGCGCTGCAGTGTGTGTTGTTCTCAGTCTGTGCTTCCACACCGTACCTGCCCCTTCAGTACCTCACCTTCATCCTGCAAGTGCTCAACCGCTCCTTCCTCTACGGCGGCAATGCTGCCTTCATCAGTGTAGCGTGAGTATCACACACATGCATATATGCACACACCTTTGAACTGCAGCCATATAAATATATATATACAGTACTACTCGGAAAATTAGAATATCGTGTAAAAGTTGTTTTATTCAGGCAATCCAACATAAAGGGTGAAACCAATACATTTTATAGACTCATTACATGCAAAGTGAGATATCTCAAGCATTTTTGTTGTAATTTTGCTGATTATGATTTACAGCTTATTAAAACCTCAAACCCAAAAACTCAGAAAATTAGAATACTGTGAAAAGCTTCAGTATTGTAGGCTCAAAGTGTCACACACTAATCAGGTAAGTAATCCAAAACACCTGCAAAAGGGTCCTGAACCTTTAAAAAGTTACCTTTAAAAGTTGAGTTACAGAAATGCATGCACTTTTTCAGGATATTCTAATTTTCCGACTAGTACTGTATATATACACACACACACACACACACACACACCAGAAGAAAGCCGTTGTGGTGGACATCGCAATCCCAAGCGATGGTAACATCAGGAAGAAGGAACATGAGAAGCTGGAGAAATACCAAGGCCTGAAGGAAGAACTGGAGAAAGCCTGGCAGGTAAAGACATCAGTGCTGCCTGTGGTGATCGGGGCACTCGGAGCGGTGACCCCCAAACTGGAGCAGTGGCTACAACAGATCCCAGGAAAGACAACAGACATCTCAGTCCAGAAAAGCGCAATACTAGGGACATGTAAGATACTGCGCAGAACCCTCAAGCTCCCAGGCCTCTGGTAGAGGACCCGAGCTTGCAGAGGAGGAACCGCCCGCGGAGGGCAAGATGGGAATTTATTTTTTTTTTATGTATTAATAACCAGGCAATCATTACAACACTTATTGGTTCAGAAACAAATGACTGCAGAAAACTGTTTTATTTACATATTTTTGGTGTTGAGAACTAATCACAAGGATGCACCAAAGGACCTTGACACACCACAACACACAAATTTGTTTTTGTTTTTGATTAAATGATTGAACAGTCGACAAAATAACAAACAAAAATAGAGAAACCAATAAAAGTGTGTCTTAAATAAATAAACAAATAAAGCATTTAATTTTTCTAGAAATTACTTATAATTTCAGTGAAGACAAGAATATGATAACAATGCCAACAATGACTCTTCCTGTGAAGCATCCACAACATTATGATATAAAAACAGGTATTCAGTGACAAAATAACATCAACACAGGTGTGATGATGCACAAATATTTCTTTGTAGGAGAAACGAGAATAGTTTACAGATACTGTACATTAATAAAAGTGATGTTTTTAAGGGTTATAAATTTAGTCTTTTCTTCCCTTTTCTTGTCTTTTTCACAACTTCCTGCCTCATCATTTCATCACTTGATGTTTGTGCTTGTGTGTGCAGTTTCCCGCCATGCCACTTTGGGAAGCTGTACGGTCTGGTCATGGCACTGTCTGCAGTGTTTTCTGTGCTGCAGTATCCCTGCTTTGCCCTGGTGAAAGGAGCTCTGAACGGAGACCCTTTCTATGTGAGTACATGACAGATAGTAATAGCAGTCAATAGAAATGTGAATCCCTCTCTGATTTTACCATTGTCCTTCTCCTGCGATCATCACAACCTGTATTTCTCTTCTCACTGATTCCTCCTTTGCTTTGTCTGTTCCTGTGTCTGCAGGTGAACGTCGGTCTGACACTGCTCAGCCTGCTCGCCTTCATCCATCCCCTCTCTGTCTACCTGCACTGTCAAAGTCTTGCCTCCGAGCGAGCCAGGAGGAAAACGTCCTCTTAAAGTCTGTAAACTGAATCAACGCACCTAAAATTTACCAGCGACACTGTTACCTCAGTTTGCAACATCAAGTGCTTATAAATGCATTTTGACTGTAGTGAAGTGTGTTTTTTTTGGGTCATACAGCACTCTTCATTTGTGCAGCCTGCTGTTGTTGATCCTTTGCATCGTGTGAGATTTCCAGGATTTTTTTTTCGCCAAAGTGATCTGATTCATAAATCTAATGAAAATCAAATTAATATATTCAGTTTTGGAGCGATGCTTTGCTATTCCCTAAAGAATCTAAGCACTTAGTAAGAATCACTGGGCTTTTTAGAAAAACAACCTTTGTCACTATAACCTTTGTCTGTTTTCTTTATTGTTAAAATGGTGCTGACTGGTCTAAACCTGTTTTGCCATGACTGTGATGTGTCTTGTTTTATTCAAGCTTATGTATTCCTGACACTTTTTTATATTCTGCGTAATGCTTGCCACCTATAACACCACGTTATGATGATATTAGAGTGCCAAAGGATGACGCACTTTATTGTGAAAGCTGAAATTATTACAGATATTGTTTATATCAGCGTGGGCCTCTTCAGGTTATCTCATTTTGTACATATTATTCTATATTATAACAAAGTATGGGATCAACATTGTTGATTATAGTGACTACATGAGGGACAATTAGGAGCCAGAATCATGAATATCAGTCTGTGTTGATGAAACTGGGCTGTTCAGATGTGCATAGTATAAAAAAGATGGACTCCAGCCAGATGTATCTGCACTGGGTGTTCATTCAGACACATCAAATAGGGCAGAAAACACAGCTCTGCCTCCTGCTGGCCTCTTTGTTTAACTGCGACTAACGTGACCCTGTTGTGCCAAACAGAGTAAAATGACCTCTTAAGTTTTGTTGTATCAAACGTATAAAGTCTCAGGTGCTGTGTCTGTTAAGTTCAGTATAGGAATTTAATGTCATGAAGGATTTAATGACAATGTACCATAAGTAATGATATGAAAAGGGTTTTAAAGGGAAATTTATGTAAGTTGTTTGGTGTTTTTTTTTTACCAGTTTCTTTATCTTCCGTTATGTTGTAACATTGTTGAAATGTTACTGTTAATATGCAAACTCTTTATTGTTCTGCACCAAATGAAATTTACCTTTTGATATGAATTCTAATAGTAAAGTAAAGGGAAATAAATAAAGTTTCAGTTTTGCAATAGTTGAAAAAACTATTGTAAAGAAAACTTTGTACTTGTGGGTGACTGCCTCTTACAGTTTTTAGTAGGAAAATATTTTTAAGAAATGCCAAAACTTAAATTGCAGGAACTGCAGGAATGTGCACCTCAATATATAAAAAATCTACTATATAATCTACTATATTAAAATAAACATTAAAGTGATATTCAGAAGCTATAGCCTGAATTCCCATGTTTCGTTTTGTATTTTTCCTCGTGTTTGGTTTAATCTGTATATTGATCTGACTGGTGGATATGCTACAGCAGGGTCTTATTATGCATCAATATTGAAATGCAAAATGTGTTTTTTGCACTTACAGCAAAAATTACACTGTTATACCGGTAAGAAATATCAATTAAGGTCTGAAAGTCACTTTTCATCGAGTGGTAAATTTAGTAAAACTGTGCCAAAATTATTCTGACATGCTTTAAATGAAAATGTCCCAAATATTAAAACAGAAGCAGTCATTGTCAACAATAACAAATTAATAATAAATTAAAAAGCAATTTAAAGATTTTATATGTCAATAATCAGTTCAGTTGTTGTTAGGAGTATTAATCCTGTTATATCTGCTGTATAAAGTCTCTCTAAAGATGGAAAAAAGTAACTACTGCTGAACTACATGCTGTGCTTATGGAGTATGAAAGGGTTTTTCTTACTGCACAGTTTGTTGTTTTTTGTTAAATCTGTCTATTGCATGAAAGTTCAGTGCCATTCTGTGGTAAAAACAGAAGTTTAGTTATTAGTAAGTCTTTATTTTAGCTTTTTACTTTTCTACCCCAAAGTCTCACGGAGCCTTCTGCATATGTGAAAAAAGGCCAAAAAAACCCAACCTCTCAGGCTCCAAAGAGAGCGTTGCAAAGTGCGATGATTTCATTTCATGAAGGAAATCCAGACCTGCAGGATTCACAGGAGCCTCAGAGGACAGTCTGCCATCTTCAGTCACATTGACCGTCTTGGCAGTCTAGGTGGGAGCTGTCATGTTGTTACAGATAGCAGAGGACAGGTTTCACATGGGGCAGATTTGTCTGGGTTGGGTGAGGGAGGGAGCAGTTCTGGCAGAGTTTAAACCTGAAATAACAGGGACACTCCCCCACAACAGCCTCTCTCAAGTTTTCTGTAGCTTACACCTGCTGTGTGACAGCGCAGAGAGCCCAGAAAAACTTGATGCAACTCCACAGAGTCTGTCACATCGTGAAATCGTGTGTGTGTGTGTGTGTGCGTGTGTGTACGTGTGTGCATGCAGGGAACATGTGCATGGTGACAGGTTCTTCCCTTGCATCTGCGTCATCAGTGATCACAACCTCAGTATCTTGGTGATTTAATGCAGACTTGCATAAACAAGGGTATGACAGAAATAAGAGCGAAGGCGTGAGGAGTGGAGGATAAAAATAAGCCAGTCTGTTAATGAGGTGATGTATTATGTTGGGGGTTTTTTTCAATCGGACCAAATCTGTTGCAGGGACTGAGGATGTCTTTGTGACACATATATTTGAGAGCCTTGCTCAGAATGTGCCATCCGACTCTGAAGAAAAACCATAATGGCCTGAGTATATCAGCTGTAATGTGCAGTTTTCCATCTGCAGTGAGGAGCTGGTGGGAAAACAAATTATCTCTGTTTTGAGTTGCAACTCCTGAGAACATTGAACCGGTCAAGACTAATAAACATAATGACTTTTAAGTTTGTTTTGACTGATATCTAGTAAAATCATGAAAAATTAATTTCATCACATGTACAAAATGGACACTCATTTTAACATACTCGTACTTTTTTGGTACAATTTTAAGGATTTGTGCTTAATTCCACTTTTCATTAATCATTAATTTAGAGACAAAACATGAAATCATGTAAAATATTTGTCATAAATTACTAAACGGTAGTTACATTAGCACTATATGGACCAAATACAGTCACCCAGCATCAGTAATGGACCTCATTAAAGCTCTAAAAATACAACACTATGATTGCATTCGTCAGCACACTCTTGGGGCATTTAGCTGTGTTCAAAGTTAACCAGTCACACTGAAAATCATACTTGTAGGTAAGTAGCATACACCTGTTAATAATAAAAGGGATTTTGATTTAAACCACATTAAAGCCACCTGTTGCTGTAGGTTTTGTTTTGAGTTGCATCCCACTGACAGAGACGTTACCAATGAAAATGACAAAATGACAAATCAAATTGTTGAAAGCAGAACAAGCACACAGGGGAGGCATATAAAACAATATCGAGGGCTTTGGATGAACCATGGAGTGCTGGAAAAACCATCATCAAGAAGTGGAGAAAACTTATGAAAGATGCTACCAAGACTCCACCAGCAACATTGGAGGAGCTGGCAGGTACAGGGAGATCTTTGACCAAGTGACAATCATTTCCTGAATTCTACACATCTGGGCTGTGAGGTAGGGTGGCTAAAAGAAAATCCAAGCCTGTCTAAATTATGCAGAAAGATGAATTCAGTTTTCATTTTCTACAAAACATGTTGAAAATGCCATGGTTTTTCCCCATTTTTCCCACATTTAATTCCTTATTATGATGAGTTTTTCCTTGTTTAAATTGAGAGTTTGTGAAAAGAGGAATTATTCAAATAAAAATGACATGCATGAGATGTTGAGTAATCTTATGTGGATGTATTGTTTTGGTGTTATAGGTGTATAGCTTTCACCCTTTTTCTCCCCCTTTCTGTGGCTGCTAGTCTGCAGACAGCTCACTCGCAATCTATGCTTTTCTTACTTTGTCGCCTCATGTTTGTAAAACTCAAATTAAAACGGCATTGCTTTCCTGACAGATAACCCACATGCAAGAAATAATGAATTCTGGCACCCACATTACATTTAACCACAGTGGTAGGGCCCTTTAGGAACCTGAACAGGCGTATATTTAAATTGTTTGCAAATATGAACTTTACACATTGAAGCTTGTCTTCTGACACAGCAACTAAATATCAAATGATTCATTATCTCATTAACAAAGTCTTGTCAGACCTTTACTGTCCCAAATGACACCCACATTTTGTCTGATTCATGCACATCTACACATTTTAATCTCACGCTGTATTTAATAGCTTGGATTTGAAGAATGTGAAAAACCTTTGGCATTTAATCACCAGCCGGCATTATGACTCTGGGCCTTGACAACCGCACACTGTTATACCATGCAGTCACATTTCAGGTAAGGCAAACATCTTTAGTTTCACATGAAGATATCTCGGTTAAGCGATTCGTGATCATGCTCAAGCTTTCAGAGGAGGCATGAAAAAAAAATACCAAGTGCTTCAACACATAAAGAAAACTGATTGCATTTATTGAAAGTCAATTCAAGAAAGAAATAATGTGATTAAAAAAATACTCAGTGCTCAAATGTTGAGTATCTGATGTCAGATTTCTCACCTGTGGACCCTAATGTAGCCTACCCAGCTGGTAGAGACCCACACACTGTCCATGCACAAGGTCTTCAGAGCTGTTTGTTAGTGCGCTTGTGTATGTGAGTGGGGGTTATGAACAGAGTCAGCGACACATTTTTTTTAGAAACAGGACAGATCCTTTGAACATGTTGTGTTTACACCAGTTCAAATGCCAGTGAGCCCGTGATTCACTTGACACAGCAGGCTAGTGAGAGAATGGAAGGGAGGGGATCTGGGAGTGGATATGTGTATGTGTGTATGTTGTTACATACATTTATGCATTTTTTATTACATCACACGTGCACATACACACACAAAAGAGCACACATGTACACACACTCCCACAGCCTCCCTGAAGACGGAGTCTGCTCGGTGAGCTGGCTGCCTCCCCCAGTGATCCCAGGGCCAAGAACAGTGTGAACACATTATATGCACGTACACACACACGCGACCTTATCTGTCCCACAGCCCCCCGTGGAGGCTACTGATGCCCGACTGGTGAGCTGTTTGCCTCCCCAATTTACTACACAACAGCCAAGAAACAGTGTGTTTCCAGACGCGCAATTTTCACAGCTTGGAGTTGCAGATGACCTTCCACGGAGCAGGTTTTGGTGAGTATGTGTTCACAAGGGAACAGATGATGCGCATCATGGTGGACCTGGCCTTGACCTGTGCCATGAAGGGAGGACTCAGTAGTGAGTAAACGCGGCCCACCCCCACCCTGACACGGTTTATTTCACATGCAGAAGACCTCCACGTTCAGTCCCACGAATCGCCCACGTATTGCACCGCACCGTCTCCTTCTCTGCGCTACAGCCACCTAAACTGACTTGTTCAGTCTAACAGTGCCCCTCATTGTCAGCGCAGTGAGTTGACAGCATCCTCCATCTCGTCCTTCATGTTTCGTCTGCCCCTTCATAGCATTCGCAGTAAAACCATCTTGGATTTCATCGCTTTAATTCACGTAAAACGACAAATGTCTTGGTGACATCTGTAACTGGATGTACAGAGTGTGTTGTCCTACTGAAATCTGTCAGTGGTATGTCATCTCTCCTCCTGAGTCCATATGCTGCGTTAGATCACTCCGCTCCACCGCTGGGTTTCCCTTTAATGTTCATCTGTTGTTCTGAATTGTAGGCGGCTCTCGGCGTCTTTCCAAACTGGCCTACACTAAATGAGGCAGATGATTTTTTGGCTTTAATGCCAAATGAGTTTTCCCACCTCCTGTCCTCCTCCAACCCCCTCGTGAGCGCATGTGCCACGGTGGAGCCTCACAAACACAAACACCCTTTAACCACTACAGTCATGCGGTCAACATCCTTGGCTCTTCAGAAACTCTCGGTTTGTTGTCACCGAAAAAAACTAATTCATAACTCATCTGTTCATTATCAGTGGGCGTCCTCCCACACTACGCTTTGTCTTAAATGATGACAAGAAGAGTTGCTTTATAAAACTACTAAAACTGAATTCAGGGTAAATAACATAAGAATGAGAAAAATCAAGGACATTGCCCTCATGTTGATAAAAATTATTAAAATGTAAAAGACTATTTGATGGTGTCTTTAATTACCTCATCACAATGAGTAATAATGTGCAAAGATCTTACCGCTGACAGACAGCGATGCGTTACTTTTTTAGGCAACTCCACAGTGAAGTCAGAACCCGCCCTGCCACTGCCTTTCTTGTCCCTTCCTCCGGTGACTGCCCCCCTCCTCCAGGGCTGACGTAGAGAGGATCCTCCGCTGCCCACTGGTGTGGGCGATGAACCGGCCGCGAGTATAAACAGCTCCCCGGGACTCCATCCCGTCACTGCCTGAAGCAGCAGCGACTCTGTCACCAGAGCTGAACCTCAGCAGAGATAGCAGCAAGCAGGCACATCCTCGCCGCGCAGGCTAACTCGCTTTCGGCTTTGGTTCGAGATGGAGACTCGTTGGTCCGTGAAGGGCTCCAGCGCCCACAACTTTAAGAGTAAGTACTTCTCTTTGAACACACTGTCTTTTGTAAATACGTTTCTGTGATGCCTTATTGGATCTTGTCGCTCTCTAGCATGCAACTTCAAACTTTGAAATCACAGTAGTATGTACATGTTATTTTGAGGTTTTCACAGCTATATTACAAGCTGTCTTATGCATTTATGCAATGTCATTTTGCATAGATCATATATCATTTCCCTAGACAAAACCTTTTTTAATAAAACTTTGTTTGGATGTTAAAGTTTGAATAATAGAGCGGGGTAGGCAATTTAGGCTGTTTTTAAAGCAACTATTTAATAACATAAGTTCTTGACAAAATCTATTTTAAATGTGAATTCATTCATTTTCACTGCATTAAAAAAGAAATTTGCAGCAGTGATCGATGTTAGTGTATATGTTTATGTTTGCTTTGCCTCCCTATCCAACCTCTTCATATGTTCTTTACGCATGGAGAGATGCAGATATAATTTATGCGCACGTGGTTCTGAACTGAGTGCCTCATCGCAAGACGACTTATGGGTAAATAACACTAGCGAAAAATCAAGAAAGGTATCTTATTCCGCTCACAAGCTCCAGTTCTCTGTCAGAGTCCAGCGCAGCTAATAGCCAACTTGTTAAGAGGTCAGGAGGTGAGCCGCTGGAAAATCTTGCGCACAGCAGATGAATGGGATGTTCATCATTATTTAATGAATGTACTTTTCCCGCGGTGGCCACCTTTGTGCGCCGTTATCCGAGCTGTGCCAAGAAGATGCTGCAATATTGATAAGAGCCGAAACTGATCCGGGTCTGGTTGCCGGTTTTACGCGTGCCCTCTGCAAACCTTTCAACGAAAACATCCTTTGGTTAGCCTGAGAACTAGAAAACCAGGTTAATTTAATACAGAGAGTCATGTGTGTTCCACGTTTTAAGTCTCCTAAAGGTCTTTATAGTATATTTGCAGTAGTGATTTACCAAACAACTGAAATTCAAAGTTATGTAACTTTGTCACAACAGCCATGGAGACCCATGTAAAGCGATCAGGTGGATATGAATGGGTGAATGATTTCTGTAATGTAATCTGGTGAATTATATATGAACCCCAAAGCCCTGGGAAACCATCAACAAGTTACGGGTGAGAGCACACAGTGCTAAAAAGAATCACTGACAACAGCAACAGGTTTGACAGACAGATAGCACAGAAAGACTGCAGCAAAAAGCTGAAATCAACATCTCTGTCTTTGTCTGTCACTCTGCAACACACACACACACACACACACACACACACATTCAAAGTGCATGATCTCCCAACAACCAGGAGTAACAAGAGGACCCCCCTGTCTCTTTGTGTCTCTCTTCAGGTGGACTTTGTCTATGGCTGATTCTGTGGCTGATGGTGATGAAGCCGGGCGGAGTGGGAGCATGCCCCAGGCTGTGTGTATGCTACCCCACGCCCATGACGGTCAGCTGCCAGTCTCAGAACCTCACCATAGTACCTGCTGGGGTGCCGTATGACTCACAGCGTGTTTTCCTGCAGAACAACCGCATCACAGAGCTTCGCGCAGACTCTTTTGGCTTTGAGACACAGGTAAAAAAGGCAGTGAGTGTATTTTGCACATGTAAATTTCCTACAAGTATTTGCAGTAGTGTTTTATTTCTCCCTTTCTCATCCTATCATTCTATGTAGGTGCTTTGGCTATATGGCAACAACATCACATGGATCGAGGCTGGAGCCTTCAGTAACCTCAGGGTGCTGGAGGAGCTCGACCTCGGTGATAACCCGCTTCAGCGCCTGGAAGGTGGAGCCTTCAGGGGCTTGGAGAAGCTGCAGAGCCTGCACATGCATCGCTGCAAGCTGGCTGCTCTCCCCCATGATCTGTTCCATAAGCTGTACAGCCTGCAGTTCCTTTACCTGCAGGTAAATCCAGCATGCACCAACACACAGACACCTAAATGCACACATGTAAAGATACATATTTCATAGGCATGCATGAGTATGTGCACATTGTACTTGCAGGAATATTCACTTGTTTTGGAGAATTGGAGAAATACAGTCACTATACAATTGCTGAATAGCAGATTGCACACCCACACACTTTTGTATACTGTTTATATTCAAGGATGGTTTTAAGTAGGTTCATTGAATTGCAGCAGTCACAATCAGCTCCTCTCTGCCTAACTTTTAAACCCATTTGTTTCTGAAGTTTTGCAAAAAAAATTGAACAAAAATATGTTAAGTAATTTTAAATAAATATCAAAACACACACTGATCCAGAACCAAAGCAACACACATCAGCAGCAGAAATTAGGACTACCGAGAGTGGAAAAAACACATTTGTAAGTTCTGTTACCATCTTATCATAATTCAAGCACAACTGACAACTCTTGGAATGATTGTAGTGAAGAAGCAAGATGAGCAAAATGAGTTTCTGCCAAATCCTCCATGCATTTAAATGAGTGTATAATGCACAAAAGAGAGCATGTGCCCACACATTTGCTCTCAGCAGCAGTTCTAGCTGCAAGTCATGTGAAACAAAATGATTCACCATAACTCTAGGAAGAAGCCAATCTCACCAGTGGATAGAATAAAAGCTGATCAAGACCAAGTACTCACTTCTTTAAGTAAACCAACATCCAGATGACTAAACAAAATTTGATTGACTCTAGCACACAATGATGATTAGCTTTTGGAGAGTTTTTTTCAGTCACATGCATTTTTTGCCAGAGTTGTTGTCAGCTTTTTGGAAGGTGACAGTGAGATCTCAGCTGTTTGAGTATCTTTGAATTCAGCACATTTAATCCATCAGCAAATTCCTGCCAAGATGGCCTTTTTTCTGAGAATGAAAAAAAATCTCTCCCACATTCAATGTGGTCTCAGGAAGTAGCAGTTACTTTAGACCACTGTAAAGCTACAGTGCTACAATGTAACATAGACTTTATGGTAACTTTGGCCTTTAAGCACCTGCAAGCTACAAACTTGACATAATAGAGATATTTTCTAGAAGCCAATTCAACAGCCTTAACATTCTCACGTGTATGTCCACAGCACTAAATCTTCTTGTATTTTGACTTTGCTTTAGGAGAATCAGCTTCACTTTCTGCAGGATGACCTGTTCTCAGATCTGGTTAACCTCACCCATCTCTTCCTGCATGGAAACCGCATCCGTTCCCTGTCTGAAAATGTGTTCAGAGGCCTGGTGAACCTGGACCGCCTCCTTATCCATGACAACCGCATCAGGCAGGTCAACCGTCGTGCTTTCCGTGACCTGGGGCGCCTGACCATCCTTTACCTATTCAACAACTCCCTGTCCGAGCTGCCAGGCCAGGCCATGAAAGATACCCAAGGCATCCAGTTCCTCCGCCTCAATGGCAACCCCTGGTCGTGTGGCTGTGAGGCTCGCCCCCTCTGGGAGTGGTTCCGCAAGGCCCGCATCTCCTCCTCTGAGCTCATGTGCAGCTCCCCATCCCAGCGTCGTGGCCAGGATCTCAGATTTCTTCGGGAGTTGGACTTCGCCCTCTGCCCTCTGCCTGACCCCGGCTCTCTTGCTGGAAGCACCACAACAACCTTCAGCACCAAGACCCGCTGGTGGTTCTCTAAGCACAAGCCCGCATCTTCATCCAAGGCATCGTACCAGAAGAGCACAGAGACGGTGAAGGCCTTCCCCTTCTCCGCTGTCAAGCCTCAGTACCTCCCCAAACCCCCAGCAGAAACCTTCCCCTCCAAGTATGAACTGTCAGAGGATGAGGTGGCGCTCCCCAAGCTGGACCAAGAAGAATACTGGGCCAACTACGGGAATGAAGATTCCTCCATCCGCTGCTTCGAACTGGAGTGCCCCCCAGGCTATGACAACACAGCCTACCCCTCATCCTCCTCCTTAACTAACACTGCATCTCTCCTCTCCCTCTTCATACTCACATTCTCCCTCCATTTCCTTTTTGGCTGAACTCTTCTCTCCCCAACACCCTTTTCTTCCTCCAGTCTCTCCCCAGCTCTTTCAAACTCTTCACAAAACCCTGGATCTTGATTCCTTTCAGTTACCTCCTCAAGTTGCAGGGGGTACTACACTGACATAGGAGACAGGAGAGGGAGCAGCGAGCTGTTTGAAGAGCAAATGTCAGTTGAATTGAGCAGGACAGGATTTCAATGTTGAAGTAGCTGCTGCTAATTAGTACAGGCTTTAAAATCGGGGATCACATGATGGACTCTGATAGAGACTGTCCAAAGGCAGAAACCTACAACAACATCCTGAAATGATAGAGACACAACAGACAACTGGTGGTGTCTCCAGATGGGTTTTTTATAATACAGCTGTGAACAACGCAGGCGTTGTGACTCAGCAACAGCTGTTTTTCGGTATCAGCTAGTGCTCACCATCCAAATCACTAGTAACGTTACTCTACACTAATTTATTTCTTACATCATGACTGCAAGTGGTGATTAATGATGTTTTTTGGCACTAGTAGAAGTAGAAAAAGGATATGGGATTAACACAGATGATGAGAGGTCTGGGAGTAATGAAACAAAAATTAAACAAGTGTAGGGAGAAGTGAAGAGGAAAATGTGAGTGGAGTGAGCTTTAGATATCCATCTAAAGGCGGAAAAGGATGGCAGTATCATTAGATCTGTGGCCAAGAATGACTCTCCTCTCGTTCAGATTCAATATCTTGTGAGATCCCAGAGATACCAGCAAACCACCACCCACACTTGTACATAAAACACATCATCGCTGTACATACACACGTCGCAAAAATCTGCTCTGTATTTTAGACTAGCTGGGTTTTTACTTTACATTTTAGTACCATTTGGTAGACAAACAGCTTGTGGTGATAGAAGAGAGACTTAAGCAGATAAAAGAAATGAGGAAACTCCTTTGTTGTCCTTTATGTTTTTCCTGTTTTGTCTTCTCCTCTCACAGATAACCTAAAATCTTGTTCCCCAAAATTCAAGATTAAGAACATCAGAGTTTGTTTGAGACATAAACAGAGAAACAGATGCTTATTGCAAGAAAAGGAAGGCTTGTGCTCCAGATTCGTTTTTAATGTGTGAATGGAATTAAATCTTTGTAGACAAATAACCAAAGTCCTGAGAAGACCACTTCGATGAGGTCTCTTTAAAAACAAGTACCTGTGTGTATGCGCCTGTTTTCCTGTCTGTCTGTCTCTCTGTCCCAAAGTATATGGAACACAGGGCTGAATCCTACTCTTCAGCAGTTTGAAGCCTCAGGTTTCTGTGCTGCTGGCTCCTGTTACATTACACTTTAACCTGCAATTTTTCTCCATCAGTGTGACCAAGAGTGTATGCACAAAAGAGAGTGTATTTCGTTTTTTAAGTCTAACTGAAAATTTAAAAAGTCCTTTATGCACAGGTAAACTTACATGGACCCACATCTGTGTTGTTTCAGTATATTGGTTTTTATTATGTACAAATTAGAGTTTCATATGATTTCACAGATTTCAGTGACTGGATGATTATTTTACGCAGTAATCTGTTCAACACAATGCCAATCCAACCTGTTTGTGATCTGCAGTATTTATGGAGACCATATGGTCCTTGTTAACCCCATATGTTAATAAGTCCATGCTGTACAAATCCAACCGAACCACAACTGTGAGTTTCTGCATAGAACATGAATGATACTGTGATGCTGTTAGATTTGTAATTTTTCAATTCACAAACTTGTTTGGAAAGTGTTTTGTTTTATTTAAAAAAAAATAAAGAAATATTCAAACATAAACACTCTTTGTTGTTTCACTATTGTCTTTGGGTGTAAAGGAGAGAGCAGGTATGTAAGCACAAGCACAATGAATAACAGATAATAATACGTAGTAGAAACCTTCACATAGTCATAAATTTTTAATGGCAATGGTAGTCTAGCAGTGCTTGGTCAACATCCTTCTCAAGAGAACTTTAACTCAGGCAATATTTACACATTCACAAAAGTGCAGTAAAATATGAAAAGTATGAATGGGGTCAGTATCACCACTCTTTTATTTTGACATCTGAAAGCTCTTACCATCCTTGAGCATGTAACCCAACAGACAGGAAAAAAGTTACAAAAAGGTCACCACATCATGATGATCCTATCGAACCCCTTTGGAAATGGAGGTGGTATTTATTGCGCATGCGTGTGTGTGTACGCAAGAGGGTGAAGTGTAAGAGATCCATGTTACAGTGAGTGTGTTTGCTGAAGGTCACCAGTCTCAACTGTGTTCACTCCTCGCCCCAATCACTCTCACCATGTGCAGAAGGCAGCTATATTGGGCCATATTGTACAGCGATATGGGCGAATGAGCCGTCGAAGTGTGGTGTGTATGTGTGTGCGTGGGTAAAGGGGGTCTGTGGGGGTTGGTTTGTTAAGGTATGATTCAGGGAAGGGGCAGAATGGGGAAAACGCCAGGATGAAAATGTGACGATGTGTCCCGGAATCAACACACCCCCTCAACA